>CM071616.1:15994803-16654803 GCA_036365135.1 Miichthys miiuy | reverse complement strand
GCTAGTGAATCAAAATTTGCTTTGACAGGTGACTCTTGAATCAGATGGTGGGATGAAGAGAATTTCATATATTTGGAACATAGAAAAGGCCCTTTCCCCACATCAGTCCTGGATCTCTCACTATGTGACATGGGGACATGAGTTTTGTGACCTAAGAAAAAAATGTGTTTTTTTAAAGTAAATGGACCTCTTCTTACAATCGGTGCCTAGTACCAACATGCAATTAACATCAACAAGTAAAAGGTTCGTGATCAGCTCTCCCTTGCCAAATAATTCATCTATCTCACAACATATAAGATGTCACAAAATATTGAAAAATGCTCAAAACAGCATGGAACCTGAGTGCACATATTCAAATGGTTGGTATTGTCTGACCAGCAAGCCACAATCCAAAGTCAGTCAAGTTAACAATATAATTATGGAATCAAAACAGCTTTATTGTCCAGGTATGTGTACACATGTAAGGAACAACAACAACAAGCTTGTCAAGGTAAACATGACATTAAAATATTATGTACAGATTCAGAGTTCAGGCAAAGTATTACTATATCACAGTACATCATTGCACACAAAGTACCCAAGTAGCCCATAGCGTATTAAATAAAAAGAGAGGATATATAAAACTGCAAAGTCTGCTCTAATGTAGACCATAAATGCCATGTAAGTGCAGCAAATCCAATTTGGCGTGTTACCAGTTTTTGCATCATATGTTCAAATAAAAAAAATGAATTTTGTTCCAAGTCAATGTTTATTGCTGAATATAATGCTTGAATCATTTACTGTATTTTGTAGTACCTCAGCCTTTACTGAGACAACTGAATTTCATTTGACAACAGAGATGGTACATGAGGACAGGTCTGATGGTCTGATCTCTGAGTCCATAGATGAGAGAGCTCAGACATCTTGGGAGAATATAAATAAACACATATAAAATACTTTTGATATGTGAAATTACTATCCGTTGTCGTATTGTTGAAAGTGATACAATAATAGAGGCGTGCATAGTCGACAAGAGACTGAGGCTCAGCTGCACCAGATGCAGCAGCAGTGTATTACGAGCCTTACGAGCTGAAGCTTTTTCTGTGGAGGCTGACCTGGCTGCTACCATCACACCAATATAGGAGCAAGTGACTGCCAAACTAGCTGATACAAACACAAAACCAGTATATGCTTTATTATAAATATCTGACATTGGCCCAAGTAACATGGCTATGTCAGAGCAAACATCTGTCATCTGCAAGCTCTGCAGGTCTTCAAATGGAAAATTTAACAGCAAAAGAACTCGAATGAGGACATTTAGTGAACTAAAGGCCCAAACCACAATATTTGCTACTGCTGTGTTTCTGACAGTGACGATGGTAGCATGCCTTAGTGGGTAGCACACAGCTACATATCTCTCCAAACACATCACCACCAGTATGAGAGGGCAGATTTGATTTGTAAGACTGGTGAGCATTATTAAAACACCACACACAGGATACATTGGAAATATTCTACAAGCAGCCAGTATGTACAGTAACTGACTCAGTGCCAGCATTACAGTGTCTGCAAAAAGGAGGTTGTACAGAAGAATGTAGCGGCAGGTCTCACGAAACACAGTTTTACTCCTCAAGGTAAATAACATGGTTCCATTAATGAAGAGGAACACAGTGCATGACATTCCAATCAGCATAGAAAACACCACTCTTTCCAGTAATCCCAGATACTGTTGTTCAGTAGTGATGTTTAGAGCCTGAAACTGATTTACATAGGAGACCATAGAGAAACAGTTAAAATCAAAACTAAAGATAAACCTGTAAGTGAAGCACAAAATAACAACAATGTTGTCCAGTTTTATTGCTAGAACACTGAGGACATGTCATTCTTAGAGTGAAAATATCTGTTATTTTCACATACAAAACTAAGATGGTCTACAGACATTTTGCCATGTAAGCAGACCTGGCCTGCAGGGTTTGCTTGTACTTCATCCAACACCATCAACTTGTCATGCCATGTTAGTATTGTTAGGTGATGTAATCTGCCTACCACCACCTCCTCAATTCTCTCATCCAATGAAGATTCAGAGAAACAGAAACCAGATGGGACCAGAGTACAGGCCCTGGCCTGGCTGTTTGCTTTTAACAGAAATTCTTTTTTGATTTCTCTGTAGAAAACAAACAGCCCTATTCATGTATTCATCAATAATCAGAGAAATGTACTTTGTTGAAGTAGTTCAGTCTCCCCTTTCTGGTGTCTGCTATAACACAACATATTGAAAAATGCTCAGAACATTTTCACAGACCCCAAGCTCACATATTCAAATTATTTGTTTTGTCTAAGTAGCAATCCAAAACCCAAATTGAAAGCTAAGGAAAGCTTTTAATATATTACATTTTAAATTATGCTGTGACTCAGATTTTCTGCTGATTAGAGCTGCTGATCATTTATTTTCATCTTTTATGGATTACATTATTAAATTTCCATTTATGAGTTTTTTTCATTTTTGTGGAGGCCATAAGAAACATTACTAGAGGATGGGGCTATGAGGCCATAGTTGATGGTAGAGGTTAAATGATTGATCCGTTGACATGCTACTTAGATATGTACTTAGCAGGTCCCACAGTTTCTTGTTGTCTGCTGGCAGTTTCTCACATTATTGAAGTCACAGCCTTTTGGTCTGTGAGGGCTGGTGTCTAATGCATAGTTTGTATCTCTCTAAAACTGCAAAATAAAAATACAAAATGTCAAACGGAGCTGACACAAAACTGCTTTTTTCAATATATTAATTATTTAATAATTTAACTTAGTTTGTAACAATTTTCTACATTATTCCACATTGAAATGGTCAGCAAAACTTAAATGTGGAGTGTATTTCAAAGCAAAGAAATCATGTAATTCACAAAGCACAGACAAAGGGAGAAATTCAGGATCTGATATTCACCATGAGGGATTGAAACGATAAAACAACATAAAACCTACTGTTGTGAGAAACAGAGATGATGGTTGCGCTGTCACATTCCAGCAGGAGCAAGCAAAAGTAGGAGAAAATAGCTCTCCATACATCTATTATGTCATATGCTACTTCAGTACACCTGAGAACAAATCTAACCATGATAATGTATTATATAAACAACAATAATAGGACACACAAATAAGTTATATAGCATACTAAATAAAACAGACAATATATGTAAAAGCACAACCATGCATGATTTGTGAACAGAGCCATTATAGCATATAGAGGGAAAGTAAGCTGACATGCATGTGTGTCTCTGTGTGTCAGCATTATTGTTCTTCCTAGGATTATTATTATATTTTACAAATATAACAACCCTGCTTCTCGCCCAATGCCAGCTGGGATAGATATAGTTACAGATAATGTATGTATGTATGTACAAATATAACAAGTTTTCATATAAAACATAACTGTAGCAAAATGTCTTTAGATTTTTAAATACTATGTGTGATATATGTGATACCTTTTCAATGTAGTTATCAAACATTGTTTGAGTTATCAACATGCAAGATTTTATCCATCAAGACACCACTGCAGTGGGGTTAAATATGTTTAATATTTTTAAACAAACACACACAAAAAAAGGTTTAATCATTTGCTATAATTTGTGGGACCTCAGCTTTTACTGAAACGACTAAGTTTCAGTTGACAACAGAGATAGTACATGAGGACAGGTCTGATGGTCTGATCTCTGAGCCCATAGATGAGGGAACTCAGACATCTTGGGAGAATATAAATAAACACATATAAAATACTCTTGATGCGTACAATTAGTAATCTTTGTAGGATTGTTGAGAGTGATACAATAATAGGGCCATGCATAGTTGACAAAAGAGTGAGGCCCAGCTGCATCAGATGCAGCAGCAGTGTGTTTCGAGCCTTACGAGCTGAAGCTTTTTCTGTGGAGGCTGACCTGGCTGCTACCATTACACCAATATAGGAGCAAGTGACTGTCACACCAGCTGAGAGAAACACAAAACCAGTATATGCTTTCTCATAAATATCTGACATTGGCCCAAGTAACATGGCTATGTTAGAGCAAACATCTGTCATCTGCAAGCTCTGCAGCTGATCAAATGGAAAATCTAACAGCAAAAGAACTCGAATGAGGACATTTAGTGAACTGAAGGCCCAAACCACAATAATAGCTACTGCTGTGTTTCTGACAGTGATGATGGTAGCATGCCTCAGTGGGTAGCACACAGCTACATATCTCTCCAAACACATCACCACCAATGTAAGAGGGGAGATTTCATTTGCGAGACCAGCAAGCATGGTAAGAACACCGCATACAGGATAAGTTGGAAATATTCTACAAACAGCCAGTATGTACATTAACTGAGTGATTCCCAGCAGAACAGTGTCTGCAAAAAGGAGGTTATACAGAAGAATGTAACGAGAGGTCTCACAAAACACAGCTTTACTCCTCAAGGTGAATAACATGATCCCATTAATGAAGAGACACAGACAGCATGGCATTCCAATCAGTGTGGAAAACACCACTCTCTCCAGTAATCCCTGATACTGCTGTTCAGTAGTGATGTTGAGAGTCTGAGACTGATTTGCATACAGCATCTTAGAGAAAAAATTAAGACCAAATATAAATGTGAAACTGTTGATATAATTGAAGTACAAAAGCACAACAATCTTTTTCCAATTTGTATTTCTAGATTAGCGAGAATATTTAAAAATAAAACCTGAATTTATCCACATACATTTTCCCTGCTTGTTTCCATGTAAGCAGAGCTGGTCTGCATGGCTTTCCTTCCTTGACATATGATTTATGAGCTCTGTCCTCACACCTACTTCACCTGACACCATCAGCATGTCATGTCAGCATGTTTGAAAAATTATTCATGGATGATGTAATGTCTTTACCACCATCTGTTCAATCTCCTGCTCCCACAAGCTGGGAGTACTTCAGGGACTAAAGATTTGGAGAAATAGAAACCAAATGCAGACAGATTAGTCCCCGCCATGGCTGTTTGACTGCAATGCATTGGGAGAAATTTATACAAATTACACGTTTGAACCCAGACTAGCTGACTCAAGGACAGACAGTCCTGATCAGGAAAGAGCAGCCAGGAAGTCAGCCACAGCCAAGTACCTACACAGGGTGAGGCAGATCCTGAAGAGAACAATGGTCCGAGCCATCAACACGTACACACTGCCAGTCATCAGATACCTGGCATAATAAGCTGGCCAAAGGAGGAGATAGAAGCCACGGATATCAAGACACGGAAGGTCCTCACAATACACGGAGGGTTTCACCCCAAATCCAGCACCCTGAGGCCATACACCAAGCGAAGCGAGGGAGGCCGAGGGCTGGTGAGCATCAGAACCACCATCCAGGATGAAACAAAGAAGATCCAGGAGTACATCAGGAAGATGGCCCCCAAAGACGAGCTGCTAAGTGAATGCCTCAGGCAGCAGAAACCCAATGGTGCAGAAGAGGATGATGAACCATCATGGAGGGACAAGCTGCTGTATGGCATGTACCACTGACAAATTGAAGAAGTGGCTGACATCAAGAAATCCTACCAATGGCTGGAAAAGGCCAGATTGAAAGACAGCACAGAAACACTAATAATGGCAGCACAAGAACAGGCACTCAGTACAAGATCAATAGAGGCGGGAATCTACCACACCAGACAGGACCCGAGGTGCAGGCTGTGCAAAGATGCTCCTGAGACAGTTCAGCACATAATAGCAGGGTGTAAGATGCTGGCAGGTAAAGCATACATGGAACGCCATAACCAAGTGGCTGGCATAGTGTACAGGAACATCTGCACTGAGTATGGGCTGGAAATCCCAAGGTCAAAATGGAAGACACCTCCTGAGGTGGTTGAGAATGACCAAGCCAAGATACTGTGGGACTTCCTAATCCAGACCGACAAGCTGGTGATGGCTAACCAACCAGACATCATGGTGGTGGACAAACAACCGAAGAAGGCTGTGGTGATAGACGTAGCAATTCCGAGTGACAGCAATATCAGGAAGAAGAAACACCAGAAGATCGAGAAATACCACGGGCTGAAAGAGGAGTTAGAGAAGATGTGGGGAGTAAAGGCAACATGGTGCCAGTGGTAATCGGAGCACTGGGAGCTGTGACCCACAAACTGGAGGAGTGGCTACAGCAGATTCCAGGTACAACACCTGAGGTCTCTGTCCAGAAGTGTGCAGTCCTAGGAACGGCTAAGATACTGCGCAGAACCCTCAAGCTCCCAGGCCTCTGGTAGAGGATCCGAGCTTGAGGAAGACACACCACCCACCATAGGGTTAGAAGGGGATTTTTTTTTTTTTTTTTATATATCAAAGTGTCCTTCATCTGCCTGCTTCCCAGGCTTACAAGTCAAAAATAATTGTTGAGCAAACATGAGCATGCACCTTAAACAAACCACAATGATAGCAGTGTCCAGAAACAACACAATTAACAATGCTGATTAGAGCTGCTCATCATTTATTTTCATCTTTTATGGATTACATTATTAAATTTCCATTTATGAGTTATTTTTATTTTTGTGGAGGCCATAAGAAACATTACTAGAGGATGGGGCTAAATGATTGATCCGTTGACATGCTACTTAGATATGTACTTAGCAGGTCCCACAGTTTCTTGTTGTCTGCTGGCAGTTTCTCACATTATTGAAGTCATAGCCTTTTGGCCTGTGATCTAATCTAATGGGAATGCTAGTGAGAAGATCAAAGCAGTGTCCAGAAACAACACAATTTTAAAAAAGCAGCAGAATTAAGTTGCTCAAGTTATTAAATCCTGTCAGTAAGAAGAGGCTCAATGGGATCATCATCTGTTTGCCTGGTACGCAGACTGCAGGGAGTCCAGCAAGGGATCTGTGATGTCTTTCAGGTACGGCAACACCAGTCCTTCAAAGGACTGTGTTCTTAACCCTTGGCACTACACAGATCAGGTCTCTGCTGGTGTACGATCGCCAATTTCTTTTAGATCTTCGACATAATGTCAGGACGTTGGGTGCGTTTGAGCATGGTGGACAGAAAACTGTGCCCCCGCTTCTGGCGCGGATCCCGACTCACCTGTACCGGGCCTGGGCTCTACCCCCTCGGCGGAAGCATCTCCGTCGCCACGGCAAACACGGCGGTCGGCTGGTGAAGCTTAAAGCCTGGCTGGCAGGATCTTCGACCCTTTCCCGTACAGGACTTGGATTAATCCATCCTTTCGTTGTGCCCCGGCGTTTCCTGGATCCCATCGATGCCTGCCTTGTACCTGTCACCGGATCGTTTGCGTGACTCCAGCCTCGCCGCCCCTGCCCTCCTCGGCTTTCTCAGCGCGGGGATCCACCGAACCGCAGCCCCTGGCACCCGCCAGGATCGGCCTGGTGAACGCCAGATCTCTGGCGAACAAAACGTTTATCTTGAGGGATTTCTTCAACTCTCGTGGCCTGGATTTTCTCTGCGTGACAGAGACTTGGATCGGTCCCGGTGAGTGCAGCCCTCTTATTTTAACTCCCCGCGGACGTCGGGCCGTGGAGGAGGAAGGCCGACTGTTTATAAAAATGATTTTAAATGTAAGCAACATGCCATCTCATACTCCTCTTCCAGTTTTGAGGCAAACTTATTTGAGGTTGATCGCTCCGATCCGGTGCTGTGTGCCGTCATCTACCGACCCCCCAAATACAACAAGGACTTTTTAAATGACTTCTCTGTCATTGACTCTTTAATTTGGTGCAGTGTGTGTCTAGTCCCACACACGAACATGGACACACATTAGACCTTGTCCTCTCCCATGGTTTGTCTGTGTCCAACTTGGAAAACTGTGACAATGTGTTTTCTGATCATTTGCCTGTGGTGTTTGAAGCTGCATTTTCTTGCGCTGAGGTTAAATCTGGCGCTCCTGCTCGGAGCCGTCGGATTTTTAACCCTGTCACTGCCGGTCAGTTCTCGTCTGCTTTTAACCAGCTGTGTGTTTCCTCTGGTTTAACATCTGCAAACACGGAGGAGCTCAGTTCTTGGTTTTACTCCTCCTGCCGGACCATACTGGACTCTGTGGCTCCATTAAAAACGGTGCAGCCCAAAGTTAAACCTGAGCCTTGGATTAATGTGAGAACTCGCGCAGCTAGACAGGAGTGCCGCAAAACTGAACGCAGGTGGAATAAGGACAAGCTGCAGGTTTCTTACCAAATCCTAAAAAACTGCTGGCGCTGCTACAAGAGCACTGTTAAAGAGGCCAAAAGAGAATACCTGTCCAACCTTATCAACTCTAAGCGCCACAACCCGCGTGTGTTATTTAAAACCATTGAGACTGTTCTTAATCCCCCCCAGCCTGGGTGCATAGAGGCATCCCCCGAAATGTGCAATAGCTTCCTGCACTTTTTCATTGACAAGGTTACTACTGCAAGGGCTCTCATCTCTACTCCTGCATCTGACGCCTCTGACCCTCTTCCTTGCTTGGCTGTGTTTGATTTGTTTGAGCCTGTGTCTCTGAAGGCCTCTGAAGATGTGGTTGGCCAGATTAAGCCATCAGGTTCTCCCTGTGACACTGTCCCGCCTCACTTTTTTAAAGAGGTCTTCCCCAGTATAGGGCAGTTGGTTCTGGCCATTATTAACAGCAGTCTATCTTCTGGTGTTGTCCCCCAAAGTTTTAAACATGCTGTGGTGCAACCCCTCCTCAAGAAACCCAGTCTTGATCCTGGTGTGCTAGCCAATTTTAGACCCATCTCCAAACTGCCTTTCATTTCAAAAATCCTGGAAAAAGTTGTTTATACTCAATTGAAATCATTTCTGGATGAGCATGAGGTCCTGGAGGTTTTCCAGTCTGGATTTAAAACATTGCATAGCACAGAGTCAGCTCTATTAAGAGTTTTTAATGACATTCTCCTGGCAAATGACTCTGGAGACTATCTCCAGTCACAAACTTGGGTTTTTAGATGGACAGTGATTTTAAACTCGACCGGCAAATTGGTGCAATCGTGAAGTCCAGCTTTTTTCATCTTAGGCAGCTGGCAAAGGTGAAGCCTTTCCTTGCACAAAAGCACTTTGAAACAGTAATCCACGCCTTCATTACATGGCGGCTGGATTACTGTAACGCACTTTATCTTGGAGTCAGCCAGTCCTCCCTCGCACGTCTCCAGTTAGTTCAAAATGCTGCAGCTCGCCTCCTAACTGGAACACGTAAGAGGGAGCACATTACTCCCATTTTAGTCTCTCTCCACTGGCTGCCTGTGCATTTTAGAGTCCATTTTAAGATTCTTTTATTTGTTTTTAAATCTTTAAATGGTCTCGCCCCGCCTTACCTCTCTGAGCTGCTCCATCTATACACTTCTGCCCGGTGCCTCAGGTCAGCTAATCAGCTGCTCCTGGAGGTACCAAGGGCTAAACGGAAGCTCAGAGGGGATAGAGCCTTTTCCGCTGCCGGTCCTAAATTATGGAATGACCTCCCTCTACACATTAGACAATCCCCTTCACTGTCCATTTTTAAAACGCGTCTTAAGACCCATTTTTATTCCTTGGCTTTTAACCCAGCATGAGACTCTGTTTCTGTTTTTGCTTTATTATCGTTTATTATTGTTTTTATATTCTTATGTTTTATGTATTATATTTTATGTTCTATTTCATGTACAGCACTTTGTGTCAGCCGCAGCTGTCTTTAAAGGGCTTTATAAATAAAGTTGAGTTCAGTTGAGTTGTGTTGAGGGGGCGTGGCGCATCAGCTGCAGGAGAGAGGTGTGGAGAGGGCTCAGGAGAGCAGCGCCAGGTGAGAGTGATTAGCAGAGCTGCATCCTGTTAGCTAATCACTCTCTCCTTTTTAACACAGTAGCGCGCTGGACCTGGGAAAATGAGCCGGACACAAACACACAAGGAGTCAGCAGTGAGGAACCGAAAGGTCGCGAAAGCTTGCAGAACGACTCTGAGAGTGTGTGTAATTGTGATCTATAATAAAAACCCTAAGATCCGTCAGAACTCTCTAAGTGTCTCTGTTGAAGAACCATACAGTGGCAACAGATATGCCACAATGTCAAATGGAGCTAACATGTAATTGCTTTTTTTAATATATCCGTGACCAAACTTTAACATTTACCTTAGTCTGTAACAGTTTTCTACATTATTCTACACTGCACTGACCAAAAAAATCATCCATGTAGAAGTGGAGTGCATTCACACTGAGGGACGATTTCACAAAACGATTGAAAGTCTTTTGTGGCCTCCACAGTCTTTATTAAAACCTGAGCAAACTCAACTTAGGGTTGGCTAAGAGCATAATAATGTAATTTTCTCAGGCTACAATGCATTCTTTGTGAAAATGGCACTGTGAGCTTTCAGTCATTTTCATCAGTCATTATAGCATATAGAGGGAAAGTAAGTTGACATGCATGTGTGTCTCTGTGTTAGTGCTGCTGTGATTCCTAGGTTTATTGTTATATTTTACAAACACAATCATTTTTCATATAGAACATAATTTTGGCAAATTCTCTTTAGTTTTTAAATACTATTTGTGATATGTGTCTACCTTTTTAAAAAAAATATATTCATCAAATATTGTTTGAGTTATCAACATACAAGATTTTATACAGCAAGACGCCATTGCAGTGGGATTAAATATGTTTAAAAACTCAAATTGAGCAGGGATAAGGTATGCATAGATATTATATTTTCTTTATTCTTTCCAATTGCAAACACCAAAGAACACTGAATTAAAGTCTGGCTATGGGCTGACCAGAGAAAAAATATAGTCTTGCTCCAAAACTAAGCCTACCATTATTTTTCTAATGTATTATTAAACATTATGCTCTACAGTAGGCCCTAAATGCCATGAATAAGTACTGCAAATGCACTTTGGGTTGTTGTTGTAATTTTCTCATATTTTTAAATAAACACATTGAATTTTGTGCAAAATCAATATTTGTCTCTGAAGAAAATGCTTGAATCATTTACTATAATTTGTGGGACCTCAGCCTTTGTGGAGACGACTAAGTTTCAGTCGACAGCAGAGATAGTACATGAGGACAGGTCTGATGGTCTGATCTCTGAGCCCATAGATGAGGGAACTCAGACATCTTGGGAGAATATAAATAAACACATAAAAAATACTCTTGATGCGTACAATTACTAATCTTTGTAGGATTGTTGAGAGTGATATAATAATAGGGCCATGCATGGTAGACAAGAGAGTGAGGCCCAGCTGCATCAGATGCAACAGCAGTGTATTACGAGCCTTACGAGCTGAAGCTTTTTCTGTGGAGGCTGACCTGGCTGCTACCATCACACCAATATAGGAACAAGTGACTGCCACACCAGCTGATAGAAACACAAAACCAGTATATGCTTTATCATAAATATCAGACATTGGCCCAAGTAACATTGCTATGTCAGAGCAAACATCTGTCATCTGCAAGCTCTGCAGCTGATCAAATGGAAAATCTAACAGCAAAAGAACTCGAATGAGGACATTTAGTGAACTGAAGGCCCAAACCACAATAATAGCTACTGCTGTGTTTCTGACAGTGATGATGGTAGCATGCCTCAGTGGGTAGCACACAGCTACATATCTCTCCAAACACATTACCACCAGTGTGAGAGGGGAGATTTCATTTGTGAGTCTGTTGAGCATGGTGAGAACACCACATACAGGATATGTTGGAAATATTCTACAAACAGCCATTATGTACATTAACTGACTCAAAGCCAGCAGAACAGTGTCTGCAAAAAGGAGGTTATACAGAAGAATGTAGCGGCAGGTCTCACGAAACACAGTTTTACTCCTCAGGGTAAATAACATGATCCCATTAACGACGAGGAACACAAAGCATGGCATTCCAATCAGCGTGGAAAACAACACTCTTTCCAGTAATCCCTGATACTGTTGTTCAGCAGTGATGTTGAGAGTCTGCGTCTGATTTGCATACGACATTTTAGACGAAAATTTAACACCAAAAATAAATTTGAACCTGTTGATGTATTTGAAGCACAGTTTTTCTCTGGTTTCTATTGCTAGAACAGTGAGAACATTCACAAACAAAACCTGAAATCATCCACGTACATTTTCCTTGCTTATTTCCATGGAAGCATACCTGGTCGGCATGGTCTTCTTTCCTTCACATTTGATTTATGAGGTCCGTCCTCACCTACTTCAACTGACACCTAAATATTATTCAAGGATGATGTAATCTCTCTACCTTCACCTCCCCCGTCCTCTGCTCCTACGCATTGGGAGTAATTTAGAGACTGAAGATTTGGAGAAATAGAATCTAAATGCAGTGTGCAATGTGTAGTAGTAACCAGACTTATGCATTCAATATTAATAAAGACAATTTGTTTTCCAAACCCAACAGTGAAAATGAATGCAGCCGTTTTTAGTTTATTAGTACTACTACATAAATCTTATTACTTGCTTCACATTAAGTTTATTAATTGATTTATATTAAACCTATGTAATTCAAATGAATGTTTTCTATGTAATTGAAATGCATAAGTCCTGCATTTTGGCCAAAACATTTTTTTGAGTGTAGTAGTGTGCAGATGGGGGGTCACTGGCAGGGGGGCTTGGACAATACCTGAGCAAACTCAACTCACGGTTGGCCAAGACCGTAATGCAATTTTCTCAGGCTAAAATGCATTCTCTGTGAAAATGGCACTGTGAGCTTTTTAGTCATTTTCATCACAGTCATTATAGCATATAGAGGCAAAGTAAGTGGATGTGCATATGTGTCTCTGTGTGTTGGTTGTTATTCCTTGGTGTATTATTATGTTTTACAAATATAATACATTTTCATATAGAAAAATATACTCAAAATAGTTATAAAACATTGCTTGAGTTATCAACATGCAAGATTTTATGCAGCGATACAGTGAAACTGAGCAGGGGATTAGGTATGCATAGACATTATATTATTCTTTTTGTTCTTTCCAGTTGCAAAGAATAAAGAACATTGAAATAAAGTCTGGCTATGGGCTGACAGGGGAAAAAATATAATCTTGCTGCAAAACTAAGGCAATTAGTTATTTTGTATTGTATTAATATTTAACATCGTACTCTACAGTAGGCCCTAATACCATTAATAAGTACTTAAATTGCCCTTTAGGTTTTTGTTGTATTTTTTTTCATATTTTTTTAAATAAATAAACACATAACCGCATTGGAGTTTGTGCAAAATCAATATTTATCTCTATTGGACCTCAGCCTTTGCTGAGATGACGAAGTTGACAACAGAGATGGTACATGAGGATTGTTGAGAGTGATACAATTTTCAAAATTTCCATCCATTTGAATTACATAGTTTTGATATAAATAAACTAACAAACTTAATGTGAAGCAAGTACTAAGATTTATGTAATAGTACTAATAAATATATTGAATGCATAAAACTGGTTAGTGGAAGCACATTGAGTTTATTAGTACTATTAAATTAATCATATTACTTCCATCACATTAAGTTTTATTTGTTTATTTTATTAAGATGGGAATTTTTCTGTGTAATTGAAATGCATAAGTCCTGCATTTTGGCTTTTTTTTTTTTTAGTGTACACAACACAGAGAAAAAGAAATCATGTAAATTACAAAGTATGACAAAGAGAGAATTTCACCACTTACTAAGCTGCCAAGAAAATGGCATCTCACTGCTTTGTTGTCATTGAACATATTTGAATTAGGTAATATGGGTAACATTTAGCACTAAACTGTCCCCAAACTGACAATATATACAAAAGCACAATTAAAAAGCAACCAGCACTCACATACACACTGGAGAAGCCGTACCTCCACAGTCTTGACCTGAAAACCTGAGCAAACAACCCCAAGCTGGCAAAGACCATAATAATGCAATTTTATCGGGCTACAATGCATTCTTTGTGAATTTGCCACTGTAAGCTTTAAGTCATTTTTTATCACAGAGCCATTATTGCATATAGAGGGGAAGTAAGTGGACCTGCATGTGTGTCTTCGTATGTCAGTACTGTTGTTATTTAAAGTTTTATTATTATATTTCACCAATATAAGAATTTTTCATATACAACAGAACTGTAGCAAATTCTCTTTAGTTTTTTAAATACTGTATGTGATATGCATTATACGTTTTCAAAATAGTTATCAACCATTGTTTGAGTTATCAACATGAAAGGTTTTATGCATTAAGACGCCATTGCAGTGGGGTTATATATGTTTAAATACAGTGAAATTGAGCAGCGATAAGGTATGCCTAGACATTATGTTATTCTTTTTGTTCTTTCCAACTGGAAGCAATAAGGAACATTGGATTAATTATTGTTTTAATGTATAAATATTAGATGTTATACTTATACAACATTACTATATCTCTACCATTAATAACTAACGCAAATGCACTTGTTTTAATTTCTCATGAATTAAAATAAACACAGTGAATTTTGTGCGAAATCAATATTTATCTCTGAAAAAAAAAGGTTGATTGATTTGCTGTATTTTGTAGGACCTCAGCCTTTCAATCAGTTATTTTACTAATACATTAAAATTTAACATTATACTCTACAGGAGGCCCTAAATAACATTAATCAGGACTGCAAATGCACTTTGGAATGTTTTTGTAATTTTCTCAAATAAGCATAAAAAAAAAGGGATTTATTCATTTGCTGTAATTTGTAGGACCTCAGCCTTTGCTGAGACGACTAAGTTTCAGTCGACAGCAGAGATGGTACATGAGGACAGGTCTGATGGTCTGATCTCTGAGCCCATAGATGAGGGAACTCAGACATCTTGGGAGAATATAAATAAACACATATAAAATACTCTTGATGCGTACAATTAGTAATCTTTGTAGGATTGTTGAAAGTGATACAATAATAGAGGAGTGCATAGTTGACAAGAGACTGAGGCCCAGCTGCACCAGATGCAACAGCAGTGTGTTACGAGCCTTACGAGCTGAAGCTTTGTTTGTGGAGGCTGACCTGGCTGCTACCATCACACCAATATAGGAGCAAGTGACTGTCACACCAGCTGATAGAAACACAAAACCAGTATATGCTTTCTCATAAATATCTGACATTGGCCCAAGTAACATGGCTATGTTAGAGCAAACATCTGTCATCTGCAAGCTCTGCAGCTGATCAAATGGAAAATCTAACAGCAAAAGAACTCGAATGAGGACATTTAGTGAACTGAAGGCCCAAACCACAATAATAGCTACTGCTGTGTTTCTGACAGTGATGATGGTAGCATGCCTCAGTGGGTAGCACACAGCTACATATCTCTCCAAACACATTACCACCAATGTAAGAGGGGAGATTTCATTTGTGAGACCAGCAAGCATGGTAAGAACACCGCATACAGGATATGTTGGAAATATTCTACAAACAGACAGTATGTACAGTAACTGACTGAGTCCCAGCATTACAGTATCTGCAAAAAGGAGGTTATACAGAAGAATGTAGCGGGAGGTCTCACGAAACACAGCTTTACTCCTCAGGGTTAATAACATGATCCCATTAATGAAGAGAAACACAGTGCATGGCATTCCAATCAGCGTGGTAAACAACACTCTTTCAAGTAATCCCTGATATTGTTGTTCAGCAGTGATGTTGAGAGTCTGAGACTGATTAGCATAAGACATCTTAGAGAAAAACACAAGACCAAAAATTAATGTGAACCTGTTGATGTAGGTGAAGCATGAAAGCTTTTATCCTGTTTATATTGCTAGAACAGTGAGGACATTCACAAACAAAACCTAGAATCCTCCATGTACATTTTCCCTGCTTGTTTCCATGTAAGCATAGCTGGTCTGCAAGATTCTCCTTCCCTCACATATGATTTATGAGGTCTGTCCTCACACCTACCTCTAATGACAACATCAGCATGTCACAACACATTAGCTTGGTTAAATATTATTCATGGATGATGTAATCTCTCTTCCACCACCTCCTCTTTACCCTGCTCTTATGAGGTGGAGGTAATTTAGGGACTGAAGATTTAGAGAAATAAAGACCCGATGCAGACAGATTATGGCTTGTCATGGCTATTTGACTGCAGTGCATTTAGATATTTTTTAATTTTTTTTTACGATTTACGTGAGGGAGGTAAAACTTGAGACCACTCAGGTTTAATTTCATCAGCCAACAGTTGTTTGTCTTAAACCGTTTGAGGCTGGAAGGAAGTCAGACACAGAAACGGCATAGAGAATCTGGTCAATTTTCAAAATAAAACACCCAGTTCAAACTGCTGGTTGCAAATGCAGTCAAAACGAAAGTTTATGGTTATGTTGGATAGCATATTTACATATTTAGAAGCACACAAATGAAGGAAAATTGCCAAGTCTGAGAAAGTAAAATAAGTCTGGTGGCCAAGCGCTCTGCTTCTGAAACGATTCCAGTTCTTTTGCAGCTTTAAATTGAAGTGTTTAAAGTGTAGTTTTTTTCATGAAGCTTTTTTTTTTTTTCTTATTGTTGGTATCATCTATGGAGTCTAACAGCTCCATAACACACGGATTACTAATTAATTAAAGTTGAAATTTGAAATTCAGATTTATTACTTCATTAAATGTTGATAACAAAACAATTCATTTTATATTACTATTTTAGCCCTTATCTTCTTCAGCTACAGTAGTTAGAACGTGGCCATGGAGATGGTGGAATAATGTTTTTAGTGATGAGTCAGGTGTGCTGTCATGCTGAACACAAAATGTCTATTTGACATTGATCAGATTGCATGATCATAACTACTTGTTGTATAATATATGCATGAAGAACCATCTCTTCGGCAATGTACAAGATGTCAAATGGTGTCAACACATAATTATTTGTCTCAACTTAAGTCCGTTATTACATATTTAAATTTAACTTAGCTTGTACAGTTATATATTTTTCTACATTTTTCTACATTGCAGTGATCGGTAGAACTTCCACATCAATGTGGTGGGCATTCATATAGAGGGGTAAATTCACCTCTATCTGTGCTCTGGTGTCATTTGCACATATTTTAATCAAGTAATATGAATAACATTTATTTTGTTGTTGCCCCATTTAAGCAAAGAAACAAAGCACTTCACAGTGGCTCATAGGTGCACAGATGGCACAGAGACAGTGCAGGATCTGGTATTCACCATGAGGGATTCAAACTATAAAACAATATAAAACCTTATATTGTGAGAAGCAGAAATTATGGCTGCATTGTTACACTCCAGCAAGGAAAAAAGCTCTCCGCACAACCATCATGTGATAGGGTAGTTAGCTTATTCATATAAAACAAACGACATATACAAAAATATCATATAAAAAAGAAAGACATGGCAATGCACTTGCAACTCTATACCAAAAAACATAGAAATCAACATACTATACTCACATCTAGAGCCAGTGCCTCCACAGTTTAGATTTTAAAAAAAAGCTCAACTCAGTAAGTAATTTTCATCACAAACCCTTTTTTGTATAAAGAGGTAAAGTATGTTGATGTGCACGTGTCTATGTTTGTACTGTTGTTATTCCTAGGCCTGTTTATTTTATTTTAGTATTTTTTTTTGCAATTGCAAACAGTGAATGTTGAATCAAAGTGTGGTGTTGGCTGACACAAAAATAATTCAGGGAAACAGTATAACAGTATAGTCCAGAGAACCCTTAATATGTGATGCAAATCCACCTTGGGTTGTGATTAATTTTCTCATATTGACAATTAAACACATTACGTTTTGTTCTGCATCAATATTTATGACTGAAAATAATGACTGAATCATTCACTGAAATTTGTGGCTCCTCAGCCTTTGCTGAAGCGACTAAGTCTCAGTCGACAGCACAGATGGTACATGAGGACAGGTCTGATGGTCTGATCTCTGAGCCCATAGATGAGAGAACTCAGACATCTTGGGAGAATATAAATAAACACATAAAAACTACTCCTGATGCGTACAATTAGTAGTCTTGGTAGGATTGTTGAGAGTGATACAATAATAGGGCCATGCATGGTAGACAAAAGAATGAGGCCCAACTGCACCAGATGCAACAGCAGTGTATTACGAGCCTTACGAGCTGAAGCTTTGTCTGTGGAGGCTGACCTAGCTGCTACCATCACACCAATATAGGAACAAGTGACTGTCACACCAGCTGATAGAAAGACAAAACCAGTATATGCTTTGTCATAAATATCTGACATTGGCACAAGAAACATGGCCTCGTAAGAGCAAATATCTGTCATCTGCAAGCTCTGCAGTTCTTCAAATGGAAAGGTTAACAGCAAAAAAACTTGAATGAGGACATTTAGTGAACTAAAAGTCCAAATCACAATGATAGCTACTGCTGTGTTTCTAACAGTGATGATGGTTGCATGCCTCAGTGGGTAGCACACAGCTACATATCTCTCCAAACACATCACCACCAGTGTGAGAGGGGAGATTTCATTTGTTAGTTTGTTGAGCATAGCAAGAACACCACATACAGGATATGTTGTAAATATTCTACAAGCAGCCAGTATGTATGTTAACTGACTCAGTGCGAGCAGAACAGTGTCTGAAAAAAGGAGGTTATACAGAAGAATGTAACGAGAGGTGTCACGAAACACAGCTTTACTCCTTAAGGTGAATAACATGATCCCATTAATGAAGAGGAACATAAGGCATGGCGTTCCAATCAGTATGGAAAACAACACTCTTTCCAAAAATCCCACATACTGTTGTTCAGTAGTGATGTTGAGAGTCTGAGACTGATTTGCATAAGACATTTTAGAAAAACATTTAAGGTGCAAAGTTAATATGAATCTCTTAATGTATGTGAAGCACAAAAACATACAATTTTTTGTCCTGTTGGTATTGCTAGAGCAGTGAGGATGTATCATGTTTTGAGTGCAAATGCCTGTTATTTTCACATGCAAAACCTAAAATCGCCCACATACATTCTCTTTGCTTGTTTCCATGTAAGCAGAGCTCGTCTGCAATGTTTGCCTGCTCTCACACACTATTTATGAGCTCTGACTTCACACCTTTTTCACCAGACACTATCAGCATGTCATGTTGCGTTAACATGATTAAAAAAAAAATATTCCCAGGTGATGTAATCCTTATCACCACCTCCTCAATACTGCTTCCATGTGTCGGGAGTAATTTTGGAGAAATAACAACCAAATGGAGACAGATTTGGCCCCGGCATGGCTGTTTTGCTTTGCAATCCATTAGGATTCAAATTACAGGTATTCTGCACAGGTTAAACATTTCAGAATCAGAATCACTTTTAGGTAAGGTGTGTGTTCAGATATGATGAATTTCACTCTAGTTACACTTAAAAAATACAATAAATAAAATTAAAACACAATTAAAATCAAACTTAATAAATAAATAAATATATATATATATACGTGTGTGTGTATAAAAATAGAAATATGTATATGTATACAATTAAAACATAACATATATACAGCTCTGGAAAAAATTAAGAGACCATTGCAAAAATATAAGTTTCTTTGGTTTCACTATTTATAGGGATGTGTTATGAGTAAATTCAACATTTGTTTGATTCTTAAACTATATATATAATATACAATATAGGAGCAAGTGACTGCCACACCAGCTGATACAAACACAAAAGCGGTGTAGGCTTTGTCATAAAGAGCCAACATTGGCGCAAGAAACATGGCCTGGTAATGGCAAATATCTGGCATTTGTAAGCTTGGCAGTTCTTCAAATGGAAAGGTTAACAGCAAAAGAACTCGAATGAGGACATTTAGTGAACTGAAGGCCCAAACCACAATGATAGCTCTTGCTGTGTTTCTGACAGTGACAATTTACATTTACATTTACATTTAGTCATTTAGCAGACACTTTTATCCAAAGCGACTTACAAAGAAGGGAACAATCAAGGTACAGTGCGATAAGAAAGTGTTAGTGCAATAATAAGTGCTATGACAATTCTTAAAGGGGTAGCTTTCTCATGTCCAGTTGTAGGTATTGCTTGGAGAGAAGGTAATCGCTGAAGAGCTGGGTCTTCAGGAGACTAAAGGTAGAGAGGGACGCCCCTTCTCTGGTAGGAACTTGTAGTGCGTTCCACCAACGGGGAACAACAGACGAAAAAAGTTTGGATTGCCTTGAGCGAGCAGGTGGCAGAGCCAGGCATTGCTCATTGGAGGAGCGCAGCGGTTGTGAGGTAACATATGCCTGTACAAGCGTGTTCAGGTAGGTAGGTGCAGTACTGGAGACAACTAACCAATATAAGACACCAATATAAGAACAACTGACTGCCACACCAGCTGATAGAAAGGCTTTGTCATAAATGTGTCATCTGCAAGCTCTGCAGGTCTTCAAATGGAAAATTTAACAGCAAAAAAACCCTGCAGTCTCTACTGCTACATAGACACCAACTGCCAGAAGGCAGGAGTCCCAGGCTTTCCAGGGTGCCGTTCTCCCCCGACCAGGAGTGGAACATGAGAGTAGACCTCGACAGGCAACTACATCTCTCCATCCTGACATAGTGGCGTGGTCCTCCAAGGGAAAGTCCGTGCTACTCATTGAGTGCATAATACCAGCAGAAGAGGGGATCAAGGCCACCTACGAGCGAAAAAAGGCCAAGTACTCAGAGCTGGCGGCTGAGTGCCGGATGGTCGATTGGAAGACTACCATTTATCCAGTGGAAGTCGGATGCCGAGACTACGTGGGGCTGTCAGCAACACGCCTACTGAGGGATGCAGGAGTGACCGGAGGGAACCTAAAGAAGGCAACCAAAGAGCTGGCAGAGGAGGCTGAGAAGGGGAGCTTTTGGCTCTGGCTGAGGAGGAAGGACAAGTACTGGGGACAGAGTGACAAACCCCAACAACAGCCGCAGGGGGGAACACCTATCAGCTGCAGGGGGTGACAGGGAGACGTCCCTGTCACCAGGAGACGCTCCAGGATTAAAGGAGCGAAACAATGGTGATCGGTGGTTCCTGGGTGATGACCCTGCAGCTGACCCGTGGGCACCGGAGGAGGTGCGACCGGCAGCAATGCCTAGCAGGCGGCTCCATCTCCCTGTATATACTACTGATCCCATTAATAAAGAGAAACACAAAGCATGACATTCCAGTCAATGTGGGAAACAACACTCTTTCCAGTAATCCTACATACTGTTGTTCAGTGGTGATATTGAGAGTCTAAGACTGATTGGCATACAACATCTTAGAAAAGCATTTAAGCCCAAAAATGAACATAAATCCCTTGATGTAACTGAAGCACAAAAGCTCAAATTTCAGTTTGTATTGCTAGAACAGTGAGGACAGATGCCTGTAATTTTCACATGCAAAATCTAAATCCATCTACAGAATTATTATGTGCTTGTTTTCATGCAAGCAGAGCTGGTCTGCAGGGTTTACCTGCCCTCACATATTGTTCTTGAGCTTTGAGCTTTTATGAACTTCACTTGTTACCACAGCATGTCACGCCATGTCAGCATGGTTAAAAAAAAAAAAATCCAACTGCAACTTACGATCAATTGTGAGCTCTCTCAGCCATCAGCTTCTTAGTTGATTGCTTTTCTTTCTCCCTCTTTGCTAAGGCAACGTCTGTAAGTGTTTTTCATCCTGTAACGTTAAGTTATCACTTATTTTTGAGTTTTGGTATCGTGATGGTTAAGACGCTGCTGCTTGTCTTCACTAGCTTGATTGTGTTTCATCATATAAGTTACACAGCTACGTTAGTTAAGCGGTGCTATTTACCTTTATACTGTATGTTTAGTTTCTTTAATTATATAAATATTTCATTGTAATGTGTTAATAATATAATAAGAAACAGAGTAGTTTTCCTGTGAACAATTGAAACATAAAGATGAGTTTTGGAAGTCTGTCCTTTTTTTTTTTTTTGTTTGTTTGTTTTCCTGAACAAAGAAAGAGGCCCTCAACCCTTAAAGCAGGGTTGATGTCAGTAGTGAGTCAGAAAAGTTACGCTATTGACTATTCATTATTAGTTGCCAGAGGGCTAATAAATTTGGCCTTATCATTTGTTCTTTTGGAATCAATAGAATTATAAATAATTTTAGTTATGGTAATTTACATGGAAAAATCGATTTCATGAAGGGAGATAATAATTTTGATCTTAATCTACCACGTCCAGATACAAACAGTATATTGCTTTTGCTCTTTGCAATTACAACAATATTGTATTAAATTGTTGTATGGGTTGACCATAAATATTTCACAGAAAACATACTCTAAAGTAGGCAACAAATACCATCAGTAAGTGCTGCTAATCCACCTTGGGTGTTAATTTTTTTTTCTGATATTATACTACATTTTTAAATGAGCATGTTTAATTTTAAATCAAACTGTGTCTCTGAACATAATGCTTGAATTATGCATTTTAACTTCTGAGAGCTCAGCCTTTGCTGGGATAACTAAGTTTTAGTCGACAGCAGAGATAGTACATGAGGATGGGCCTGATGGTCTGATCTCTGAGCCCATAGATGAGAGAACTCAGACATCTGGGGAGAACATAAATAAACACATATAAAATACTCCTGATGCGTATAATTTGAAATGTTGGTAGGGTTGTTGAGAGTGATACAATAATAGGGCCATGCATAGTTGACAAGAGGCTGAGGCCCAGCTGCACCAGATGCAACAGCAATGTGTTACGACCCTTACGAGCTGAAGCTTGGTCTGTGGAGGCTGACCTGGCGGCTACCATCACACCAATATAGGAGCAAGTGACTGTCAACCCAGCTGATACAAACACAAAACCAGTATATGCTTTATCATAAATGTAAGACATTGGCACAAGAAACATGGCCTCGTAAGAGCAAATATCTGTCATCTGCAAGCTTGGCAGTTCTTCAAATGGAAAGGTTAACAACAAAAAAACTTGAATGAGGACATTTAGTGAACTAAAAGCCCAAATCACAATGATAGCTACTGCTGTGTTTCTAACAGTGATGATGGTTGCATGCCTCAGTGGGTAGCACACAGCTACATATCTCTCCAAACACATCACCACCAGTGTGAGAGGGGAGATTTCATTTGTTAGTTTGTTGAGCATAGCAAGAACACCACATACAGGATATGTTGTAAATATTCTACAAGCAGCCAGTATGTATGTTAACTGACTCAGTGCGAGCAGAACAGTGTCTGAAAAAAGGAGGTTATACAGAAGAATGTAACGAGAGGTGTCACGAAACACAGCTTTACTCCTTAAGGTGAATAACATGATCCCATTAATGAAGAGGAACATAAGGCATGGCGTTCCAATCAGTATGGAAAACAACACTCTTTCCAAAAATCCCAGGTACTGTTGTTCAGTAGTGATGTTGAGAGTCTGAGACTGATTTGCATAAGACATTTTAGAAAAACATTTAAGGTGCAAAGTTAATATGAATCTCTTGATGTAGGTGAAGTACAAAAACATACCATTTTTTGTCCTGTTGGTATTGCTAGAGCAGTGAGGATATATCATGTTTTGAGTGCAAATGCCTGTTATTTTCACATGCAAAACCTAAAATCGCCCACATACATTCTCTTTGCTTGTTTCCATGTAAGCAGAGCTTGTCTGCAATGTTTGCCTGCTCTCACACACTATTTATGAGCTCTGACTTCACACCTTTTTCACCAGACACTATCAGCATGTCATGTTGCGTTAACATGATTAAAAAAATATTCCCAGGTGATGTAATCTTTATCACCACCTCCTCAATACTGCTTCCATGTGTCGGGAGTAATTTTGGAGAAATAACAACCAAATGGAGACAGATTTGGCCCCGGCATGGCTGTTTTGCTTTGCAATCCATTAGGATTCAAATTACAGGTATTCTGCACAGGTTAAACATTTCAGAATCAGAATCACTTTTAGGTGAGGTGTGTGTTCACATATGATGAATTTCACTCTAGTTACACTTAAAAAATACAATAAATAAAATTAAAACACAATTAAAATCAAACTCGAATGAGGACATTTAGTGAACTGAAGGCCCAAACCACAATGATAGCTCTTGCTGTGTTTCTGACAGTGACAATTTACATTTACATTTACATTTAGTCATTTAGCAGACACTTTTATCCAAAGCGACTTACAAAGAAGGGAACAATCAAGGTACAGTGCCATAAGAAAGTGTTAGTGCAATAATAAGTGCTATGACAATTCTTAAAGGGGTAGCTTTCTCATGTCCAGTTGTAGGTATTGCTTGGAGAGAAGGTAATCGCTGAAGAGCTGGGTCTTCAGGAGACTAAAGGTAGAGAGGGACGCCCCTTCTCTGGTAGGAACTTGTAGTGCGTTCCACCAACAGACGAAAAAAGTTTGGATTGCCTTGAGCGAGCAGGTGGCAGAGCCAGGCATTGCTCATTGGAGGAGCGCAGCGGTTGTGAGGTAACATATGCCTGTACAAGCGCGTTCAGGTAGGTAGGTGCAGTACTGGAGACAACTTTGTAGGCGAGCATTAGCGCTTTGAATTTAATGTGGGCTGCAACAGGTAGCCAGTGGAGCTCAATGAGCAGCGGGGTGACATGTGACCTTTTGGGTTGGTTGCAAACCAGGCGCGCTGCCACGTTCTGGATCATCTGAAGAGGTTTCACTGTGGAGGCTGGGAGGCCCGTCAGGAGAGAATTACAGTAGTCTAGTCTTGAAATGACCACAGCAGGAGTTGAGTGGCGTGTTGCGTTAAGTCAGGTGATTTTTCTGATGTTGTAAAGTGCAAAGAGGCATGACCGGGCAACTGAGGCAACATGACTGGAAAAGGTTAGTTGGTCATCAATCATAACCCCTAAGTTTCTCACCACCCTGGTGGGGGCAAGACATAGGGAGTCAATGTTGATGTTGATGTCGTGGTGTATAGTAGGTTTGGCTGGGAGGACCAGCAGTTCAGTTTTTGAGAGGTTCAGCTGGAAGTGATGTCCCTTCATCCATGTGGCGATGTCTGAGAGGCAATCAGAGACTCGTGCAGAGATCAAGGGGTCCTCAGGAGGAAATAATAGATACAGCTGAGTGTCATCTGCATAGCGCAGTGATAGGAAAGGCCATGTGAGCGGATAATTGGACCCAAGGAGGTGGTGTAGATAGCAAATATAAGGGGCCCCAGCCCTGGGGTACCCCTGTGGTGAGGTGATGCGAAGTGGACAACTGTCCAAGCCAGGATACACTGAATGAGCGCCCTGTCAGGTAAGATTCAAACCAGGAAAGAGCTCTTGAAACAAGATTGATTTGGATCAAGAAGATTGTTCTATAGGAAGAATTCTGAGAGTTGCTTAGCGACCGCCCGTTCAATAGTTTTGGATAAAAAAGGAAGAAGTGAGACAGGACGATAGTTCTCGACCTGAGCAGGGTTGAGAGAGGGTTTCTTGAGTAGAGGCGTTACTCAAGCTGCTTTGAATGCAGTGGGAAAAGTGGAGGTCAGTGACTCATTTATCACATGTGTGATAGCTGGCGTGATGATTGGGCTAATGGATTGAAGAAGGTTTGTTGGTATAGGGTCCAATGAGCATGTAGTAGGACGGCTACATGTCAACACTTTGGATACCTCACTCTCAGAGAGGAGCGTAAAGCCAGAAAAAGAAGTGCAAGCAACTGTGCTAGGTTGCGAAAGTGCAGCAGCTGATTTGGTGCCGCCCAGCTGATGGTACCATGCCTCAGTGGGTAGCAGACAGCTATATATTTTTCGAAACACATCACCACTAGTGTGAGGGGGGAGATTTCATTTGTGAGAGAAGAACTCTGCTTACAGGATATGTTGTAAATATTCTACCAGCAGCCAATATGTACAGTAACTGAGCAAGTCCTAACAACACAGAGTCTGCAAAAAGGAGGTTATACAAAGTATGTAACGGGAGGTCTCACAAAACACAGTTTTACTCCTCAAGGTGAATAACATGATCCCATTAATGAAGAGAAAGAGAAAGAGAAAGCGTGGCATTCCAATCAGTATGGAAATAAACACTCTTTCCAATACTCCCACATACTGTTGTTCAGTAGTGATGTTGAGAGTCTGAGACTGATTTGCATAAGACACCTTAGAGAAACATTTAAGGCACAAAGTTAACATGAATCCGTTCATGTAGGTCAGTGAATGTCAACTGGCGGCCCATGGGCCACATCCGGCCCACCAGAGCTTTCCATCTGGTCCCCAGAATATTACTGGATTCAGGAATAGCCTAATGAAGAGGAAAAAGTATGTTTCTACATTTTTCTTTAAGTGAAATGAAAGAAACGCCCTCTGAAAAGTAGCTTGTGCCAAAGCCCGCATCCAATCAAAAATGGCAATAAATGTGTTGCTCTTTTATTGTTTCATGTCTGTCAAAATTGTCTTTTCTTGGGCTTCATTTCCCCACAAAATAGCGCACTATTAATAACAACTGTCAATATAACAGAGAAGAGCATCGTAAGTGCAAGCTTTGCACATCAGCAAATAGATACAATCGACAAATAAAAGCGTCAGGCGTCAGTTATGAGAAATGTTCCTCTTTACATCAAATTAAAGTATCCTGTGATCCAACAAATACATACGAACAAAGTAAAACCAAGAAAATCACAAGACTGAAATACTCAATTGATCAGAAGAATGTGCTTTTTGAAAGTAGATGGACCTCCCCTTTTGACTGAAATCTCTATTTGTAATACACTAAACATAATACACAGTACTTCTTGAGAAGAATACTTACTTTTAGTTCAGTATATATATATATATATACAGAAGCCTGGAAGGGACATGGAGAAAAAAAAAATCAGTGGCAGTGTAGTTTTGCGAGATCTCACAAAGTTTTGCAGCTGAGGCTGCCACTGACCTGACGGAAGTGCCACTACTAGCTGCTGCTGCCACGAACTGAGCCAGCCCTTGCTGCAGCGATCATTGAGCAGCTAACACCTAGCAGTTGCTAAAAACAGACCGGCAACCAGACCAGGTCTCACGAGATCTTGTGAAGTATCGGAAAACGTTCTCAGATCTCGCAAAACTTTGCGAGATAACGCAAAAGTACACTTCCCCTCCATGTCCCTTCCAGGCTTCCGTATATTTAACAGTTGCAATTCAGTAATATAGCAGTAATATAGTAATTTTACATCATCATCAATGCTCCCTAAAACTGATAGTAGTTCACTGACAAGACTACAGGAGGTAAAAATCTGGAGTTGTTGGAGTATCACTTAGCTTTTGTACGAGGCTTCACTTGAGTTAAATTTCAGCTGCCAATGTCGCAAACTGAGAAAACTATTGGAAAACAAAAGGTCTGATTTTTTGTGATCTTCAGATTGATACATTATGGCCAAGGGCCTGACCTCATGTTGAACCACATTCTATGGCAATACTTACCTAGATGTTTTAAACATATTCGCCACAGAATTAATAAATAATGTTGTCTTTTGTACATTGTTGTTTATTTGCTTTTCAGTTGAGTTATAAATGAACATACAAATGAAAAACAACAGCAAGTAAAATCACACAGAAAAATATCAGCATCAAGAGAGACACACACATATTAAAACATAAGTTTCAAAAGACAACACATACTATGTATAATAAACAGACACATAACCAAAGTCATCAATTTGGGAGAACAATGAAACAATAAATACATTTTTAAAAAGCTTATACAAATGTCTTTAATCTGCCGACTCTCCAGGTCTTCAAGTCAAAAATAATTTGTGAACAAACATGAGTTTGGACTTAGAACAAAACCCATAAACCACAATGATGGTTCTCACTGTTGATATAGTCTAATTTCAACTAATCTAAAAACCACTATATTCTGTAATACACAAAACAGGTAAAATCACATTAACTCCTGCTGTAAAAACAAACAAACAAACAAAAAAAAAAAAACACAATATCTGTAGAAATATGCCTCTTTATCAATAAGTCTGATTATTTTATATCATTGTGTCTTAACAATTCTAAGTGTAAAATTGACTTTTATTATATTTATGGGAAAGTAATATGCCTGAATGATTACTATATTATACATATATTATCAGTACAATATCCCACATTATGCAAGCCACAGTCTTGATGTGCATATTATATACTCAATATAAAGAACTATTTGTTTGAATTTAATCCTTGATGTGCAATGTGGTAAATAAAGCTGAAACGTAATAAATTGTCTCTACATACTGTATGTTCATTGCCAGTTTTTTTTATTTAACTTTGCTCCTAACATTTTCACTTTTCTACATTGGATTGAAATTTAATCCCGTAAGAGAGAAATTCACCCCTTCCTAACTGGGTTGCCAAGAAAATAGCAACTCTCTGCATTGCTCCCGAAGGCTGTGCCATCGGTGTGTGAATGTGTATGAATAGTTAGCTCCAAAAAGCAATTGGCAGCTAATGCCATCAGCGTATGAATGTGTGTAAATAGGTGAATGAGATATGTAGTGTAAAAGAGCTTTGAGTGGTCATAAGACTAGAAAGGCGCTATATGAGTACAGTCCATTTACCATTTGGTGTTGTTTGCAAATTTTTGAATTAGGTAATATGGTAACATTTAGTACAAAATTGCCCCCATCTAAGCAAGTAAAACTCATTGCAACAAAAGAGTCAACCCATAAATTGTGATTGTATGTCTCATATTTTTAAAGAAAAAAAAGTTATGTTCCAAATCAATATTACTCACTTCATAAAACACTTGAATCATTAACTGTAGGACTTTGTGGGACCTTGGCCTTTGCTGAGGTGACTAAGTTTCAGTCGACAGCAGAGATGGTACATGAGGACAGGTCTGATGGTCTGATCTCTGAGCCCATAGACGAGAGAACTCAGACATCTTGGGAGAATATAAATAAACACATAAAAACTAGTCCTGATGTGTACAAATAGTATTCTTTGTAGTATTGTTGAGAGTAATACAATAATAGGGCCATGCATAGTTGACAAGAGGCTGAGGCCCAACTGCACTAGATGAAGCAGCAATGTATTACGAGCCTTACGAGCTGAAGCGTTGTCTGTGGAGGCTGACCTAGCTGCGACCATCACACCAATATAGGAGCAAGTGACTGCCACACCAGCTGAAACAAACACAAAACCAGTGTAGGCTTTGTCATAAACATCAGACACTGGCACAAGGAACATGGCCACGTAAGAGCAAATATCTGTCATTTGTAAGCTTGGCAGTTTTTCAAATGGAAACTTTAACAGCAAAATAACTTGAATGAGGACATTTAGTGAACTAAAAGTCCAAATCACAATGATAGCTACTGCTGTGTTTCTTACAGTGATGATGGTAGCATGCCTCAGTGGGTAGCACACAGCTACATATCTCTCCAAACACATCGCCACCAGTGTGAGAGGGGAGATTTCATTTGTTAGTTTGTTGAGCATGGTGAGAACACCACATACAGGATATGTTGTAAATATTCTACAAGCAGCCAGTATGTACAGTAACTGACTCAGTGCCAGCAGAGCAGTGTCTGCAAAAAGGAGGTTATACAGAAGAATGTAACGGGAGGTCTCACGAAACACAGCTTTACTCCTCAAGGTGAATAACATGATCCCATTAATGAAGAGGAACACAGTGCATGGCATTCCAATCAGCATGGAAAAAAACACTCTTTCCAATAATCCCAGGTACTGTTGTTTAGTAGTGATGTTGAGAGTCTGAGACTGATTTGCATATGACATCTTAGAGAAACATTTAAGATGTAAAATTAACATTAACCCGTTGAGGTAACTGAAGCACAAAAAGACAACAATATTTGTCCAATTTGTATTGCTAGAGCAGTGAGGACATATCATGGTGGAGAGCAAATGGCTATTATTTTTACATGCAAAACCTAAAATCATCCACATGCATTTTCTCTGCTTGATTCCATGTAAGCATAGACGGTCTGCAAAGTGTGCCTGCCCTCAGAGATTATTTATGAGCTCTGACCATAACCATGTCACATCGAGTCAGCATGGTTAAACAGTTATTCGTGGGTGATGTAATGTCTTCCATGTGTTGACATTTTGGGGAGACAACAGCCAAATCCAGACAGATAGGTGTTCTGCACAGGTTGAAAAACATGTTAGTATGCTTTGAACATTTAAAATTCCTTATTTTTCTGTGTATTTGTTTTGAAAACAAATTAGCTTGAATCATTCATACCTTTCATAATTGATTAGAAGAATGTGCTTTTTGAAAGTAGATGGACCTGGCCTTTTGATTGATGCCTGCTATTCATAATACACAAAACATCAAAAGTTAAACAGTAAAAAAAAAAAAAAAAAAAAGCAAGTACAATCCTGTGTAAAAATATCAGTATCAAGTGAGAAACTACGACGGAGTATTAGGGCCACATTTAAATTAAAAAAAAAAAATGGAATTAATTACGAGATTAAAGTCGTTATTAAATATGGCGAGAATTAATTACGAGATTAAAGTCGTTATTAAATATGGCAGCGAGAATTAATTTTGAGATTAAAGTCGTTATTAAATATGACGAGAATTAATTACGAGATTAATATCGTTATTAAATATGGCGAGTATAAAGTCGTAATTGGTAGGTTGTTCTACTTTAAACGGAAGTAAGTCTAAACGACACGACAAAAGGCGAGAGTGCAACAGTTAGCAGGTAAGGTTAATGTAATGCTATAGGCTACACGTTAAACGTTTATTAAACGGTTCTGCTTACTCAGTTTCCCAACATTTTGGGTCTAAAAGAATGAATCTGATGCCAGTCTGTGCCAGATCTTAGGCTGTTTACATCCATTTTTATTTTAATTTTTTTAAATAAATAAAAATACCAGGCGAGTGGGTCATTTTTGCAATTAATTCTCAATTTAAACTATACTGGGTTTTGTTTTTCTACAGATCCATGATGGCAGAGAATTGTTCAGAGATTGCAACTTTCTTGAGAGGTAGAGGTGTCCCAGAGGAAACAATCAATTTGATTGAAGAGCAAAAGGTACTGTTCTGAATGTACTGTAAGATGAACTAGTCACCCATCCAGCCAGTTTTGCTACTTAAGGGGGGCAAGAAAATTAAGCTTTGATTAGTTTTATTGTTTTTTGGTCATTATCATGACTTAGGACCGTATTCACAAACATGAGAATCCTGTCAGAGAGCGCCTTACTTCGCCAGAATTTTACTAGTAAGGAGACCCAGTTTAAAAGGGATCTAGGACACTTCTTAGTGACCATTTTTTGCACTTGATGCACATTGCTATCATCACAGCTGCACTTCTGTGTAGGAATATATGGCTGAGGTAATGTAGTCCCAAGTGACATGGCTGTTTGATGGCAATGTAAATATGTGCCAAAAACTTTTAAAATGTAGCATACAGTTGGATGGATATATATTTTTCTTGGTGGCTCTGTTTCAGGTGGCTAAAACAAGACTTGATAATACCTCATGCAGCCGTATGTCAAATAAGCTGAACCACAGTTGATGAATGTCTTGTATTTTGCTTTTCACTTTGCATATTTAAGGTTTATTGTTCTTTTGCATCTGAAGTTGATAGTCTTGTCTCTGTCCTATCCCCAGATTGACCGAGAGGTCATTCGGCTCATGGAAGATGTTCAACTGGCCCAATATCTTCCATCATACGGAGACAGAGTTGCTCTGTTCAATTTTTGCAAGCTTAACACAGACTCGTCAAAGCGAAAAAAAATGTCTTTTTGAGAAACTAAGACAGAAACTGAAACTTAGAAAGGAAACTCACAGAGGGGAAGAGGAGCCAGAAACATCCCACAAAGCAAGAGGTAGACCAAAACAGTCCACAAGACAAGTTGAAATAGGATGGATTCACACTGAGGATGAAGTGACAAAGCAGGTCAGAGTAAAACAAGGTGGAGGGACAAGAAAGATAACAATGGACATTCAGGCAGGTTATGATGAGATTCTGAAACAAGGAAAGGCCCTGTTCTTTCCAGAGGGCACATCTAGCAAAGGTCAAGAATCTGACTTTGAATTTGATGTTTGGGACTTCAAGCAAAATCCTATTCCCAAATATGTTGTAATTGAAAGCATTTACAACACTGTAAAACTCCCCATTTTGCGCTTCTACTTAGCAACAAAACCAAAACTATTGCTGAGTGAGGAGTCTGATGATGAGCTTAGCTTTGCCAGTAATGCTAGTGATGTGCCTGAGCCTGCTGTAGTGCAAGATGATGAAGGGTCAACACTGGAATTCACAAGAGGCAGAAATCAGTTGGGGTTTATAAATGAACCTCACAGCTCCCTTCAAGAGGTGTTCTTTATCTCTGAAGAAAGCATCGAGTCATCAATAACCAGAGGAAATCCAACAAGCTCAAATCATGTTGCAAGCACATTTGTAGACATAATTAGTGATCCCATCACTCTGTCAGTGGATGCCAACTATGATGTATTAGAAGATGTTTCAGAAGTGACAGAGGTAGTGCACAGCAAACAGCTAATGATGAGTCTCTCAGTGACACACTGCTCTACCAACCTGATGAGTTTCTTTCAAGCCCGCTTCATACTTTGCCTGAGATAACCTTGGTCTTACACCACACAAACAGCTTCAGTGAAATGACAGAGGCATTTTCTGACCCTGAGATCATGAACAAAACCTTGAAAGTAAAACGTCTACTTCCTGACAACTCAGTGGAAAAGGGCAGCGGTTCTGGCGTAGTCAGAGACAGCTTTTGTAGCTTCTGGGAAGAGTTTTATGAATGGTGCACCCTTGGAACAACTTTGAAAGTGCCTTTTCTTAGGCACGATTTCACTGCAGCTACATGGAGAGCAATTGGACGAATTCTTTTGAAAGGATTCCAAGATTACCAATACTTGCCCATCAAGCTAGCCCCACCTTTTGTAGAGGAAATGCTTTTTGGGGTAGTTCACAGTGATTTAAAGACAAGTTTTCTTCAGTTTGTGAGCTGCCAAGAGCAGGATGTCCTAAGACAGGCTCTAGATGATTTTTCATCTGTTGATGTTGATGACCTTCTCGAAGTGCTGACCACCTATGACTGTAGAAAGAAGGTCTCTGCTGCTACCCTGCCAGACATCTTAGAAGAGATCTCTCACAAGGAACTTGTACAGAAACCCATGTTTGTGATTGACTGCTGGAGGGAGATCACACAGCCACAATTGCATCTGAACTTTGCAGAACTGACCAAAATGTACAGTGACCTCAAACCAACGCCAAGGAAAGTGGTAGGAATACTGAACTTTCCTGCAGAGATGACACAGAAGGAAGCAGAGGTGTCCCAGCACCTAAAAAGATACGTCAGGGAGCTTAATGAGGAAAAGCTGGGAGGATTTTTAAGGTTTTGTACTGGCTCTGATTTGTTGGTGTCTGGTCATATCAAGGTGGAGTTTGCTGTTCAGAGCAGTTTCACAAGACGGCCCATTGCCCATACATGTGGAATGGTCCTGAAACTGTCTGACAGCTATGATCATTTTCCTGACTTTTTCACTCTAAAATATTGTTACACAGTTAACTACCTCCATACACAAGGTGCAAACAAACACATGCAGTCATCAGAATACATGTTTAATATAGACATATAAAAATGCACACATCTTATCTCAGAAAAAGGCATTTCTAACAGAATATTCAAATGTATCTCAGTTACAGAAAAATGTATTAATCGGTTGTGATCGAACTGAGGTAACTGTTTACAGAAAAAAATTTATTGATCGGTTGTGACAAACAGGTAATCAGATTGTTTACAGAAATATGTATTGATCTGTCAGCATCAAACTGAATTTTGTATTGTTCACAGAAAATGTATTGATGTGTTTGCATCAAATTAAAGTTTGTGTTGTTCACAGAATAGGTATTGATGTGTTTGCATCAAATTGAAGTTTGTATTGTTCACAGAATAGGTATTGATCTGTTGTGATCAAACCAAGGTTATTATTGTTTACAGTACATATGTGTTGATCATTTGTGATCAAGCAATTGTTGAAGCGTTTTGGACTTTATTCATTGTTCAAAAGTAGGCCAAAGACATTTGGTTTCTTGAGGTCACTTGCAGATCTTTGCATGAAGAGATTTTATACTAAATGTTTACTTACTTGTGAAGTTATTAAAAGATATGTTTGACACAATTGTGTTTTAATCATTTAGATGAAAACAGGCATCTGCTGAACATTTCACTCATGTTTCAAGTTCACTCATCAGTGATGGAATAGAACTGAGTACCTAAACTTAGCTGCTACACTTATAGTACATTGTGGTACTTGAACTTTACATAGTATTTCTATTATTTAATATTTCTGTTTTCCTACTATTCAGGTTTTATTTTACAGTTCAGAGAAAAATGTTGCATCACACATAAAAATGCTTTAAAATAATAGCTGCACATCAGTACCTCGGGTTAGACAGTTGCTCAAATTGGGCAGCAACAACAGGGTAATCAATTAATTGCAGTTTGCAACATCACTACTAGATGCCCCTAAATCTTAAACATTGCACCTTTACACAGTTTGCAGAAATTGACTGTATTAGACAGATAATATACTTTTTGTGCACTGTGACATTGAAAGATGTGTAAACATAAGGGAGTAACCCAACTTGCAACCATTACACTGAAAATTAGCATAATATGTTCCTTTAAGTAGTTAAAAGAAAAAAGTTTGATTTCCTGTATAGCATTGACTTTGTAGTATCATAAATCCCAACTAAGTCCAAGTCACCTTTTATTTTACTGTTCCATTTTATCAGATTAAAATTACTAATACCAGAGATTAATCTCAACTAATTCCCTTTGAAAAACTGCTTATTAATCTTTGGTACGATTGACATTTTAGATAGATACTGTAGGTCTGTAGCATCATACTGAGGGAGCCTCTTGTGAAGCCATGTCAAACAGTCCTAACATGGCAACACAAAAACAAAGTGAACATTGTGAAGCATTTATAGATTTTCGAGTATTTCATTTCTTAATAGTGAATGCAGTTCTGTGGCACTGTATGCACCCGTAGGAGGACTCCAAACATTTTCAGCCATTAGGAGAACGCAGAGCTCGAAAAGAGTCTCATCACAGGGGTACTGCCCTTTTGGGGTGCACTCCTCCTTGCAAACAGCAACTTCCTCAGGTAGTACACATTGGAGTTTGTCCTCTGCTGCATAGAGCTGTGGCATAGAGTACATGAGAATGGGCCGTCCTCTCTGCACGCCATGGGCAGGTCTTGATCTTATCTGGTGTGTATTCCATGTTCTGACAACCTTGTCAAGTTCATCCTGTAAATAAATAACCATTTAACATTAATTATAGTCAATACAACCACTGTTGATCACAATGAAAATGCACTGTGTATTTTGAAGATCCCTTTGCTGATATGCTCTTTTGTGAAAGCAAAAGCCCTGCTTATTCACACAGGACGCAAGTTGACCATCAACTACTGCAGGAACTGACAGGAATATTTATCTTATATAATAAATACGTATATGAACTATACATTTTTAATGTCAGATACTTTAACTTTACTTTCACTTTAACCAAATTAACATTTTAACATGACACTGTATACACTGTGGCGATACTTGTAATTTAAGAACAACTTCGTCCAACAGTGTACCTGGATGAGGTTGAGGAAGCAGAACTGAACCAGGGATTTGTCCAGAAAGTCCCCTGAGAAGAGCCCATCATCTTTGAGGGTCTGAAGTATGTCCATCCAAAACTGTATACTCTGTTTACGCAGGACCCCCCACCACGATTCTATCCGCTGATTGGCAGTGCTGCATTCGTAAATGAAGCTCCCATCTCCCGCATGATGGTCTGTGTGATTTCTCCGCAGGAACATCTGCATGTCCCTGACGTGTCCATTTTCCGTACCTGGGTCGGCCCTCAGCCGCTGCGGACAGCCTCCAATGCGCATCACACTATTTATGAAGTATTCAGCTATTACCTTGGGATTGCTGTTGGTTGTATATGCCTCCATCCACATTATGTGGCGACTAAATCCGTCAATGCAGCCGTTAATAGCAATGCCATAGGGCTTTAGTTTATCATATGAATCCATATGCCATAAGGCGTTGGGGCCTCTGCAGGTGTACTGCTGGCGTCGGAGACGCCGAGCTCGCCGGAGCTCGACTCCCTCTGGTTCCAAAATCTTAATTATCAGTCGGATTGTTTCTTGACAAACCACAAAACCCCTCTGAATGGCCCGCTAATGCATCCACCGATAACCCTGCAGTCGACCACTTCCAGCCATTTCCCCTTCCACAAAAGCAGCGATTTCCTCCAACTCCGCCTGGTTCTTTCTGCGGAAAAGATGCATTTTCTTGCATATTCTTTTTAAAGTCCTGATACTTATTACTATGTGATGCTGATGTGCCAAAAGATGAAGTATCTCCTTGTTTGTGAAACCTATGCTAAAGTACAATTCCACGAAATGCTCCACGGCCCTTATTTTAACAACTGTCCTCCTCTAAAACAACAGGATAGAATATTTACGACTTTATTCTCGTAATTAATTCTCGCCATATTTAATAACGACTTTAATCTTGTAATTAATTCTCGCTGACATATTTAATAACGACTTTAATCTCGTAATTAATTCCATTTTTTTTTTTATTTAAATGTGGCCCTAATACTCCGTCGTAACAAACACAACAGCTTAAGCTTAAAAATTTTTTGGGAGATTCACTAGCAAGAAACACGCCATCAACGGGTAAGTTTGAAAGATTTATTTATAACAGACGAAATGAGAATGTGCTATGGTCGTGGATCTTCAAACGTGGTTGCGTTGTGGGGGAGCTTCGAAAGGGAAATCTGCCATAACTAGGCATGAACTTATGATGCTGACGGTAGAGGCGTGGTTGGGGCCTGTTCCGGCTCCTGAAATTCCGCTTTAAGCTTCAAACAATTAAAACAACAAAAAAAGGTTATACAAGTGTCCTCTGTTGGCTCTCCAGGTCTTCAAGTCAAAAATAATTTGCAAACAAACATGTTTGGACTTTGAACAGAAAGCATAAAGCACAGCAATGACCCTCACTGTTAACCTTATCTAATATGATCTAATCTAAAATGTAATGTTAGGTAGGAGACTGAGGCAGTGCCCACAAACGACACAACATAGAAAAAGCTGCAGAATTTAGTTTCTCAAGATATTAAATCCTATCAAGTCTGAAGAGGGTATTCTGTAAGACCAGGACATTCTAACTGGCAAAAATAATAGTATATCTGTTACGTTTTGAGTTACTCAAAATGGACTCATTAAGTATAGTTTGTTTATGAAAAAATATCTATGTTAATTTCCTTAAAGTGTAAGATAGTAAATATAGGTGAAACATAATAACTTACATATGTTCATTACCGATTTATTTAATTTGACTTTGCTTTTAACAGTCACTTTTTTCTGAATTATTCTACATTGCTATGAAATTTAATCACAAATTACAAAACACCCACTAGGGAGGAATTCATTGCTGCCAAGAAAATAGCATCTCTCTGCTCTGGTATTGTTTGCACATACAGTATTTGAATTTAGTAATATGGTAACATTTAGCACAGATTTGCCTCCATCTAAGCAAGTAAAACTCATTGCAACAAAAAAAGTCAACCCATAAACACCAACACTACACACAGTTAACAGTGAAAACTGTTGTATCTTCAGAGTTGGTGGCAGTGATTGTAGCCAGGTAAAGCAATAGCACATCATATGCACCTGACCTGGTGCAGGACCTGATATTTACCACAAGGGATTTAAACTGTAAAATCAACATAAAAGTCTCATTGTTTTTCCAATTGAAAACAAAAAGAGCATTAAATTGAGGTTTATATGGGCTGACCAAAATATAATCTTGCTGCAAAAGTTTACAATCTACAGTAGACCACACAATCCATTGACAAGTTCTGCAAATCTACTTTAGGCTGGTAATAATTTTCTCATATTTTTATTTTTTTTTTTAGTCGACAGCAGAGATAGTACATTAGGACAGGTCTGATGGTCTGATCTCTGAGCCCATAGATAAGGGAACTGAGACATCTTGGGAAAATATAAATAAATACATATAATATACTCTTGATGCGTACAATTAGTAATCTTTGTAGGGTTGTTGAGAGTGATACAATAATAGAGGCGTGCATCGTTGACAAGAGAGTGAGGCCCAGCTGCACCAGATGCAGCAGCAGTGTATTACGAGCCTTACGAGCTGAAGCTTTTTCTGTAGAGGCTGACCTGGCTGCTACCATCACACCAATATAGGAGCAAGTGACTGCCACACCAGCTGATAGAAACACAAAACCAGTATATGCTTTGTCATAAAGATCAGACATCGGCCCAAGAAACATTGCTATGTCAGAGCAAACATCTGTCATCTGCAAGCTTGGCAGGTCTTCAAATGGAAAATTTAACAGCAAAAGAACTCGAATGAGGACATTTAGTGAACTGAAGGCCCAAACCACAATAATAGCTACTGCTGTGTTTCTGACAGTGATGATGGTAGCATGCCTCAGTGGGTAGCACACAGCTACATATCTCTCTAAGCACATCACCACCAATGTGAGAGGGGAGATTTCATTTGCGAGACTTGTGAGCATTATTAAAACACCACACACAGGATACACTGGAAATATTCTACAAACAGACAGTATGTACAGTAACTGACTCAGTGCCAGCATTACAGTGTCTGCAAAAAGGAGGTTATACAGAAGAATGTAGCGGCAGGTCTCACGAAACACAGTTTTACTCCTCAAGGTGAATAACATAGTCCCATTAATGAAGAGGAACACAGTGCATGGCATTCCAATCAGCATAGAAAACAACACTCTTTCCAGTAATCCCTGATACTGCTGTTCAGCAGTGATGTTGAGAGTCTGCGTCTGATTTGCATACAGCATCTTAGAGAAACACTTACCAAAAATAAATGTGAATATGTTGATGCAATTGAAATGCAAAAGCACAATAATTGTTGTCTAGTTTGTAGTGCTAGAACAGTGAGGACACATGCAAACACTAAAATCATCCACATACATTTCTCATGCTTGATTCTATGTAAGCAAAACTGGTCTGCGGGGTTTGCCTAACCCCATATAATATTTATGAGCTCTGACTTCACACCTATTTACCTTCACCATCAGCATGTCATGTCAGCATGTTTGAAAAATTATTCATGGATGATGTAATGTCTTTACCACCACCTCCTCAATACCCTGCTTACACAAGGTTGGGACTGAAGATTTGGAGAAATAGAAATTCCTGCTTCACCTGTGTATTTGTTTAAAACACAAATCGTCTCAGTTTGATCCATGCATACCATTTATCATTTATCAGAGAAATGTGCTTTCTTGATAGTAGATGGCGGTCCTATTTGAATGAGGCCTGATATGCATGATGCATTTAATTTCAACGTAAATGGTTTGTCAGCAATTTTACATTGCCAAGATAATGCATCTGGGAGTCCATAAAATGCAAATTCTCAAAACAAATTCTCACAGCCCACACTGACATTTTCAAATGATTAATTTTTAATAATCATCACCCAAAACCCATGGAAACCTATAAATATTCAGAATTAGGTTTTGCAGTTCCATTATAAAATGACTCAAAGTAAACAAGTAGAGCTGCTGATCGTTTCTCTTCATATATACCATTTATCCTTCTTTTATTTTTATTTTTTCATTTTGTGGAGGCCATAATAAACATTATTTGAGAATGGGACTAACTATGAGTCCATAGTTGATGGAAGAGGTCAACTCATTCATCATTTGGAAGATTATTCAGCACCAATAGGAAGTTATCAGAGTGTTATAAGAGTAGCATTATAGCTGTGTGTAGAGTGTGTATGTGTGCAAGGTGGAAGTGGACGAACGAGAGAGACAGAGAGAGAGTGAGCAGTCATTTGGACGAGCATGAGCATGCATGTGCGTGCGAATGGCGAAGGAGCAGGTTAGCTTAGCAATGAATGTACAGTGTAAGCTACAGGTGACAAAAATAAAGACCACGGCACTTCACAGTCAACCCGGAGCTCCTGTGTTTGTGTTCCCACTGTTGTGGAAAGTGAAGGGGGTTAACTCTGAAGTAGGTGAAACACTTCAGCCCAGGAGACGGCTTCTCCGCTGTGCTGCCCAACTACGGTCCGGCAGCCGGACAGGAATCCGGTTAACATTGGCGACCATGAAGGGACCTTCTCAAGTTCAAGAGCACAGCGGTGGTGGTGAGCACAAGACCAATGAACTAAACCAGGACAATTAGCCGAAAGGTTTTTGTTTCTAGGAAGCTAAAGTTACAATGGCGGCTGCTAGCCAATGCCGCAAGGTCTTCGGAAAAGTGATTAACTACTCTAAACCGTTCATGTCGCTGACTGCGGTGAAAAAGTGGAAATAAACACGGACTATGTGGGTAAAAGGAATGGGAAATATGGACAGTTTAACCCCTTTCTGAGTGAAGAGGAGCCGGTTAAAATGCGGCCAGAAGCCGAAACGCCACCCAAGGCCCGGTTTTCCAGCACAAACCCCTCTGTTAATGTTGAGTGGGACAGTTACTGTGTGCAAGACTGTGTGGGTAACATGCAAAGCAAAGACCAGTGCTTCCATGTGCAAAATCACAAAGCTCATGTCCCGCCATTAAAGCTGCACAACATAACCGTGCCACAGGCCGCTACAGTTGCAACACCTCACACCAACCCTTTCTCTCCTGCCCACTTGGGGAGTTTTGTCCAAAGCACACCTGTTGACCGCCATCCCCCATGCTTCACATGCCCAGGACTGCACACCCTCTGCTGTGACGCACCTAAAGACATTTATTATGGACATTTACCAGAGTAAAAACTTGAAAAAAAAATGGGGCTAGCTCGCCGCAGCCACACCTATAGTAATGGTACGCAAAAAAGATGGAATGTACCGCCTCTGCATAGACTATAGGGCCCTAAATGACTGCACCATTAAAGACGCATACCCACTGCCCTGCATCCAAGACATCCTGGACAACCTCTCCATCACCAAATGGTTCAGCACACTGGACCTCGCCTCTGGATACTGGCAGGTGGAAATGACCCCCAGAGCATGCAAAGCAGCTGCATTCTGCACCAGAAAAGGACAGTTTGAAAGGAATGTCATGCTGTTTGGACTGTGCAATGCTCCAGCGACATTCCAACGATTGATGGACTGGGTCTTGGCTGGCATGCAGTGGGAGACCTGTCTAGTCTACCTGGACTACATCATCGTGCTCAGTAGAAATGTGTCAGAGATGCTGGAGCAGTGGGGTCAGGTCTTCAGCAGACTTCGCCAGGCCAACCTTAAACTGAAACCCACTAAGTGCTGCCTCTTCCAGCGCCAGGTAGCTTACCTGGGCCACATTGTTCCGGAGGACTGACCCCAGTAAAGTTCAGAAGGTACAGGAGTGGCCGACACCAACATCTCTTCAAGAGGTCCGCCGGTTCATCGGTCTTGCATCATACTATCGCGGTTTGTAAAAGCTGCTGCTTCCATAGCTGAGCCCCTCCATGCCCTGATCAAGAAACACGGCCATTTTCAGTGGATGGAGAAATGCCAGGCTGCATTAGTTTAGCCCCTGCTAACCACCGCACCAGTTCTCGGTTATCCACTCAACGAAAGTAACATGGTGTTGGACACTGACACCAGCGATGTCGGCATCAGAGCAGTCCTCTCGTAGATCCAGCAGGGCAGGGAGTGTGTAGTGTTATGCCACTGTCAGTGAGAATGGCTAGACTTGCAGAAATAGAAGGGGATACTGGGCGGCCCTCTGCTAGTGTGACTGCAGACCCGATGGCACCTAGTGAACATGGACACAGATGCAGTGCTGCCTCACATGGTCCTCCTGGGAAAGTCAGTTTGACACTTTGGCTTGCAAAGTTGACACTCACTTGTGTCAACTTTCATCTGAGTTTGCCCAGATTAAGGAGCTCCTGGTCAATCTCCAGCTAGATGATAGGGGATAAGCTCACAGTGGTGACTGTGCCACAAGGGGCTCACCTTGTCGGGACACTGATATACTGCCAACTGCAGCCTCCTGCATTTGATGATAAGGGGGGAGGACAGGATGAGGATAGAGACACAGACTGCTGGGCCTCTGATACTGTGTCTCAGGGATCTGATGGTTTATTGCGTGGATCAGAAATTGGCCGTGCCACACTGAAACCAGCAATTCAGATGGCTTTAGCCACCTGGGGCTGGATGATGCTCCCATCACAGCAATTTGTTGCTGACATTTTCTGTAAAACACCCACCAGTAAACAAAATAAAGATCTTGAGTCAATCAATTGGTCCTTGAAGATTTTGTCATTTTTATTCTTGCAAGAGGAGCAGTTCTATAATGCACAAGACAGTCTGCAGAAAATGTTCAGAATGGGGCAGTCCCACGCTGATTCTTATACACTTCTAGGTGTATTCTTCATTAATATGATTTACTATCTGACTGTCACAGACCTCTACAGTGAAATGTATCCGCTGCTATTTAAGCTCACTAACAAGCTCTTACTAGAATGTGTAAGTCAATGGTCAGGTTTATACATGAGACGTCTGCTGCTACGTCCGCACAAACAACTTTACAACTTGTAAGACGAAAGAGGGATTTCTAAGTGAAAGTTACTGAGTAGATTTAAGAAAGGCTACAAGGCACACAGTGTTATACATAAAATAATTTCCAGAACATTACTGAGACCAAACATGGCTATATATGGTTATAAGAAAGAACACACAAGCATGTAATATACATTTCCTTATCCTTCAAGTGCTTTTTTTAGGCAGACACCACAGCCTGCAGCCTTTTCAGTCCCTCCTTCAAAACCCTATATTGAAGAGCCCCAGCAGTGCTGCTCAGATCCTAAATTGTTCTCCCATCACACCTGTGATTGCAGAACCTCTGTGCAGGAGGCAGGGAGCTATGGGCTGGATCGTACCCCAGTTGTTCCTACAATTCCCTCTTTGATAGTCTTACCGGATGAGGCTCTCAGACCTGATGCCCGCTGTCCACATACTCAGTGTTGGCTCACCAATGATCTTCTTGTTAGGACTTATAACATGGGGGGCATATAGGTTATTCCCTTTCTTACCTTATACTAGGCCTGTCTCAGATCCTGCAGGAATCTGGTGCAGACTCTTCTGCCCAGACCCTTAGTGATGCATCCCTTCAGACTTTTGCATTCATGTCTAGGAGCTTGGGAGATTGATGTCATCAATAACACTGACACACCACCAAGTCTGGCTGGCGCAGTCCTCTCTGTCGGAGGGATGTCGCCATACCCTCAGTCAGGAACTGGCATCCCTCTTAGATGCCATTGAGCCTGTTGAGTGGCATACATGGCTCAATGGAAGTGTGATTGACAATACTGCGTTGAAGGGACTTTTACACGTTGTCTGTACTAAATGCTCATATTTGGACATTTGGATACTCCACCCTCAGATGGGAATGTTTTACAGAACATTTTAAAACTCAAAGATCTGATTTATTTGAATGCTTTCAAATCCAGATTGAAAGGCCTAGGGTAATTCAGTCTGTGTCTTATATCTGTTTTAATTTGACTGGTTCTTAGTTTGTGCTGTTGCCTGTCTTGGCCAGGACTTCCTTGAAAAGGAGGTTTTCATTCTCAATGGGACCCTTCCTGGTTAAATAAAGGTTAAATAAAAAAATAAAAATGGGTTTTATTCAGTATATTTTTTGAATCTGAAGAAGGATTGTGGGTTCTGCCCAATCTTGGATCTGTGGGGGCTTAACGAGTTTTTAAAGGTTCTGCCATTCCGAATGTTGAGGATTACCTACATGTCTGTCACTATACCTATGAATATGTCTACTGTAGCCTGTCACTGTTTTATCACTGTTTTGCATCCCATATAAAAATGTGACTCCGCAACTGTAATCTTTTGAATACGCAAGTAAAAAAAACAACAACAACAAAAACAACAGCAAATATCAACATTAAGAGACAAACACATGTATTAAAACAACAGCATAAAAAGAGAACACAAAAAAATAAATAAATTGACACACAACCAAAGTCATAGATTTGGTGAAAACACAAAATGATTTTAAAAAAAAATGGTTTACAGGTGTCCTTCATTTGCTGGCTCTCCAGATCTTCAAGTTAAAGATAATTGCTGAACAAATATGAGTGTGGTCTGAACAGATACCATAAAACTCAATGATAGCTCCCACTGTTAATATAATCTAGTATGATCTAATATAATAAGAATGCTGCCGAGGAGATCGAAGCAGTGCCAAGAAACAGCAAAATATAGACAAATAATTTAGTTGCTCAAGATATTAACTCCTGTCAGGTCTGAAGAAGGCATCGTGTCAGAGAAGGGCATTCTGACTGGGTAAAAGAAATGTCATTATGTATCTGTCAGTTTTGGAATTTAACATATTCTGTAATCCACAAAACAAATAAAGTCATGTTAAATCTTGCTAGAAAAATTAATTATTGTTAGAAATATGAGCCCCTCAAACAAGCTTTTAAGTGTAGTTTGTTTATGAAGCTCTTTAACATTCATTTTATTTCATGATGTGTTAACAATTCTCACTAAGTGTAAAATGTATTTATATGATATTAATGTGAAAATAATTGATTTAGTGTAAATAAGCCTGAATAATTAACATACTGCTCATATATTACCAATGCCATTTTCCACATTATTTAAGGTATTTTGTCCTGAGTCCTGGTCCGCATATAGAGAACTGTCTCCTTGAAATTCCTTAATTCCTTTCAAAATACAGTTACCTAATATTTGTTTCTGAAAAGAAGATGTTATGCAGCAAGACTCCATTACAGTGGGGTTGAATATGTTTAAAGTAAAAGGGGCCAGGGATATGGTATGCATAGACATTTTATCATTATTTTTGTTCTTTACAATTGTAAAAAAAAAAAATAAAGAACAATAAATTAAAGTCTAGAATGGCCTGACTAAAAAATAATTCAGGAAAAGTCCTTTTGCAAAGCTAAGCCAATCAGTTATTTTACCAATGTATATAGATATCGAACACTACTATACTCTACAGAAGGCGATAAATACTATTAATAAGTGATGCATATCCAATTCAGGTTGATTCACTTTCTGTAATTTGTAGGACCTAAGCCTTTGCTGAGATGACTAAGTTTAAGTCGACAGCAGAGATGGTACATGAGGACAGGTCTGATAGTTTGATCTCTGAGCCCATAGATGAGAGAACTCAGACATCTTGGGAGAATATAAATAAACACATAAAAAATGCTCTTGATGCGTACAATTACTAATCTTGATAGGGTTTTTGAGAGTGATATGATCATAGAGGAGTGCATAGTTGACAAGAGAGTGAGGCCCAGCTGCACCAGATGTAGCAGCAGTGTATTACGAGCCTTAGAAACTGAAGCTTGGTCTGTGGAGGCTGACCTGGCTGCTACCATCACACCAATATAGGAGCAAGTGACTGTCACGCCAGCTGATACAAACACAAAACCAGTATATGCTTTGTTATAAAGATCAGACATTGGTCCAAGTGACATTGCCATGTCAGAGCAAACATCTGTCATCTGCAAGCTCTGCAGCTGATCAAATGGAAATTTTAACAGCAAAAGAACTCGAATGAGGACATTTAGTGAACTGAAGGCCCAAACCACAATAACAGCTACTGCTGTGTTTCTGACAGTGATGATGGTAGCATGCCTCAGTGGGTAGCAGACAGCTACATATCTCTCCAAACACATTACCACCAATGTAAGAGGGGAGATGACATTTGTGAGACTAGTGAGCATAGCAAGAACACCACATACAGGATATGTTGGAAATATTCTACAAGCAGCCAGTATGTACAATAACTGACTCAGTGCCAGCAGAACAGTGTCTGAAAAAAGGAGGTTATACAGAAGAATGTAACGAGAGGTCTCACGAAACACAGCTTTACTCTTCAGGATAAATAACATTGTTGCATTAATGAAGAGGAAGAGACAGCATGGCATACCAATTAGTGTGGAAAACAATATTCTTTCCAGCAATCCCTGATACTGTTGTTCAGTGGTGATGTTGAGAGTCTGAGACTGATTAGCATAAGACATTTTAGAGAAACTTTTAAGACCAAAGATGAATGTGAGAATGTAATTGAAGTATAAAAGCACAATAATATTTGTCCAGTTTGTATTGCTAGTACAGTGAGGACATGTCATGTTTTAAGTGCAGATGCCTGTTTTTCACATGCAAAACCTAAAATCACCCACATAAATTTTACCTTCTTGTTTCCATGAAAGCAGCTTGCAGCTTGTCTGCAGGGTTTGCTTGCCCTCACGTATTATTTATGATCTCTGGCTTCGCACCTATTTCACCTGACACCATCAACATGTCATGTCAACATGGTTAAAACATTATTCATGGATGATGTAATCTGTTTACCACCACCTTTTTAATGGGTGATGTAATTTCTCTATCACCACCTCCTCAATACCCTGCTTCCACATGGAGGTAAGTTAGGGACTAAAGATTTGGACAAATAGAAACCAAAAGAAGACTACCAAAGATTAGGCCTGGCCTGGCTGTTTGCGTACAATCCAATGGAAGAATTTTAGACAATTTATGTCTAACAAGTTTTGTTTTTCTCAGATATTCACCCCTAACTTAAAATCATCTCTGCTCTGGTGTCATTTGCACATATTCAAATTAGGTAACATGGGTAACATTTAGCGCAACAATGGCCCCTCTAAGTAAATTAACCTCATTGAGAAAAAGTCAATCCACAAACACCCATGCTAAGAGCTACACACAGTGAAAATGAAACTGAAATGAGAGCAGTGGCTTTAATCAAGTGGAGCAATAGCACATGACATATGTTATGGTGTAGGACCTGAAATTATGAGGGATTAAAACTGTGAAAGAGCATAAAACCTGCTGTTGTGAGAAACAGAAATGACGGATGCACTGTTACACTCCAGCATAGAGCGGAGTAGGAGAGAATATAGCTTTCTATGCATCCATCATGTAATATGCTACTTCAGTACACCAAAGAGCAAATAATAACAATGCTAATAACAATTTTATTAAGGATGCTATATAATTATATAGCATTCAACAAAAACAAACAATTTACAAAAAAAAAAATCACAAGAAAAAATACAGTAAAGACATAGAAATACTTAATACTGCAACTTCATATAAAAAAGATGGAAATCAGCAAACTGCACCCACATACAAACTGGAGTGCCAGTACCTTGACATTCTGGATAAAAACCTGACCAAGGTTAACTCAGGATTGGTTAAAGCCACAGCAACGCAATGTTTGCATGCTAGAATCCATTCTCAGTGAGTTTGCCACTGTGACCTACTCATTGAGCTCACAATACCAGCAGAGGAGGGGATCGAGGCCACCTACGAGCGAAAAAAGGCCAAGTACTCAGAGCTGGCGGCTGAGTGCCGGATGGTTGATTGGAAGACTACCATCTATCCAGTGGAAGTCGGATGCCAAGGCTACGTGGGGCTGTCAACAACATGCCTACTGAGGGACGCAGGAGTGACCGGAGGGAACCTAAAGAAGGCAACAAAAGAGCTGGCAGAGGAGGCTGAGAAGGGGAGCTTTTGGCTCTTGCTGAGGAGGAAGGACAAGTACTGGGGACAGAGCAACAAACCCCAACAACAGCCGCAGGGGGAAACACCTATCAGCTGCAGGGGGTGACAGGGAGACGTCCCTGTCACTGCTCCACCACCAGGAGATGTTCCAGGATTAAAGGTACGAAACGTTGGTGATCAGTGGAGGTGTGACTGGCAGCAATGCCTAGCATGCGGCTCCATCTCCCTGTATATACACTACTGAAATTCTGGTAATCCAGTGACTACTGTGAACAGAGCAGTTTGAGTCCAGGGAAGACTGGAGGACAGCCAGGAAAGACTGGATGACAGCAGGGAAAGACAGCACCGGGAGTGGGCGGCTAGTTACCCAACCCACTAGTACCTCAGGAGGCACACCCAAACCATAACTATGAAGAACCCTAAGAGAAAGCAACCTATAGGCCCTCCGAGAGGTGGGATGAAAGATTGGCCTAACAGGACAGACAACTCGGTAACGACAGAAATGGACAATGAGATGAACACCAGAACTCCAGGAAATGAGGAAAAGATCCTCCGGAAGTGTAGATGCGGATGGGAGAAAGTGACCAACCAAGGGGTTGCGAATCCACCAGGGGAAGCGAAAGTGTGGTCAGAAGGGCCAACAGCAACTTTGCACTGCCGCGGCAGGTCTGTAGGAGGGACCGAAAGCCAGGTTGAAAACCACAGAGCCAATGGATCCAATGTTGCAGAAGGCAAAGACAGGACATAGGAAGAGGGCCCACTGGTGGAGGACGAGCCTCCATGTGAGAACCAAGACCCAGTCGCCACCAACTCACACAGGACAGAGCCAAAAGTAGAGACCAAGAATCCAACTAGAATGTAATGGGTGTGAGGTTGGACCCAAGAACAGCACAGACTGAGACCAGTGTTGGAACAGTTCAACAGTTTATTGGCCAAACAGGGTCGCAAAAATCCACAGCAGGTACTCAGGAAATAGTCTCCAACAGAGCCAGCCAAAATAGTCCAACTCTCCAGCAGAAACCTTCGGTGAGGGAATCCAAGCAAACAGGGGACAGACAAGGGGCGAGCAGGCAGAGGAGTCAGGGACGGAAGGCTGGTCAAGTTACCCAGGCAGGGATGATGAGGAGTGGTCAGGGACAGGCAGGGTCGAAACCGGCGAAGCAATCTGAAGATAAACGCGCGAGAGCTTAGCATGCTGCTGAAGACAATCTGGCAGAGACGAAGTGGAAAGAGTGGGTTTAAGTCAGGTGAGGGAACAGAGGTGAAGGTGGCTGCACTGATGAGGTGGGAGTGGCAGGCAGGTGATCAGGTGAAGAAACACAGGTGAAGGTGGTTGCATTGATTAGGTGGGAGTGGCCGGCAGGTGAGTGGAAAAGTACTGGCAGGAGGAATAAAAAACCAGGAGCGGATCATGACATAGAAGGAGCAAACTCAAATGGCCAAAGTCAAGTGAGGAAGAGGCATGGCAAACACTGGACATTGACCTGGTCAAGACACTGGAGGAATCATTGCGAAGAGGGGTGGAAACCAAGCTCAATCAGATTGGGGACATCCTATACCAGGTCTGCAAAGACAGGTTTGGCGAGGTGACCTCCAACCAGAGGACCGCCCAAAGAGAGAAGGGAAGGAGAGAAAAAGAGATTGACCAGCTAGTGTGAAGGCACCGGCAACTCCGTAAGAACTGGAGGAAGACAACACTGGCAGAGAAAGAGGGCCTGAAAACCCTGTGGGAGGAGGTTAGGCAAAGACTGTCCACACTTCGCAGAGCTGAACATATCCGCAAGCGTAGCAAACAGAAACAAAAAGAACCAGCCAGCTTCTTCAAAGAGCCCTTTAAGCACGCCAGACAGCTGCTGGAGGAGAAGAAGAGTGGGAAGCTTGAAACCACCAGGGAGCAACTGGAACAGCACGTCAAAGAGCAGTACAGTGATCCAGTAAGGAACATCCCATTAGGAACACCAGGACACATGCCTCGGCCTGCACCTCCAACTGCTCAATTCAGTACCATGCCCCCGAAGCTCAGTGAAGTCAGGCAGGTCGTGAGGAAGGCAAGGTCCTCATCAGCACCAGGCCCCAACGGAGTCCCCTACAAGCTATATAAGAACTGCCCTAAGGTGGTAGAGGTGCTGTGGTACCTTATGAGAGCTGCCTGTAGCGGTCTTTTTCCCGAAGGAAGCAAACTCCAAAGACATCAGTGAGTTCAGAAACATCGCCCTGCTGAATGTAGAAGGTAGAAGGAAAAATCTTCTTCTCCGTGCTGGCCAAAAGGATGACCGCCTACCTGCTTGAGAACGGCTACATAGACACCAACTGCCAGAAGGCAGGAGTCCCAAGCTTTCCAGAGTGCCGTTCTCCCCTGACCAGGAGTGGAACATGACAGTAGACCTCGACAGGCAACTACATCTCTCCGTCCTGACATAGTTGCGTGGTCCTCCAAGGCAAAGTCCGTGCTACTCATTGAGTGCATAATACCAGCAGAAGAGGGGATCAAGGCCACCTAAGAGCGAAAAAAGGCCAAGTACTCAGAGCTGGCGGCTGAGTGCTGGATGGCTGGCTGGAAGACTACCATCTATCCAGTGGAATGCTGAGGCTCCGTGGGGTTGTCAGCAACACGCCTACTGAGGGATGCAGGAGTGACCGGAGGGAACCTAAAGAAGGCAACCAAAGAGCTGGCAGAGGAGGCTGAGAAGGGGAGCTTTTGGCTCTGGCTGAGGAGGAAGGACAAGTAATGGGGAAAGAGCAACTAACCCCAACAACAGCCGCAGGGGGATCACCTATCAGCTGCAGGGGGTGACAGGGAGACGTCCCTGTCACTGCTCCACCACCAGGAGACGGTCCAGGATTAAAGGAGCGAAACAATGGTGATTGGTGGTTCCTGGCTGATGACACAAAAGCTCAAATTTCAGTTTGTATTGCTAGAACAGTGAGGACAGATGCCTGTAATTTTCACATGCAAAATCTAAATCCATCTACAGAATTATTATGCGCTTGTTTTCATGCAAGCAGAGCTGGTCTGCAGGGTTTACCTGCCCTCACATATTGTTCTTGAGCTTTGAGCTTTTATGAACTTCACTTGTTACCACAGCATGGTCACACCATGTCAGCATGGTTAAAAAAAAATAAAAATAAATCATAGATCATGTAATTTCTTTACCACCACCTTTTTGATACCCTACCCCCAGTTTGCACCTAAGAGCAAATATATTAATAATAATTATATCAATGGGTTTTATAAACACTCAAAAAATACATAATAATGTGATTATCTTATATTACACTCCGTTATATGGGAATTTGCAACTGTGATCCAAAAAGTAATTTTCATCACAGACTAATTAAAGGTCCAGTGTGTAAAATTCGGGGCCTCTATTTTCAGAACAAGGTAGACATGGAATACAATATTCATAACAATGTTTTCGTGCATGTATCACCACCTGAAAATAAGAATCTTTATGTTTTTGTCACTTATAAATTATCCTTTTATATCTACAGTGGGAGCGGGTTCTGGCTAGGCTGTTGAAACACCATGTTTCTACAGTAGCCCAGGACAGACAAACTAAATACTGACTCCAGACAGGGCGTATTAAGTCTTTACGCTAGGAAAGCAAGGGTGATGGTAGGAGATTGCAATGCAGCAATTACACCACTAGATACGCATAAATCCTACACACTGGACCTATATATAGTATGCGGAAATGCTTGCATGTCTGTGTGTGCAGTACTATTCTTATTACTAGCCATATTGTGATTGTGTGTGTGTGTGTGTGTGTGTGTGTGTGTGTGTGTGTGTGTGTGTGTGTGTGTGTGCAGTACTGTTTAACACTTAAATACTTGATTGAGAGGTCCTACTCAGTCCGGCACCCAGAAAGAAGACAGATGCTTATTGTTATGCCCCTAGAAAATATGTTTATCAGTCTGTTTCAGCAACTTAGTGTGGTTTGTTTATTTTTGTAACCATAGCAACCTTGAACCAGTGCATGCTGGGAAACAAGAATACAACTGCCAACTGCAACTTACGATCAATTGTGAGCTCTCTCAGCCATCAGCTTCTTAGTTGATTGTTTTTCTTTCTCCCTCTCTGCTAAGGCAACGTCTATAAGTGTTTTTCATCCTGTAACGTTCAGTTATCACTTATTTTTGAGTTTTGGTATCGTGATGGTTAAGACGCTGCTGCTTGTCTTCACTAGCTTGATTGTGTTTCATCATATAAGTTACACAGCTATGTTAGTTAAGCGGTGCTATTTACCTTTATACTGTATGTTTAGTTTCTTTAATTATATAAATATTTCATTGTAATGTGTTAATAATATAATAAGAAACAGAGTAGTTTGCCTGTGAACAATTGAAACATAAAGATGAGTTTTGGAAGTCTGTCCTTTTTTTTTGTTTGTTTGTTTGTTTTCCTGAATAAAGAAAGAGGCCCTCAACCCTTAAAGCAGGGTTGATGTCAGTAGTGAGTCAGAAAAGTTACGCTATTGACTATTCATTATTAGTTGCCAGAGGGCTAATAAATTTGGCCTTATCATTTGTTCTTTTGGAATCAATAGAATTATAAATAATTTTAGTTATGGTAATTTACATGGAAAAATCGATTTCATGAAGGGAGATAATAATTTTGATCTTAATCTACCACGTCCAGATACAAACAGTATATTGCTTTTGCTCTTTGCAATTACAACAATATTGTATTAAATTGTTGTATGGGTTGACCATAAATATTTCACAGAAAACATACTCTAAAGTAGGCAACAAATACCATCAGTAAGTGCTGCTAATCCACCTTGGATGTTAAAACATTTTTTTCTGATATTATCAAATCAAATCAAATCAAATCAAATTTTATTTGTATAGCCCAAAGTCACAAAATACATTTGCCTCGGAGGGCTTTACAATCTGTACAGGGAGTGACACCCTCTGTCCTTAGACCCTCGGTTCGAGTGAGGAAAAACTTGCCCACAAAAAACCCTTTTAACAGGGAAAAAAGGTGGAAGAAACCTCAGGAAGAGCCACAGAGGAGGGATCCCTCTCCCAGGACGGACAGACGTGCAATAGATGTCACATGTACAGAACAAGTCAACACAAACATATTGTACAATTACAATGAATGATAAAATGACAATGAATTACAATGAATGATAAAATGACCACAGTAGCAGATATGGTAGCAATAATGACAGTAATAATATATGTAGTGGACGTTGCGCAGGATCACAGCAGCAGCCACGATTCACGAGAACCTGCTGGACGACAGAGCACAAAAACTCCGGGGAAGTTCGGTTAGTAGCATGCATTAATGAGACATGTATGTCCACTGATGGTGAGAGAGAAAGAGGGAGGAGAGGAGGGGAGAGGAGAGAGAGAGAGAGAGGAGGAGAGTCCCCCGGCAGTCTAGTCCTATGGCAGCATAACTAAGGGATGACCTGAGCCAGCCCTAACTATAAGCTTTATCAAAAGGAAAGTCTTAAGTCTACTCTTAAAAGTGTTGACCGTGTCTGCCTCCCGAACCTGGAATGGTAGTTTGTTCCACAGAAGAGGAGCCTGATAGCTGAAAGCTCTGGCTCCCAATCTACTTTTGGAAACTATAGGAACCACAAGGAACCCAGCATCCTGAGAGCGCATATACTACATTTTTAAATAAGTATGTTTAATTTTAAATCAAACTGTGTCTCTGAACATAATGCTTGAATTATGCATTTTAACTTCTGAGAGCTCAGCCTTTGTTGGGATAACTAAGTTTTAGTCGACAGCAGAGATAGTACATGAGGATGGGCCTGATGGTCTGATCTCTGAGCCCATAGATGAGAGAACTCAGACATCTGGGGAGAACATAAATAAACACATATAAAATACTCCTGATGCGTATAATTTGAACTGTTGGTAGGGTTGTTGAGAGTGATACAATAATAGGGCCATGCATAGTTGACAAGAGACTGAGGCCCAGCTGCACTAGATGCAACAGCAGTGTGTTACGACCCTTACGAGCTGAAGCTTTGTCTGTGGAGGCTGACCTGGCTGCTACCATCACACCAATATAGGAGCAAGTGACTGTCAACCCAGCTGATACAAACACAAAACCAGTATATGCTTTATCATAAATATCAGACATTGGCACAAGAAACATGGCCTCGTAAGAGCAAATATCTGTCATCTGCAAGCTCTGCAGTTCTTCAAATGGAAAGGTTAACAACAAAAAAACTTGAATGAGGACATTTAGTGAACTAAAAGTCCAAATCACAATGATAGCTACTGCTGTGTTTCTAACAGTGATGATGGTAGCATGCCTCAGTGGGTAGCACACAGCTACATATCTCTCCAAACACATCGCCACCAATGTGAGAGGGGAGATTTCATTTGTTAGTTTGTTGAGCATAGCAAGAACACCACATACAGGATATGTTGTAAATATTCTACAAGCAGCCATTATGTATGTTAACTGACTCAGTGCGAGCAGAACAGTGTCTGCAAAAAGGAGGTTATACAGAAGAATGTAACGGGAGGTGTCACGAAACACAGCTTTACTGCTCAAAGTGAATAACATGATCCCATTAATGAGGAGAAACACACAGCATGGCATTCCAGTCAGCGTGGTAAACAATATTCTTTCTAATAATCCCACATACTTCTGTTCAGTACTGACGTTGAGGGCCTGAGACAGATTTGCATTCAACATCTTAGAGAAGCATTTAAGACCAAAAATAAATATGAACCAGTTGATGTAATTCAAGTACAAAATCACAAAAAATGTGTTTGGTTTGTATTACTAGAATCGTGAGAACACAGAGGACACTAGATAGCGTATAGATGAAATCAACCTCATACATTTTCCTTGTGCTGTCAGTCAGCAGATTAGAGGCATTGCTTGTTTCCATGTAAGCAGAGCTGGTCTGCCGTGTTTGCCTGCCTTCCCATATGTGTAAACTCCATCCTTGCATGTACTTCACGTGACAGCACGTGGTTGAAAAATGATTCATGTGTGATGTAATAATAAGGAATGTACTTAGGAACAGTGGTGGAAGGAGTGCCTACTTTTTTAATAACACAGTTACTTTACTACTTTATTTAAATTTTACTCAAGTGAAAGTAACATTGACAACAACAATAACAACTTGTGTAAAAATTTACTTAAGTAAAGGTAAAATGTAGGTCAGTTAAAATGTCATAGGGGCATTTACACTACTGAACAAAGTGTATTAGTATGTGAACCTATACACATCAACAACAACAAAAGTTGTGTTGTTTTTCCAATTTAGCTCAAACCCTGTTTTAAGCTATATGTGTGTCTGGATCTGCAGCACATGTAGTGGTTATGGGATGTTACTGGAGGGTATCAGAGCAAAACTGGAAAATTGGCCTGCTTGCACTCCCTGCTCGCTTGTGTTACGCTCATGCTCTAATCATAGGAGTATATGACAGTTAGCTAAGGTTTAATCTGGTGGACAGTGAACGTGCTTTGGAGAGGAATAGCATCTTGCGAAATCCACCTTCAGGGCCCTAAAAGAGTTTTTAATTACAGATTTAAAAAAACACAAACATGTTTTCTTTGTTCCTCATCTCACAATATGAGAAATTGTGAAAACATCAAAAGGTTTTCTTTATTGCCCTTGTTACTCATGTTATTGATTGCATAAAACATAAAAATATATTACATGAATCATATAAATGGAGTTTTATAACTAGGTTCAGGAACAAGGGCCACGCCTCGTACTCTTCCCATTTCCGTACCTCACGTACTTAAACACTCCTTTTCCGTTCACTCCCTCTTTGACTCAGTTGTCACATGAACAATCTCACCTGCACCATGGACGAAGAACTCGCCCTTAATGCATCCGACAGCAATCTGCTAGATGAGATATCCAACACTCCTGAAGTGTCCGCAACATCTCCATCCCTGGTAATTCCCGCCAGGCAGCCACCACGGCTACGCTCCGCAGTCCGGGTCCTCCGGCGTCCGAGGTCGTCTATATCAGACAGCTCCAACACCGTTGGGCCTTCTCAATTTCACAGTCCCAGATGAAGAACCCGTAATACATACCCTGTCATTATAGCAGCTATTGTTTGGGACCACGAATGGTCCAAGAAAACCATTGCAATATACTCTGACAACAGCGCCGCAGTAGACATCATACCTGTCCCCAAGCACAGACAAAGTCTTTAAATCTATGTTCCTCCTGGCATTCTTCGGCTTTCTACGCTACTCAGAGTTCACCGCTTCCACCCTGCCCTACGACCCATCACGCCATGCATCTGTGTCTGACATCTCCGTCCTCTCCTCCAACACCCTGATCTATTTCCTAAAACACAGCAAAACCAATCAGTCCGGTTAACCCCAACCAGTCTACCTCTTTCAACTGAATTCATACCTAAGCCCATTCAAACCCATTCTTGATTACATCAACTCCCATCTAGCCTGCCGAGCTTCCTCCCAAGACCCTCTGTTCATTTCAGAGACTGGCAGAGTAGCCACACGCTCCTGGTTCCAGCACCACTTTCGCCACATCGTGTACCGATCCAGCATGGAGCAGCCTCCACTGCTTCCAGACAGAGAATCCCCGACAACGTCACAAAAATCTTAGGTCGCTGGTCTTCAACCGTGTACCTGACCTACGTCCGCAACGATCTGAGTGACGTCAGAAACGCGCACACGCTTCTCTCCACATGCAGTTCTCTCTTGGGGCTCTCATCCATAGCGTCATGGAGAGACAGTTTCCCCACCCAGAGTCTCAGTCCCTCCAGGATCCCTCCCGTCCACCCGTCAACCCAAGGACCCTTCCAACCGATAGTCCTGCTTCCTCCCTCCACCCCTCATCCTTACATCCCTTCTTCCCCTCATTTCTTCTTCCCTTCATCCCTCATCCTAACAACTCTCATCCCCTCAACCCTCCTCCCTAACCCTCCCCCACAGCACATCACCCGTGCTTCTCAACTGTAACTTGCAATAAACCTGTTTAAACTTTAATCCGTACGGGCGTGGTCCTTGTTAGTGAAATACATTTAAATAACCAACCCAAAAATACATTAGATACATATTATCAGCTTTTGACAGTAACATTACAAATCATGCTGCCCAAGCTGATATATTTAAATGATTTGTTTTGTCTGACCGGTAGTCCAAAACCCAAAGCCAATAAAGTTGATGACATATACGACTGAGGAAATTACACCACTAGATACACATAAATCCTACACACTGGACCTTTGAAGTATGTGGATATGCTTGCATGTCTGTGTGTGAAGTACTATTATTATTACTAACCCTATTGTGATTGTGTGTGTGTGTGCAGTACTGTTTAACACTTAAATACTTGATTGGGAGGGCTTACTCAGTCTAGCACCCAGAAAGAAGACAGATGATTATCTTAAGGTAGTAAGGTTTTACTGCCATTTCCAAGAAGAATAAGAAGAAAAACTCCATTGCTCACACTACAGGAATCAATAGAATTATAAACAATTTTAGTTATGGTAATTTCCATGGAAAAATCGATTTCATGAAGGGAGATAATAATTTTGATCGTAATCTACCACGTGCTGCTGAAAAGACGATTTTATGCAGCACGACTTGGAACTCCATTGTAGAGAGGTGTTATATGTTTAAATACAGGGAAATGAGTCACAGGAAAGGTGCACATACAAACAGTATATTGTTTTTGCTATTTGACAATGCTATGAGAGAGCAAACTTCTGTCATCTGCAGACTATCAAGGTCTTCAAAAGGAAAATCTAGCAGCAAAAGAACTCGAATGAGGACATTCAGTGAACTAAAGGCCCAAACTACAACAATGGCTACTGCAGTGTTTCTGACAGTGATGATGGTAGCATGCCTCAGTGGGTAGCACACAGCTACATACCTCTCTAAACACATCACCACCAGTGTGAGAGGGGAGATTTCATTTGTGAGACTACTGAGCAAAGCAAGAACACCACATACAGGATATGTTGTAATTATTGGACAAGCAGACATTATGTACAATAACTCACTCAGTGCCAGCATGAAAGTATCTGCAAAAAGGAGGTTATACAGTAGAATGTAGCGGGAGGTCTCACGAAACACAGCTTTACTCCTCAAAGTGAATAACATGATCCCATTAACGAGGAGAAACACACAGCATGGCATTCCAGTCAGCGTGGTTAACAATATTCTTTCTAATAATCCCACATACTTCTGTTCAGTACTGACGTTGAGGGCCTGAGACAGATTTGCATTCAACATCTTAGAGAAGCATTTAAGACCAAAAATGTAATGAACTAATTGTAGACTATGAATTGTAGCTAGAGATGCATGATGTACAATGTATTAAACTAGTGGACATGTGATTAATCATAATTTCCTCCCAATATAAAATCAATACTTTAGCAAAAAATTTAGCAAATGCATGACTCCTTAGATGCTACTTGATGTCACCATAAGGGTCTTTTTATATAGAAGGTTTGCACAGAAAAAAATGAGCAACTTGGTGTTTCTGGCTGTCTGTCTGCCATCTTGGTTTCCCTCCTTTTTTTTCCTGCTTGTAATGGCTTGCCAGTGGGTGGCAGTGTATGAGATGATGCAGTAGTAGGGTTGCCACGCGTCCCGTAAAATACGGAATTGTCCTTTATTTGGCAATTAAATGGGACGCGATTTGTTCTGTATTTCCATAAATGTACAATACACATGTCTGTCACACACACATCAACACTAAATCTAACAATAATGATCAAAGCCCCCACCGGCTCTGATCCTCTGTGTCTGTGCCTGGCTGCCTATGTGTGGTGCTGTCACGATTGCCTAGAGTCAGACAACAGGCACCAGCGCTGCTCACAAATATGGAGGACTAATATGGAGGACTAAAAGTGCCAAAATTAAATAAATAAATACACCATTAAATAATTACTTAAATGTGTCATTAATGAATTAAAATTGGAATTAAATACATAAATGTGTCATTAATTTATTAAAATACCGATTCATTTTATGTGTGGGGGTGGGGGCTAAATTCTGGGGTCCTTCTTTTTGTGTGTATGGGGATGATGGTGTAGATCTTGAAGTAGACTGGTGCATGGCATGTTTCCAGTCAGGTATTAAAAATGTCTCAGACAGCTGATCATCAGCTGTTCTGTTCTGCCTTCTGCACTTCTGAGATACAGTGAAAAATATGACTTCATTATAAATGTCAGAATAAAAATAATAAAACAATATTGTCCACCTGTCACAGAAGTAAAATTAATTGTTTGTTACGCTGGTCTGCGGATCTGCAGGACACTGGATGTCACAGTTGCCACAGAAAAAGTTTTTACTCTGTGTGTGAACGCAGCTCCACAGTCAACAACAGAACAGACTTCATGATCGAAGTTTTTATATCACATCAACACGTATGTTCATATTCACACGCTCTCTCTCTGCTGCAGTCTGCATCACACTGTAAAATAAATTGATGTGTTTTGATGTCTGGTTGTAAAAGTGGGCAAAGCTGTCATCAAAGCAAAAGGTGGCTACTTTGAAGAATCTGAATTATAAAACATATTTTTCTTTGTTTTAGTTTTTTCACCACATAATTCAATTTGTGTTATTTTGTGATTCTGATGTCTTCAATGTTAATCTACAGTGTAAGAATAAAAGAATAAAGAAAAAACACTGAATAAGAAGGTATGTCCAAACCTTTTACTGGTACTGTATTTACATTTTACACAGCATGCCAACTCTTTTGGAAACAGGGTTGTAATTGCAGACATTCATGCTTCTTGCATCAGAAGTTATACATTTTTTAAATATTCATATTGTTGAGACCATGGGGAATTTTATTTCATTTTCATAGAGAATTTTCATTTATTGTGTGATTCAAACTGGACATTTACTGTGATTGCAATCCGACATTGTGACCAGGTCAACAAATCTCCAGGTAGCCCTTTGTTCGATCTCTTCTTCCTCTTCCATCTATTCTTCTCTCTTTGAGAGAACAATTATGGCTGTAACACAGCGGCAGTGCTGTGATTTTCATATCTAAACAATGCCTTTTCAACCACATCTCATAGAAAGAGCAAACTTTGCTTTTATTTAAATGTTTCCAGTGAATGAAAAATACATTTATACACTCAATGGCCACTTCATTGTGTACTGTAAAATCTAATTCAATGCGAAACAACAATATCTACCTATAATTATGTTCAGTTTTGACTGACACTGTCAAAGAGAAGTTGCAATATGTTTATGATGAGGCTGTGGTGTACAACATGACATGCATTATAATGAGAAAGATGTATTGCTCTCCTCACTTTTCGCACATGAAAGGAGAAGAATAATAGCACACATTTAAGATAATGCAGTCCTACACAATCACTAACTATGACTTCAGTGAGAAACATAAATGAATTAACACATCTCAAAAGGTTTCAACAGCCACTGGCCATTATAAACTTATAAACTAAAGAGCGAGTACGTAGCAGAGATGTGTGCTGGACTTGTTATATTCTATAACTATACCTACTAATTGTAATTGTACTTTGAATCTATGTGACTATACCAAGTGCACTTGCTGTTCCGAAAACATATCTTAAATCATATATTTACACACATATATTGCCACACTGCACATTATATTTTTACATTTTGAATAAATTAACACATTTTATTATAATTAATATCAATCTATGGAGTGATAAGAATGCTGATTTTTGCATTAATTGGGACAACTGAGACAGAAAATGAGTGTTGCCACTGACAGCAGAGATTGTTCATGAGGATGGGTCTGATGGTCTGGTCTCTGATTCCATAAATGAGTGAACTTAGACATCTTGGAAATATGATAATACAAACATAAAGGACAATGTAGATGCGCCCAATCATGATCCTGTCTAGGACCTTTGTGATAGCCATGAGCAATGGGTTGTGTACAGTCGACAAGAGAATGAGGCCCAGCTGCACCAGATGCAACAGCAGTGTCTTACGAGCTTTTCGGGCTGAAGCTTTGTCTGTAGAGGCTGACCTGGCTGCTATCATCACACCAATATAGGAGCACGTGACTACCAAACCAGCTGAAAAAAACAGAAAATAAGTGTAGGCTTTGTCATAAAGATCAGACATTAGAGTAAGCAACATGCTTTCTTTGCCACAAAAGTGTTTCATCTGCAGGCTCTGCAGGTCTTCAAATGGGAAATCTAATAGCAAAAGACCTTGAATAAGGACATTCAGTGAACCAAAGGCCCAAACCACAATGATAGCCACTCCTGTGTTTCTGATGGTGATGATCGTAGCGTGCCTCAGTGGGTAGCACACAGCTACATATCTCTCCAGACACATCACCACCAGTGTGAGAGGGGAGATCACAGTTGTGAGATTGGTGATCATAACGAGAGCACAACACACAGGATATGTTAATGTTATTCTACAAGCAGCCAGTATGTACATTATCTGACTCTGTACCAGCAAAACGGTGTCTGCAAAAAGGAGGTTATACAGAAGAATGTAACGAGATGTTTCGCGAAACACAGATTTACTCCTTAAGGTGTATAACATGGTGCCATTAATGAAGAGAAACAGACAGCATGGTGTGGTAGTCAGAGTCGCAAAAATTGCTCTTTCCAGTAACCCCTGTCCAACAGTAATGTTGGTCTCAGATTGAGTTGCATTTGACATCTTAGTGAAGGACTGAAGAGACATTAAAAATTTAATTCTTGTTGTAATAGCAAAATCAAAAAGAATCTTGTCTAGTATTTATTCCTACCTCAGTGAAGATATTTCTTATTCAGAGAAGACAATGCCATGAGTTCACATGAAAAACCTGTACTTTCTTAGGAGGCTGGACACTCTAAGCAAACAGAGCTGGACTGCAGGGTTTGCCTGCCCTCACAAATAGTTTATGAGCTCTTTCCTTACATCAGTTCAATCAATTATTAATGGGTGAAGTCATTCCAGGTGACTGTCTCATGAGGCTGATTATCAAATGCTAAGAGCGTGCAAAGTTGTCATCAAGTGCTACTTTAAAATCTAAAATCTACCACAAAATTCTGTGCTATTTCATAGTTTTGACATCTTCAGTTTTTATCTCCAATGTAGAAAAATGTTGTAAAAGGAATGTGTCCAAGTAGTGTGGCTGGATACTGTATGAGGTGAAATATATACTAATACAATACTATATACTAATAATACTGTATGTTAGAATTTGAGCATTTGTCTGATAGGTTACAATCATAAATAGATGGTTTTACCAATATATGTTTCTGTTTTTAATCATAATTATAATAACTACCTGATGGGAAATCCTTCATGTGTCTGATCTGTGGTGAAGTTATGACGTCCAGACATTTCCTGAGCTAAAGCTTTGTTGAGCTGACATTTTTTTTCTCTCAAACTAGACTGGTGACATGACTACTGAGAGAGTTTTTTGGTCAGGGCTTACATAGAAAGAAGAGAGAGGGAGAGTTGAAAACACACAACAAACACGTACACAGATTCAGACTCAGCCTTAGTACTAAGAGAATATCTAATAATCACCACACCCAATGATCTATAGTCACCTTCATCTAGCCCTTGCAAGTTCAGCTGCTGCACATACATTAACAAAATTCTAGTTTTATTCCAGCACTGGAAGTTTTCATTTGCTAAAACTTTACATGAATGCACCAACTGGTTGTACTGAAGAGGTTAGTACCACAGTTCGAATGTGTCTGATTAATAAAGTGCTCAGGTAACTGTGGTTCCCATCATTCCCTGCATTGTGTAAGCACCTCAGTCATTAGATCAGGGAAGATGAAAACTTTTACCTTGATGTTGAGTAGCGGAGCTCTCTCAGTGATAGATGCAAAGAGGGAACAACAGACACAATTCACTTGATTACAGTGTAGCATCAAAATAGTTTTTAAATCCGTTATTTTTTTCTGTTAGAAAAGTTATATAATGTTGCTTTAACACTGTCACAAGATCTGTACCTGCAAGCACCTTCTATAAAAGTCCCCGAGCTTCTACATCAGTGACTGAGTTTATGGCAGCAAGGCTTACTGTCAGAGATGTATAGTAACAAAGTGGAACCACTTAAGTACTAAAATGCAGAATCTGTACTTTTTTGGAGTAATATTTTTTTCCACAACTTCCACTTTTACTGCACTACATATTTTTGATGAATTTAATACTTTTACTCCGATACATTTTTCATGTGCTGAATCGTTACTCGTTACTATTATAAAAATGTTACCAAGCATATCAAACTCATAGCCTATCAATGCCAGAGCGATAGATGGCTCTGTCACCAGGTTTGATGAAGCTGGCTCATCATTGGGCGAGTCAAGCGATCAAGCAGTATATAAGAAGACCGCATGCTCCCATCGGCCTTTCACACTGCAACCTGCATGCATTGTGAGCACTCAGCGTCAGTCAACTTCAAGATGGAAGAAGACCAGGAACACCACCACCAACACCAAGTTCTTCGACTTCGAATGATCGTGGTGAGGATGATGAAAGCGACCACCCCTGGCCCTACTTAGAGTCCATGTTTTCCTTTGTCGGACCAAAAGACAATTCGTATCGAATGAAGTGCCTACTCTGCCTCCCGAAAGACTGCGAAATAACGGCCTTCAAAAATTCACTGTCGAATTTGAAGAAACACATCAAGGTAAGTTACAAATATAGCTAATACACATTATGACACATCAGCTTGAGCTATTAAACGCTAGCAGCTAGCTATCCGTTATTTGTTCGCGTGACCCGCATGCCCCGACATGCCGTGAATGTGACTTTTCAACCTTAGCCTGCTCACAGCTACAGACTCTTTTAATTTGCTATTTGACTAATTTTGTGATGCATGTAACCTAGGTCAATTTATGACCATTTCTCCTCCGACCTTTTTGGTAATGAACCCGAAGTGATGAACAAGGCATGCTAGGTACTTTGGGATTAACTCACTGTAACCACTGAAGCCCCTGAAAAATGCACCAAATCACACAACATGGTCGTTGTGGGTGTTGTAGGTCGTAATAAAGGTTGTCGACAGTCAAATGGACTTCTTTTTAATTAATTTTAAGAGTTTAAGAGGAGAATTTACAGGTTTCTTGCCGTCTGTGCTCATAGACTGCATTATCAGCCGACATTGGGTCGTAACGTTAGCAGCATGAGGCTACTGTACTGAGCCTGTCTTGTTCGTGGTGGATGGTGGACCACAAGGATGTTTTCCACTGTATTTACTTGCAGCAATTGGCAAATTCTACTCTCCTGCTTGAAGCAGGCAATCCGCACACATTTTACACACTGCACATTGCACTTTATAAATCAATTAATCTTGACGTTATAGTTGACAATTCTGACTTGTAATCTTTGTGTACTTAGCATTTAATTAGGCTAACTGTAGCCTCATTGCAGGACCCATCTTTAGCACGGCGACACTTAGCTAGAAGAAAACTATAAATTCTTCTATTTGTAAAATGGACAACCTTCGCTACAACCTACAACACCCAATACCACCATATAGTGTAATTTTGTGCGTTTTCAAGGGCTTCAGAAAAATGGTTACAGTTAATCCCAGCATCTCAACTAGTCTGCATTTCAAGTGGTCCTCCATTACTCCAGTTTTTCATGATGTATTGTGGATGTATCAAGTCAGGCCTAGCACTGTGGGTTTTGCAATTAGGCAGGTTATTAGAGTACCAATGATAGATTTTTGGTTATGGGGTTGCTTGCTCAAGGCTTGTATTGTAGAATTATAGGGATAAATCCCTTTAAATTTAATTAATTTAGCTTTTATCAATAGTATCACACCAGTCACCTATGTTGCTCATGATATAATTCTGAGAAAGTAAAGCTATATGTGTTTGTCTTGTTTCAGAGCAAGCATGACTGCCACTTGAAAAGATATGAGGACCTCACATCAGTTAAACGAAAGAGGAAGACCGTAATTACCTCCCCCTCCATCAAGCAGCCCACACTGTTGGGGAGCTGGCCAATGCCCCATAGATCTGTTGACAAGGCCATTGTGAATCATGTTATCAATGGACTTCAGCCTTTAGCATCGTAGAGCAAGAACCTTTCCGGAACTTTGTGTTCGACCTGGTGCCAAATACCAAAATACTGTCAAGAATCACACTCACATCTAGGATTGATGATGCTGCCAAACAAATGAAAATCAAAATGATTGAGGCCATGAAATCTGTGGACTACATCGCAACAACCACTGACTGCTGGTCAGCCAGGCGGCGTAGTTTTATTGGGGTCACGGCCCATTGGCTGGACCCTGAAAGTTTAAAAAGGGTCTCTGCGGCCCTGGCCTGTAAAAGATTAAGAGCCTCTCACACTTTTGACCTTTTGGCAAATGCACTCATTGATATCCATGCGGAGTTTGAAATACGGGGGAAGATAGTCACAACAACCACGGACAATGGCTCCAACTTCATCTCAAAGTCTTCAAAGTCTTCGCTGAAGATGAAAATAACAATACTGGTGCTCAAGTTCAGGAGGAGGAGGAGGAAGCAGACAAAGATGAGGAGGAGGTAGAATTTGTTGACGCATCTTCCCTTTTGGATGAGGATGATGGTTTCGAGTTCCAGCTTCCAAAGCATCAGCGTTGTACATGCCACATTCTTAACCTCATAGCCACTACCGATGCCAGCAAGGCAGTGTCCAATGACACATACAAGAAATTATACTATTCAACATTTGGCAAATGCAATGCACTTTGGAATAAATGGTCAAGATCCTTAATAGTAGCTGAAAGTGTGGAAGATGCTTGCTCCCTCCAGCTTGTGCGACCGGTTGCAACAAGGTGGAACTCTGCGTTCAAGGCTGTGGAGAGACTGCTCCGGATCGTCAAAGAGAAGGGAGAGGCAGCCATGAGAGCTGTCTGCACAGATTTGAACGTTCCAATGTAAGTTTAAAAAAAAAAAAAAAAATCATATGGTACTCTCAAGCTCAATTCTGGTACATATTGTCTACTTGTAAAACAACTTAATTGAATGAATGGTGAAGCATTCCATCGCATGATAATGAACCAATCATGTAGCAATACTGTTTTTTGTCTTATTGTTACACCTAATCAATTAACGCCTAAACAAAAGATTTCTAACTGCCTAACTGACTGCTTTATACAGACCAGCTTAAGGGACTATGTACAGTGGAGGGGAAAAAAGCACAAGCAGGGAAGAGAAGGGAGGGATGCTGTGGAGAGCTCTGTGTTGTAAGGTGCTCTTGCGTGTTTTTACATAAGAAATACTTGTATGTGGTCTACTGGGGGGTATTCTAAGTAGCTGGTTAAGAGACAAACCTGAGTAAGTTAACCTGGAGGCAGTGGTTAACCTGATGATAGAAGAGCCCTTTGGCTTTGTGAGAAGGATGCTTCTGGGCTGTTCTATTATAAGTACTGCTGCTTTGGCCAAACAAGTTGTGCCTTAATAAATATTTGAAATAATATAAACAACAGTACTTGTACTTTTACTTTCAGTACTTGCGTAGCATTTTTTTTTACATACTTCTACTTGCAATACTTAAGTACAAAACATTTTGAATACTTTAGTACTTTCACTTAAGTATGGTGTTTAAAGAACATTTCAACTTCTACTCAAGTCAGTTTTTTGATATAGCACTTGTACTTCTACTCCACTCCATTACTCCAGTACTTTATACATCTCTGCTTACTGTCAGAAAGTTCATTGATCTGGTCTTCTAAGACGAGTTTGCAATTACCACTTTTTTGTTCATTAGTTAAATGTTAGTTCATACTAAATTATGAGGATTTTATGCGTGCGATGTTTAGGATGGTCATATAATAAACTGAACATGTTCAGAATGATCTTGCCATTTTCAGTTTGAATAATTAAATCATTGGCCGTTAGGATTGTATGTCAGCAGGGCATGATATTGTGTAACAGTAGATGGGGGATTTTTTTTCCATAAACAAGTGGTGTAAAACCTAAAAAATGCTCGCTCTCTCTGAGGTGTTTATTTGATACACATTCTGTGAAAGTATAGATTATGAACACAAAGTAATGGTTAGGGATAAGGGTTCTCATTAATTGTCCACCACTGTCTCTACAGAAAGTTTTTGTATATGCAGAATGCCACTTCTTTCTTTTTCCTTCTTCTCTCTTTTGATAAGCTCATATACTTTTGAGATTTGGCAAGGGATAGAGACACCTATTGAATAATAAAGCTGTGCCCAACATGTTAATGGCCAAGATCTGTGAACATGGCCAAATCACTAAAAAAAACAAAAAAAAAACAAAGCTTGATGGGTCAAAAACCATGAGCAGTCAAACAATTGAACAAACCCACAGATTAGACAAATATAATTGAAAGAAAACACAAAGGTGAACATTTAACTAAACTGTATCCCGTCAGTATCCCTGACACTGAAGTTTTTTTTATTGTGTAATTGTACTTTAGTTATGAATGGACTATACCTGATAAAACACAAGTGCACTTCCTGTATTTGACAAAATGTTAAAAAATAACTCTGCCTAATGTACATTTGGGGGTTTATAAAGCTCATATATAACAATAATTAAAGGATTACAGTTACATTGATTGTGTCCTGTGGCTCTGACTCTTCACCCCCTTATTACTGTCTGCAATATCAGTGCTATTTAAAACAAAAGACAAACAGAAAACAAAAATCTTTACCCATTCATCTGTAATCAAATCTATCCAATCTAAGAATTTTATACAGGAGGTCATTAAAGCTTGTAGCAAATACTTTACTTTACAGATTGCCACACTACACATTCTCTTTTTAAATTGTGAATAAATTGACACATTTTGGTGGAAACAATATTCATCTATGAAGTGATAAGTATGCAGATTTTTGTCTGAGCTGGGGTGGCTGAAACACACAGTGAGTGTTGCCAACCACAGAGATTGTCCCTGAGGATGGGTCTGATGGTCTGGTCTCTGATTCCGTAAATGAGTGAACTTAGACATCTTGGAAATATGATAATAAAAACATATAGGACAATTTGGATGCGCACAACTATTATCCTATCTAAGGTTTGGGAGATAAAAAAGAGCAATGGGTCGTGTATAGTTGAGGAGAGACTGAGGCCCAGCTGCACCAGATGCAGCAGCAGTGTATTACGAGCCTTTTGAGCTGAAGCTTTGTTTGTGGACGCTGACCTGGCTGCTACCATGACACCAATATAGGAACAACTGACTGCCACACTAGCTGATACAAACACAAAACCAGTGTAGGCTTTGTCATAAAGATCAGACATTGGATTAAGCAACATGCTTTCTTTGCCACAAAAGTGTTTCATCTGCAGGCTCTGCAAGTGTTCAAATGAGAAATTTAATACCAGAAGAACTTGGATGAGAACATTTAGTGAACTGAAAGCCCAAATCACGATGATAGCCATCCCTGTGTTTCTGATGGTGATGATGGCAGCATGCCTCAGTGGGTAGCACACAGCTACATATCTCTCCAGACACATCACTACCAGTGTTAGAGGGGAGATCACATGTGTGAGATTGGCAAGCATGGTAAGAACACCACAAACAGGATATATCAGTGTTATTCTACAAGCAGCCAATATGTACAGTAACTGACTCTGTACAAGCAGAACAGTGTCTGCAAAAAGGAGGTTGTACAGAAGAATGTAACGAGAGGTCTCACGAAACACAGTTTTACTCCTTAGGGTGAATAACATGGTTCCATTAATGAAAAGAAAAACACAGCATGGCACTACAGATAGAATTGAAAACAACACTAATCCCAGTAACTCCTGATATTGCTGTCCAATAGTGAAGTTGGTCTGAGAGTGATTTGCATATGACATTTTAGACAGGCATTTAATGGACCAAAAATATCAACCTGTTGATGTAATTGTAGCACAAAAGCACAATTAATCCTGTTCCTGTAACAGTCAATGTTCATTATCTTTGCAGTAGAGATGGCTGGTGAGTTCACAAGCAAAACCCAAAATATTTCTAACATACGTATGCTATGTAGACAGTTTGAGGCTGTGTAAGTTTCAGTAGGCAGTGCTGGTCTGCAGGGTTTGCCTACCTTCACAGACTATATATATGTGCTAAATCCTCATGCCCACTCCATGTGACACCCACTATTTTTCCCCCCCTTGGTGCATGTCATCATGTCCAATATCATGGCTATTAAAACATAAGATAAGATAAGATAAGATATACTTTATTGATGACACACTGGGGAAATTCACTTGTTACAACAGCACTGTACAATACACAAGTTAGATAAGAAAAGTACTCATAAATAAAAATAACATAAGTCTTAGATATACTAGAAATCGTGTTATCGAATTGAGTTATATACACTATATACTCATTTCCAGCATACGGATATGATGCAGTGCATGATGGATCATTTCACAGAAATAATTGTGCAGGTTACTAAATACACGTGGTGTGTAGCATTATACCAAGATACATATAATGTTTATAACAGGAAATACTTCTGACAAATGGTTGAGCTTTTACAAAGAATTCAGCAGGAGGTAATTGTGCAGTGTTTAGTGCACTTTATTTAGTTTCCTGTGACTATGATAAATTGTGAGGGGTCACTGAGAATTTGATAGTACAAGAAGAGACTTGGATTCACAGGTGAATTTAAGTCCTCCTCCTGGACCTTAATTGTCTCTACAGTCTTTTAGAAAGTTCCCACAATTTCATTGGTGGAGTTCATAATATTTTTTAAACATTGAGCATAGCGCCAGTTCAGGCAGGCCACAAAGTCAAGCGTAGCTCAGAATCACGGCCACATCAGCTGAGAGCAGGTGATCTCAAGTAACCAGATTAATTGATAGCTCAGCTGTTTAACTTCAAACATCTAATTGGGAAATATCATTCAGTGTGCCTTATTTATCTGCTTTATCCTACCTACCTTTGCATCTTTGCTGGTGCTCTCCCTGCCTTAAGCTTTCTATGTACAGCCATTTAAATACAGGTCACTATTCTGGTGCTTTTCATTTCCTGCCTGAGAAAGAATTTCAACATATTTTGTAATTGCAGACATGCTTGTTTTAGTTTATCAGGATGTTTGCAAAGAGTGTGTTAAGATAAACGCACACACATATTTAGCATTTTAATGTTATGGTCTGTTATGGTCTGTTATGGTCTACAGTGTCCGCCATCTTACACCACCATGTTTGTTACAATAGGCCAGACGGACAAAGCGCGAGATCACATTTCACCACTATGTTCCCAACATAGTAGGAAAAGAAATAGCAGAAGAAGAAAACGGGTGTGACATGACGTACAGTAAGTGTTTGCTAGTTGCTAACGGCTCACTGCTTTGAGTTTTGTTAGAAGTTTGAAAAGTTAAATCTAGACAAATGGAGGATCACACTTATTATTACTTACTTATAGCACAAGAAAAGCCATGGGAGCAGGACTCTTTGCATCAAAGAAGCGAAAACATGAAACTACAAAACGCAATTGTGACATACAACAGCAGAAAATAAGGATAAACATCGCTGTGGCCTTTCCCAAATGGATATCGCTGATGACGGATTAATGGTTTCAAATTGACGCTGAAGTTTCCTGTTTTGTTCTGGAAATGTAATTCAGCCCAATGTTACAAATGTAAAAGAAAACTGTTGTTTGATAGCTTTAGCCAGAGCACATAATCACCAACATAAATAATGTTTCTCTGTCTCAGTGTTGAAAAATATGTAATTACTGCAGGATTAATGCAACATTATGCACCAAAACTAGAATTTAGCTTTGTTATTTGGACAAAAATGATGCAGGAACGTTAAGGAGATCAGCTGATCTGTTGAAAATTATATACTTGTGATAGGGTCAGTTTTTGGGACTATAAAATGCTTTTATTTGAGTATTGAGTAGTAGTTGAGTTTCACACCTCAGAAGTATCCTTCTTGGGTTTCATCATCGACGCTGGCAACATCCGGATGGACCCGGCCAAGACCAAGGCAGTTACTGACTGGCCAACTCCATCCACACGCAAGGAGCTTCAATGCTTCCTGGGACTTGCCAGCTTCTACTGAAGGTTCATTCGTAACTACAGTTCAGTGGCAGCTCCCCTCACTGCTCTCACCTCTCTCAATGAACCCTTCCGGTGGACCTCCATGGCTGAAGCGGCTTTTGGTTGAGTTAAAGTCACGCTTCACCTCTGCTTCTATTCTTGTCTTTCCAGATCCTGCTCGCCAGTTTATTGTGGAGGTAGATGCCTTGGACACTGGTGTTGGAGCAGTTCTCTCTCAGCGGTCATCTGAGGATCAGAAGGTCCATCCATGTGCTTTTTACTCCCGGAAACTAATTCCAGCAGAGAGGAATTATGACATTGGAAACCGGGAGCTGTTGGCAGTCAAGTTCGCACGGGAGGAATGGAGACACTGGTTGGAGGGGGCGGAGCAACCATTTGTGGTCTGGACTGACCACAAAAACCTTGAGTACATCCGATCAGCCAAGAGACTGAACTCTCGTCAAGCAAGGTGGGCTCTCTTCTTCAACCGTTTCGTCTTCTCTCTCTCATACAGACCAGGCTCCAAAAATGTCAAGCATCCCCATCCCAGCCTGAAAGTATCCTCCCACCTGCATGCATCATTGGGGCAGTAACGTGGGAGGTGGAGGATAAGGTAAAACACTCCCACACTGAACACCCGGCTCCTAGTGCTTGTCCAGAGAACCGATTGTTTGTTCCAGACAGTCTCCGGTCTGAGGTCCTCCAGTGGGGGCACTCTTCTTGTCTGGCTTGCCATCCTGGGGTGAGACGCACTTTAGCCCTGCTTCAAAAGCGTTTCTGGTGGTCTTCCATGGAAAGGGACACCAGGGAGTTTGTTGCTGCTTGCCATGTCTGCTCTCAACATAAGAGCTCTAATCAAGCTCCATCTGGTCTCCTTCATCCTCTGCCAGTTCCTCGCCGTCCCTGGTCTCACATTTCCTTGGACTTTGTCACCGGACTACCACCTTCTAATGGTAACACAGTCATACTCACTGTTGTTGATCGCTTTTCCAAAGCTGCCATGCTCATCCCATTACCCAAATTACCCACCGCCAAGGAGATGGCTGAAATTTTGTTGCAACATGTTTTTCGGCTGCATGGTCTCCCATCTGATGTGCTCTCTGACCGGGGACCACAATTCACCTCTCGCTTTTGGTCCGAGTTTTGCAGGAAGCTGGGGGCTACGATCAGTTTGTCATCTGGTTTCCACCCACAATCCAATGGTCAAGCAGAACGGATGAATCAAGAGATGGAGACGGCCCTGCGCTGCCTTGCCTCCCGCAACCCCTCCTCCTGGTCTGAGCAGCTCCTGTGGATTGAATACGCACATAATACCCTGCCCTGTTCAGCCCATGGTCTTTCACCCTTCCAATGCTCCCGGGGGTACCAACCACCGCTCTTTCCGGAACAGGAACGGGAAGCCAGTGTTCCCTCAGTTCAGGCATACATCAGACGGTGTCGGCGCACTTGGATGCAGGCCCGCTCCACTCTCCTGCGCTCTTCCGACCGCTACCAACGATCTGCCAATAGACATCGCCATCCTGCACCCCCTTACACCCCAGGACAACGTGCCTGGTTGTCAACACGGGATCTTCCCCTCAGAGTGGACTCCAAGTAGTTGGCTCCCCGTTTTGTGGGCCCGTTCCCGATCTCTAAAATAATCAATCCTGTGGCTGTCCGTCTTCGCCTCCCTTCATCCATGAGGATTAACCCCACATTCCATGTTTCCAAGGTCAAACCTGTCAATGAGAGTCCACTTCTGCCCCCCTCCAAACCCCCACCACCCCCTCGGCTCATTGATGGGGCACCTGCGTACACTGTTCGTCGCCTCATCAAATCCCAGCGACGTGGTAGGGGAGTGCAGTATCTGGTAGACTGGGAGGGTTACGGTCCCGAAGAACGCTCATGGGTTCCCGCTCGCAGTATCCTGGATCCGGTTCTCATCACGGACTTCCACCAGGCTCATCCTGATCAACTGAGGGGGGGGGTTCTGTAACATAGTTACACTCAGTTTGTCTTAATTGGTTCGATGTCTCTACTAACTCTTCTGTCATTTCAGATCCCACCTTTCTATCAGCTCATTTCACTCACCTGGTTTTCCCCGCCCATCTCCTCACCTGCAGTCCATTTGCTCATAAGCCCCTCAGCATATATATACTGGTCCATTTCCACTTCATCCCTGCCAGATTGTCTTGTGTTGTTTTTGCCAAGCTCTCCAGTGATTCCAGATTTGTCTTCTCGTTCTGACCCTGTTTTGCCTGTTTTCTATTTTGGATTCCTGCCTGCCCCTTGTCGGATTTGTTTGCCTTTCTGATCTCCTGGTTTTGACCCTGCCTGTACCTGCGACTGACTAAACGGATTTTCCCTCAAACTTGTCTGCCTCTGAGTCGTGCTTTTGGGTTCTCCTTGCCAGTACCAGCATCGTGACACTTTTAGTGGTTTTAGTTTTTGTTTGCATGCAGTGTGTTTTCCCATCATCCCTGAACAACCCACAGGCTGAGTGGAAAAAATCTGGAAATGAGCATCAGGTTTGCTGGACGTCCACCAGGATTTAAATACAGAGGCGGCAGGACACAAACGGAGCCAGAGAGAGAGGAAAGAGAGCATGAGGGCAGAGGCCAGAAGAGAGTGTGGGCCCTGAGAGGTCCAGGACCTAGACCTAGACCCAGACCCAGACCCGGACCCGGACCCAGAGCCGGAGCTGGAGCCGGAGCCAGTAACGAGACCCTCCTGAAGCGCGGCTGCCAGTGCCCATTGTCGCAGTACTCCAGCCTGTTGGGGGTGGCAGGATGCTATCTCCAAGGCCGTAATGCAGGGGTGTCCAAACTGTTCCACAAAGGGCGGTGTGGCTGCAGGTTTTCTTTCCAACCAACCAAGCAGCAGCAGCAGCACACCAGACTCGACTCATTTAATCAACTGATCGCAGTCTTCGGAGAGTTGATTGGTCAAACTGTGTGCTCTTGGTTGGTTGGAACAAAAACCTGCAGCCACACCGGCCCTTTGTGGAACAGTTTGGAGACCCCTGCCGTAATGTATACTAATCTTGGATTGGAGCAGCGGGCACCAGGAATCCAGGTGGGGACGGGGTGAAGGGCTGGTGGTGTGAGGGAAAGTAGTGGGCAGCGGTCGCAGACAAGGCAGCGAAAAAGCCAGATTGGATGGACAGGACTTCGGGCGGGTTGTTTTTAGTTAATATTGCTGTAAATAAACTTTGGAGTTTTAAAAAAAAATCCTTAATCTATGGTTTCCTGCTCTGTTTACCCCTGATTTAAAGAACCTGCGTAGGCCTAGGCTCTTTCAACCCTAGGTGGCGTTGTTAGTATTTTTAATTCATTCATATCTAGTTTAATTTTAACTTAATTTATCTCTAGTTTTGATCTCCCTCAACACCACGCCACATACTACTCACAAAAAGGTAGGGATATTCAAATTTCAGATGAAATTAAAGAATGCACCTACAATGCAATTTGACCTGCTCTAAACTTTTGAATGCACGTCCAACAGCTCAGTGTTTCAGTACTTATTGCATAACATGCTGTTCTCTAACAAGGTGATTAACCTCAAAAATCACAACAAGTGTCTGATCCTTGAATCGACCACTAAATGTTCTGGTTCAATGACAGTTTGTATTTAATCAGTAGTCTTCGTCATGCTGTTCACATTTTGACATCATGAGACAAGACGACACCTACTGTAACAATCGATCATTAGTACCTGGCCAGTGCAAGGCTTCAAATGGGATGTACTCCACTGAGCTTAGAGTGTCACAAAGTGTCATCAGCAATAAGTCGACTCATGAACAGCATGAGACGTTGTTGTCAAGATGTAATTGATGCTCAAGGACACATGACAAGTTACTCAGACATTGACATTTTTTGTTGTGGTGTACCCACTACGGTTGTTAGCTTTTGTTTCAATAAATTGTTTGAGATGAAGAAATTATCACTGCATGCTTCTACTTAAATGCCCTACTTTCATGATATAATATCACTGTAGTATGAACTTTTTCCATTTTCCATGAATTTCACCCAAAAGTCGAACTTTTTGTGAGTAGTGTATATATCAAAGTGTAACATTATACAAAAATGCTTTGAAGCTAACGTTACCCAGACACAGATAACATTTCATAGTTTTTTTGAGGAAAATACTGAAATTTAGCATAACTGAATTACAAAATCAAAACCCTGTGCAGTGTCCATCAAGTGACAACATTGTTTGCTTACTCAGCTTATATACAAAATTGTGCAATGTACTTGTTTTATTGCTTTTTCTACTGTGCATACACAATACTGTAGATCAGGGTTTGTAAACCGACCAGTGTTTTATCCAACATGTCTGATATTTATAAAATCATTCAGTAATGTTGCTGACATTTCCCAGGCAATGACACTTTACACCATGATTACACATCAAACTACAGACTAACATTACAGAAACATTATTACATTAAAGCACAGGTGCTATGTAAATATTACTCTGTGTTGTATTGATGTTGTAGATATGACGCAGACCAGGTCAGAATATAATAAAGTTACAATACATTTATAAATACATATACAAATTCATATATCTTTATACTGTCAGTGATTTGAATACATAACAAAAAACAAAACCATTTGATACACTTTGAGCAGCTGATATATTCCCATTTACAGCACTGGCAATCTATTTAAAATCAATCTTCTATTATTATTATTCCATGTGCACTCTAAGTTGTGAGTTGTTATACTGATATTGAATGATTTAAAATTTGTGTAATTACAGTTTCATAAGGCTGCACAAGAAAAATACCAGAAGATGCAACTTATGTGCCCTGAAACCTGATAAGCAAATATAAAACGTATTACTTATTATTTACTCATATAGTATAGTATATTTACTCACTAATTTATAGTTACATCTATCCAATCAAAGCTTATAGCAAATATCACTTTACTTTACAAAGTGCCACACTACACATTCTTTTTAAAAAATTTAAATAAACAGACACATTCGGATGGAATCAATATTCATCTATGAAGTGATAATGCAGATTTTTGCCTTGGCTGGGGTGACTGAAACACACAGTGAGTGACAGCAGAGATTGTCTGTGAGGATGGGTCTGATGGTCTGGTCTCTGATTCCGTAAATGAGTGAACTTAGACATCTTGGAAATATGATAATACAAACATAAAGGACATTTTGGATGCGCACAACTATTATCCTATCTAGAACCTTTGACATAGCTATGAGCAATGGGTTGTGTATAGTTGAGGAGAGACTGAGGCCCAGCTGCACCAGATGCAGCAGCAGTGTCTTCGAGCCTTTGAGCTGAAGCTTTGTCTGTGGAGGCTGACCTGGCTGCTACCATCACACCAACATAGGAGCAACTGACTGCCACACTAGCTGATAGAAACACAAAACCAGTATAGGCTTTGTCATAGAGATCAGACATTAGAGTAAGCAACATGCTTTCTTTGCCACAAAAGTGTTTCATCTGCAGGCTCTGCAGGTCTTCAAATGAGAAATTTAATACCAGAAGAACTTGGATGAGAACATTTAGTGAACTGAAAGCCCAAATCACGATGATAGCCATCCCTGTATTTCTGATGGTGATGATGGCAGCATGCCTCAGTGGGTAGCACACAGCTACATATCTCTCCAGACACATCACTACCAGTGTTAGAGGGGAGATCACATATGTGAGATTGGCAAGCATGGTGAGAACACCACAAACAGGATATGTCAGTGTTATTCTACAAGCAGCCAATATGTACAGTAACTGACTATGTACAAGCAGAACAGTGTCTGCAAAAAGGAGGTTGTACAGAAGAATGTAACGAGAGGTCTCACGAAACACAGTTTTACTCCTTAAGGTGAATAACATGGTGCCATTAATGAAAAGAAAAACACAGCATGGCACTACAGATAGAATGGAAAACAACACTAATCCCAGTAACTCCTGATATTGCTGTCCAATAGTGAAGTTGGTCTGGGAGTGATTTGCATATGACATTTTAGACAGGCATGTAATGAACCAAAAATATTAACCTGTTGATGTAATTAGAGCACAAAAGCACAATTAATCCTATTCCTGTAACAGTCAAGGTTCATTATCTTATCAGTAGAGATGGCTTGTGAGTTCACAAGCAAAACCCAAAATGTTTTTTACACATGTATGCTATGTAGACAGTTTGAGGTTGTGTAAGTTTCAGTAGGCAGTGCTGGTCTGCAGGGTTTGCCTACCTTCACAGACTATATATATGTGCTAAATCCTCATGCCCACTACATGTGACACCATCACATTTGCACTTAACATGTATAAAATTAGTGAAGACTGAATTACATTAGTGATGTAATTGTTTACGATTATTTTCTTTTCCTTTGTGTATGTCATCATGGCCATGAAAACAGAAGATAAGATAAGAATAAAAGATAAACTTAATTGATGACACACCGGGTAAATTCACTTGTTACAGCAGCATGCAATACACAAGGTGGATTAGAGAGGTACTAAAACATTCTAAGATATACTAGCAATAGAAAATAAAATAAGAGTTAATAGGAATTGTTGCTGAATGGAGATTTTACAAAGAATACAGCAGGAGATAATTGTGTAAATAAATGAATACAATTGCATTTGAAAAAATAACCGCACAGCACAGTATAATTTAAAAGGAAGGTATGTAAGGGTATACATAGAGAGTGATATGTAACTGTGAAACAGTGCTACATCATGAACTGCTGGTGTTAAACAGCTGTTGTATTAAGTGTAACCACATGTACTTTATTCCAAGTGCAATACTGTGATTCTGTAATAATTGTTATTTTAAATTAAACATATATCATTAAAGGATAATAATGTTTTTAGTGTGTGGTTAAGTGTAACTAAATGACCTACACCATCAGTCAGAAGTTTGGATATGGGCTGAAATACATGCCACCAGAAACTGAATTTAAATCATTTATATTTGAATTTGAATTGCTTAACTTGAAAAATTGCATTAAAAAACTGAATTTGAATCACATAATTTCAATTTGTATTGTTCAATTTGAATCATTGCATTGAAAAACTGAATCTGAATTGTAATTTGAAATTGAATTTATTAGTTTGGAACTGAACATTCAGTTCTCAAAATTCAATTTCAATTTTCTGTGACAAACATCCGGTAGTTGAGGCAGAGCAATCGAGCACAGACACACAGGACGCCTCGGCCAATCAGCACCTACGCGCGTGTGTGTGTGTGTGTGTGTGTGTCTGGGGCAGTTACCGCTGCCCTGCCACGGCAACTGCTGCCGTTATGGGCATTTGTTTTTCGTTTTTATTTTATAAAACAGTCGTCAGAGTTGTATTAGACTTGCTGGCATTTCCATTACGTGATATCTGCATTAATTTGTGAGGTTTTCTTAATTATAATCTCTCAACCGCTGTCGCTGTGTGGCGCAGTTGCCACTGACCTGCCGCGGCACCTACTGCTGCTTTGAACGTTTTTATTTTTTATTTTATAAAACAGTCATTGTTGTATTAGACTCAATGGAAGTAACATTTCCATCATGTTATTTCTGCATTAATTTGCATTGATTTAATTAATCTCTCAACATCTGTCTCAACTGCTACCAGTGTCTGGGGCAGCTGCCACTGCCCATCACACCTATGGACCCCAAATCCCAAATGTGTATATAAAGCCTGCTAGTCTACATTTCTCAGTGCATCACAGGATTCTAATTTAAAATCCTGCACTAAGGGCTTTCTACCATTGAATATATTTGAGAAAATATGTTGTTCAATTGACCTATCGCCGAGCCCCGCCCCAAAACGGCCATTGTCCAATCACACATCCCAGCAACCGTTACTATGTAAGCAAGGTCCGTCAAGCTTCAGACTCCTAGATGGTGAAGCGCTGTGCCTATGGAGTATGAAAATCGGACAGTAGATACCCCAAGAGCTTGACTGGAGGAGTTGTGTTCTTTCCATTCCCAAAGCCAAACTGCACAACTACACAAATGCAGCGGTGCGTACAGTGGATTAAACAGTGTGGACGGCCCCACTCCCAGCTAAAAGTGTCGAAGATAACGAAGCATATATATGTCTCCTCAAAGGTAAGGACGAACGTTTAACGTTAACTACGTAATGTGTTGTCTAGAACTTGAGGCAAGAACACAAATTGGACCAAAGTTATACCATGACAAGGATATCATTGCCAGAACGTTACCCTCTAAGCTAAGTTCGGCGAACCCTTTAGCTTTAGCTAACATTAGTTAACGTGTTAGGTAACGCTAGCTATATTAGCTGTTGTTGTGTTGGGTCTCAATGCTTGGAATAGTCCACGAGTGACCCGCCATCGGAGGGCCCCTGCCGGCCGGTCCAGCGCCAGTGTTCGGGCAGGAGGCTCCTCCGGCCCCGCGGGTCCTAACCCTCCAGGGCCGGGAGGGACACTGCGAAGGGCGGATCCGCTCCCGCGCTTCCTCCCCGTGCCGAGAGGGTGGCGAGACCGAGACGCCCCGTCTGCCCCAGCCGTCCCACGACGGAGCACGTCGCCGGTTAGCGCGTCCCCGCACGCCTCCCCACCCACCTCCAGGGGTGGTGGTGGTGGTGATGGTGGTTGTTGGGGACCCACCCAGCTCGAGCGGCGGGCCTCCGGAGATATTTCTCAAACCCCTTTCCCATGCCCAGATGAGGGGGAAGGCTCCGAGCAGGCGTCCGCCCCGGCGTGGCAAGCTGCAGACCGAGCCAGCCAGAGGTGGGGGCTACCTGGTTGATCCTGCCAGTAGCATATGCTTGTCTCAAAGATTAAGCCATGCAAGTCTAAGTACACACGGCCGGTACAGTGAAACTGCGAATGGCTCATTAAATCAGTTATGGTTCCTTTGATCGCTCTTGCCTCGATCTGGAGGATATCGCAGAGGTATTGCTCCAAAAACTGTCACTGACACTCACCGGTATACCTCTTCCCGTCATGGCACTCTGTCGCGCTTGACGGACCTAGCAACAGTAACTAAGGGGGGCGGGGTTCGGCGAAAGGTCAATTATGCAATCATGATACGCTATATAGGAAAAAGGTCACAGTAAATTAATATTTATAAAATAAAAAATAAAAACAGATGATCAAAGCAGCAGTAGTTGTCGCGGCAGGTCAGTGTCAGCTGCGCCACACAGCGGCAGCGGTTGAGAGATTAATTAAGAAAACCTCGCAAATTAATGCAGATATCACGTAATGGAAATGCCAGCAAGTCTAATACAACTCTGACGACTGTTTTATAAAATAAAAACGAAAAACAAATGCCCATAATAGCAGCAGTTGCCATGGCAGGGCAGTGGTAACTGCCCCAGACACCGGCAACTGCCATGGCACACACACACACACACACACACACGTAGGTGCTGATTGGCCGAAGAGGCGTCCTGTGTATCTGTGCTCGATTGCTCTGCCTCAACTACCCGGATGTTTGTCACAGAAAATTGAAATTGAATTTTGAGAACTGAATGTTCAGTTCCAAACTAATAAATTCAATTTCAAATTACAATTCAGATTCAGTTTTTCAATGCAATGATTCAAATTGAAAAATACAAATTGAAATTATGTGATTCAAATTCAGTTTTTTAATGCAATTTTTCAAGTTAAGCAATTCAAATTCAAATATAAATGATTTAAATTCAGTTTCTGGTGGCATGTATTTCAGCCCATATCCAAACTTCTGACTGATGGTGTAGGTCATTTAGTTACACTTAACCACACACTAAAAACATTATTATCCTTTAATGATATATGTTTAATTTAAAATAACAATTATTACAGAATCACAGTATTGCACTTGGAATAAAGTACATGTGGTTACACTTAATACAACAGCTGTTTAACACCAGCAGTTCATGATGTAGCACTGTTTCACAGTTACATATCACTCTCTATGTATACCCTTACATACCTTCCTTTTAAATTATACTGTGCTGTGCGGTTATTTTTTCAAATGCAATTGTATCCATTTATTTACACAATTATCTCCTGCTGTATTCTTTGTAAAATCTCAACCATTCAGCAACAATTCCTATTAACTCTTATTTTATTTTCTATTGCTAGTATATCTTAGAATGTTTTAGTACCTCTCTAATCCACCTTGTGTATTGCATGCTGCTGTAACAAGTGAATTTCCCCGGTGTGTCATCAATAAAGTTTATCTTTTATTCTTATCTTATCTTCTGTTTTCATGGCCATGATGACATACACAAAGGAAAAGAAAATAATCGTAAACAATTACATCACTAATGTAATTCAGTCTTCACTAATTTTATACATGTTAAGTGCAAATGTGATGGTGTCACATGTAGTGGGCATGAGGATTTAGCACATATATATAGTCTGTGAAGGTAGGCAAACCCTGCAGACCAGCACTGCCTACTGAAACTTACACAACCTCAAACTGTCTACATAGCATACATGTGTAAAAAACATTTTGGGTTTTGCTTGTGAACTCACAAGCCATCTCTACTGATAAGATAATGAACCTTGACTGTTACAGGAATAGGATTAATTGTGCTTTTGTGCTCTAATTACATCAACAGGTTAATATTTTTGGTTTATTAAATGCCCGTCTAAAATGTCATATGCAAATCACTCTCAGACCAACTTCACTATTGGACAGCAATATCAGGAGTTACTGGGATTAGTGTTGTTTTCCATTCTATCTGTAGTGCCATGCTGTGTTTTTCTTTTCATTAATGGCACCATGTTATTCACCTTAAGGAGTAAAACTGTGTTTCGTGAGACCTCTCGTTACATTCTTCTGTACAACCTCCTTTTTGCAGACACCGTTCTGCTTGTACAGAGTCAGTTACTGTACATATTGGCTGCTTGTAGAATAACACTGACATATCCTGTTTGTGGTGTTCTCATCATGCTTGCCAATCTCACATATGTGATCTCCCCTCTAACACTGGTAGTGATGTGTCTGGAGAGATATGTAGCTGTGTGCTACCCACTGAGGCATGCTGCCATCATCACCATCAGAAACACAGGGATGGCTATCATCGTGATTTGGGCTTTCAGTTCACTAAATGTTCTCATCCAAGTTCTTCTGGTATTAAATTTCTCATTTGAAGACCTGCAGAGCCTGCAGATGAAAGACTTTTGTGGCAAAGAAAGCATGTTGCTTACTCTAATGTCTGATCTCTATGACAAAGCCTATACTGGTTTTGTGTTTCTATCAGCTAGTGTGGCAGTCAATTGCTCCTATGTTGGTGTGATGGTAGCAGCCAGGTCAGCCTCCACAGACAAAGCTTCAGCTCAAAAGGCTCGTAAGACACTGCTGCTGCATCTGGTGCAGCTGGGCCTCAGTCTCTCCTCAACTATACACAACCCATTGCTCATAGCTATGTCAAAGGTTCTAGATAGGATAATAGTTGTGCGCATTCAATGTGTCTTTTATGTTTGTATTATCATATTTCCAAGATGTCTAAGTTCACTCATTTACGGAATCAGAGACCAGACCATCAGACCCATCCTCACAGACAATCTCTGCTGTCACTCACTGTGTGTTTCAGTCACCCCAGCCAAGGCAAAAATCTGCATTATCACTTCATAGATGAATATTGATTCCATCCGAATGTGTATGTTTATTTAAATTTTAAAAAAAGAATGTGTAGTGTGGCACTTTGTAAAGTAAAGTGATATTTGCTATAAGCTTTGATTGGATAGATGTAACTATAAATTAGTGAGTAAATATACTATACTATATGAGTAAATAATAAGTAATAAGTTTTATATTTGCTTATCAGGTTTCAGGGCACATAAGTTGCATCTTCTGGTATTTTTCTTGTGCAGCCTTATGAAACTGTAATTACACAAATTTCAAATCATTTAATATCAGTATAACAACTCACAACTTAGAGTGCACATGGAGTAATAATAATAAAAGATTGATTTTAAATAGATTGCCAGTGCTGTAAATGGGAATATATCAGCTGCTCAAAGTGTATCAAATGGTTTGGTTTTTTGTTATGTATTCAAATCACTGACAGTATAAAGATATATGAATTTGTATATGTATTTATAAATGTATTGTAACTTTATTATATTCTGACCTGGTCTGCGTCATATCTACAACATCAATACAACACAGAGTAATATTTACATAGCACCTGTGCTTTAATGTAATAATGTTTCTGTAATGTTAGTCTGTAGTTTGATGTGTAATCATGGTGTAAAGTGTCATTGCCTGGGAAATGTCAGCAACATTACTGAATGATTTTATAAATATCAGACATGTTGGATAAAACACTGGTCGGTTTACAAACCCTAATCTACAGTATTGTGTATGCACAGTAGAAAAAGCAATAAAACAAGTACATTGCACAATTTTGTATATGAGCTGAGTAAGCAAACAATGTTGTCACTTGATGGACACTGCACAGGGTTTTTAATTTTGTAATTCAGTTATGCTAAATTTCAGTATTTTCCTCAAAAAAACTATGAAATGTTATCTCTGTGTCTGGGTAACGTTAGCTTCAAAGCATTTTTGTATAATGTTACACTTTGATATATACACTACTCACAAAAAGTTCGACTTTTGGGTGAAATTCATGGAAAATGGAAAAAGTTCATACTACAGTGATATTATATCATGAAAGTAGGGCATTTAAGTAGAAGCATGCAGTGATAATTTCTTCATCTCAAACAATTTATTGAAACAAAAGCTAACAACCGTAGTGGGTACACCACAACAAAAAATGTCAATGTCTGAGTAACTTGTCATGTGTCCTTGAGCATCAATTACATCTTGACAACAACGTCTCATGCTGTTCATGAGTCGACTTATTGCTGATGACACTTTGTGACACTCTAAGCTCAGTGGAGTACATCCCATTTGAAGCCTTGCACTGGCCAGGTACTGATGATCGATTGTTACAGTAGGTGTCGTCTTGTCTCATGATGTCAAAATGTGAACAGCATGACGAAGACTACTGATTAAATACAAACTGTCATTGAACCAGAACATTTAGTGGTCGATTCAAGGATCAGACACTTGTGATTTTTGAGGTTAATCACCTTGTTAGAGAACAGCATGTTATGCAATAAGTACTGAAACACTGAGCTGTTGGACGTGCATTCAAAAGTTTAGAGCAGGTCAAATTGCATTGTAGGTGCATTCTGAAATTTCATCTGAAATTTGAATATCCCTACCTTTTTGTGAGTAGTATGTGGCGTGGTGTTGAGGGAGATCAAAACTAGAGATAAATTAAGTTTAAATTAAACTAGATATAAATTAATTAAAAATTCTAACAACGCCACCTAGGGTTGAAAGAGCCTAGGCCTACACAGGTTCTTTAAATCAGGGGTAAACAGAGCAGGAAACCATAGATTAAGGATTTTTTTTTAAAAGTCCAAAGTTTATTTACAGCAATACTAACTAAAAACAACCCGCCCAAAGCCCTGTCCATCCAATCTGGCTTTTCGCTGCCTTTGCATTTCTGGTGGCACATTTTTCAGCCCATATTTGGACACAACTTATTTTCTACATTATAGATTAACATTGAAGACATCAATACTATAAAATAACATATATGGAATTAGTTGGGGAACCAAAACAAAAACAAAATATGTTTTATATTTTAGATTCTTCAAAGTAGCCATTTTTTGCTTTGATGACAGCTTTGCACACACTTGATATCATGCTTTGCCAGCAGTCTTTATTGAGTTAGCTGGGTTCTAACAACTGACCATTAAAAGCTTTATAAAAGGTAGAATATGTGGCAGAGACTGGATTGCATTATTTTGTATACCTGTATCTGATAAAGTGCCATGTCATCACTTAGGGGTATGACTGATGAAAGTTAGTTAGCGTGAGTCGACGCAAACTTCAAAAAGTGGTCGTCCTGATTTAATCTGAATAATTCATTGTCCAATGGAAAAAGTGAGACTCAGAAGTCCATGTTCAAGATGAGGTGAGAGTATGGATGAAGTTGTTGGTAGGACAAATTAGTAGCTCACTTTCCTGAGTGTGCTTGAGGCGTTGTTGCGAGTTTCCAGGTCTGGTGTGGAATACAAGAGGGGATGAGAGGGTTAGGAGAATATTTATAGGATGTCAGAAGTGGCACAGTTGAGGTGTGTCCTGCTCCTGAAACTCTGCTAAAAAGCTTTAAATAAGGGACTCAATCTCAAAAGGACCAATAAAATTGAAACCAGACAATTTTCTGGCTCTCCAAGATTCTTGGATTCTAAACCATACCGTCTGATCAGGAATGTAACTGTGAGTAAGGATCATCTGCAATTAGCCTGTCTAATAACCTCACAGGTTTGATAATAGTGAAGCCTGATGGGGGAAGGACATCCAGCCTCAGCAGAGCAAGCTCTGGGAGAGATGCCTCGTGCCATAGAACTTCTGCGTGTTTCATGGCAGTTTTCTTATTATTAGTGCCGAGTGCCTACGACACGAGGCATCTCTCCCCAGAGCAAGCTCTGGGAGAGATGCCTCGTGCATCTCTCTGCGTGTTTCTTCTTATTATTAGTGCCGAGTGCCTACGACACGAGGCAACTCTTAATCTTCTGCGTGTTTCTTCTTATTAGTGCCGAGTGCCTACGACACGAGGCAACTCTTAATCTTCTGCGTGTTTCTTCTTATTATTAGTGCCGAGTGCCTATGACACGAGGCATCTCTCCCCAGAGCAAGCTCTGGGAGAGATGCCTCGACATCATCAACTCTTAATCTTCTGCGTGTTTCTTCTTACTCATTATTAAAATTATTAGTGCCGAGTGCCTACGACACGAGGCAACTCTTAATCTTCTGCGTGTTTCTTCTTCTTATTATTATTATTTTTATTATTAGTGCCGAGTGCCTATGACACGAGGCATCTCTCCAGAGCTAGCAAGCTCTGGGAGAGATGCCTCTGCCATAGGCACTAATTTATTCGAAAAACGCGAAAAATTTCGTATTGTAATGCATGGGAAAGCCGAAAAAAAAAATTTCAACAGACATTTTCAACAGTGAACTGCTCTGGCATACTTTCACCGAGAGACTTCATTCAAACTTTAAAATGTAGGTACTCTTGCCTTCTCTTCAGTGATTCACTTCACTCATCGACACCTTTACCGTTTTTAAACTATCAAGGCTTAAAGTTGAGCAGGTTTTACTCAAATTTCTGGGGTTATAATGGGTGTGTATGTGGCGGAATGTTTGCGCTAGAGTGGATGACATCATCAGCTAGAGTGAGGAGGAGAGAAAAAAATCTGTGAAAAAATAAAACTTATTCGACGACCCTGGCCTCAAATTTCACACTACAGTCATAATTTATACATAGAAACGTAGGAAAATTTGTCTTCTCACTCACATCCGTCTGCTAAAGCTGTCAGCTTTATAGTTTTGGCATAACACACAAAGATGCGCCAGCAACGCCCATCCACAGCCTCATAGACTGCCATGTTAAAAGGCGGAAAATTTCTGGAGGAAAGCAGAAGTAACGCTTCTTTGAATCGCGATTAAGGTCACATTTCTTCAATTTATCGACACAAAACAAATATGTAGACGTTCAGGAAGGGCTCAGCGTGCTCCCAGTGATTTTGGTTCAATGATTGGAAATACGGTTTGGCCAGAAATAATTCCTGTTCGAGGGTGGTCTCAGCATTTTCTCTCTCTGTCAGCATTTCAAACTGACATTCCAACTGACAACAGGTGCAGTAACTGCTCTGCTGATTAGGGCCAGCAGGCAGAAGCCCGGCGGCGGCCATTTTAGTAGTTTTTGGCACTTAATTTGAACTTGTCTGTCTAAAATGACAGACAGAGACAGCAGAGCAGTAAAGAGCTGTAAAGACATGCTAATTGCTAGTGCGCCAGCGCATTAGCCACTAGGAATTAAATACATGCTCATTCTAATGCTAACATGCCCAGAAGCCCGGCGGCGGCCATTTTAGTAGTTTTTGGCACTTAATTTGAACTTGTCTGTCTAAAATGACAGGCAGAGACAGCAGAGCAGTAAAGAGCTGTAAAGACATGCTAATTGCTAGTGCGTCAGCGCATTAGCCACTAGGAATTAGATACATGCTCATGCTAATGCTAACATGCTAATGATAATTGCTAGCGTCAGCGCTAGCAATTATCATTAGCCACTAAGAAGTAAATACATGCTAATGCTAGCATGATAATACTAGCATGCTAATGCTAACATGCTAATGCTAATTTTTAGCGCATCAGCGCTAGCAATTATGATTTGCCACTAAGAATTAAATGCATGCTAATGCTAACATGCTAATGCTAACATGCTAATGCTAATTTCTGGCGAGTCAGCGCTAGCAATTATAATTAGCCACTAAGAATTAAATACATGCTAATGCTAGCATGCTAATGCTAACATGCTAATGCTAATTTTTTAGCGCGTCAGCGCAAGCAATTATCATTAGCCACTAAGAAGTAAATACATGCTAATGCTAGCATGCTAATACTAGCATGCTAATGCTAACATGCTAATTGCTAGCGTCAGCAACAGCCCACTCGGCACTCTCAAAATTTCCGCGGGAATTTTCTAGTTAGTGCCGAGTGCCTATGACACGAGGCATCTCTCCCCAGAGCTAGCAAGCTCTGGGGAGAGATGCCTCGTCAAGGCAACTCTTGATCTTCTGCGTGTTTCTTGGCAGTTTTATTATTCATCTTCCGCCCTTTTTCGTCATTTAATGCGGCCCACAGCGCTGAGAGGACCCCAACAAATTATATATCAAAACGTGCGTCTTGATCCCGAATCCCGTGCTATTACTTTTCTAAGAGATTCGCGATTTTTTCGCGAAATTATTCGCGAAAAACCGAGAAAAATTTCGTATTGGAATGCATGGAAAGCCGAAAAAAAATTTCAACAGACATTTTCAACAGTGAACTGCTCTGGCATACTTTCACCGAGAGACTTCATTCAAACTTTAAAATGTAGGTACTCTTGCCTTCTCTTCAGTGATTCACTTCACTCATCGACACCTTTACCGCTTTTAAACTATCAAGGCTTAAAGTTGAGCAGGTTTTACTCAAATTTCTGGGGTTATAATGGGTGTGTATGTGGCGGAATGTTTGTGCTAGAGTGGATGACATCATCAGCTAGAGTGAGGAGGAGAGAAAAATCTGTGAAAAATAAAACGTATTCGACCACCCTGGCCTCAAATTTCACACTACAGACATAATTTATACATAGAAACGTAGGAAAATTTGTCTTCTCACTCACATCCGTCTGCTAAAGCTGTCAGCTTTATAGTTTTGGCGTAACACACAAAGATGCGCCAGCAACGCCCATCCACAGCCTCATAGACTGCCATGTTAAAAGGCGGAAAATTTCTGGAGGAAAGCAGAAGTAACGCTTCTTTGAATCGCGATTAAGGTCACATTTCTTCAATTTATCGACCCAAAATAAATATGTAGACGTTCAGGAAGGGCTCAGCGTGCTCCCAGTGATTTCGGTTCAATGATTGGAAATACGGTTTGGCCAGAAATCCTTCCTGTTCGAGGGGTGGTCTCAGCATTTTCTCTCTCTCTCTCTCTGTCAGCATTTCCAACTGACATTCCAACTGACAACAGGTGCAGTAACTGCTCTGCTGATTAGGGCCAGCAGGCAGAAGCCTGGTGGCGGCCATTTTAGTAGTTTTGGCACCTAATTTGAACTTGTCTGTCTAAAATGACAACACTTCTTTGAATCGCTCTAAAGAGCACATTTCTTCATTTTATCGACACAAAATAACTATGTAGACGTTCAGGAAGGGCTCAACATGCTCCCAGTGATTTCGGTTCAATGATTGGAAACACGGTTTGGCCAGAAATCCTTCCTGTTCGAGGGGTGGTCTCAGCATTTTCTCTCTCTCTCTGTCAGCATTTCCAACTGACATTCTAACTGACAACAGGTGCAGTAACTGCTCTGCTGATTAGGGCCGGCAGGCAGAAGCCAGCAGGCAGAAGCCCGGCGGCGGCCATTTTAGTAGTTTTTGGCACTTAATTTGAACTTGTCTGTCTAAAATGACAGGCAGAGACAGCAGAGCAGTAAAGAGCTGTAAAGACATGCTAATTGCTAGTGCGTCAGCGCATTAGCCACTAGGAATTAAATACATGTTCATGCTAATGCTATCATGCTAATGATAATTGCTAGCGCGTCAGCGCTAGCAATTATCATTAGCCACTAAGAAGTAAATACATGCTAATGCTAGCATGCTAATGCTAGCATGCTAATGCTAGCATGCTAATGCTAGCATGCTAATGCTAGCATGCTAATGCTAGCATGCTAATGCTAGCATGCTAATGCTAATTTTTTAGAGCGTCAGCGCTAGCAATTATGATTAGCCACTAAGAATTAAATGCATGCTAATGCTAACATGCTAATGCTAGCATGCTAATGCTAGCATGCTAATGCTAATTTCTGGCGCATCAGCGCTAGCGATTATAATTAGCCACTAAGAATTAAATACATGCTAATGCTAATTGCTAGCTCGTTAGCGGCAACAGCCCACTCGGCACTCTCAAAATTTCCGCGGGAATTTTCTAGTTATTATTCATTTTCCGCCCTTTTTCGCCGATGAATGCGGCCCGCAGCGCTGAGAGGACCCCAACAAATTATATATCAAAACGTGCGTCTTGATCCCGAATCCCGTGCTATTACTTTTCTAAGAGATTCGCGATTTTTTCGCGAAATTATTCGCGAAAAACCGCGAAAAATTTCGTATTGGAATGCATGGGAAAGCCCGAAAAAAAAAAAATTTCAACAGACATTTTCAACAGTGAACTGCTCTGGCATACTTTCACCGAGAGACTTCATTCAAACTTTAAAATGTAGGTACTCTTGCCTTCTCTTCAGTGATTCACTTCACTCATCGACACCTTTTACCGCTTTTAAACTATCAAGGCTTAAAGTTGAGCAGGTTTTACTCAAATTTCTGGGTCTATAATGGGTGTGTATTGCGTGGAATGTTTGTGCTAGAGTGGATGACATCATCAGCTAGAGTGAGGAGGAGAAAAAAAAATCTGTGAAAAAATAAAACGTTTTCGACGACCTTGGCCTCAAATTTCACACTACAGACATAATTTATACATAGAAACGTAGGAAAATTTGTCTTCTCACTCACATCCGTCTGCTAAAGCTGTCAGCTTTATAGTTTTGGCGTAACACACAAAGATGCGCCAGCAACGCCCATACACAGCCTCATAGACTGCCATGTTAAAAAGGCGGGAAAATTTCTGGAGGAAAGCAGAAGTAACGCTTCTTTGAATCGCGATTAAGGTCACATATCTTCAATTTATCGACACAAAACAAATATGTAGACGTTCAGGAAGGGCTCAGCGTGCTCCCAGTGATTTCGGTTCAATGATAGGCCAAACGGTTTGGCCAGAAATCCTTCCTGTTCGAGGGGTGGTCTCAGCATTTTCTCTCTCTCTCTCTGTCAGCATTTCAAACTGACATTCCAACTGACAACAGGTGCAGTAACTGCTCTGCTGATTAGGGCCAGCAGGCAGAAGCCTGGTGGCGGCCATTTTAGTAGTTTTTGGCACCTAATTTGAACTTGTCTGTCTAAAATGACAACACTTCTTTGAATCGCTCTAAAGAGCACATTTCTTCATTTTATCGACACAAAATAACTATGTAGACGTTCAGGAAGGGCTCAACATGCTCCCAGTGATTTCGGTCAATGATTGGAAACACGGTTTGGCCAGAAATCCTTCCTGTTTGAGGGTGGTCTCAGCATTTTCTCTCTCTCTCTGTCAGCATTTCCAACTGACATTCTAACTGACAACAGGTGCAGTAACTGCTCTGCTGATTAGGGCCGGCAGGCAGAAGCCAGCAGGCAGAAGCCGGCGGCCATTTTAGTAGTTTTGGCACTTAATTTGAACTTGTCTGTCTAAAATGACAGGCAGAGACAGCAGAGCAGTAAAGAGCTGTAAAGACATGCTAATTGCTAGTGCGTCAGCGCATTAGCCACTAGGAATTAAATACATGTTCATGCTAATGCTATCATTAGCCACTAAGAATTAAATACATGCTAATTCTAGCATGCTAATGATAATTGCTAGCGCGTCAGCGCTAGCAATTATCATTAGCCACTAAATACATGCTAATGCTAGCATGCTAATGCTAGCATGCTAATGCTAATTTTTAGAGCGTCAGCGCTAGCAATTATGATTAGCCACTAAGAATTAAATGCATGCTAATGCTAACATGCTAATGCTAGCATGCTAATGCTAGCATGCTAATGCTAATTTCTGGCGCATCAGCGCTAGCGATTATAATTAGCCACTAAGAATTAAATACATGCTAATGCTAATTGCTAGCTCGTTAGCGCAACAGCCCACTCGGCACTCTCAAAATTTCGCGGAATTTTCTAGTTATTATTCATTTTCCGCCCTTTTTCGCCGATGAATGCGGCCCACAGCGCTGAGAGGACCCCAACAAATTATATATCAAAACGTGCGCCTTGATCCCGAATCGTGCTATTACTTTTCTAAGAGATTCGCGATTAATTCGAAATTATTCGCGAAAAACCGCGAAAAATTTCGTATTGGAATGCATGGGAAAGCCCGAAAAAAAAATTTCAACAGACATTTTCAACAGTGAACTGCTCTGGCATACTTTCACCGAGAGACTTCATTCAAACTTTAAAATGTAGGTACTCTTGCCTTCTCTTCAGTGATTCACTTCACTCATCGACACCTTTTACCATTTTTAAACTATCAAGGCTTAAAGTTGAGCAGGTTTTTACTCAAATTTCTGGGGTTATAATGGGTGTGTATGTGGCGGAATGTTTGCGCTAGAGTGGATGACATCATCAGCTAGAGTGAGGAGGAGAGAAAAAAATCTGTGAAAAAATAAAACTTATTCGACGACCCTGGCCTCAAATTTCACACTACAGTCATAATTTATACATAGAAACGTAGGAAAATTTGTCTTCTCACTCACATCCGTCTGCTAAAGCTGTCAGCTTTATAGTTTTGGCATAACACACAAAGATGCGCCAGCAACGCCCATCCACAGCCTCATAGACTGCCATGTTAAAAAGGCGGGAAAATTTCTGGAGGAAAGCAGAAGTAACGCTTCTTTGAATCGCGATTAAGGTCACATTTCTTCAATTTATCGACACAAAACAAATATGTAGACGTTCAGGAAGGGCTCAGCGTGCTCCCAGTGATTTTGGTTCAATGATTGGAAATACGGTTTGGCCAGAAATAATTCCTGTTCGAGGGTGGTCTCAGCATTTTCTCTCTCTCTGTCAGCATTTCAAACTGACATTCCAACTGACAACAGGTGCAGTAACTGCTCTGCTGATTAGGGCCAGCAGGCAGAAGCCGGCGGCCATTTTAGTAGTTTTGGCACTTAATTTGAACTTGTCTGTCTAAAATGACAGACAGAGACAGCAGAGCAGTAAAGAGCTGTAAAGACATGCTAATTGCTAGTGCGTCAGCGCATTAGCCACTAGGAATTAAATACATGCTCATTCTAATGCTAACATGCCCAGAAGCCCGGCGGCGGCCATTTTAGTAGTTTTTGGCACTTAATTTGAACTTGTCTGTCTAAAATGACAGGCAGAGACAGCAGAGCAGTAAAGAGCTGTAAAGACATGCTAATTGCTAGTGCGCCAGCGCATTAGCCACTAGGAATTAGATACATGCTCATGCTAATGCTAACATGCTAATGATAATTGCTAGCGTCAGCGCTAGCAATTATCATTAGCCACTAAGAAGTAAATACATGCTAATGCTAGCATGATAATACTAGCATGCTAATGCTAACATGCTAATGCTAATTTTTTAGCGCATCAGCGCTAGCAATTATGATTTGCCACTAAGAATTAAATGCATGCTAATGCTAACATGCTAATGCTAACATGCTAATGCTAATTTCTGGCGAGTCAGCGCTAGCAATTATAATTAGCCACTAAGAATTAAATACATGCTAATGCTAGCATGCTAATGCTAACATGCTAATGCTAATTTTTTAGCGCGTCAGCGCAAGCAATTATCATTAGCCACTAAGAAGTAAATACATGCTAATGCTAGCATGCTAATACTAGCATGCTAATGCTAACATGCTAATTGCTAGCGCGTCAGCGGCAACAGCCCACTCGGCACTCTCAAAATTTCCGCGGGAATTTTCTAGTTAGTGCCGAGTGCCTACGACACGAGGCATCTCTCCCCAGAGCAAGCTCTGGGAGAGATGCCTCGTGCCGTAGGCACGAGGCAACTCTTAATCTTCTGCGTGTTTCATGGCAGTTTTCTTATTATTATTATTCATTTTCCGCCCTTTTTCGCCGATGAATGCGGCCCACAGCGCTGAGAGGACCCCAACAAATTATATATCAAAGCGTCGTCTTGATCCCGAATCCGTGCTATTACTTTTCTAAGAGATTCGCGATTTTTGCGAAATTATTCGAAAAACCGCAAAAATTTCGTATTGGAATGCATGGAAAGCCGAAAAAAAAATTCAACAGACATTTTCAACAGTGAACTGCTCTGGCATACTTTCACCGAGAGACTTCATTCAAACTTTAAAATGTAGGTACTCTTGCCTTCTCTTCAGTGATTCACTTCACTCATCGACAGCTTTTACCGTTTTAAACTATCAAGGTTTAAAGTTGAGCAGGTTTTACTCAAATTTCTGGGTCTATAATGGGTGTGTATTGCGTGGAATGTTTGTGCTAGAGTGGATGACATCATCAGCTAGAGTGAGGAGGAGAAAAAAATCTGTGAAAAAATAAAACGTTTTCGACGACCTTGGCCTCAAATTTCACACTACAGACATAATTTATACATAGAAACGTAGGAAAATTTGTCTTCTCACTCACATCCGTCTGCTAAAGCTGTCAGCTTTATAGTTTTGGCGTAACACACAAAGATGCGCCAGCAACGCCCATCCACAGCCTCATAGACTGCCATGTTAAAAGGCGGAAAATTTCTGGAGGAAAGCAGAAGTAACGCTTCTTTGAATCGCGATTAAGGTCACATTTCTTCAATTTATCGACACAAAACAAATATGTAGACGTTCAGGAAGGGCTCAGCGTGCTCCCAGTGATTTCGGTTCAATGATTGGAAATACGGTTTGGCCAGAAATCCTTCCTGTTCGAGGTGGTCTCAGCATTTTCTCTCTCTCTGTCAGCATTTCAAACTGACATTCCAACTGACAACAGGTGCAGTAACTGCTCTGCTGATTAGGGCCAGCAGGCAGAAGCCAGCAGGCAGAAGCCGGCGGCCATTTTAGTAGTTTTGGCACTTAATTTGAACTTGTCTGTCTAAAATGACAGACAGAGACAGCAGAGCAGTAAAGAGCTGTAAAGACATGCTAATTGCTAGTGCGCCAGCGCATTAGCCACTAGGAATTAAATACATGCTCATTCTAATGCTAACATGCCCAGAAGCCGGCCATTTTAGTAGTTTTGGCACTTAATTTGAACTTGTCTGTCTAAAATGACAGGCAGAGACAGCAGAGCAGTAAAGAGCTGTAAAGACATGCTAATTGCTAGTGCGTCAGCGCATTAGCCACTAGGAATTAGATACATGCTCATGCTAATGCTAACATGCTAATGATAATTGCTAGCGCGTCAGCGCTAGCAATTATCATTACTAGAAGTAAATACATGCTAATGCTAGCATGATAATACTAGCATGCTAATGCTAACATGCTAATGCTAATTTTTTAGCGCAGCGCTAGCAATTATGATTTGCCACTAAGAATTAAATGCATGCTAATGCTAACATGCTAATGCTAACATGCTAATGCTAATTTCTGGCGAGTCAGCGCTAGCAATTATAATTAGCCACTAAGAATTAAATACATGCTAATGCTAGCATGCTAATGCTAACATGCTAATGCTAATTTTTTAGCGCGTCAGCGCAAGCAATTATCATTAGCCACTAAGAAGTAAATACATGCTAATGCTAGCATGCTAATACTAGCATGCTAATGCTAACATGCTAATTGCTAGCGCGTCAGCGGCAACAGCCCACTCGGCACTCTCAAAATTTCCGCGGGAATTTTCTAGTTAGTGCCGAGTGCCTACGAGGCAACTCTTAATCTTCTGCGTGTTTCTTCTTACTTATTATTATTATTAGTGCCGAGTGCCTATGACACGAGGCATCTCTCCCCAGAGCAAGCTCTGGGAGAGATGCCTCGTGCCGTAGGCACGAGGCAACTCTTAATCTTCTGCGTGTTTCTTCTTACTTATTATTATTAATATTAGTGCCGAGTGCCTACGACACGAGGCATCTCTCCCAGAGCAAGCTCTGACGCGTGCCGGGGGCCGCGAGGCAACTCTTAATCTTCTGCGTGTTTCTTCTTACTTATTATTATTAATATTATTATTATTCATTTTCCGCCCTTTTCGCGATGAATGGGGCCCGCAGCGCTGAGAGGACCCCAACAAATTATATATCAAAACGTGCGTCTTGATCCCGAATCCCGTGCTATTACTTTTCTAAGAGATTCGCGATTTTTTCGCGAAATTATTCGCGAAAAACCGCGAAAAATTTCGTATTGGAATGCATGGGAAAGCCGAAAAAAAAATTTCAACAGACATTTTCAACAGTGAACTGCTCTGGCATACTTTCACCGAGAGACTTCATTCAAACTTTAAAATGTAGGTACTCTTGCCTTCTCTTCAGTGATTCACTTCACTCATCGACACCTTTTACCGTTTTTAAACTATCAAGGCTTAAAGTTGAGCAGGTTTTACTCAAATTTCTGGGTCTATAATGGGTGTGTATTGCGTGGAATGTTTGTGCTAGAGTGGATGACATCATCAGCTAGAGTGAGGAGCAGAGAAAAATCTGTGAAAAATAAAAATTCGACCACCCTGGCCTCAAATTTCACACTACAGACATAATTTATACATAGAAACGTAGGAAAATTTGTCTTCTCACTCACATCCGTCTGCTAAAGCTGTCAGCTTTATAGTTTTGGCGTAACACACAAAGATGCGCCAGCAACGCCCATCCACAGCCTCATAGACTGCCATGTTAAAAGGCGGAAAATTTCTGGAGGAAAGCAGAAGTAACGCTTCTTTGAATCGCGATTAAGGTCACATTTCTTCATTTTATCGACACAAAACTAATATGTAGACGTTCAGGAAGGGCTCAGCGTGCTCCCAGTGATTTCGGTTTAATGATAGGCCAAACGGTTTGGCCAGAAATCCTTCCTGTTCGAGGGTGGTCTCAACATTTCTCTCTCTCTCTCATCATTTCCAACTGACATTCCAACTGACAACAGGTGCAGTAACTGCTCTGCTGATTAGGGCCGGCAGGCAGAAGCCCGGAGGCGGCCATTTTAGTAGTTTTTGGCACTTAATTTGAGCTTGTCTGTCTAAAATGACAGACAGAGACAGCAGAGCAGTAAAGAGCTGTAAAGACATGCTAATTGTTAGTGCGTCAGCGCATTAGCCACTAGGAATTAAATACATGCTAATGCTAATGCCAACATGCTAATGATAATTGCTAGCGCGTCAGCGCTAGCAATTATCATTAGCCACTAAGAAGTAAATATATGTTAATGCAAGCATGCTAAAACTAGCATGCTAATGCTAAGATGCTAATGCTAATTTTTTAGCGCGTCAGCGCAAGCAATCATCATTAGCCACTAAGAAGTAAATACATGCTAATGCTAGCATGCTAATGCTAACATGCTAATGCTAACATGCTAATGCTAATTTTTTAGCGCAAGCAATTATAATTAGCCACTAAGAATTAAATACATGCTAATGCTAACATGCTAATGCTAATTGCTAGCTCGTTAGCGGCAACGGCCCACTCGGCACTCTCAAAATTTCCGCGGGAATTTTCTAGTTATTATTCATTTTCCGCCCTTTTTCGCATTTAATGCGCCCACAGCGGTGAGAGGACCCCAACAAATTATATATCAAACGCGCGTCTTGATCCCGAATCGTGCTATTACTTTTCTAAGAGATTCGCGATTTTTTCGCAAAATTATTCACGAAAAACCGCGAAAAATTTCGTATTGGAATGCATGGGAAAGCCCGAAAAAAAAAAAATTTCAACAGACATTTTCAACAGTGAACTGCTCTGGCATACTTTCACCGAGAGACTTCATTCAAACTTTAAAATGTAGGTACTCTTGCCTTCTCTTCAGTGATTCACTTCACTCATCGACACCTTTTACCGTTTTTAAACTATCAAGGCTTAAAGTTGAGCAGGTTTTACTCAAATTTCTGGGTCTATAATGGGTGTGTATTGTGGAATGTTTGCGCTAGAGTGGATGACATCATCAGCTAGAGTGAGGAGGAGAGAAAAATCTGTGAAAAATAAAACGTATTCGACGACCCTGGCCTCAAATTTCACACTACAGTCATAATTTATACATAGAAACGTAGGAAAATTTGTCTTCTCACTCACATCCGTCTGCTAAAGCTGTCAGCTTTATAGTTTTGGCGTAACACACAAAGATGCGCCAGCAACGCCCATCCACAGCCTCATAGACTGCCATGTTAAAAGGCGGAAAATTTCTGGAGGAAAGCAGAAGTAACGCTTCTTTGAATCGCGATAAAGGTCACATTTCTTCAATTTATCGACACAAAATAAATATGTAGACGTTCAGGAAGGGCTCAGCGTGCTCCCAGTGATTTCGGTTTAATGATAGGCCAAACGGTTTGGCCAGAAATCCTTCCTGTTCGAGGGTGGTCTCAACATTTTTCTCTCTCTCTCTGTCAGCATTTCAAACTGACATTCCAACTGACAACAGGTGCAGTAACTGCTCTGCTGATTAGGGCCAGCAGGCAGAAGCGGCGGCCATTTTAGTAGTTTTGGCACTTAATTTGAACTTGTCTGTCTAAAATGACAGGCAGAGACAGCAGAGCAGTAAAGAGCTGTAAAGACATGCTAATTGCTAGTGCGTCAGCGCATTAGCCACTAGGAATTAAATATAGCCACTAAGAATTAAATACATTGTAATGCTAATGCCAACATGCTAATGATAATTGCTAGCGCGTCAGCGCCGGCAGGCAGAAGCCCGGCGGCGGCCATTTTAGTAGTTTTTGGCAATTTTAGTAGTTTTTGGCACTTAATTTGAACTTGTCTGTCTAAAATGACAGGCAGAGACAGTAGAGCAGTAAAGAGCTGTAAAGACAAGCTAATTGCTAGTGCGTCAGCGCATTAGCCACTAGGAATTAAATACATGGTCATGCTAATGCTAACATGCTAATGATAATTGCTAGCGCGTCAGCGCTAAGAAGTAAATACTAAGAAGTAAATACATGCTAATACTAGCATGCTAATGCTAGCATGATAATACTAGCATGCTAATGCTAACATGCTAATGCTAATTTCTTAGCGCGTCAGCGCTAGCAATTATGATTAGCCACTAAGAATTAAATGCATGCTAATGCTAACATGCTAATGCTAATTTCTGGCGAGTCAGCGCTAGCAATTATAATTAGCCACTAAGAATTAAATACATGCTAATGCTAGCATGCTAATGCTAACATGCTAATGCTAATTTTTTAGCGCGTCAGCGCAAGCAATTATCATTAGCCACTAAGAAGTAAATACATGCTAATGCTAGCATGCTAATACTAGCATGCTAATGCTAACATGCTAATGCTAATTGCTAGCGCGTCAGCGCAACAGGCCACGGCACTCTCAAAATTTCGCGGAATTTTCTAGTTATTATTCATTTTCGCCCTTTTTCGCGATGAATGCGCCCGCAGCGCTGAGAGGACCCCAACAAATTATATATCAAAGCGTCGTCTTGATCCCGAATCCCGTGCTATTACTTTTCTAAGAGATTCGCGATTAATTTTTAAATTATTCGAAAAACCGCGAAAAATTTCGTATTGGAATGCATGGGAAAGCCGAAAAAAAAATTTCAACAGACATTTTCAACAGTGAACTGCTCTGGCATACTTTCACCGAGAGACTTCATTCAAACTTTAAAATGTAGGTACTCTTGCCTTCTCTTCAGTGATTCACTTCACTCATCGACACCTTTACCATTTTTAAACTATCAAGGCTTAAAGTTGAGCAGGTTTTACTCAAATTTCTGGGGTTATAATGGGTGTGTATGTGGCGGAATGTTTGCGCTAGAGTGGATGACATCATCAGCTAGAGTGAGGAGAGAAAAAATCTGTGAAAAATAAAACGTATTCGACCACCCTGGCCTCAAATTTCACACTACAGACATAATTTATACATAGAAACGTAGGAAAATTTGTCTTCTCACTCACATCCGTCTGCTAAAGCTGTCAGCTTTATAGTTTTGGCATAACACACAAAGATGCGCCAGCAACGCCCATCCACAGCCTCATAGACTGCCATGTTAAAAGGGCGGAAAATTTCTGGAGGAAAGCAGAAGTAACGCTTCTTTGAATCGCGATTAAGGTCACATTTCTTCAATTTATCGACACAAAACAAATATGTAGACGTTCAGGAAGGGCTCAGCGTGCTCCCAGTGATTTCGGTTCAATGATTGGAAATACGGTTTGGCCAGAAATCCTTTCTGTTCGAGGGTGGTCTCAGCATTTTCTCTCTCTCTCTCAGCATTTCCAACTGACATTCCAACTGACAACAGGTGCAGTAACTGCTCTGCTGATTAGGGCCAGCAGGCAGAAGCCCGGCAGCCATTTTAGTAGTTTTGGCACTTAATTTGAACTTGTCTGTCTAAAATGACAGACAGAGACAGCAGAGCAGTAAAGAGCTGTAAAGACATGCTAATTGCTAGTGCGTCAGCGCATTAGCCACTAGGAATTAAATACATGGTCATGCTAATGCTAACATGCTAATGATAATTGCTAGCGTCAGCGCTAGCAATTATGATTAGCCACTAAGAAGTAAATACATGCCAATACTAGCATGCTAATGCTAGCATGATAATTCTAGCATGCTAATGCTAGCATGATAATGCTAACATGCTAATGCTAATTTTTTAGCGCGTCAGCGCTAGCAATTATGATTAGCCACTAAGAATTAAATGCATGCTAATGCTAACATGCTAATGCTAACATGCTAATGCTAACATGCTAATGCTAATTTCTGGCGAGTCAGCGCAAGCAATTATGATTAGCCACTAAGAATTAAATACATGCTAATGCTAACATGCTAATGCTAACATGCTAATGCTAATTGCTAGCGCATCAGCGGCAACGGCCCACTCGGCACTCTCAAAATTTCCGCGGGAATTTTCTAGTTATTATTCATTTTCCGCCCTTTTTCGCCGATGAATGCGGCCCACAGCGCTGAGAGGACCCCAACAAATTATATATCAAAACGTGCGTCTTGATCCCGAATCCCGTGCTATTACTTTTCTAAGAGATTCGCGATTTTTTCGCGAATTTATTCGCAAAAACGCGAAAAATTTCGTATTGGAATGCATGGGAAAGCCGAAAAAAAAATTCAACAGACATTTTCAACAGTGAACTGCTCTGGCATACTTTCACCGAGAGACTTCATTCAAACTTTAAAATGTAGGTACTCTTGCCTTCTCTTCAGTGATTCACTTCACTCATCGACACCTTTACCGTTTTTAAACTATCAAGGCTTAAAGTTGAGCAGGTTTTACTCAAATTTCTGGGGTTATAATGGGTGTGTATGTGGCGGAATGTTTGTGCTAGAGTGGATGACATCATCAGCTAGAGTGAGGAGGAGAGAAAAAATCTGTTAAAAATAAAACGTTTTCGACGACCCTGGCCTCAAATTTCACACTACAGACATAATTTATACATAGAAACGTAGGAAAATTTGTCTTCTCACTCACATCCGTCTGCTAAAGCTGTCAGCTTTATAGTTTTGGCGTAACACACAAAGATGCGCCAGCAACGCCCATCCACAGCCTCATAGACTGCCATGTTAAAAGGCGGAAAATTTCTGGAGGAAAGCAGAAGTAACGCTTCTTTGAATCGCGATTAAGGTCACATATCTTCATTTTATCGACACAAAACAAATATGTAGACGTTCAGGAAGGGCTCAGCGTGCTCCCAGTGATTTCGGTTTAATGATTGGAAATACGGTCTGGCCAGAAATAATTCCTGTTCGAGGGGTGGTCTCAGCATTTTCTCTCTCTCTCTGTCAGCATTTCAAACTGACATTCCAACTGACAACAGGTGCAGTAACTGCTCTGCTGATTAGGGCCAGCAGGCAGAAGCCCGGCGGCGGCCATTTTAGTAGTTTTTGGCACTTAATTTGAACTTGTCTGTCTAAAATGACAGGCAGAGACAGCAGAGCAGTAAAGAGCTGTAAAGACATGCTAATTGCTAGTGTGTCAGCGCATTAGCCTCTAGGAATTAAATACATGCTCATGCTAATGCTAACATGCTAATGATAATTGCTAGCGCGCTAGCAATTATGATTAGCCACTAAGAAGTAAATACATGCTAATGCTAGCATGCTAATACTAGCATGCTAATGCTAACATGCTAATGCTAATTTTTTAGCGCGTCAGCGCAAGCAATTATGATTAGCCACTAAGAATTAAATACATGCTAATGCTAACATGCTAATGCTAACATGCTAACGCTAATTTCTGGCGCGTCAGCGCTAGCAATTATAATTAGCCACTAAGAAGTAAATACATGCTAATGCTAGCATGCTAATACTAGCATGCTAATGCTAACATGCTAATGCTAATTTTTTAGTGCGTCAGCGCAACCAATTATGATTAGCCACTAAGAATTAAATACATGCTAATGCTAATTGCTAGCGCATCAGCGGCAACAGCCCACTCGGCACTCTCAAAATTTCCGCGGGAATTTTCTAGTTAGTGCCGAGTGCCTACGACAGGCATCTCTCCCAGAGCAAGCTCTGGGAGATGCCTCGTGCAGCACGCAGGCAACTCTTAATCTTCTGCGTGTTTCTTCTTACTTATTAGTGCGAGTGCCTACGACCGAGGCATCTCTCCCAGAGCAAGCTCTGGGAGAGATGCACGAGCCGTAGGCACGAGGCAACTCTTAATCTTCTGCGTGTTTCTTCTTACTTAATATTATTATTATTCATTTTCCGCCCTTTTTCGCCGATGAATGCGGCCCGCAGCGCTGAGAGGACCCCAACAAATTATATATCAAAACGTGCGTCTTGATCCCGAATCCGTGCTATTACTTTTCTAAGAGATTCGCGATTAATTTGAAATTATTCGAAAAACCGCGAAAAATTTCGTATTGGAATGCATGGGAAAGCCCGAAAAAAAAAAAATTTCAACAGACATTTTCAACAGTGAACTGCTCTGGCATACTTTCACCGAGAGACTTCATTCAAACTTTAAAATGTAGGTACTCTTGCCTTCTCTTCAGTGATTCACTTCACTCATCGACACCTTTTACCATTTTTAAACTATCAAGGCTTAAAGTTGAGCAGGTTTTTACTCAAATTTCTGGGGTTATAATGGGTGTGTATGTGGCGGAATGTTTGTGCTAGAGTGGATGACATCATCAGCTAGAGTGAGGAGGAGAGAAAAAAATCTGTGAAAAAATAAAACGTATTCGACGACCCTGGCCTCAAATTTCACACTACAGAGATAATTTATACATAGAAACGTAGGAAAATTTGTCTTCTCACTCACATCCGTCTGCTAAAGCTGTCAGCTTTATAGTTTTGGCATAACACACAAAGATGCGCCAGCAACGCCCATCCACAGCCTCATAGACTGCCATGTTAAAAGGCGGAAAATTTCTGGAGGAAAGCAGAAGTAACGCTTCTTTGAATCGCGATTAAGGTCACATTTCTTCAATTTATCGACACAAAACAAATATGTAGACGTTCAGGAAGGGCTCAGCGTGCTCCCAGTGATTTCGGTTCAATGATTGGAAATACGGTTTGGCCAGAAATAATTCCTGTTCGCGGGGTGGTCTCAGCATTTTCTCTCTCTCTCTGTCAGCATTTCAAACTGACATTCCAACTGACAACAGGTGCAGTAACTGCTCTGCTGATTAGGGCCAGCAGGCAGAAGCCCGGAGGCGGCCATTTTAGTAGTTTTTGGCACTTAATTTGAACTTGTCTGTCTAAAATGACAACACTTCTTTGAATCGCTCTAAAGAGCACATTTCTTCATTTTATCGACACAAGATAACTATGTAGACGTTCAAGAAGGGCTCAGCGTGCTCCCAGTGATTTCGGTTCAATGATTGGAAATACGGTTTGGCCAGAAATAATTCCTGTTTGAGGGGTGGTCTCAGCATTTTCTCTCTCTCTCTCTGTCAGCATTTCCAACTGACATTCCAACTGACAACAGGTGCAGTAACTGCTCTGCTGATTAGAGCCGGCAGGCAGAAGCCCGGCGGCGGCCATTTTAGTAGTTTTTGGCACTTAATTTGAACTTGTCTGTCTAAAATGACAGGCAGAGACAGCAGAGCAGTAAAGAGCTGTAAAGGCATGCTAATTGCTAGTGCGTCAGCGCATTAGCCACTAGGAATTAAATACATGCTCATGCTAATGCTAACATGCTAATGATAATTGCTAGCGCGTCAGCGCTAGCAATTATTATTAGCCACTAAGAAGTAAATACATGCTAATGCTAGCATGCTAATGCTAGCATGCTAATGCTAACATGCTAATGCTAATTTTTTAGCGCGTCGGCGCAAGCAATTATGATTAGCCACTAAGAATTAAATACATGCTAATGCTAACATGCTAATGCTAACATGCTAATGCTAATTGCTAGCGCGTCAGCAACAGCAGCCACTCGGCACTCTCAAAATTTCGCGGGAATTTTCTAGTTATTATTAATATTATTATTATTCATTTTCCGCCCTTTTTCGCCGATGAATGCGGCCCACAGCGGTGAGAGGACCCCAACAAATTATATATCAAAACGTGCGTCTTGATCCCGAATCCCGTGCTATTACTTTTCTAAGAGATTCGCGATTTTTTCGCGAAATTATTCGCGAAAAACCGCGAAAAATTTCGTATTGGAATGCATGGGAAAGCCGGAAAAAAAAAAATTTCAACAGACATTTTCAACAGTGAACTGCTCTGGCATACTTTCACGAGAGACTTCATTTAAACTTCAAAATGTAGGTAGTCTTGTCTTCTTTTCAGTGATTTACTTCACTCATCGACAGCTTTTACCGTTTTTAAACAATCAAGGCTTAAAGTTGAGCAGGTTTTTACTCAAATTTCTGGGTCTATAATGGGTGTGTATTGCGTGGAATGTTTGCGCTAGAGTGGATGACATCATCAGCTAGAGTGAGGAGGAGAGAAAAATCTGTGAAAAATAAACGTATTCGACGACCCTGGCCTCAAATTTCACACTACAGACATAATTTATACATAGAAACGTAGGAAAATTTGTCTTCTCACTCACATCCGTCTGCTAAAGCTGTCAGCTTTATAGTTTTGGCGTAACACACAAAGATGCGCCAGCAACGCCCATCCACAGCCTCATAGACTGCCATGTTAAAAGGCGGAAAATTTCTGGAGGAAAGCAGAAGTAACGCTTCTTTGAATCGCGATTAAGGTCACATTTCTTCAATTTATCGACACAAAACAAATATGTAGACGTTCAGGAAGGGCTCAGCGTGCTCCCAGTGATTTCGGTTCAATGATTGGAAATACGGTTTGGCCAGAAATAATTCCTGTTCGAGGGTGGTCTCAGCATTTTCTCTCTCTCTGTCAGCATTTCAAACTGACATTCCAACTGACAACAGGTGCAGTAACTGCTCTGCTGATTAGGGCCAGCAGGCAGAAGCCTGGTGGCGGCCATTTTAGTAGTTTTTGGCACTTAATTTGAACTTGTCTGTCTAAAATGACAGGCAGAGATAGCAGAGCAGTAAAGAGCTGTAAAGACATGCTAATTGCTAGTGCGTCAGCGCATTAGCCACTAGGAATTAAATACATGTTCATGCTAATGCTAACATGCTAATGATAATTGCTAGCGCGTCAGCGCTAGCAATTATCATTAGCCACTAAGAATTAAATACATGCTAATTCTAGCATGCTAATGATAATTGCTAGCGCATCAGCGCTAGCAATTATCATTAGCCACTAAGAAGTAAATACATGCTAATGCTAGCATGCTAATACTAGCATGCTAATGCTAGCATGCTAATGCTAATTTTTTTGCGCGTCAGCGCAAGCAATTATGATTAGTCACTAAGAATTAAATACATGCTAATGCTAACATGCTAATGCTAACATGCTAATGCTAACATGCTAATGCTAATTTTTTAGCGCGTCAGCGCAAGCAATTATGATTAGCCACTAAGAATTAAATACATGCTAATGCTAACATGCTAATGCTAATTGCTAGCGCGTTGCTAGCGCGTCAGCGCTAGCAATTATCATTAGCCACTAAGAATTAAATGCATGCTAATGCTAACATGCTAATGCTAACATGCTAATGCTAATTGCTAGCGCGTCAGCGGCAACAGCCCACTCGGCACTCTCAAAATTTCCGCGGGAATTTTCTAGTTATTATTCATTTTCCGCCCTTTTTCGCCGATGAATGCGGCCCGCAGCGCTGAGAGGACCCCAACAAATTATATATCAAAATGCGTCTTGATCCCGAATCCGTGCTATTACTTTTCTAAGAGATTCGCGATTTTTGAAATTATTCGCGAAAAACCGCGAAAAATTTCGTATTGGAATGCATGGGAAAGCCCGAAAAAAAAAAATTTCAACAGACATTTTCAACAGTGAACTGCTCTGGCATACTTTCACCGAGAGACTTCATTCAACATTTAAAATGTAGGTACTCTTGCCTTCTCTTCAGTGATTCACTTCACTCATCGACACCTTTACCGTTTTTAAACTATCAAGGTTTAAAGTTGCAGGTTTTACTCAAATTTCTGGGTTTATAATGGGTGTGTATGTGGCGGAATGTTTGCGCTAGAGTGGATGACATCATCAGCTAGAGTGAGGAGGAGAGAAAAAAATCTGTGAAAAAATAAAACGTATTCGACCACCCTGGCCTCAAATTTCACACTACAGACATAATTTATACATAGAAACGTAGGAAAATTTGTCTTCTCACTCACATCCGTCTGCTAAAGCTGTCAGCTTTATAGTTTTGGCATAACACACAAAGATGCGCCAGCAACGCCCATCCACAGCCTCATAGACTGCCATGTTAAAAAGGCGGAAAATTTCTGGAGGAAAGCAGAAGTAACGCTTCTTTGAATCGCGATTAAGGTCACATATCTTCAATTTATCGACACAAAACAAATATGTAGACGTTCAGGAAGGGCTCAGCGTGCTCCCAGTGATTTCGGTTCAATGATAGGCCAAACGGTTTGGCCAGAAATCCTTTCTGTTCGAGGGTGGTCTCAGCATTTTCTCTCTCTCTCTCAGCATTTCCAACTGACATTCCAACTGACAACAGGTGCAGTAACTGCTCTGCTGATTAGGGCCAGCAGGCAGAAGCCAGCAGGCAGAAGCCCGGCGGCAGCCATTTTAGTAGTTTTTGGCACTTAATTTGAACTTGTCTGTCTAAAATGACAGACAGAGACAGCAGAGCAGTAAAGAGCTGTAAAGACATGCTAATTGCTAGTGCGTCAGCGCATTAGCCACTAGGAATTAAATACATGGTCATGCTAATGCTAACATGCTAATGATAATTGCTAGCGCGTCAGCGCTAGCAATTATGATTAGCCACTAAGAAGTAAATACATGCCAATACTAGCATGCTAATGCTAGCATGATAATTCTAGCATGCTAATGCTAGCATGATAATGCTAACATGCTAATGCTAATTTTTAGCGTCAGCGCTAGCAATTATGATTAGCCACTAAGAATTAAATGCATGCTAATGCTAACATGCTAATGCTAACATGCTAATGCTAACATGCTAATGCTAATTTCTGGCGAGTCAGCGCAAGCAATTATGATTAGCCACTAAGAATTAAATACATGCTAATGCTAACATGCTAATGCTAACATGCTAATGCTAATTGCTAGCGCATCAGCGGCAACAGCCCACTCGGCACTCTCAAAATTTCCGCGGGAATTTTCTAGTTATTCATCTTCCGCCCTTTTTCGTCATTTAATGCGGCCCGCAGCGCTGAGAGGACCCCAACAAATTATATATCAAAACGTGCGTCTTGATCCCGAATCCCGTGCTATTACTTTTCTAAGAGATTCGCGATTTTTTCGCGAAATTATTCGCGAAAAACCGTGAAAAATTTCGTATTGGAATGCATGGGAAAGCCCGAAAAAAAAAAAATTTCAACAGACATTTTCAACAGTGAACTGCTCTGGCATACTTTCACCGAGAGACTTCATTCAAACTTTAAAATGTAGGTACTCTTGCCTTCTCTTCAGTGATTCACTTCACTCATCGACACCTTTTACCGTTTTAAACTATCAAGGCTTAAAGTTGAGCAGGTTTTACTCAAATTTCTCGGTCTATAATGGGTGTGTATTGCGTGGAATGTTTGCGCTAGAGTGGATGACATCATCAGCTAGAGTGAGGAGGAGAGAAAAAAATCTGTGAAAAAATAAAACGTATTCGACGACCCTGGCCTTAAATTTCACACTACAGACATAATTTATACATAGAAACGTAGGAAAATTTGTCTTCTCACTCACATCCGTCTGCTAAAGCTGTCAGCTTTATAGTTTTGGCGTAACACACAAAGATGCGCCAGCAACGCCCATCCACAGCCTCATAGACTGCCATGTTAAAAAGGCGGGAAAATTTCTGGAGGAAAGCAGAAGTAACGCTTCTTTGAATCGCGATTAAGGTCACATTTCTTCATTTTATCGACACAAAACAAATATGTAGACGTTCAGGAAGGGCTCAGCGTGCTCCCAGTGATTTCGGTTTAATGATAGGCCAAACGGTTTGGCCAGAAATCCTTCCTGTTCGAGGTGGTCTCAGCATTTTCTCTCTCTCTCTGTCAGCATTTCCAACTGACATTCCAACTGACAACAGGTGCAGTAACTGCTCTGCTGATTAGGGCCAGCAGGCAGAAGGGCGGCCATTTTAGTAGTTTTGGCACTTAATTTGAACTTGTCTGTCTAAAATGACAACACTTCTTTGAATCGCTCTAAAGAGCACATTTCTTCATTTATCGACACAAAATAAATATGTAGACGTTCAGGAAGGGCTCAGCGTGCTCCCAGTGATTTCGGTTCAATGATTGGAAATACGGTTTGGCCAGAAATCCTTCCTGTTCGAGGGTGGTCTCAGCATTTTCTCTCTCTCTCTGTCAGCATTTCCAACTGACATTCCAACTGACAACAGGTGCAGTAACTGCTCTGCTGATTAGGGCCAGCAGGCAGAAGCCAGCAGGCAGAAGCCCGGCGGCGGCCATTTTAGTAGTTTTTGGCACTTAATTTGAACTTGTCTGTCTAAAATGACAGGCAGAGACAGCAGAGCAGTAAAGAGCTGTAAAGACATGCTAATTGCTAGTGCGTCAGCGCATTAGCCACTAGGAATTAAATACATGCTCATGCTAATGCTAACATGCTAATGATAATTGCTAGCGCGTCAGCGCTAGCAATTATCATTAGCCAATAAGAATTAAATACATGCTAATGATAATTGCTAGCGCGTTCTTAGTGGCTAATGATAATTGCTAGCGCGTCAGCGCTAGCAATTATCATTAGCCACTAAGAAGTAAATACATGCTAATGCTAGCATGCTAATGCTAATTTAGAGCGTCAGCGCTAGCAATTATGATTAGCCACTAAGAATTAAATGCATGCTAATGCTAACATGCTAATGCTAGCATGCTAATGCTAATTTCTGGCGCGTCAGTGCTAGCAATTATAATTAGCTACTAAGAATTAAATACATGCTAATGCTAACATGCTAATGCTAATTGCTAGCTCGTTAGCGGCAACAGCCCACTCGGCACTCTCAAAATTTCCGCGGGAATTTTCTAGTTGTATCTATCCTGGAGAGCCTCCGCTATGTTACATGACCTTTAAGGGAACAGAAAGCCAGAGATTCCAGAACACAGGAAACAGTTGTATCTTATTAGTTCCTAAACTTAATCATGTTTTGTTATCTGCCGCATGCTAGCATTCAAAAGTCATTAAATGGATCATCATAATGCTGAACAGAACAATTTCATATATGGTGTACATAAAGAACAGAGGTAATGAGGTATCATTCCCTACTAACACTGTTACAAGATCTGTATCTACAATGTTACAAAATAACTCAAAATAAATAAATTAAAACACAGCAATTCTCAACTAACCTAAACGTCAGCTAAAAGGAATGGTTGAGGGAGTCATAAGACTGTAAAAGTACCTGAGATGCCACATCAGTAAGTGAGTTTTGAAAAGAGACTACTTTGCAATTACAAGTTTTTATGTGTTTTGTCAATCCAATATTAACTAATATTTAACCAATAGACTATAGTTATAATTAGATAGCAGTTATGCAAATTTTCTCACTGAAATGGCTACAAATGGTTATATAATACATCCAAAAGCCTTTTTCACTTTCATTAAATCATTATAGCTGTTATGCTTTTGTGTCCTAAGTAAAATAGGACATGATATTGTGTAACAGTAGTTGAAGTGGCTTTGTCTGCTCCCTGAAACATGAATTAAAGATTATTCACCCATTGTCCATAATGATTTCACCAGAAAGGTTCCTCATTTTTAGCAGTATGCCACTCTTTTCTCTTTTTCCTCTACTGTCTCTGGCATCTGAACTACTCATATATTCTTGAGATTTGGTAACCAGTCAAAATTACAAATGACAATCTGTGAGAGGAACACCTATTGAATCAATGTGTTAGTAGCCTAAATTTCGGAATGTGGCTGTGTCACTAAAAAGATGCTTGATGCTTCAAGAATGAGAAGTAAAACGATCTGAAACCAACAGAATAGACATACACAATGGAAAAAAGCAAAGGTGAATGTTAAAATTTCAACAAAGCTCTTCACCCTCGATCTGTTGTATTTCATGCAATTTGTTGCACATTGATTTCATTGAAATGAAGGATTATTACCAATATGATAAGTGAGGTCACTTTCAGTTTGACCTCCAATTAAAGTATTTGAGGTAATCTGGATAAGCTGTTGGCTTCTTTACAATGTCTGATTGCTTTTCTTCTCCAATTGGAATACATTGTAGAAATGTAGCAACACTGTGATGTATCAGCATTCCTATGTCAATTGTCAGAAATGATGGCAAAGTTATTCAAATAAGACCCATGGTTGCAATTAAAACAGAACTCTGCTTTATCATGGTGCTCCTTCTGTGGGATTCATCTCTAGAAAATGTCTTAAAAATAAGTTTTCATATATTTGTCGTGAATTGCATACATTCATGCCCTTTGAATGTAGTTTATGTAGCCATTTGCAAATAGTCTGTGTTCAAGTTATATATCTTTCAATAAATAACAATGTCTGTGTTTGTATAAACACTTCATTCATTCATACATTTCATCCGTTTAAACAATGGCACTTCAACCACGTCTTCAAGTCAGAGTTCATTTTGGTTCTATTCAAATGTTTTCAGACAATAAAAAATACATTCAACTACTCAGTAGCCACTTTGTTGTGTACTGTCACATCTAAAGCAACGTGAAACTATATATCTCTACCCATAATAATTCAGTTTTTACTGACACTGTGAGAGCGGTATTAATTTAACTATATGTTTATTATAAGGTTTTATTTTGCAGTGGTGTTGAAGAGGCCTGCATTATCTGGAGAGGTGTTCCTCATATTTTGCTCTCCCCATTAGAAACATCAAGGAGTAAGAATAATAATACACATTTAATATAATGCAGTCCATTACAACACCATCACTAATATGACTTCAGTAATAAACAATTATGAATTATCATTTCTTGGAAGGTTTTTAACAACAACTGGCCATTGTAAGCTTCGTGAAACAAAGAATATGTGGCAGACATGTTTGGTGGGATGCATTTAGATGGTATAATTATACGTATTACAATGCATATATATTATAATATTAATATATGATAATATAAGAAATTCATTTTATATTTTGTTATTACTTTGAACTTGTAGTATGTAGACTATACCTGATATAACACAAGTGCACTTGTTGTTCCTGTCTTTGACCAAATGTACTTACATAAAAATGTCCCTTTTTAATTCCTGCATATATATTTTTTATTTTATAATTCAAGGGTCACAGTTATATTGATCATGCCCTGTGGCAAACACTTTACCTCAAAAGGGTGACACATTACACATTCTCCTTAAATTTTAAATAAATTAACACATTTTGTTATCATTAATCTTTACCTATGAAGTCAGAAGTATGTTGATTTTTGCCTTTGCTGGAACGACTGAGACAGAAAATGAAAGTTGCCACTGACAGCAGAGATTTTTCATGAGGATGGGTCTGATAGTCTGGTCTCTGATTCCATAGATGAGAGAACTCAGACATCTTGGAAGGATTATCATAAAAATATAAAGGACAACGTGTAGGCGCTTAAACGTTATCATATCTACAACTTTTGAAATACCTAAGACCAATGGGGTGTGAATAGCTGACAAGAGAATGAGGCCGAGCTGCACCAGATGCAGCAGCAGTGTCTTACTAGCCTTTTGGGCTGAAGCTTTGTCTGTAGTCGCTGACCTGGCAGCTACCATCACACCAATATAGGAGAAAGCTACTACCACACCAGATGAACAAAACAGAATATAAGTGTAGACTTTGTCATAAAGATCAGACACTGGATCAAGAAACAGTATTTCTCTGCGACAAAGGTGTTTCATCTGCAGGCTCTGCTGGTCTTCAAAAGAGAAATTTAATTGCAAAAAAACTGTACTGAGGACATTCAATGAACAAAAGGCCCAGATCACAACAATAGCCAACCCTGTGTTTCTGATTGTGATGATGGTAGCATGCCTCAGTGGGTAGCACACAGCTACATATCTCTCCAGACACATCACCAGCAATGTAAGAGCGGAGATTTCATTTGTGAGTTTGGAGAACATGGTGAGAACACCACATACAGGATATGTCAAAGTTATGGCACAAGCAGCCAGTATGTACAGTATCTGACCCTGTATGATTACTGCAGTGTCTGCAAAAAGGAGGTTATAGAGAAGAATGTAACGAGAGGTCTCACGAAACACAGATTTACTCCTCAAGGTGTATAACATGGTGCCATTAATGTAGAGAAGCAGACAGCATGGTGTGGTAATCAGAGTTACAAAAATCGCTCTTTCCAATAATCCATGTACAACAGTACTATTAGTCTGATATTGAGTTGTCATCTTAGTGAAGGACTGAAGAAACAGAAAAAATATTAAATTCTTGATGCAATCAGACAGCAAAATCAATCTTGTCCAGTTTGAATATCTACAACAGTGAAGACCTTACATCATCCAAGAAGAGAATATTACTGAGTTGACTTGCGAAATACCAAATCATAGTCATACTTTTCAGCAGGGTAGAGGCTCATTGTGAGCAGAGCTAGACTTCATTGCTTGCCTGTCTTCACATATTGTTTATGAGCTCTGTTCTCACATCACCTCACATGATACAATCACATGTCAGCATTGTTAACAAATTACTGATGAATGATGTAATGTTTCTTCCACCAGTACCCTGATTACCTGTCATGACCCAGCTCATGAGCCATAACAGACGTCACCATATCCTTAATGCATGAGTAATTATGAGTAATTATGTTCTGTGAATGATATCGGTTTCCTTGTACTTTTATTAGTGTTTTGCTTTTAGTTGTTTTAAATGTGTCCAAGAAAATATTTTAACATTTAAGGAAACTGTGATGCCCACTAAGATACTATTTGTTTTATTAAAAATCTGAAGGTCACACTCCAGTAATATTAAATATATCAGTTTGCATTGCACGTAAGACCAAGAATTGGTTTTGGATGTGAGCTTCACTGTTTTGATACATTTTTTCTGCTTCCATGAATCATCTTCTGTACCACAAGGCCAAACAAAGAGTTCAAACAGAGCCAGCTGACATGTGGCTGTTGTGAGGGAATTTTCTATTCTCGCATGCCACATATGAGGGTTACATATGGGGTGCCGTTCGTAAAGTGGCTCACGTTGAAAATAACAGCAACATTTTGTCACATTTAGCTTCAAACAATGTTTAAAAAACTGGTGTGAATTTTTGAGAGTCACTTTTTTGCACATTTACAACAATATTTGTCAACTTAGAGATATTTTAAATATTTAAATCCAAATGTTAAATGTTACACCTAAATGTTAAATCTAAATCTAAATGTTAGATCTAAATGTTGAACCTAAATCTAAATCTAAATGTTAAATCTAAATTTAAATGTTAAATTTAAATCTAAATCTACATGTTAAATCTAAATCTAAATGTTAAATCTATATCTAAATCTAAATGTTAAATCTAAATGTTTCGGGTGAAACTAAATATTTAACAAATATGCAAATTCAAATGCCGGTAGCCTCCACCCGGTACACTGTACTGTCGGCCATGGTCACTCTGCAAACATGTTAATGGATGAATTGGTGTTAGCAGAGAATATCAGCAGAGCCGTTCTGGTGGCAATACAAAACAGTGACAGCAACCGCCACAGGGCCACCACAGGCCACCTCGGTAAGTATGTTTTCCAAATCACGTAGCATCGGATAAATATATAATATATTATAATATACTAATTAATAAAGTGCATTGGCTCTAGTAGCAAAGCTCTACTGACTACCGTTAGCTAGTTTAGCTAAGTTAGCCTTGACAAGAATCCAATGCTACGTGATTTGGAAAACATACTTACCGAGGTGGCCTGTGGTGGCCCTGTGGCAGTTGCTGTCGCTGTGGAAAGATTTTGTATTGCCACCAGAACGGCTCTGTTGATATTCTCTGCTAACGCCGATTCATTCATTGACATGTTTGCAGAGCGACCATGGCCGACAGTAGAGTGTACCGAGTGGAGGCGGGTGGGTGTAGGATCTTGCTGGCCCTTATGCAAGCGAACATGACAGATCAGTCAAAGTGAGCCCCTCGTGGCTGGCTATAGTGGCTACAGGTCATAAGTCCCGCACCCTTCATAAAAGTGACACTAAAAACTCAAAGTACTCTTTGAATAAAGTTTCTCCAAACGTGTTTGTTATTTTAGGTAGTTATTATCACGATAATCCATGTCCAAGAGTCCATTTCCCCGGATAAGATGGGTTTTATTCGTTATTTGCCACTATAAACACACTCTGACCTCCTCGAGCTTTCATTTTGGTACTTCCGGTTACCGGCATTTGAATTTGTATATTAGTTAAATATTTAGTTTCACCCGAAACATTTAGATTTAGATTTAACATTTAGATTTAGATTTAACATTTAGATTTAGATTTAAATTTAACATTTAGATTTAGATTTAACATTTAACATTTAGGTGTAACATTTCACATTTGGATTTAAATATTTAAAATATCTCTAAGTTGACAAATATTGTTGTAAATGTGCAAAAAAGCGACTCTCAAAATTCACACCAGTGTTTTAAACATTGTTTGAAGCTAAATGTGACAAAATGTTGCTGTTATTTTCAGCGTGAGCCGCTTTACAAACGGCACCCCATAGTTACACAGGGTCAAGCATATGTCTTGGGATCACTGTAGAGATAGTGTTCAATTTTGGATTGTTATCGGGGACACTGACTTCTTAAATACAGCGCAGGTGTATGTTTGTGTTTAGGCACCTTTCTGATCATTACTATAGTAACCAAGGTCAAAGGATAGGGCTGTCTCACTCCAAAGACACAGCAGATAGCTAAATAACGTGTAATATGGAGATAAGACAAACATTATTGAAAAAAAAGAACAACAACAATAAAAAAAAAAAAATCAGCGGTGAATGCTATATGCTAAATTTAGCTCAGTTGGTAGAGCAGCCGCCCCATGTGTGAAGGCTCAGTCCTTGCTGCGGAAGCCCAGGATTCCAATCGGACCTGTGGCTCTTTCCTGCATGTCATTCCCCATCTCTCTCTCCCCACATTCCTGTCACTCTTCAGCTGTCTGTATCAGAAACAAAGCTTAAAAAGGCCAAAAAAAAACTTTAAAAAAAAATATATACATCAACTGGTTTCCCTTTTTTAAGTATGAGGCTAATATTGGCCTCTGTAAGTGATCTAGGCAAAGAGCCTTTATTAAGGTCTATAATAAGGCTGTCTGGGCCTGGAGATTTCCCTGATTGTAAGGTCTGCAGTGCCTCTAAAACCGCCTCTAAAAGTAATCTTCAGCATAAGTCTATGAATCAAGTCCTGTGCCTCCGGGGGCTCTTCACTGCTATATAACTGGCTATAAAATTCCTTACAAACCTTACAAATATCAACTTTACTAGATTTACTATGTCCATTTATGTCTTTAATGGATGAGAGTCAGTCCTCTTGTTCACTAGTCTCAGCTCAGCTCTATGAGTAAGAAGAGAATTTAGAGATGCTCTTGTAGCCAACATTGCTTTCATATTAATATCAGAGGGGTATTTTGCATATGTCTTCTCCAAATCAGCAAGTTTGCCTTATAATTTCCTTTGGGCTTCTAAAGATTAAAATGTACTTCTAACATATAAGATAATAAGGCCTATAGCATAAACCTTACAGGTTTCCCATAATACTGATGGGGTTATATCTGGGGTTTTATTTATTGTGTAAAATATGTTAAATTCTGATTTAAAGTAAGAAATTAATTTGGGGACACTAAGTAAGTGTGGATTGAACTTCCAGGAATTAGAAGAGCACTGTTTCTCCGTAGAGAGCAACCTAAGAATATTGGGCTGTGATCAGAAATAGAAATATATATGGAATATAGATATAGAAATGTTTCTCAGACACAACAGAGGAAAGCATTAACTTAGGGATGAAACAATTATCTATTATACTATTCTTATAAGCATTGGGGAAAAAAGTGAACTCTTTAGAATAAGGATGCACAGTTCTCCAAACATCAATACACCCAAACTCCTCACGTGTTTATTAATGCCCTGGCTCTTTTGGATGGGACCCTAGGATCTGCAGGCTTTCTGTCAATAAGCGGGTTCAGGTGGCAGTTAAAATCCCCATGTACACTACAACATTCAGTTTCAAGTTCTGCAAACTCCAAGAATGCCTTTGTGACAAAGTCAGGAGGGTGATTTGGTGGCGCATAAACATTAAGAATTGAGATCTATTTCTCATACAGCAGACCCTTGATTATAATATATCGTCGACTACTGTCCTTAACACAAGATTCAAGTTTGTGGGTTGAGAAAAGAGTCTGACCAACCCAGTCCTGCTTTAAAGTTAAAGATATTCTTGATCCTTCAGATGGGTTTCCTGTAGGAGAGCGATTTCCACTCCTTTCTTTTATAATGTTCAGTTTTGACTGACACTGTCAGAGCGGTATTAATTTAACTATATGTTTATTATGAGGTTTTATTTTGCAGTGGTGTTGAAGAGGCCTGCATTATATTGAGAGGTGTTCCTCATATTTTTCTCTCCCCATTAGAAACATCAATGAGTAAAAATAATAATACACATTTAATATAATGCAGTCCATTACAACACCATCACTAATATGACTTCAGTGATAAACAATGATGAATTATCACTTCTTGGAAGGTTTTAACAACAACTGGCCATTGTAAGCTTCGTGAAACAAAGAATATGTGGCAGACATGTTTGCTGGGATGCATTTAGATGGTATAACTCTACCTAATACAGTGGCATATATTATATAATATTAATATATGATAATAAAAGAAATTAATTTTATATTTTGTTATTACTTTGAACTTGTAGTATGTAGACTATACCTGATAAAACACAAGTGCACTTGTTGTTCCTGTCTTTGACCAAATGTTCTTACATAAAAATGTCCCTTTTTAGTTCCTGCATATATATTTTTATTTTATAATTCAAGGGTCACAGTTATATTGATCATGCCCTGTGGCAAACACTTTACCTCAAAAGGGTGACACATTACACATTCTCCTTAAATTTTAAATAAATTAACACATTTTGTTATCATTAATCTTTACCTATGAAGTGAGAAGTATGTTGATTTTTGCCTTTGCTGGAACAACTGAGACAGAAAATGAAAGTTGCCACTGACAGCAGAGATTTTTCATGAGGATGGGTCTGATAGTCTGGTCTCTGATTCCATAGATGAGAGAACTCAGACATCTTGGAAGGATTATAATAAAAACATAATGGACAATGTGGAGACGGTCAAACGTTATTGCATCTACGACTTTTGAGATAGCTTGGATCAATGGGGTGTGAATAGCTGACAAGAGAGTGAGGCCCAGCTGCACCAGATGCAACAGCAGTGTCTTACTAGCCTTTTGGGCTGAAGCTTTGTCTGTAGTCGCTGACCTGGAAACTACCATCACACCAATATAGGAGAAACTGACTACCACACCAGATGAACAAAACAGAATATAAGTGTAGACTTTGTCATAAAGATCAGACACTGGATTAAGAAACATTATTTCTCTGCGACAATAGTGTTTCATCTGCAGGCTCTGCTGGTCTTCAAAAGAGAAATTTAATAGCATAAAAATTGCAGTGAGGACATTCAATGAAGAAAAGGCCCAGATCACAACAATAGCCAACCCTGTGTTTCTGATTGTGATGATGGTAGCATGCCTCAGTGGGTAGCACACAGCTACATATCTCTCTAGACACATCACCAGCAGTGTAAGAGGGGAGATATCATTTGTGATTTTGGAGGACATGGTGAGAACACCACATACAGGATATGTCAAAGTTATGGCACAAGCAGCCAGTATGTACAGTATCTGACCCTGTATGATTACTGCAGTGTCTGCAAAAAGGAGGTTATAGAGAAGAATGTAACGAGAGGTCTCACGAAACACAGATTTACTCCTCAAGGTGTATAACATGGTGACATTAATGTAGAGAAACAGACAGCATGGTGTGGTAGTCAGAGCTACAAAAATCGCTCTTTCCAATAATCCCTGTGTAAGAGTAACATTGGTCTGATATTGAGTTGTCATCTTAGTGAAGACTGAAGAAACAGAAAAAAATATTAAACTCTTGATGCAATCAGACAGCAAAATCAATCTTGTCCAGTTTGAATATCTACAACAGTGATGACCTTTCATCATCCAAGAAGAGAATACTACTGAGTTGACTTGCGAAACACTAAATCATAGTCATACATGAGTAGGCTTGTTGTGAGCAGAGCCAGACTGCATGGCTTGCCTGTCTTCACATATTCTTTATAAGCTCTGTTCTCACATCACCTCACATGATACAATCACATGTCAGCATTGTTAACAAATTATTGATGGGTGATGTAATGTTTCTTCCACCAGTACCCTGATTACCTGTCATGACCCAGCTCATGAGCCATGACATACCTCACCATATCCATGATGCATGAGTAATTATGAATACCACAGGATGAGTTAATTTTGCCCGTAAAATGATTACTTTTGGTTTTGTTTGCTTCATTTATATGAAACTGTATTTTTCTTTCTGAATTATTTGGGGTTTATTTGAAGGGTTGTTTGCATTTGCTTGTTTCATTTCTTTTGTGCATTATAGTATTTTGGGGCCTTTTTGTTTGTAAATGTCCTACACATTTAATATAATGCAGTCCATTACAACACCATCACTAATATGACTTCAGTGATAAACAATGATGAATTATCACTTCTTGGAAGGTTTTAACAACAACTGGCCATTGTAAGCTTCGTGACACAAAGAATATGTGGCAGACATGTTTGCTGGGATGCATTTAGATGGTATAACTCTAACTAATAGTGGCATATATTATATAATATTAATATATGATAATATAAGAAATTAATCTTATATTTTGTTATTACTTTGAACTTGTAGTATGTAGACTATACCTGATAAAACACAAGTGCACTTGTTGTTCCTGTCTTTGACCAAATGTTCTTACATAAAAATGTCCCTTTTTAATTCCTGCATATATATTTTTTATTTTATAATTCAGTGATCAGTGATTCAACATTGCCCTGTGACTAACACTTTACCTTACAAGGGTGACACATTACACATTCTCCTCATTTTTTCAATAAACGAGCACATTACAGGATGACTTAATTTTGCCCGTAAAATGATTACTTTTGATTTTGTTTGCTTTATTTATATGAAACTGTATTTTTCTTTCTGAATTATTTGGGGTTATTTTATTATTAATTATTTGGTTGTTTATTTTATTTGTTTATCTGTTTGCATTTGCTTGTTTCATTTCTTTTGTGCATTATAGTATTTTGGGGCCTTTTTGTGTGTATATCCTTTTTTTTCTTTCAGTTTCGACAACAGTGAGCTATAATACATTTGAACTTTTTGTGTTTAGGTAGCCAAATTTTATTACAACGATTTGGCTGACACCTCCTTCCAGATCAAAAAAAAGACTTATGAATGAAGGCCATTGTAGGCCATATATGCCTGTATGTAATGTAATTTGTAAGGTTTGTATGGTGTGAGATACCAAAGTCACATCAAGTCAACATCATTTTATTCATGTATATAAAACTGTATAGAACATATTATATGCACTTTGGTACAACACAGCTCTTGTATAGAGGCTACAGATAATGGATGGATGGATTGTTTTTTGGGGGGAAATTATTTATTTTGGGACAGCCATTTTTATTACAAAACATACATCAGGACAAATTCCTCCTTTTTTAAAAAGTTTAAGAACTTTGAAATATTTGGGTTCGTGGTGTGTACACAAGAACAATGCGTACACAATATCAGTGAAAACTATGTAAGGGGAGACTTTAGAGAAAATAATATAAAAGTCAATGAGGATTGTTAAAATAAAATGACAGGGTCATTGATTAAGTAGCTCCACAAAATCTGGCAAAGAGTGCCATACATATTTAACTCACTTGGTCCACAAGAAAAATTAATCTTTTACATGACATAAATGTAGGTGTTCTGGAAGTAAGCGGCACCTTGTGAGTGCTTTTCAAGCACATATTTATTTGGACACCTGTAGCAACTGAAAATGTAATAAATTATTATTACGTTATTGGTGTAGCATTAAAACATTTTTTATCCGATAATGTAATAATACATAAATAGGACTGCTTTTCTTGGAAATAAAAGATTATTTTGCAGTTTTTGTGCAGTTTGCTCAACAGAAATAGATATAGTGGATGGCATACTCGTCATATTCATTAATCATCAAGGGTACGTACTCCTTAATTATGGTTGTAAGAGCCAATTTGAGAATTATTTGTTGTACAAAATCTTTATTTAGAGTATTGTTTATTTGCTTTGATATGTAAATTCATAATTTCATATATGGAGGAATATTATTTAATTCATTACTGTGAAGTGTATATGGTAGTTACAGTAGATCACTTAGTGGAATGTGCTAGAATTCAGAAAGATAACAGGGTGTTTGCTCAGTGTTAGATGAAAAAGTCTAATCGGGCTAGTTATTACTAAGTTATTACATTATTGGCTTTATTACGTTCAAAATGGCCAAAATTATTACATTATCGGCATATATTACATTATTGGTTGCTACAACACCTTGCCTTAAAAAATCCTAAAAAATAATATGAAAATTTGCAAGGGTAGATCAGCGTAAATAACATACATTATTACATTATGACTGGCCTTTGTTGAGGAAGACTGAGCATCTCCACCAACAGCACAGATTTTGCATGAGGACAGGTCTGATGGTTTGATCCCTGAGTCCATAGATGAGAGCACTCAGACACCTCGGAAGAATATTCAAGCACACAAAGCATGCATTGTAAAGCCGCAGAAGAGTCAATCTTCCCACTGTTTTAACAATGGTTATAATAATGGTGGTGTACAAGGTGGAGGTGAGAATCAGGCTCAGCTGAATCAGGTGAAGCAGAAGTGTTTGAAGTGCCTTTATAGCCGAAGCTTTGTCTGTTGAGACAGACCTGGCTATAAGTGCTACACCAATGTAGGAGGTTATAATTGCTAAACCCACCGACAGAAAAAGAATGCTAGAATAGGCTTCTTCAAAATCATTAAAGAGTGGTGCAAAAAAAATGGCTTCTTTAGAGCAAAAGTCATTCAAATGCAGATTTAGGGAGATTTTTGTGAACAAATATATCAGCATAAAAACACGAATGAGGATGTGGATAAAACTGAAGGCCCACACCAGAGCAATTGCCATGCCTGTGCTTCTCATGGTAAAGATGGTAGCATGCCTCAGTGGATAGCACACAGCCACATATCTCTCAAGTGACATCACAGCCAGGGTGAGAGGGGAAATGGTAGCTGTGAAAATTGAGAGCAGAACAAGGGTACTACATGCATAATATGTTATTTTGATCCGTAAACAAGCCATTAGGTAAAGAAGAAGGTTTGCTACCAGGTGAGCAGTGTCTGCAAAGAGCAGGTTGTACAGCAGGATGTAACGGGATGTCTCACAAAACACGGGCTTATTCCTGAGGGTGAACAGCAAAACACAATTAATGTAGAGGAAAGAGCAGCTTGAACCTATAGACACCATGCCAAACAACATTGCCTCATAATACTGCAGACTAGCAGTGGCATTTGACCTAGGCTGCAGTACAGACAACATTACAGAATGATTTCTGAAGATGATATTATTTTGGCTTTTTGTAGCAGTACTAGTAAAGTGCACTAAATTACATGATATTACATCATGAAGTTAATCTCAAAGATGCTAAAAAGTATCACAACAATGACCTTTCAAGTCCACTACCCAAATGATTCATCAATATCAAGCAGTCAAATCAGGAGCTTAGATGACTTGACTGGTCTAGTGCTGCTGTTTCCTGTAACACATGGTATATATGCTTTGTGCTCAGGCCACCTTCACATGATATCATTACATCAGCACAACAATCAAATTAGAAGTTAGTGATGTCATTTCTTTACCACTCCATTTCTCTACTGCTTTCAGTGCTACTATTGCCTGTTAAATTACTATTGACTTTCCGGAAAAGTGTTGTTGCAGCTGCACGTCAGACATGCATGAGATGTGCTCTTTACATGGGGTGTGCCATCTGCCAACTGGAGACCATCACAGCTCAGGAGCAGTGGTTTGCTGCAGCTTGACATTTTAAATTACTTTAACCCCATCTTTAAACGCATCCAGGCCTAAATTGTTACCTCAGTACCTCAGAGGTCGCTACACTCATAGCCAAGTTATTTCATGAGTATTCAGTGCATTCCTGTTTGTGCTTTAACCTGTGTTTTAGGTTTTCCAGAATTAGAAATGTATTCCCAAACTGGTGAACTTGTGAGGGAGGTGATGTTTACCCTGGCGAGATTATTGTTAATAACTTAGATACAAGGCTGTTGGATAGATGGAGAGATGCACACTTAGGACTTGGGTTTTGTTTCAAGGCTGAGCCACACATTCTCCCCAATGTAGACCCATAGAGTTGATTTTTTTTTTTTTACCTCTGGACCAGAGAATAGTGGTATCATTGCCCCAGCCTAATGCTTTTGTTTGGGGGAGAGCGAGGGGAGGGAGAGAACCCCAAACGATCCATCAGTGTTGAGTAGTAAAGTCAGGAAGTTAGAGGACTTGTTTCCATTTTGTTGTGTATTTTTCTTATTGTTGTTGTTGTGTGAAGGGAGATGGCAAAATAAGAATTTCATTGCTGTATAAACCATGTGTTTTTACTTGCAAATGTGATATAAAACATTTGAGAAACCCCATTCTAAACTCATTTCTACACCTCTCCATATCCACTGATAATACCTTCCTTGATATTTATACATATTTCTTCATAACTTTCACATTTGTGTTCTTCATTCATATATTTAGATTCACTGTTTGTTTGTACCTGAGAACAGCTGACAGACAAACAGAAATGAGTGAACTACTGTGACATTAGGCAAGAACACATTTATTTTATGAATAATTAATAGATGAAATAAATGCATAGAAAATTTAATCATTTCTTCCAATTGTCACTTTTTGTAGATCATACATACGACACAGACTTCTCTCCACAATTCGAAAGTGTAGCAACATCTTTGAGAATGTGGAACATTTTCATAACACAAGCATTTTGTAAATTACTTTGTACATGTAACAGAAAGCTAGAATCTGCATTGAAAAGCATTCACTTATAATTGTTTCTGGATTCTGGAAACAGAGCATCTCCACCAACAGCACAGATTTTGCATGAGAACAGGTCTGATGGTTTGATCCCTGAGTCCATAGATGAGAGCACTCAGACACCTCGGAAGAATACTCAAGCACACAAAGCAGATATTGTAAATCCGCATAAGGCCTGCTCTTCCCACTGTTCTAGCAATAGCTACAACGATGGTGGAGAACAAGGTGGAGGTGAGAATCAGGCTCAGCTGAATCAGGTGAAGCAAAAGTGTTTGAAGTGCCTTCATAGCCGAAGCTTTGTCTGTTGAGACAGACCTGGCTACAAGTGCTACACCAATGTAGGAGGCCATGATTGCTAAACCCACCGACAGAAAGAGAGTGCTGGCATACACTTCTTCAAAATCATTAAAGAGTGGTGCAAAAAAAATGGCTTCTTTAGAGCAAAAGTCAATCAAATGCAGATTTAAGGAGATTTTTGTGAACAAATATATCAGCATAAAAACACGAATGAGGATGTGGATAAAACTGAAGGCCCACACCAGAGCAATTGCCATGCCTGTGCTTCTCATGGTAAAGATGGTAGCATGACTCAGTGGATAGCACACAGCCACATATCTCTCAAGTGACATCACAGCCAGGGTGAGAGGGGAAATGGTAGCTGTGAAAATTGAGAGCAGAACAAGGGTACTACATGCATGATATGTTATTTTGATCCGTAAACAAGCCATTAGGTAAAGAAGAAGGTTTGCTACCAGGTGAGCAGTGTCTGCAAAGAGCAGGTTGTACAGCAGGATGTAACGGGATGTCTCACAAAACACGGGCTTATTCCTGAGGGTGAACAGCAAAACACAATTAATGTAGAGGAAAGAGCAGCTTGAACCTATAGACACCATGCCAAACAACATTGCCTCATAATACTGCAGACTAGCAGTGGCATTTGACCTAGGCTGCAGTACAGACAACATTACAGAATGATTTCTGAAGATGATATTATTTTGGCTTTTTGTAGCAGTACTAGTAAAGTGCACTAAATTACATGATATTACATCATGAAGTTAATTTCACAGATGCTAAAAAGTATCACAACAATGACCTTTTAAGTCCACTACCCAAATGATTCATCAATATCAAGCAGTCAAATCAGGAGCTTAGATGACTTGACTGGTCTAGTGCTGCTGTTTCCTGTAACACATGGTATATATGCTTTGTGCTCAGGCCACCTTCACATGATATCATTACATCAGCACAACAATCAAATTAGAAGTTAGTGATGTCATTTCTTTACCACTCCATTTCTCTACTGCTTTCAGTGCTACTATTGCCTGTGTAGCGGCTTTGTACTCTCTTGTTGCGTTGTGTATTTCACAGAAGGCCGTCACTTTTGGCAGACTTGCCGTTTATTTCGGACATCTGGAGAAGGATTAACACATGCAGTCAGTCCCATTTCCCTCACACACACAAATATACGTCAGGGAGACAGCAAGGTCCGACTGCTCATTCAGTATTAAAATGAACATACATAGTAACAAAATGTAATATGCCTGGCAGAAGGATCAATACATACAGTCAGTCCCGTTTCCCTCACACACACAAATATACGTCTGAAAAATATAAAACGAAAAGAAAGTGCAGGTTAGCTAACCATGTGTAATTAATATAAAACAATAGCGGAGCTCAAAACTTATGCACCTACCAGGGTGACAGCAAGGTCCGACTGCTGCTCTCCCCCAGTATGTACGACCCTAAACTACAGGGGTGCTGCCTTCAAGGTCAATAGGACAATTAAGTGTGTGTGTTTTTATGGCAAGTGGAATCATCTTCACCTTAACTCCGTTACACCTGTTAAATTACTATTGACTTTCCAGAAAAGTGTTGTTGCAGCTGCACGTCAGACATGCATGAGATGTGCTCTTTACATGGGGTGTGCCATCTGCCAACTGGAGACCATCACAGCTCAGGAGCAGTGGTTTGCTGCAGCTTGACATTTTAAATTACTTTAACCCCATCTCTAAACGCATCCAGGCCTAAATTGTTACCTCAGTACCTCAGAGGTCGCTACACTCATAGCCAAGTTATTTCATGAGTATTCAGTGCATTCCTGTTTGTGCTTTAACCTGTGTTTTAGGTTTTCCAGAATTAGAAATGTATTCCCAAACTGGTGAACTTGTGAGGGAGGTGATGTTTACCCTGGCGAGATTATTGTTAATAACTTAGATACAAGGCTGTTGGATAGATGGAGAGATGCACACTTAGGACTTGGGTTTTGCTTCAAGGCTGAGCCACACATTCTCCCCAATGTAGACCCATAGAGTTGATTTTTTTTTTTTTACCTCTGGACCAGAGAATAGTGGTATCATTGCCCCAGCCTAATGCTTTTGTTTGGGGGAGAGCGAGAGGGGAGCGGGAGAGAACCCCAAACGATCCATCAGTGTTGAGTAGTAAAGTCAGGAAGTTAGAGGACTTGTTTCCATTTTGTTGTGTATTTTTCTTATTGTTGTTGTTGTGTGAAGGGAGATGGCAAAATAAGAATTTCATTGCTGTATAAACCATGTGTTTTTACTTGCAAATGTGATACGTAAAACATTTGAGAAACCCCATTCTAAACTCATTTCTACACCTCTCCATATCCACTGATAATACCTTCCTTGATATTTATACATATTTCTTCATAACTTTCACATTTGTGTTCTTCATTCATATATTTAGATTCACTGTTTGTTTGTACCTGAGAACAGCTGACAGACAAACAGAAATGAGTGAACTACTGTGACATTAGGCAAGAACACATTTATTTTATGAATAATTAATAGACGAAATAAATGCATAGAAAATTTAATCATTTCTTCCAATTGTCACTTCTTGTAGATCATACATACGACACAGACTTCTCTCCACAATTCGAAAGTGTAGCAACATCTTTGAGAATGTGGAACATTTTCATAACACAAGCATTTTGTAAATTACTTTGTACATGTAACAGAAAGCTAGAATCTGCATTGAAAAGCATTCACTTATAATTGTTACTGGATTCTGAAAACAGAGCATCTCCACCAACAGCACAGATTTTGCATGAGAACAGGTCTGATGGTTTGATCCCTGAGTCCATAGATGAGAGCACTCAGACACCTCGGAAGAATACTCAAGCACACAAAGCAGATATTGTAAATCCGCATAAGGCCTGCTCTTCCCACTGTTCTAGCAATAGCTACAACGATGGTGGAGAACAAGGTGGAGGTGAGAATCAGGCTCAGCTGAATCAGGTGAAGCAAAAGTGTTTGAAGTGCCTTCATAGCCGAAGCTTTGTCTGTTGAGACAGACCTGGCTACAAGTGCTACACCAATGTAGGAGGCCATGATTGCTAAACCCACCGACAGAAAGAGAGTGCTGGCATACACTTCTTCAAAATCATTAAAGAGTGGTGCAAAAAAAATGGCTTCTTTAGAGCAAAAGTTATTCAAATGCAGATTTAGGGAGATTTTTGTGAGCACATAAAGCAACATAAAAATTCGTATGAGGATGTGGATAAAACTGAAGGCCCACACCAGAGCAATGGCCATGCCTGTGCTTCTCATGGTAAAGATGGTAGCATGCCTCAGTGGATAGCACACAGCCACATATCTCTCAAGTGACATCACAGCCAGGGTGAGAGGGGAAACGGGGGCTGTGAAAACTGAGAGCAGAACAAGGGTACTACATGCATAATATGTTATTTTGATCCGTAAAGAAGACAATAAATACAGCATGATGTTAGATACCAGGTGAGCAGTGTCTGCAAAAAGCAGGTTGAACAGCAGGATATAACGGGATGTCTCACAAAACACGGGCTTCTTCCTGAGGGTGAACAGCAAAACACCGTTAATATAGAGGAAAGAGCAGCTTGAGCCTACGGATACCATGCCAAACAACATTACCTCATGATATTGCAGACTAGTAGTGACATTTGCCTTAGGAAGCAGCATAGACACCATTATAGAATGATTTCTTAAGATGAATTTCTTTTGACCTGTTGTAGTTGTAGTCGTAAACTGCATTACATATCACATATTACATTTTTAAATTCATCCTGTCAAAGAAACTAAAATGTATCAATACAAACACCTTTCAAATGCAGAACCCCAAATGAGCCATTAGTGTTGAGAAGTCATATCAGGAGGTTAGAGGACTTGTTTGTTTTCACAAGGACAGAGCCAGTCTGGTAAAGTTGTCTCCTGGAACGCACAATATATATGCTTTGTCCTCAAGCCGCCTCCATATAACATCATTACATCAGCATGATGAGCAGCACAAAAATTAGTGATGCAATCTCTCTAACCACTTTGCCATGAACACTTTATTTTTGACCACTAGTTTGAATGCTTTATGTTTAATAAACACTAAGACTTAATACTCACCCCTTGCCAAAAGTAGGTGTCGACTTACTAAATAACTAAATAAGTATGTGTTTGTATGACAACGTCTACAACAAAGTTTCTATTAAAGGTTTTGAAACATGAAATATGGGTATTAGAAACTAGGGCTGTCAAATTAACGTGTTGATTTTAATTAATTAATTATAGAAAAAATAACGTCATAAAAAAAAAAAATAGTGCAGATTAATCGGGCTACGTCCACTAGTGGAATTAGGAAAGTTCAGCCCACTCCCCACCACAGTAGGTGGCGGTAATGCTCCTTAAATGCTCGTTGCCGTCGCAGAAGAAGAATCAGGTTGTGCGGTACCTGCTGGTGACACCTTTGAGTTGGTACACCTGATGCTAGCATTAGTCTACTAATGACTGATTAATGAACACCCTCACAAAATGGACTGCAGGTCAATGTCAGCGTTAGAGGACAGGCAGAGGCTTTACAGATAGCATCCTCTGAGCTAACTTAACTTTATTTTGACACATAAGATGTTGGGAAAAAAAAGTCCTGACGTCAAAGAGACTGTTACTCTTACTGTTGAGGTTAGAGGTTTGTCCTGAGATGCTCATATTAAATATGAACAGTGAAAACTTTTTTTAGTTTTTCACATAAAATTATTGAACTTTTTGTTTAAAATGTCTATTTTCATTGATTTATTCAGCTACTAAATTCAGTTTGATTTGAAACATGTTTGAATATGTTTGGATGCTTTTCACAGAAAAAAAAAGTGTGATTAATTTAGATTAATGAATCACAGAGCCTTAATTAGATTATTTTTTTTAATCACTTGACAGTCTTATTAGAAACATTAACTAGTGACTAGATGCCCTCACATGTGTCCTTCGTGCAGAATGGGAGTTGGAGAAGATGGAATAAAAAAGTAGTCCATTGGGGTGAAAAACACTAGTATATTTAAAGTGTGGATAAAACCAATCTAAAAATGGTAGCACTGCTATTCAAGCAAGGGGTGAAGTTGCAAATGTCTGCTCAAACGTCCACCAACGTGGCCCAAAGTGGGGTGTAGGCCAGAAATAAAAACATAAAAGATCTGACTGCTTTTTTATGGAATGCAATTATATCTAACACAGATGACAACTTTCTTAATGGAGGCATTCTAAGGACAGAAAACTAGGGCCAGAATGTAATTTTGCCCTGACAACAAATTACGTTAGTCGTGGCCACACCCCTCCAAGTGTTTTCCTGTATTTTCCCCTTCCCTATGTTTCCAGTGCTCCACTGTCTGTCTGTCTGTCTCTGTCTTTGTGTATGTTTGTGGGTGTGGCTTGGCTCTGCGCCTCTGCACTTCTGGGCCTCTGCATACCTGTTTGCAAGCACATTGTCACCAATCCCAGTTGGCTCACCTGCTTCCTATCATCAGACAGAAGCTCATCAGTTTGCATTACTTCAACCCCAGTTCACTCTCAGTGGGGGCTACTCTCAGGGTCAACTCAGTCTTGAGTTTCTTTGTGTCTCAGGATCCCAGTTTGCCAGCAACACATCCTCCCTCGCTTCCTCTGTTGACCACACTGCCTTGCCCTTTTCCATTCCAGCTTCCCTCTGCCATAACTATGCTATCCCTTCAACCCATCTCCAATAATGATTTAACTAAAACTTTAACTTTCATGTTTTATTCAAATTAAGTGTAACAATATCCCTGATAATGATCATTATAGAAGGTGACTATAGTCGGGGAACATAAGGATTAGGTTTACTTGTAGGTTTGGGGGTGTTGAAAGGAAGCGCCGATGGGGAGTGCTCTGCCCTTAGATGTGATGGAGTGATCAGTATGGGGTAGTCTTTTTTTTTTTTTGTCTTTTGATGAGACACAATGAAAAGATAGGACGCCTTCTTAGGACAGTCAGAGAAAATAGTTAACAATGATGCAGAACATTAAATAATAATATGCATAAGCATGTGCGTGAGAATGTGTACTTTGGTGTGTATGTGTGTATGTTTTCGGGCAGAAATAGTTCAGTCGGTAAAGACTTCTCCAGTCCAGCATGGACCAAAATATGGCAGGTGGACTTGTAGCTGGAGAGGTGCCAGTTCACCTCCTGGGCAAGGTGGCTAAGGTGCTCTTGGCAGTACCCACTTGTCAGTTAAAGTAGCCACACCCTTAATGATGCATAACTTTAAGCCTTTAAATGAGTTAAGTTATAGAAATAAAATTAATCGAGAGTCGAGAATAGAGAAATAAACTATGGAGACCAAAACTGTTTTTATACCAGGCTTTAAACATGTAGAGAAAAGTAGAGTAGAGAAATTAACTTTTGTTCTGGTTATCAGTGACAGTAAGTAAGTAGTTTTAAAGTTACTAACCTATGACAAGCAAACATTAGCTAATTTTCCAACCTGCTATGTTGTTATTGTTCAGGGTCTAATCAGGAGAGCATACATAATCAGCATAAATTGAATTGAATCATTGAATGAATTCCTTTACTCACTACATGTCTTGTCACTGACTGCTATGGTAGCCCTGCAGTTGAGTGTGTAAATCAGCAACAGGCTATTTACTGTACCTCTGACCAATAAAAGTGATCTCAAAAACATTTAGAAGGCCAGGGATGTTGCACTAAAACTTTTGACAAGGTAGACCCGTTAATTGAAAAGCTTTCCAGGTAACTACCTCATGGAAACTCACTGAGAGAATGCCAAAACTGTGTGAAGCTGCCATCAAAGTAAAAGGTTACTTCTTTGAAGAATCTAAAATATGAAACATACTTTGCTTTTTTTTGCTGTGTTTTGTTTGTATGCTTTTTAAACATACAAATATATATGTGTTATAGTTTTGATTGATTGTCCAAACCTTTGACTGGTAGTGTATCTCTACATTTGTTATAATATAATTTTGCTTCAACGTCCACCAAGGCCCAAAACAAAACTGAAAACAGCATTAGATGCAAGTCGGAAAACAGTTTAACTTCTGCTAACTTTTCCAGTTAATGAGGTGTGTTATTGTTGTTATGGAAATATTATTTCTAGTTTGGTGGAATACTCTCAGGTGTCACAGAGAGTGATCCTCACATCTAATCCAATCCCCTGAGAACTCATTTAGAAACATTAAATATTCAAACCTGTAGTGATCAATGTTTTCAGTAAATAATGATATAATTAATGCCTTCTGTGGGTGTTTATCAGTAATCTTAATGGATGGGATGATGTGTACCTTTGTGGAGATAAAGTATGGCAAAGTTTAACGGGCACAAACAAGTCCAAAGTTAAGATTAAAGTTAACTTTTGAGATAAGTACTGAAGATTGAAGTATGAAGTCTAAACTTGTATATAAATTGTCTGCAACTGTTGATTGTTCCTGGTTGTGAACACACACTGGTACATAGTTAGGTAAACTTTACAAAGTAATATGTATTATTTGTAAGTTGGATAAAATATTAATACATTTAACAGTGGCTACACTGTTAAATGTATTATTATTTTATCCTTTCCCTGCTAGTCTAGATATACAGTACATTAAAACAAGATTACAAAGAGTTTATGGCTCTTCTTAGATATCTTGTTTTCTTCCCTGAACACTCAATCTTTATGACTAGATAGCATGAACTTCCTCGGACATCAAATGTCGCAATACTTCATTTAACAGTGATTGAGCCATCAATCATTGGCATCAACATCAGTACAACAAACTGTAATCAATAACACCAATATAGCCCATGAGATCTATCTCATATAGCCTGACAGTGGTCGTGTTCAGGGGAGCATTACTAGTTGGTAATCCCTAACAGAGGTCATAGGTCAAACTACCACATCCCACTCTTTCAGAACTGTTTTTCATTTCTTGATTGTAGTCTAAATTTTCACCACTGATCACAGAATTTGAGATGAAATCAACATAATCAACAGTCAGCAACCTTTCTGCCTGATGATAACAGTTTTGCTATCATGATGTTTAGCCTGTGTAACTTTAGGCTCTCCACCAAGAGAAGTATATAAGCCTTTATGGCCCTAAGTCACACACCACCAACAATTTCACTGATTTTGCTTAAGCTGGATCATATTTTATGGTGAAAATGTTTCCTGGTTTTCCCTCTGATGTCCTCTGGCTGCTATGCATCAACTCTGTGATTTACTCTTTGAGTTTCCTGATGAACAGTAAAGTAAACTGCTGTGAACTGTAGCTTCTGTCAGCTCATATTAGGTCTGTTTGTTAGCCAGGTTGTTGGTCTCCCTCAGTTGTGGTTTCTTTGCAATTTGACCACGAAGGTCTGATTCACATAGTCTCCTCTGAACAGTTGATGTTGAGATGTGTATGCTGCTTGAACTTTGTGAATCATTTATGTTGGCTGTAATCTGAGGTGTCGTTAATTGGTGATATCAGAGGCTGGTAACTTAAATTAACTTATTCACTGCAGCAGAGGTAACTCTTGGTTTTCCTTCCCTGCAGTGGTCTTTGTGAGAGCCAGTCTCATCATAGTGTTAGTCAAAGTTAGCTAGTCATAGTTAGTCATCATAGTGTGATTTTTGTGATTTCATTTGAAGACATATTTAAAGTTTTAATTAATTAAGACCCGTTAATTGAAAAACTTTCCAGATGACTACCCCATGGAAGCTCACTGAGAGAATGCCAAAAGTGTGTGACGCTGCCATCAAAGTAAAAGGTTACTTCTTTGAAGAATCTAAAATATGAAACATACTTTGATTTTTCAGCTGTGTTTTAACTAAATCTATATGTGTTTTGATTGTTTGTCCAAACCTTTGACTGGTAGTGTATCTCTATATTTGTTATAATATAATTTTGCTTCAACATCCACCAAGGCCGAAAACAAAACACAGAGAGTAAGCCTCACATCTAATCCAATCCCCTGAGAACTCATTTAGAAACATTAAATATTCAAACCCGTAGTGATCAATGTTTTCAGTAAATAATGATATAATTAATGCCTCTTGTGGGTGTTTATCAGTAATCTTAATGGATGGGATGATGTGTACCTTTGTGGAGATAAAGTATGGCAAAGTTTAACGGGCACAAACAAGTCCAAAGTTAAAGATTGAAGTTAACTTTTGAGATAAGTACTGAAGATTGAAGTATGAAGTCTAAACTTGTATATAAATTGTCTGCAACTGTTGATTGTTCCTGGTTGTGAACACACACTGGTACATAGTTAGGTAAACTTTACAAAGTAATATGTATTATTTGTGAATTGGATAAAATATTAATACATTTAACAGTGGCTACATTGGTTTTTATTTGAAGATCCTTGAAGGAAGATCTTGTTTTCTTCCTGAACACTCAATCTTCATGACTAGATAGCATGAACTTCCTCGGACATCAAATGTCGCAATACTTCATTTAACAGTGATTGAGCCATCAATCAACATAAATCAACAATCACCATCTTTTATCAGTGTTTACACTGTGGTACCACAGATGTTTTGGATCATAAGGAGCTCCCCATGGGGAGCAAAGGTCAGAATGGGCACCAGAATTAGAGTGGGCAACAGCACAGCTCAGCAGAGGCAGAGCATGGCAGAGGCAAGAGACTTAAGAGGTTATTAATGGAGGAAGATACGAAGAGAAAAACTAGAGAATGGCCAAGCGAGAGGCCACCAGACAAGAGTAAATCTGGGACTGTGACTTTGGCAAGAGTTTCATGAAATAAAAGGCCGAAAGACAGACATCAAGCTGGGCTTCTTCTTGTTGGGCTATTAGCTGGCTGCTATGTCTTGTAGCTTGTGTTAGTTTTTGATCATGAGTAATATAATCATAACAAATACACATACACAGATGTCCGTATTTATCCAAGGGATATTACACTCTTGAGTTGCTGAAACTGGGGGTGCCTAACATCTTATATGTCAATATGCAATATTATGACATACACTTGCTAAACAAACTATGTTGGCATACCCCCTTCCCCCTCCACACACACAGACACACACACACAGATGAAGAAGAGGAGAACAAAGAAGAGAAGAAGAAGGTGTCAAAAGTTAATTTCACTTCACACTACTTGTGTGTCAAAGTTTGAAGTCATTATGTTTCCCTAATTAACGGGATTGTTTCCCTAAACTTCTATGTAAACATTGCTATGGCAATGTTGTTTTTCAGTTTTTCTGCTGCTAAAAACACTCTGAGGTGTCACTGAGATAAACTCCCATCTGACCTAATCTCCTGATAACTCATTTAGACACATTAAATATTCAAGCCATTAGTCATTAATGTTTTCCGTAAATAATGACTCCCGTGGGTGTTTAACAGGAAACTTAATGGAGAAGTGATGATTTGTACCTCTGTGGGAACGAATGATGGCAAAGTTGAACAAGTTACAACAAGTACAAAGTAAATAGAGAAAACTTAACTTCACTCTAATAACTTGTTAGTTCAAAACTGTAACTGCTTACCCAAAACTGTTGCTTAACCATTTAATTTTTCTTTGTGGCACTGTAAAGATCACTTATTATGCTTTTCCTCTTTCCTTTTGTTGTTACATACATACAGACAAACAAATTAAAAGAAAAACCAAGTAAGTCATAAAGTGTCTTAGTGAGGCTTTCAGCCATTTAAGGGATATAACCCTATTCTTTCACGACTCTGCTGGAGCGGGCTAACAGTAACATTTTGATGGTCCAAAATCTACCACAGGTGTTCAAGTAGGTTGAGATGTGGTGTCTTTGAAGGTTCTAGTATATGATTCACATAATTTTCATACTTATCAAACCATTCAGTGAGCCCTCATGCCCTATGGATGGGGTCGTTGCAATCATGTAATCATCAATTTGCAACAACTTTGTATTGATCTGCAGTGACCTTTCCTCCAGGCGGACAAGTGGACTCAAGCTGTGCCAGCACACAGCAAATGACCTTCACAGCAACAGAGCCACTAGATCTCCTCACTATAGGGGCCCAGCATTTATACTCATCAAATGTGGGTTCTCAACTACAATGTCCAATTCTATTAAATGATTTTCTTCAATTTAAAAAAAACTTGATTTCAATTCTATTTATATAAAGCGACAGATGTTATCTTAAGACACTTTGCATATAGAGTAGATCTGTCCTGTTCTATTTGTAATATTATTTACAGAGACCCAATAATTCCCACCACGATCAAGCAGCGACAGTGACAAGTAAAAACTTCCTTTAAGAGGCAGAAACCTCAAGCAGAACAGAGATAGAGATCTAATGAGAACTACAATTGTAATTAAAATAAATATATAACTAATTGTTGAAATAATATCTAAGGTGGTGAAGACTGGGGCTGTCCCCATTCCTGACCTGCTGAGATATGATGGTGTTACTTGAATATGATGGTTTTGCATTGGTGGAAGGACAGAGCTCAAAAACAAGTGGTTTGGGAAACCTTGTACAACAGCTTTGCCCTTAGGGTAAGAATCAAGGGCATCTAACCTGCTAACTTTCTGCACAGAAAAGAATGTTTTAGGGGTTTGTTCCTAAGAGCTTTATTTACTTTAGGAATACAAACGTCACAGGTTTCATTATGTTTTTTTGATCTAATCACATCCACATGACATTTTTTGTCATAAGTAAAAATGTTTTGTGCAAATCAATGTCACTTCAACATTACTGTTGGACTGGAGTCAGTTACTGTACATACTGACTACTTAGAACGTAGAATAACATTGACGTATCCTGTGTGTGGTGTTCTCACAAATGTGATCTCTCACACTGGTAGTAGCTGTGTGCTATCCACTGAGATGCACTACCATCATTATTCATTTGCTAAAAAACAGAATTGATCACAGTTGATTAAATTGTGATTCAATACCTACCCCCTCTCCCAGGCGTTTGTTTCACAGTACCAGCTGAGTTCTAATGTTACCACAATGAGTTCAGCTTTATCCTGAACAGGCCAAAGGTCCGGGTAGTGGTATATAAAATTGCAACTCCCCTAGCACATTTCAAACCCAGATAATCAATGTACAATTAAAGTATAGTTGCTGTGAAATGGTATCACCTTCTATCATCCTTAATCATGGGGAAGATATCTTTCTCCTTTAGTCTTAATCATGAGTTCTGCTATGGCTGGGTCCCTAAATTGTTATCTCTCTGTGTTTAGTATTGTGATCCTGATAGACCTGTTGGAGGCTTGGAGTAGGGGTGTCAAACATACAGCCCACCAAAGGGTCCAATCAAGCCCACTGGATAATATTGGAAAGTGTGAAAAAGTTTCAATAAAATGAACTGCTACTCATGCTATGTCCACTGAAGGTCACGCTTTTCTAATAAAAGTCGCCGGCTCTATGCTGGATATGCTATTGTATGTCCCACATGCTTATTTATGTTAATCGTTAGCTGCTGCTCATGCAAGAGCTGCCAGTGAAAAATATCTTTGTGTTCACTTTTCTCCTTTTTATTTGTGAGCGTTTCTAAGAAAAATGGCACCACCATCAGACTCATCATACAACAACTTTCAAGAACGACTCTGAGAGAAGATAAATTCATTTTTGGCAGGTTTGAGGAAGCAGATTTAGCCGAGAGATCAGCGATGCAGGTGTGACAGCTAGCTATGTTATTGCTAACATAATTACATCAGCATCAATGCCATACTCTGAGGGTGAGTTTGTGAAGGCATCAGCCTGACAAGAAACTCTGCGACAGACAGGATTTTATCTTTCATAAACATAAAGTTAAGTCATTTGTTGCATTTTCAGTTTCAATTAATTGGGGAGAAGTTATTTCTGATTGTTTCTGGTTATTATGCAGTGGTTTTACTGGTCCTGCCCACTTGAGATCAAATTGGGCTGTATGTTTCTCATGAACTAAAATAAGTTTGACACCCTTGGTTAGGAGGCTTATTTCCCTGCAGTGAAAGTAACTAACAGCAAACTCATTCACCTCATGTGGAGAGGTACACAGCTTTAAAGTATCTTGTTACAACTGTGTGAACTTGCCAAAGCTTTTTTCACATGCTATGCTTGGTCACTGTGGAAGTGAATAGCAAACCTACATTATCAATGTAATAGGCATTCAGGCAAATATCACTGCCTTCATGTGGGCAACTTATTAACTGCAAAATGGCTGATCTCCTGGCAGCATGGCAATGACCACCATTTTTATAAAGTGATATGCTTGTATTAAGCATGTCTAATGACTAATACAGGCAAACACAAAATAAATAATGATAAAATAAATAATACTAATTTCACCAAGTTGGAGATGAGAGTTGTCTTCTATTATTATGTCTGTTTTAGAAGACATCACATGACCATGGTACTGGGAAATCATGGAAAACGATGATGAAGTGGGTGTGAGCACAGAGTTCATATACGACATGTGTTCATAGGGAGACCCTGCAGACCAGCTCTGCTCCTTTTGAAACAGGCATAGACTTCAACCTGCTAACAGTCTACAGAGAGAAAGTGTATTTGCTTTTCATTGTTTGTTGTAGGAATACAAACTGGAAGACATTCACTGTGTGTTAGTTTACCAATGACATCAATAGGTTAATGCCTTAGTTGCTTCTCTAAAATGTCGTACACAAATCCAACAAATATAACGGATGAACAGCAGTATCAGGGGGTACTGGAAAGAGTGTTGTTTTCCACTATGACTACAGCACCATGCTGTGTGTTCCTCTTCATTAATGGAACCATGTTATTTACCTTAAGAAGTAAAATGGTGTTTTGTGAGACCTGTCGTTATATTCTTCTGTATAACCTCCTCTTTGCTGATACTATACAGATGGCACTGAGCCAGTTTATGTACATACTCGCTGCCTGTAGAATAAGACTGACGTATCCTGTGTGTGGTACTCTCAGCATGCTTGGAGATCTCACAAATGTAATCTCCCCTCTCACACTGGTGGTGATGTCTCTGGAGAGATATGTAGCTGTGTGCTACCCACTGAGGCATGCTACAATCATCACCATCAAAAACACAGCAATAGCTATCATTATGGTTTGGGCCTTCAGTTCACTAAATGTCCTCATCAGAGTTCTTTTGTTGTTGCGATTTCCATTTGAAGACCTACAGAGCCTGCAGATGAAAGACTTTTGTTCTGTCATGGCCATGTTTCTTGTGCCAGTGTCTGCTCTTTATGACAAAGCCTACACTGGTTTTGTCTTTCTATCAGCTGGTTTGACAGTCGGTTGTTCCTATATTGGTGTGATGGTAGCAGCCAGGTCAGCCTCTGCAGATAAAGCTTCAGCTCGTAAGGCTCGTAACACACTGCTCCTGCATCTGGTGCAGCTGGGCCTCAGTGTCTCCTCAACAGTTTACACTCCATTGCTCATAGCTCTGTCGAGAATTGTAACAAGGATAGTACTTGTGCGTGTCCAGAATGTTTTATATGTTTGTATTTTCATATTCCCCAGATGTCTGAGTTCTCTCATCTATGGCATAAGAGATCAGACCATCAGACCTGTCCTCATGCATCACCTCTGCTGCCGATTGAAACGCTCTGTCATTCAAGCCCAGGCTGTGAAGTAAAGCTTTGTCAAGTTTTTAATGAGGCCTTCATTAGTCACCATACCTAGCTGTCATGATTGAAGAAGACAGAAATTAAAAACAGTTCCATAATTCCGAAAACAGCAAAAGTCAGTATTGGTTGAAATTCACTAAAAGAGATTAAACATTATAATTATGACAACCAGTGACAGGCATTTGATTAGGAAAGGTCAGTTTGTAGTAGTAGTGTAGTTTGAAGTTTGTTTGTTTTTAATTCACATGATCAGCATAGTTGTAACTTCTAATATGTATTATTGTGGGTAAAATGCTTTGGTAGGGGGCACTTTATTCTTATGCCTTAATTGAATAGCTAGCAGTCCAGACAGATGAGAGGAACTGAAGAATAAGACACAGGGAAAAATATTCAACAAAAGTCCATGGACAAATGTAAACCGCTGATGTGTGATTCATCTTATTCTTCTTTTGTCTTCTGTGTGACTGCATTTGAAATTTGCTGGAAGATGAATATATTGCAAACATAAATGTGAACATATTAAATGTTTAATTTAATTTTAATTCAAATTGACTACAGATTCAACGGAAATGAATGAAACAGCATAGGAATAACAGATAACAGAAAATAACCAAAATTTAGATAACATAAAAAGTTTGCAGTAAAATGTTTGAAGAGTATTAGATAGTAGTATTAGATTGGTATCTAGAAAGTATTTTCTGAGACTGTTTAATGCAAAAATGATTTGTGCAGGAATAAGAAGTCACTAATACATGGAGGAAATACAGACAGAGATAAGTCAATAAAAACACTGAATATAGACAGAAATAAGTCTTGAACTTCTAATTGTAAAGTTGATCAAATAATGAGACTGCATAAATTAAATTTTAAGATTACAGAGAATAAAACAGTCTGGAAAACTGCTATGCACTCAAAAGAAATTTAGGTCACTTATGCATTTCAATTACATAGAAGTTTTTGTCCATTTGAATGACATGGTTTTAATATAAATATTGCATTTTGGACAGAAATGTTTGATGTTGACACTGGTCACCAAAATATCCAACCAGGCCAGGCAAGAAAACTGAGTGAGTGTCATGTATCCACATTTTCTAATTTATTGACTGCTGAGATAAAGGCAAACTGTATATACACTCAAAGAAATATTTCATCCACTTAGGCATTACAATTTCCATCCATTTGAATGACATAGTTTTAATATAAATTAACTAATAAATTTAATGTGAAACAAGTAATAAGATTTGTATAATAGTACTTATAAACTCAAAATGACTGCATTCATTTTCGCTGTTGGGTTTGGGCAAAGAAATTGTCTTTATTAATATTGAATGCATAAACCTGGCTACTACTACACTACTGTGTAGTGGAAGCACATTGAGTTTATTAGTACTATTACATAAATCTTATTATTTGCTTCACATTAAGTTTATTAGTTCATTTATATTAACCAATGTAATTTAAATGTATGGAAATTTTCCTGTCCTGCATTTTGGCCCAAAGATTTTTTCAGTGTGTCCGTGAAGCTTTGGTGACCCCTAGTGTGGGTCGGGACTCCGAGGTTGTGAACCACTGGTTTACACTATGTAAGACATGATCACATGGACCAAGGTGTTACGTGTCACGTGAACATAGTGTGGGGCAAACCTGATGTGGGTCACTGGACCGGCTTTGCCCACAGTTAGATACCTGCTAATTATCTGCACAGAGAAAATGAGTGGGGAAGATTTTCAGTTTTGGATGTGACTAAACAGGTATCTGTGTTTAAAAGGTCTGTTTCTTTTCTTGTCATTGTACTCAAAGTAAAAAGAGATTTATTGGGCTTTTTTTTTGTTCCTGTAACATCAACAGGTTAAATGCTTTTTTGAGATGTCAACTCAATCTCAGACCAACATAACTATTGGACTGGGGTTTCTAGAAAGAGTGATGCTTACTACTCTGACTACAGCACCATGCTGCGTGTTCCTCTTCATTAATGGGACTATGTTATTCACCTTGAGAAGTAAATCTGTGTTTCGTGAGACCTCCCGTTATATTCTTCTCTATAAACTCCTTTTGGCAGACACTATGCAGATGGCACTGAGTCAGTTGTTGTATATACTGTCTTCTTGGAGAATAAGAGTGTCATATCCTTTCTGTGGTTTTCTAGTCATGTGTGCCAATCTCACAAATGAAATCTCCCCTCTCACACTGGTGGTGATGTCTCTGGAGAGATATGTAGCTGTGTGCTACCATTTGAGGCATGCTACCATCATCACCATCAGGAACACAGCAGTAGCAATCATCCTGGTTTGGGCCTTTTGTTCACTAAATGTCCTCATTCGAGTTCTTCAAACTTACCGTCGTGAGTCAGCATATACAACATTCATTATGTAGCTGGAAACAAACTTAAAATTTCCATTATTAGATGATGACAGCTGAAACAAAAGGGGTGCAGGTTCAAATTGAACCTGGGCTGCTGTGGTAAAGACGGAGCCTTGGTGAATGTTTTTTTGTTTGTTTGTTTTTGATGGTCAACAGTACTTTTGTCAGTATTTCTTTAAATCCACGTATGGAAGGCAGACAAAATAATCATTCTGACAACAACAAAAGCTGCAAATCACACTGATCCTTTAATCCTAAAATGTGTGGTGGTTTAGTTGCTATGTGTATTTATCATTCTAGGGCAATTTCCTCAGACTTTGAAGGAATATTTTACATCCTTGTTTGTGGTGTAATAGTCAAATGAAATAAAATGATATTTGATACCCATGCAAAGGGTTTGCTTTATTGATGTTGCTCACATATAGTATTACATGGTGTTTTTGTCCATTTAGGCTTGAGTTGAAATACTGAATGTGTCATTAATGTGTTTTAGTACCGCATCACATTAGAGAAATTTTGTACTCACTGGATTTATTGGAAAACTTTAGTAACTAGTTACTTTCCAGTTTCTAATTAAATATGATTAACACATAAATTCTGATGTAATATTATAGGAAGATAAGACCAGATCCCGAAGGGGAAATTCTACCCAACAATATATTGTCATTAAAATGAGCGCCAGGTTCACCAGCTGCAACATTAAAGGGAGTGAATACATGAATGCATGAATAATTATAATTATTAGACATATGCTGCATAATGAGTACTTTTACTCCAAGTAAAAGCGCTAGTAAATGCTAGAACTTTTGCACTTTAAGCTAAGTAAATTACCTCTTTTGAATTTGTGACTTTTAGAAGTATTTCTACACTGTTGTATTTTTAGTTCTACTTCTCTGTACTTTTTCTACTGTTTCTGCCTGGAGGAGATAAGAGTCTAGATTACATGCAGACCTCACCTCTGGCCCCCCAAAACCACCACCCAAAATGCACCTTTAACCATAACCTTAACCTCAAACTTCCCCTCGACAAACATCATATTAATCATCAGTACTGCTTTTTATTGATTTAATTTCATACAGTTTTTTGCCACTGTATAACTGCAGTAAGTTTTACAAGGTAGGTACAGTTAGTTCTGGTTGTATTTTGATTTATTTATTTATTTGAGATGCCGCCACTAAATGCGCTGGTTCAGTGACAATGTCCTCCTTATCATGCTTCAACCTGCTGATGACATTCTGTGACACGCTGAGCTCAGTGGCAAATTCCCTCTGAGTACATCCCATTTGAAGCCTCGCACTGGCCAGGTACTGTTGATCGATTGTTAGGTGTCGCCTGGTGAACCGCATGATGAAGAAGACTGCTTAAATACAGTTTGAATTGAAGCAGAACATTTATTGGTCGATTTATGGATCAGATTTTTGTGGTTGATCACCTTGTTAGAGAGCAGCACGTTACAGTTGGACATGTGCAATCAAAAGTTTAGAGAAGGTCAAATTTAGTTCACCTGTAAAGGTTAGAGTGCATTTAAGGTGCATTCTGAAATTTCACCCAAAAGCCGAATATCCCTAACCTTTTGAGAGTAGTGTGTGTGTGTGTATGTATATGTGTATATATATATATATATATATATATATATATATATATATATATATATATATGTGTGTGTGTGTGTGTGTGTGTGTAAATAAATTATATTGCTCAATAGAAGAAAAACTGCTCCCAGCTCAGAGCCGGTAACGCCGTCATGACGTCATGACGTATGAAAGTGCGTCGTGACGCTCGCTGGTCGATCGTTTTCCCTCCTCGTTGACGAAGCTAACAGGCTATGCCGATGTTTAGCTAAAGACACTTTTATCGTTGAGCCTTTTGCAGTCTGTCGCTTTAACATTGTAGGAGGACGGCCGGGAAAGAAACCGCACAACTATAGCAACGTTGTTAAAGGTAAATGTTTCGACTAACGGCTGTTCTTTGTCCGTCTTGCTTTTGTTTTGCTAACGTTTACGTAGCAACGGTAAGTAGTTAGCGGGGAGAGCTAGCTGGCTAATGTTAGCTTGACGCACGTAACTTCGACCTAGCGGCTGTCAACAACTCTGTAAACCTTCAACAGCAGCATGCGGTTATATTTATTTACACACTCACTCTGTGCGCTAGTAAGAAGTAGCTGACTTGTGGATCGCTTTGTTTTTGTGCGGTTATTTCACGGAGCTAACGTCGTTAGCTGACGCGGAAATTACGCTGTAGGAGTGTTAGCGCCGTGCGTTGATTTATAACTGGTCTCGTCTGGCACTGACTCGTTACGTGAAAGTTTTCTACCAGTTTAAACTCAGCCAGAAGCTGACATTAGTGCTGTGTTTTTGAATTAACGGCACTGACTGAAGCCTCAGCCCCGGTTAGCTACACGTGGAGCAGCCGCCAATCAGTCAGCCAGCCAGCCAGGCTCGGCCAGTGTTTGTCTGTCCTCTGAGTTTAGGCCATAACATACCGGCTTAATATTAAAGTTTTCCACCATAATAGAGCCACACCTTTTACAGTTAAGTCTCAAGTTGCTGAAGACCAACAACTGAAGCAGTTAAACGTGTTTACCTCCAAGAAAATGAAGTCTGCTGTCCTTGTTCTTATATACAGTTTATATTGTGTTTAATTGTATTTTGTGTTGATGTACATCTGTTCAGATGTTCAGCACTTTGAAGGTTTGGTCCTGCTGAGAAATGTCACTGAAATAGACAGAGAATTAGATGAGATGAGTCGCAGATATTTTTAGTTTTTGGTATAATCTTCTAACTGTGATGATCTTTTCCCCAAAATACCGCCTTAGACAAAGTTTAATTTTTTTAATTCGGCCTCACTTTGATGTGAATGTGACGTTTAATCTCAAACTTTTCATAACAAAACCGTTTATGATTAATGTTGTTAACTCCGGCAGTGTTTAGTTTATGGGATCCATCTGCAGGATCTAAACAGACGTTGCTGTCAGACTGCAGCTGTTTAACTTTTGTGTTTGTCCCCGTTACAGAAGACTTATGCAGTCCTGCTAGCAGGGCAAGATGTTCAACAAGTCATTTGGTACTCCCTTCGGTGGAGGGACGGGAGGGTTTGGCACCTCATCGACCTTTGGACAACAAAGTAAGTTTTATTTATTTAGTTTTCAAACTCTGGGTGATGTTAATATGTTGAACGGTTGTCTAGAAAAGAGAAGACGACACACAAATGTAGATATGTACACGTGATCTATGATCAATTTGAACAGATTACTCTAGTATCTAGTCTAACTGAAGTTGCAGCAGGTGATTTAGTCCTGTCGTGTCATCCTCTCTAACCACAGATGCTGGTTTTGGGGCAGCAGGAGGCTTTGGGACATCTGCGTTCGGGACCACCACCAACGCTGGAGGATTGTTTGGTGCCACACAGAATAAACCTGGTTTGTCAACTCTTGCCTCATTCGCTCTTTGTTTGTGGATAAAACAAAGATGTTTGGCTCTTCTGTGTCTCAATTCAGCACATGAGAGTATTGAATTCATGAGAAATATTCTTCAAGTCTTCTGATCTTGTGGTCATTTATATCCTGTTGCTTGTGTAGGTGTATAACTGAATATTGTCCATTTCCTACAGGAGGACTGTTTGGCTCGAGTACATTCAGCCAGCCGGCAACTTCCTCAACCAGCACTGGCTTCGGTTTTGGTGCAGCGAGCGGCACTTCAACGAGCCTGTTTGGCAACGCTGGAACGGGCACCACCGGCGGACTCTTCTCCCAGCCGAACAATGCTTTCGGTGCCAACAAACCCACTTCTTTCGGAAGTGAGAACCCTCCTTAATTGTTTTTTGTATGTTGTGTTATTCCGTCAGATTCTTCAGAATTCGACCAGTATGGACCTCAAAATCAACATACTACCATTAATAAGATGATGTGTTTTGAGTTTACACATTTCGTCTGAACTCTAACAAGAAATTTGGTTCATCACAAATAGCCACAAACCGAGGTGGAGATCAGAAACCAAAAAAAAGAGAGATGTAAATCATTGAGTTAAGAAGAATGAAATAACACCACAAAGTTCCACTTTTTCATGTTTGAAATCCACCTGCTCAACAAAAACTGTGAAATAAGTTTGTTTTTCCAAATTGCTCAGTCCAGTTGTCACTTTGATTTGTTTATGAAATGAAACGTCTGAACGGCCTGAAGAAGTCTCCCTCACATCGTGTCCTCCAGGCTTTGGGACAAGCACCAGCAGTGGCGGGCTGTTTGGGACGACCAACACCACTGCCAACCCGTTTGGTGGAACAACTTCCCTGTTTGGAGGTGGCTCTGGGTTCTCTGCCGCACAGCAGCCAGGAACGACCGTGAAATTCAACGTGAGTACTTTGAGCGCTGTCCAAACTGGTGTCAGTAGATGCCATTCCCCCATGATGCAATGCTCAGAATAAATAAAAACATTAAAACGTTTTGAATGTTGATTTGTGGTGTACTCGCTGCAAAAACAGTCTGCAGTGAGAATGTAGTCAGGAGTGGAAATGATGGACAAATGATCAGACAGACACTCCAACAGCATCATACTTTTTCTTTTGTTCCCCTTCAGCCTCCAACAGGAAGTGACACAATGGTGAAAGCAGGCGTGACCACGAGCATCAACACGAAGCATCAGTGCATCACAGCCATGAAGGAGTACGAGAACAAATCCCTGGAGGTGAGTTTGACCGCTTTTGAAAATCAGTTTGTGGAATATCAAAGTTCAGAGAGATCGTTTATTAGCACTGAACCGGATCCTGTCCCCAGCTTTGCGAAGTGGTCTGTTTCTTTTCAACTAGTGATTTGAAATGTCAAAAGTGGAATTTCAGCCCATGAGCACACAAAGCACCCAGCTAGTAAGGGATGAGCAGGCAGATGTTCAGGTCCTGAGGTGACCCGGCATGCTGCTCACAATGTAAATGTGACGATTTTAGTTGAGATTAATTTATTATTATTTTGATTTCATGGAGCAGAAACTTGTGGACAAAAGTTGTTTTGTTTCCAAAATTGAAGCTGGAATGTGAAAAGACATCCAGCCGTCTGTTGGAACTCGACCAAATTATTTTGCATCTAATGTTTGTTTTTCCATGTCTCTCGTGTCTCCCTGCAGGAGTTGAGGTTGGAGGACTACCAGGCGGGCAGGAAGGGCCCGAGCAACCCGATGGCTGCGGGGACAGCTAGTTTGTTTGGACCGGCAACGGCCACATCCAGTGCCACCACCGGCCTGTTTGGCTCTGCCGCCCCCAACACCAACTTCTCCTTCGGACAGAACAAGAGCACTTTTGGAGCAGCACGTAAGTGGAGATGACAGCAGAAGCTGGTTATTTGTTATTTGACTATTCTGTAAGAAGTCGCCATGAGTCTGCTGAAACTCTTAAACTGATTGATTAGATTTGATGAAGCAATGTCCTGTGTGTTTGTCCTCTCTGCAGCAGCAGCCACTGGTGGTTTTGGTACAGCCACAGGCGGTCTGTTCAGTCAGCAGACCCCACAACAAGCTGCCAGCCTCTTCAAGCCGTTTGGTCAGGCTACCACCACACAGAGCACCGGCTTCTCCTTCGGCAACACCAACACTATGGGACAGGCCAACACCAGCAGCATGGTGAGGGTCACTTAGATTCTCTTTGTGTATTTAAATGTCTACACGTCTTGGGAACGTATACAGTAAATATTTAATTTCTTCACTGTCAGAAGTTCATGAATGTTTTGTTAATGTCACTGTGCAGATTGAATCACAGCTTTGACACAAACAGGATGTCATTGTTAAACTGAGAGGACCTCTGCAATCTGCTCAAATAAATCTGCTTAGTGATAGAAAAAGGATGAATCAGAGTCATATTTTACAATAAAACACCATTTGAGCTGCATGCAGAGAATGGAAATGAGTTTGAGTCTGCAGGAGCAGAAAAAACGTCTTTAAATCAAATATCAGCCGTCTTAATGCAGTGTGTTTCACTTTGTACGTGTTTTTTAAAAGTAGAGACCATTTAGTCTGAGTTTTGAGGATGTTTTGTGTCTTCTGTGATCCAGGGTTTGTTTGGGAACACGGCAGCGTCTCAGTCAGGTGGGTTGTTCGGCGCTGCTCAGACGAGCACTGCCACTGGCTTTGGGACTGGAACCGGGCTGTTCGGCCAAACCAACACTGGATTTGGGAACGTCGGCACTCAGGTACAAACCAGAGATGATTTGAGATGGGACACATTTACAGTTTGCCATCAGTTTATCAGTAACAGGAAAGGGATGGTAATGATTGTGCCAGGTATTAGTCAAACCAGGTGTTACCAGGGAAACGTTGGTGTGGCTCGTGAAAACTTGTTGCAGGCCACAAATGCACGTGTAGGCGATAGGGGACACCTCGTTGGGCATCATCCCACACGTATGCACATCATGTACTAGAGAGGAGGCATTTAATAACCTGTTATGACGACACCTGCCAGGTTCACTTTGATTGTTTTCTCATAGAAAAACACTTGACTCCATAAACTGTGACATGCAGAGTGTGTGTGTGTGTATTACAGCAGAGTTTATTCGGTAATAAGACAGCCGGGTTCGGCACCACGACCACCAGCGCACAGTCCTTTGGAACCGGCACCGGACTGTTTGGAAACAAGTCAGCCCTCACACTGGGGACCGGAACTAACACTTCCACCTTTGGTAAGTCTGCAGATGTTCAGATGGGTAACCAATGGGAAAATACTGATGCTTCAGGCCACTTCACCATTTAACTTTTTATTGTTTTGAAATGTTTATTTTTGGCTTGGTGCAGGATTTGGTGCAAACCCTGCTGCAGGGAGTCTTTTTGGTAACAAGCAGGCCACCGGAGGACTGGGAGCTGGACTGGGAACGAGCTTTGGAACAGGTACCAGATGAACTGTGACATCAGGAGGGATGTTAAATGTAAAAAAAAAAAAACTCTGGTTGCACGTGTGTCACTTAAGAGCCTAAATAGATCAGAAACTACTTTGATGATCCTAATAACCGTGATTCTATGATAGTAGATAATGAATCATAATCTTTGGGCTTTGTACAGTTAAATAAGCAATTTGTTGGATTGTTTTCATTATCTATTAGTCTGTAAATGTCAGAAAATAATTTTACTCAGTATCTTGAGTAAAGGACGGACCTAGACATAGTTAGACGTGTCAAACAAAAAGTTAAAACAAAACAAACAGATTCACTTCGGATCCATAAGTTTTAATTACAATAAAGCAAATAAATAAATACACAAATGAGTGAACAATAATGTCTACGTTTGTGAATATTTACCAAACTCAGCCAGAGTTTACGTGTTCATTGGTCCCAGTTCAAAATGAAGGCTGAGTAGCAGAGAGACTGTCCTCTTAAATATATTGATACAGGTGTTCTGTGTTCAGCAGTGGGCACAGGACAGACGTCTCTGTTTGGGAATAACCAGAACAAACTAGGCACCGCACTGGGAACGATGGGAACGTTCGGAACAGCTGGATTCAACACCGGAACCAGCACCCTGGGTTTCGGAGCTCCACAGCAGCCTGTCGGTGAGCAGCCAGAGACTGCCTGCCAGAAACACTGAATGACGACAGTACACATCACAGACAAACAAGAACAAACCTCTCTAGTCTGACGTTGAATACAAATATTCAAATTATCTCAGTTTATCTGTGAAAACTCTTCCTTCTCTTTCCTGGGAAATTGTTTTAACATTAAAACTAGTCTATATTTTCAAAAGTTCTGCCATCGAACATGGCGAACATATGTTTGTTTTATTTAGATTGTAGTCAGCAGTGTCTGTGTTGTGTTTGACCTCTGACCCTGGACGGGTGGAGCAGTGTTCATTTGTCAATTTTTCTCTTGCAGCTCTCACAGATCCGAGTGCGGCGGCCGCCCAGCAGGCCATGCTTCAGCAGCAGCTCAGTGTCCTGGCATACTCCCCGTACGGAGACTCGCCGCTGTTCAGAAACCAGCTGTCCGACCCCAAGAAGAAAGAGGAGGTAACAGCTGCAGTCTGCAGTCATGTTTTTGTTGTAGTTTGTCTTCAGCTGCTCTCGTTTGTGTTGTGAATAAATTGATATGAATGAGCTAAAGATGTAGGTACCAAATGCGCTCAGCCTGCTCTGTAAAGGACCTTGATTTAAGGTATTCTCTGTCAGTCTTCTGTTGACTGCTAATGGCAAATAAATCAGTTAGCAAATGGCTACCTTAGCAAGCAACACTAAAGCTATTTGTCCACCAAGAAACTTAAAAAAAGCCTTTGTACGACATTGTTGGGTCGCTATAGGTGACCTGTAGCGCAGATATGTGAAAAAAAGACATTTATTTTGGCTTCATGGAGACTAAAGCTGACGTATGACAGGCAACTCACAAACCAACAACCACATAAACCTATTGAATTAAATACATTTCTGCTGATTTTTAGTGCCAATCACAACTTCTGTGTTTTGACAGCGTTTAAAACCAACCAATCCGACGGCTCAGAAGGCTCTGACCACTCCCACTCACTACAAGCTGACCCCCCGACCTGCGACCAGAGTCCGCCCCAAAGCGCTGTCATCATCAGGGGCCTCCAAGTCTCAGCTCTTCGACGGGCTGGATGATGACGAACCCTCGCTCACTAACGGAGCTTTCATACCCAGGTACCCATCTGGTCACCATGGCAACAATACACTTCATTTACACGTATGATTCATAAGTGATTACACTGAACACTGATCTGTTTGTCCACAGGAAGAGCATCAAGAAACTTGTGCTGAAGAACCTGAACAGCAGTCAGTACAGCAGTCCCATCAACAAAGAGACAGACGACCTCGCGTCGCCTTCAGAGTACCCGCAGAACGGACACAGGTCTAAACACACACACACACCTTCTCTCTGATTGGCTGTCAGGTGTCTGTTAAGTGTGTTGTCATTCATGATGTGAGGATGAAGCTTTATGAAGCAGCACGGTGACATCTGCTGGTTTGTAGAACACGTCTCCGATTTTTGCAATAAAAATCTAACGAGACAAAGAAGTTTCTGGATCAGGGGTCAAACTAATGTATGATCACATAGTTGAACTGTAAAAGTTTCAAAAATGTTTAAAGCTTTGTTTTTTTTTACCACCTCCAGTTTTAAACACATTTGAATGTCAAGTGTCCATGTAGAGACAATTATGGACATTTTTGACACGCTGATTATTTCACCGGTTTTCAGATCTCGTCTAATTTCTCCAACGTTCTTTTGTGTTTATAATTTTTAATTATGACAATTTAGAGCCTGCACAATGTTTTAATTCCATCTTTTTCCTGTCTGCAGCCACATGGAGGATGAGGATGAGCTGAGGGATGTGCCGCGCCCGAGCAGCCGGCCAGACGACGACCCGGAGGTCACACAGTTCTACGTCAACCCCATCGCTAAACCGATCCCACAAGGCCGCGTCCACACCAGCCTGCAGGACACCATCAATGACCTCAACATGCACAAACCGGCGAGGAATGGATTAGAGGTCAGCAGCCACGGTTCTTCCTGTAAATCTGATTGCGCGTGATAATGTTTCCCAGACCACGTCACCTGCGACTGTTTCATAAGCAGACTCAGAATTTGCATGGAGGACAGTGAGACTACAGTCAATATTCAAATATATTTGATTAAAAAACCCAGTTTTCACACACAAACATTCAAATGAACACAAAGCAGAAAGTCCAGATGGTCCGACGAAATTTTAAACGTTTAAACATGTTTGATTCGTGTCAGACTGTGTCAGTTACACGTTGCCAGGTTGAAGCTTTAATATTTGTATGTATCTGATTTTTACTCTTATTTTTCCTCAGCTGAGCAGCGAGGACATGTCGGCGTCTTTGGGAGAGGATTCTCTGCAGGAGGACAGAGGGGAGGAGCAGCAGGAGTCCCAACAGTCTCCTCACCCAGCAGGTCAGACTCCAACACTTTGACACTGTTACTGTTGGCAGGGGATATAATAATAAGCTGAGCTGTAACATTTAGTTTGATTTGAGGTTTTTGAACAAAGCTTTAAATGTCTGATGTCCCATTTCGTCATGACTCGTATAAAATACATAAAAATCCTCCATTTGAATGAAGTGAGTCATCAGATTAAATGAGTTTGAGTCTTTAAAGGCAGAATGAGGCTTTGTTGTGTATGCAGCAAAATAAAAAATCACATTATTGCAGCATACAAACATTCTACTGTTTATCTTGTTAAAACAAAATATTTTATGTTTTCATACTATTATAACTTATCACATTAAAATAAGCTTTATTGTATTGTAATAATTAATTGTTTTAACAAGATAAATGGTTTATTTTTATAACGAGAAGTTCCTTTTTTAATAACCTAAAAATATCTTGTTATAACAATACATTTTACATGTTATGTGATACTAATGTGTTTTTATTTTTCTGGCATGTCGTAGTCAGTTGCTTGACATAAAACTTAAAAATAGAAACAAAGTTTTCTGATTTATTTTTTTGATTGTTTCACTGCGGTTACGTTGTTTAGCCACATTACTTGAGTTTGAGTAAATGCAGCCGAAGCTGCCGTGTGTGTCACCCAGCACCACCATCCTTCAAGCAAACACATAGACCTGCAGCTCTTTATACAGGCAGAGAGACTGAGACAGTGACCTGGTCCTTGTATGTGATCTGTGATTGAGTTTAATGTCTGAACTCCAGAGAAATGATTAGTATTGCATCACATACTGTTTTCTGTCTTTCAGGCATCGTTCTGAACCGTGTTGGTTATTACACCATCCCCTCCATGGAGGATCTGGCTGACATGGTGGATGAAAATGGAGAGTGTGTGGTGGAGAACTTCTCTGTTGGCAGGAAAGGTAACGCCTTCCACCTGATGTCACATATTTATGCTGTTTGAAACTTCTTCAAATGTCTTATTTTGAAGAAGGTCTGATTGTTCTGTGAGCTGCTTGATGACCCTCTATGCATGTAAATCTTAGTGCTGTGTCCTGATTGGCCCTCACAGGTTACGGCTCTATCTTCTTCCCTGGTGAGGTGAACGTGACGGGACTGAACCTTGACGAGATCGTCCACTTCAGACGCAAAGAGGTCATTGTGTACCCGGATGATAAAATCAAGCCACCTGAGGGGGAGGGGCTTAACAGGTGAGTGACAGACCAGGAGAGGTCAGGGAAATAGAAATGTTTTGTTTGACTGGTCTGGAAGGGAAAAGGATTTGTTACATGTTGCTAAGTTTCCTGTCCTGACCCGATCCTGTCGCAGGCGAGCTGAGGTGACTCTGGACGGCGTTTGGCCAAACGACAAGACGACCTGCACTCAGATCAGAAGCCCCGAGCGCCTGACGGAGATGAACTACGAGGGTCGGCTGGAGAAAGCCTCACGCAAACAGGGAGCTCGTTTCCTGGAGTACAGACCTGAGACCGGATCCTGGGTGTTCGAGGTCGGTTACTGCTGCTCAGAAGAATGAACCTTGAACCACGATAACAATAATTTAAAAACTTTCCTCTGTTTGTGTTTTAGTCATAATTCTTGTAGAAAGTTCACTAAAAATGACTATCAACAGATATATTGTTAATATTTTTAAAATATATAGTGTTTAACATGGTTCCTGTGTCCTTGAAGTCCTTGAAAGGTTTTGAATTTGACACAGTAAAGCTTCTCTCTCTTGTCGATTGATGACTTCTTCTGTAAAGCTGCTGGTTATTATTATCAAATTATATCTTGGCAGGTTACTGACCCTAATCCACTGAAAAGATTAATCAGTTTTGAACTCGTTTTAGTTCTGAACTTTGTTTTTCATTCAGATTTTTGTGGGTTCTTAATAAGATGCTCACCTTTTGACATTTTTACTATTTAAAGCCACATTTCCAGAGGCTTTAAGTACCTTGAAAGTGCTTGAAAAGTGCTTGAATTTCACACTGTCAAGCTCTGTGCTGCTCAGGTCGTTCTCAGGTGTAACAGATTCCTCCTCCTCTCTCAGGTGGCACATTTCTCCAAATACGGCCTCCAGGACTCTGACGAAGAAGAAGACGTCCCGCCCAAAACCGACCCCAAGAAGCTGAAGACGATGATGCCGCCTCCCTCCAGGCTGCAGCAGCTACAGCAGCAGCTTCCCCCCTCCCAGCAGCAGGTGGCGCCACAGGCTCAGGTAGAGCAGCCTGCAACCATCAACACTCATCATCCTCCTCCTCACTGACACAACTGAGATGATTAAAGGAGCATTTCGCTCACATTTGTGATCATTTCCAGCAGCTTGTTTTTTAATTTGAGGGGTACGATCATGGCTGTACAGTTTTTCTGGTTCGGACAGCTTTAGTGTGTCTTGAAAAGAAAAGGCTTGAAAGTAAAACGTCTATGTTTAAACAGAGATGGTAGAGAGATGGATGGACATAGAAAGCTGAAAGTACCAGTCTGGATGACACAAAGCAGAGATTTCTTGTTTTCTGTGCCATTTTTTCGATTTTGTCAGTCAGCAGGACTACAGAAAAACTACTGGCCCAGTTAACGTGAACTTTTGTGTAATGGTGTCTCAAGGGTCAAAGAAGAACCCATTACATGTTTGGGCAGATAGACAAATTATTTTTAAATTTGCGAGATGGGTGAATTGTAATACAGACATGTATAGAGGAATGTAGGCCTTGGTGGAGGTCCTTCTAGTTTTTTATTGTTGGTGTGACGCCTAAAAAGCTTTAATATAAGATTGTTTCATCGTTAAAGGGAACAAATACAAGTTTCAACAAACATCAGATCATTTTGTTAATGCTGCCGTCACAGTATAGAAATGAACAATCGTGCATCTCTTGACGTCTGCTTGATTTTTGGTAAAAAGGTTCCTCAGGTCTCAGTTTCCTCGAGCTGAAGACTGCTTCAAATGTCTTATTTTAACGAAGGGAATCAGTTTACTGTGATGAAAGCAGCAAAACGTCACATTTAACAGTCTGGAAGCAGAAAATGTGTTTACATTTATCTTAAAAGTGACAGAAAAGAGAAAATCAAATGTTGGGACTCAGTGTTTCCTGTTGTTACAGCTTTGCTTTTATTTCCACGTCTGTGTTAGTGCCAGATGTTCTGCTGCAGAGCTGAAGTTGTTTTTAAATATCAAGTCTATGAACTGATGGAGTAGTTCAAACCTGAATCTGAATGTCTTCATCTGTTTATTTTAATGCGTGTGTGCAGCTTCAGAAACACATTTTCACTGCTGAGGAAACATGTTTTTATGTTAAAGCTTGTGTTCTGCAGAATATAAAGTTTGTTATTTTATTAGTATATTATTATTATGAGCTTCTTGTGTTTTCTGATGAGCAGCAGCTTTAAAGTTTATGTTCAATATCAAGTTTTAAAACATCAAACTTCTCGAGCAGAGAACATTTTAAACTCTAATCTGCTCTCAGACGTGTGACATCAGATGTACTAATTTTCGTATTATGCAATTAATGGAAGAACCTAATAAAGTTAATGAAGATTTAATCTTTTGTGTGTAAAGTTTGTGTGAAGAGCAGCTTCTGTTTGCGGTGAGAAGATAGAGGACTTCAGTTATTAAATCAAACTTTTTAGCCTTTTTTTAAATTTTTATTTTAATGTGGAGTTTTTATCAGGTTGTGCATAAGTGCTTGATAAGCCTCTGTTAATGCTCAGGCAACATTAAAAATAAACTCCTGTAGCCATAAAAATGATTTTTCTAGAAATACAAATTCGTTCTCAGGCAGAAAGACAGAAAATTAATAAACCTAGCTGGTCGGTCTGACTGTGTTTGTGTCTTCAGTCCACCATCGTCATGGATCTTCCGGGTGGAGACGAGTTGGACAGTGACATGGCAGACATCACCCAAAGCATCCTGGGAGGAGAGGAGGACGCCGAGCTGCCGGCGGGTGAGATGGACACGTTCAGTGGGAAGCTCGACGGTTTGATCTCCGCCGAGCATGATGGCATCTCTGCGTCCAGCCACATTGCGTCCTCGCTGGGCATCAACCCGCACACCCTCCAGGTAGAGTTGGCGGCCTCGTCCACAAAACAGAGTGCGTCACTTCGTCAGACACCGGCAGATTCGTTGAATCGTTGAATCATCTGTTTTGTTGGCAGATCATGAAGGCGTCTCTGTTTGCTGAGGATGAGGAGGAGAGTGAGATGTTCCAGGATCACGGAGCAGTGAAGGTCTCCACTGATGTCTCGTCCCCTCGTCTTGTCCTGCCGGGAGCTCAGAGCCGACCCTCTGGTAGGAAACTCTAACCAGCATCCATTTTTATTTATTTATTTGAGAAGAGTTGTGTCTGGGGCATCTGGACTTATAAATCCATAAAGAGATTTCACCTCTCATCCAAAAGGATGAAGCTGACCGACAGGTCAGAAAACCAGGTAATTGTTTCCACTTGGTTCATTAGTCGTCCTTGTTGCTGTGTCTTTGGAGTCAGGTGACTTGAGGGGATAGGTGGTGTCTGAGGCCTCCTCATGTAACTGTGACAGGAGAAACGTCTTCACAGATCTACAACCAAGTCCAGTTGCCCCAGATTTAAATTATCTTCTCAAAGAACAATGACCTGGACGACTGAGAACCTTCAGACAGAGAAACTTTACAGACTTCTTAAAACCTCTGCCCACTTCTTAATTTATTCAGCAGTTTCACTGTGAGCCAAAGAGTTTGACTCAGTGTCAGATTTATAATATTCTGAATAACATTTTCATTAGTGAAAATAAGAATCGTTATGTTACCTCAGAGTGAGACTTTTACAGTCGTAGCCTAGAGTGGATAAAATGAACACTGGCTCTAGATGGGGACACCATATTTTCTCCTTCATGCTTTGAAGGAGAGGGTGAGGTGAATAGCATGTAATCAGCAACTACAGCACTAGATGCCACTAAATCCTGCAGATTGGTTCTTTAAGGACAGCTAAGTGGTGTAATAATGCAGATTCTGCATGTTCCAGGGATTAAACCTGTGACTGAAGAAACCTCATGAGAATAAAAATAAAATGTCTCTCTCTTTCTCGCAGTCGGTGGTCTCCTTCAGGCTCGTTTTACCTCCGGCCTCTTCTCTCAGCTGTCAGATTCTTCCCGCCCTCCTCCTTCACTGTCTCGGGCGTCTCCAGCAGCCGTCGAACCGTCCTGTCCATTACAGTGGGCAGGGCCGTCCCCCTCGTCCTTCATGCTGCCCCCCAGAACTGTCGAGCCTTCGATCAGGACGGTCGGTGTACGGCGGCTGGGTGGCCCCGTCCCCCTCAAAGAGTCTGTCACTCATGGGAAGGTTGGTGCTCTGATCACTTCTCCTCCGCCTGAATCAACATGACAAAGATGATGATTCATGTTGTTTGTTGTTGTTTTGTAGGGGAGTTTAATGATGGACGCGGGGCTGTTTGCGGGTCGTTCTTTCCGGGTCGGCTGGGGTCCCGGTTGGACGCTGGCACACTGCGGCCACCGGCTGAGCTCACCGCCAGGAAAACAGCTCGAGCACCAAGAACTGATGGCTAAAACAGACTTTAGCTTCCTGCCAAAACCCGCCAGGACCAAACCGTAAGATACACACAAAAATTCAAAAATTTATATTTTTGTTTATTTTTCTGCAACATGAACAAAACAAAAAGGAAATTCTGGTTCTAAGCTGACCTGCCTTCCTCTGCAGGCTGATCGAAAGCCCCTATAAGGTGGTGCTGGAGCAGCTGGTGGGTCTGGAGCCTCCATCAACGAAGAGCACGGAGGAGGAGGATGAGGAGAGCCAGGCGGTGCTGCAGCGCCCCCTGGAGATCTGTCTGAAGCACAGCACGGTCGACATCACAGATGCCTCCACCTGCCCTTTGGTCCGACCGCAGCCCGGTGTGGCGGCGCTGCACGAATATGCCGAGTGGATCACTGAAGTGAACGACAAGCAGGGAGAGGCAGACCGTAAGAGAGCGAGTCCAAATGTTTGTGTGGAGTTGAAATGACAATAAGTAACATGTAACAAAGCAACATCTCACACAGTGAGAGATGATTCAGATCTTTGTTTAACTCTAAACTGGCAGATAAAAGAAAGTCAGGACACTGTAAGATGAGTTGCTGAAAATGATCCAACATACATTTTTCTCTGATTTTGAGATCTCATTTAATCCTCCTTACAAATCTTCCTCTCTCCTCCAGCTGTCCTGGGTTACTGGTCCGAGGTCTGGACCTTGTGTGAGGCCTTGTGGGGCAGGTTGGGCCCCTCAGATCAGGAGCCAGACATGGAGACGCCTGACGAGTACAAACAGCAGCTGGAGAGGAGGAGGACCTTCTCGGCGTGGTTGTCCCACGGAGCCACCTGCAGGGTGGAGGAGGAGGTAGCCCTGGCAGGGAAGGGTAGCCACACGGAGGCCATCTTCAGCTACCTGACAGGAAACCGCATCAGTGAGGCGTGTCGACTTGCACAGAAAGAAGGTGAGATTTAAAACACTGCAGATGAGAGTCACAGTGAGTCTGACAGGATGGATGGACTCAAACTGAAACTGTCTGTCCCCAGGAGACCACCGTCTGTCCTTGCTGCTGTCACAGGCCATGGGCTCTCAGTACTGCCGGGACCTGCTGGCCCTTCAGCTCGCAGACTGGAACCGCATGCAGACCGACTCCTACTTGCCCGAGGAGCGACTTCGTATCTTCACGCTTCTCGCTGGCAAACCTGTACGACACTTTTGATCCTGTGTTCATCAGTGTTCTTCCTTCATGAAGAGGCTGTAGTTTAATGCTGGTCGTGTTTCCTGTCTGTCCCTACAGGTGTGGCAGTCGTCTGACTCTGTGGTGAACGTGTGCTCCGAGTTGGACTGGAAGCGCTGCGTGGCGGTCCACCTCTGGTTCATGTTGCCTCCGACTGCCTCGGTGGCCGACGCCCTTGCCAAATATGAGGCCGCCTTCCAGGTGAGCTGCTGTTACATACCTTCAGTGGGCATATGTGGTTTTCATATCACAGATCCACTCTTCATTATTGTGATTGTTTTTCTCTTGCAGGGTTCATGTGAGGGGGGCAAGTACGCCTGTGCCCCCCTGCCTCCTTACCTGGAGTGTGAGCAGCCAGACATGGAGGAGGAGGAGCAGGAGTCTAAACGGCCACTACACGACCTCTGCTTCCACCTGCTCAAACTCTACAGCGACAGGTAAAGTCTCACCTGTCTGCAGCGGGTCCAAGAACCAACTGTTCTGTATGTGGATGAGAAGAGTACGATTATAACTTTAGATAGACTGATATCAGGTTACATGAATAATATTACAATTCTGTAATATGATTCAAACTGAGCAAAATGTACTGGATCTTAGAGCTGAAACAACAAAACAATTAATTGATCAGTCAACAGATTATTAGTAACAATTCTGATATTTTTTAAATCATTTTTTCAAGCTCCTACATTTTGTGTAATGCAGTTTAATCTTTGTAATGTCTGAACTAATGAAGAGTAACTAGAGTTTTAATGCTTCGTCCTGCAGACATTACAGCCTGCAGCAGCTGTTGGACCCTCTGACCGTCACCTGGGAGCGTCTGGACTATCGTCTGAGCTGGCACCTATGGGGAGTCCTGCAGGCGCTACACTACAGCCACCTGAGCGCCTCACGCCAGGGACTCCTCCACACCAGCTACGCGGCACAGCTGGAGAGCGCCGGCCTTTGGCACATGGCTGTCTTCATCCTGCTGCACATCCCCGACCACATGTATGTTCAGCTCGTCTTCTTCGTCTACAAAGATTCAACAGTTTGTTCTGTTTGTGTCAGCTGACAACCATCTACTGCTGCATATTAATCAGTTTCATTCTTCAGTTGTAGTGTTGATGTTCCAGCAGCAGGTGGCAGCATTCGTTCAGTCTGTCTCTTCTTCTTCTCGTCCTCTGAGTTGATCTCTCTTCTGTTTGTCTTCAGTCAGCGGGAGCGAGCGGTCAGGGAGCTGCTGACCCTCCACTGCCCCCTGCAGGAGACAGACGAGTCGGTCCGGAGGGAGCGCTTCTTGACCGAGAGGCTGCTTATCCCAGAGCAGTGGATTCATGAGGCCAAGGCCACCCGAGCCCGCCGTGATGCTGACAGACACCAGGAGGCCCTGCACCTGTACGGGCTGGATACTGGAGCCAGTGTCACCGACTGCTGATCCAACACCTGGCCTCAGGTAAGGGGCCTTTGAGGGACTCTGTGGACCCTGTTTTTAATCATTTTGTGTTTCTTTTGCTTTCTCTATCAGTTAAGAATGGAAATTGTGAGGTAAATGTTTTTCAGCTTCTGAGGGGAACGTAACAGAAGAAGTCCGAAGCCACTAACTTCTAATTGTTGTTTATTTTGTCCCTCCCATCGTCCCATAGACTGCATCATTAACGACAACCACGACTACCTGCTGGAGTTCCTGGAGGGGCTGGCGGTCCCTGAACACAGCGCCACCATCCAGGACTGGGACATAGCAGGGAGGGTTTACCTGGACTACATCAGAGTCATCAAGACTCTGCAGGACATCCAGCAGGTACAGACGCTGTACTGCAATATTTGTTACCATGATACTCCTCCTGTGCAAAACAAGGCGAGTTATTTCATGTAGAAATAAGACGCATAGTCTAACTGCAGCATCTCATCACAGTCAACACTTCCTGTAGCTGCTTTTAACGGTAAAGTGATGAAAATAAATGTACATGGCTTTTATTGTGAAGTAGATGCAGGAAGTGGCGAGTAGTCAGTGCGAGTATTTCAGGTTACTTAGATCGTAACTTGTTTATTATTTTGCTTTAATTAACTCAGGTTTTAATATCAAAGAACTGGAAACACTTCAGAAACTGTGGCTGCTCAGAGTAAAGTTGTTTCTGTTTCCGGATCAGCTTTACAAAGCGTACAAACTGGTTTAATGAGCAGTGATTATTGAAGTATATTATTTTTTCTGTAGGTTGTAGTTGGTCATGAGTTTATTTTAACAGCTTTAAAACTTTAAGGATGTTTTGATCTTTAATAAAAGACTTCATACAGTAACTACAACTGTAAAATAAATGTAGTGAAGTAAAAAGTAGCATTAATCTAAAATACTAAAGTACAAGTACCTGAGTAAATGTAGGCTCATTCCACATCAACATGGAGAAGTGACGTGGACTGTTAAGGTCTGACGTTTATTTCCTCGTTGGCAGATGGAAAATGCCGGTTACGAGCTGGAGCGTCTCTACACTGATGTTACATCTCTCTGCAGTCGAATTGAGCTTCTGCCCTGCAGTACCGCCAGAGACCGCCTCGCCCAATCAGGTAAGAGTCTGCAGGTTCTCAGCGTGACTTACACTTCCTGAGGTCATTATCTCTGATGTGTATCCAGAATCAACAGCCATAAATCCACTTAGAAATCATAGAAAAATAGACACGGCTGAACTTGCCTGAGAATCATCGTGTTTTTAAAAAAAGATAAACAAAAGGCTAGGGGGGGTGGGTGAACGGGGGGGTTCAGGGTGAAATCAGTTTGGTGAGAATGAAATCCTGCAGACGTTTCTAAAACACAAAAGCTTTGCTCTGACCTAACCCTGCCCCGTTCCGGCCCCTCCTCCCTCCTTGCAGAAATGGCAAAGCGTGTTGCCAACATCCTGCGCGTGGTGTTGAGCCTGCAGCAGGGTGACGCAGCGTCTGACTCCCTCAGCATCCCGCTCACCCAGCTGGCACCGCATATTACCCGCCTACCAATGCCGGAGGACTACACGCTGGAGGAGCTGCGAGGCCTTACGCAGTCATACTTACGACAGCTCATCATCAGCCAATGAGAGTGCAGAACAGGAACGAGAGGGCAGACACAGCTGCTTAAACATCATGAAAATCTGAGACAGAAAGTTTTACCAAAAGGAAAAAGGAGCAAAACAAACTTTGTCGTCTTGAAGTAAAAACAAGTTAAAAGTTGATTCGTCTTGTTTCTGAGTCTTCATCAAGGGAGGAGAACAGTTTGAGGACTTCAACGTGGAGTTTATTCAGTTTGAGTTTCTTCAGTTTGTCCAGTAGAAAACAGGCACAAAGCTTCTATATATCATTCCTCATCATCAGTGTGTGTTTGTGTGAGTGTCGCTTCAGGGGAGCATTTTAAAAGAAACCAACATTCAATGACCGGAAATGACTCCTAATTTAAACCACCACCACCACAACACGTCTGTGGGGCTGTGGGATGATTGACAATACAATCGTCTTTATTTTTTTTACACTCCAGTTAATTAGTGTATTATTTTACCTCAAAAGTAATTTAAAAATGTTGTTGCACCTGAGATGTTAGTGTGAAAGTTAGATTTACACTGAGTTATTTCCAAAGTCTATGGATGTTTCTTCTTTTGAAGTGCTCCCTTAAAACAGGCTTTCTTTCCACTTTAGCAGTATTTCTTTCTCCATGTGTTTTTGTAACTGCATGTGTGTAAATGTGACACTCAGTTAGTCATTTGATCTCACAAGAAAGCGCAGAGCTATCGATCAAGTCTCATCTCTGACTACTCATTTTTTCATTCAAAGATTTGGTTTTAAATAAGTGAATAAAAACAGCCGTTAACTTAGTGTAGTGTGACAGTAAGCATCTGTTCATCTGTCAATATGTGAATAAGGACGATAATCTTAATATTAAAACGAGCGGTGATGTCTCAGACGGGTTTCGATGTGCACAAAGTTGCTTTTTTTTCCTTTTTTTTCCTTTTTTTTTTTGGAGACAACTCAGAGGAAAGATCAACATGCAAAGTGTAAAATGCCTAATGGTCTATTTTTGTAGATTTGTTTTTCTCTTTCATTTGAATATAAGTCAGAAATGTGTGTGCGTGTGCATGTGAACTAGAGGTAAACAACACCAAACTTTCATTACAGTTGGGTCGTTAGGTTTTCTAATGTGAAGAGTTTCCTTCCAAAACGAGCTGCTGCCAACCAGAGATTTCACTCCATTTAATTGTATAAATATTGTATATTTTTGAAAAATCAAACAGGGATTATCAGGTCATTTTTATCCTTCACCTTTAATTATTAATAAAATGGATGCAAAGTGTTTTGGAACGAAACCCTTCACTTACCAATGGATGGATTTTTGTTTTTCTGTCAGCTTGCCAAGAATGTTTCGTTTTGTTTTTCAAAGTAAATCAGTTTTGTTGTTTCTCAACAAACCGGAAGCTCAATGATGTTTTTTCTCCTGATACACAGAAACAGTTTATGTATGTAGTTTACATGGATGGATACTGGATTGAGTGTGTGTGTGCATGTTTCCTGATGATTTTGTTGATAATATTTTTTAATAAATTCAAGTAGAAATAAGATCAGTCGTTTAGATTTTTTCATGTTTCTGAATCTGAGGAATTCAATACAAAATATCAGAATCACTTTTATTCGCCAGGTATGTGAACACACACAAGGACTTTGCATCCAGTTACACTTTGCTCTCTTGGTACAGACATCAAACATGTATAGACACAGGCACAGTTAAAAAAAGTGTGCACACTATGACAGTATGAGTGTACAGATATTTACATAGATAATTTGTAATTTACAGATATTTTACAGCTGATGTTACTGACATTTGAGTACGAGTCCTGGATGGAGGACAGGCTGACACCAATAATTTTCTCTGCAGACCTTATTGTCCGTTGCAGTCTTTTCTTTTCCTGTTTGGTGGCTGATCCAAACAGTGATGGAAGAGCAGAGAACAGACTGAATGATGGCAGAGTAGTAGTAGTCAGCAGCTCCATAGGCAGGCTGAGCTTCCTGAGCTGGCGCAAATATGAAGTCTTAAACCTGATCTTACAAGCTGATATCTTAACTAGAAAATAACACATACTAAAATTGTAATATTTCAGATAACTGAGATCTACACACAATCTGTAAATCTACAAGAAGGAACAAAACTAACAAGAATGCTCAAAGAGCATCATCTGAGTTTATTTTTTATACAAACAGGAAACACGAAGTTATTTTTACATGTACATCTCTTTTACAACTGCTGTAATTTTTTTATTTTACTTCCATGTATTACTGCATTTGCAAAGAGTGGCAATTTTTCAAGGAGAGTCTCCTTCAAATCTCCACCCAGATTGAGGCCAAATGCTTTTACCAGGAGTTGAGAACCCACCACGAGCCTGTGCGGCTGTTGGTTTACCTCTGCGTCGAGGTGAGTCTCCTTCTTTGTGGCTTTGTCGATTCCTATAATCTCAATTGTCTCATTCTGGACGCCGACACTTTGAACCTGTTTAAAGACAAATTGACATCAGTCAACAGTAAAACTTCAAAGCAACATTGTGCAACTTTTCTACCATAAAATAATAGATTGAGTTATATTTTACAACAGATGACCTTGTGAATTTTGGTGAATACAGTTGAGTCCAGTGATGTGTTCTCATAGTACTTGCAGATCTTCATGTTGGTAATCTTGATAATATCGCCAACCGATAATCCTTTGCATTGCTTGGTGTTGTCACGCCACATGGAGATCCTGGTGGAACCGGTCTCATCTTGTAGTTGGATATCTTGCACGTTTACCTTCTTTTTTTCTTTCTGCACAGTAACTTGTCTGATGGGATGAATCTGAAAAAAAAAAAACAAGATTTAAGACTAGAGTGTGCCTGACTCTGGCCCCATCGCGCCCTTACATTATTATTGACACTGCGGTAGCACAGAGATAAAGTTAGTCAAAGGCAGGCTTGAGGTTGCCAAGCAACCAGGGTCAGGCCAGAGCAATTAGGCGCAGGTGTGCTCTCTGTGTGTGACTGCTGAGAGACACCGAAAATATCAAAATTAACCCCCTCGAACTAGTGGCCTGTTCTGCCTGACAGACAATGTTAGAGATTAGCTGAAGAACAGAGTTGGTAGTAGGGCTGGGCGATATGGCCTAAAAATAAAATCTGATTTTTTCACAATTAATCGATTTTTTTTTTTCTTAAAAACTAGAAACGACAAGGAAATCATTCAAATAAGCTTTGATTTTATTTGACACAAAAAAATATGAATTTTATGAAATTATGAATTTCCCTATTGGGTTTGAAGTGCAAACCTAACCTTCACCAATCTTCACTTAAAAAAAATAAATAAAAAGGTCCCTCTTGATTAAGTAAGGACGAATTTCCCTATTGGGATAAATAAAGTGCAAATATAACTTTTACCAAACATCACTTTTTGTAAAACAAAAGGTGACTCTTGGAAAAAATGTAGAAGAAAGACACGTTTGTAAACAAAATGAATCATGCTATTTGCATGCTAAATAACAAAATTATACATGAGGTGCTCCTGTAATGTCTTTCAATGTGTTTTATTTATTTATTTTTTTACAAATTTTTCACGTGTACTGTTGTATACATGGGCAGGGCAACTTCAGTGAAATAATTCCGGCTCGGTAGCTCATGTTTGGGGTCAATTGATTGTCATTATTAATTGATTTAATAAATTGATCAAATCGATTTATCGCCCAGCCCTAGTTGGTAGAGACCAAAAGTGGAGCTAAAAGAAAGAGTATATTGGAGTTAAACTCACCTTTGTAACGGTTCCTTCAAAGCTCACTTCAGTCTTGTCAGCAAACGATTTGGCTTCAGCAATGGGGTAGAGTGGACACTCGGGATAAATGAGTTTCCGAGCTTCCATCTCGTGCTCTTCTGGGACTATAACAGTTTTAGTGTCTGACACGTTGCTCTGTGAGGTAACCTTAACACTAATCTTATCTCTTTTTAGATCTGTGAACAAGTAGGACTTGCCTTCGTTGATTTCTTTATAACGCTTTTTTCCATATACCATCAATTTCATGCTGCCTGTCTTATCGGCAATTGACAGCTGAAAGAAAACCTTTTTTACATGATCTTTGGTGTGGTATGTGCGCAGAGCTGATTTCTGAACAACTTTCCCTATGACGCCGACAATGTCACCAAGTTCACTGCTGGTTTTCAGATCATAGATGGATATTTTCTGCATACAAACAAGACAAAACAAGTCTCCAATAAATTATTAAGTAAGAAAGAAACAGAAATATAATATAAAAGTTGTTTTCAGTGAAAGCAAATTCAAAGAAAATTCACTTACCCAAGGATGAGTGTTTGTCTCCTGGAAAACAAACATTCCATCAGTACCCAGTTCCCAGTAATGAAAGAACAAACATGATTACTGGCCTTTAAAAACTTTTTACTGCCTAGAGCAGGGGTCTTCAACCAGGGATCCGTGACCCCTAGGGGGTCCGCAGAGGTACTGCAGGGGGTCTGCCAATTATTGCCATAATAATTGACAATTTTCACCAAAATAATAGTGAATGTGAGGATGGATGGATAATTGAGAAACTATAAATGGCAGAGGCAATCGCACTCCAATTGGATGAATCATTGAACATGTCCAAAGACAAACAGCTCTTGGTATTTAATGACCAATAATAATTATGCATGAACTTTTAATTAATCATGAACACATACAGGCTAATAACCCAGTATATAAATAGGTCAATAAGGTGAAATAAAAATGAAATTTTGAGGGTGTCTGACTCTGGTCCTGTCGCGCCGATATATTATTATTGACACTGCAGTAGCACAGAGACATCAATGAAGTTCGTTGAAAGAAGGGTTGAGGTTGCCAAGCAACCAGAGTCAGCTGCAGGCCAGAGCAATAAACTGCTAAAGTTAAAAATGTGACCTGGGGAGATAGAGAAAGAACAGGTGCTTCGTGCTCCTTTTGGAAATTTCTCCTCTCTGATTTACATGGGAGTAGATGGGGCTGTCGGTGGGTGATCCTGGCGCATCAGTGCGTCTCGCGCCAAAACTATAAGTCTGACAGCTTCAGCAGTGATATCACTGCGTAGTAGGGCTGGGCGATATAGACAAAGAGTCATATCTCGATATTTTTTAGCTGGATGGCGATACTCGATATATATCGATATTTTTTCCGTGGCCGGATAATTTCATACGTCTATTATTAATGGCCCGCCGGTAAATCGCACTCCCACCACTCATACTACAAATCCCGCAATGCACTGCTCCTATGCACCACGTCTAACCCCGCTGGCTTCAGTTGTTTATTGACACACTAATCAGTGGTCCAGTGTTGACGACTTAGCGACTTTTCAGACCCTCTAGCGATTTGTTTTTCCCCAGAAAGTGACTAGCGACAAATCTAGTGACTTTTTCTGGAGTTATTGGAGACTCGAGCAGCGGGAGACTTGGACAGAAGGAGAGGAGAAATAAAAGCGAACTGGTGGCTCAAGGGAAGAAATGTATAGTCATTTTAACACAAAATAAACTATATCGATATTGACGATATGGTCTCGTGCTATATCGCGTTTGAAAATATATTGATATAGATTAAAATATCGATATATCGGCCAGCCCTACTGCGTAGCCCATGACTTTTCCTACGTTTCTATGTATAATTTTCTTCTGTAGAGTGATATTTATGGCTACAAGAGCCGTTTGCAAATGTATTTTTTGACAAATGTTTCTCTCCCTCTCCACTCTAGCGATGATGTCACCCACTCTAGCTCTCGAACATACTACCAATACACACCCATTGTTAATTTAGGCTTGGTTTTTTTGGCGATTTTTAGGCAAACCGCTTAGAAAGTCATAGCACACCATTCCCGGCCAAGCTGGTCGTTTTGTGTGTACGTGCGACCAAAACTGTGGGAGGAGTAGTGCGCCGAAATTCCTGGAATATTAGTATGGGGAATAGTAAATAGTGCGCCTTGCAGGCACACATTATTATAGGTCAGGCAACTGTGATACGTTTTAAAATATTAATTTACATGTGGGTGTCCCTGTTCTCGTCCAAGGGGTCCTTTGGCTGAAAAAGGTTGTAGACCCCTGGCCTAGACATTCTCATTATGAGTGTTTTCAGCTATACAGAGTATATTGATAAATCAATCATATGCCAATGTTTAAGAATGCATGCAAGGTGAAACTCGGCATTAATAAGTTTATTTCAAAACTCCTACCTTTTCAGGTTGGCAGCTCTTCTGTCGATCTGTTGAGAAACAAACATCATTCAAACACATCAAAAACAAACTACTAAAATCAACATCATGATTTTAGTATAGTATAGTTAGTATCATGGATCATGTTAGCTGCTCGAGTCATTTGGCAAGTTATGAATAACATATCCACTCAGATAATGTTTTGCTGAACATTAGCTACAACCCTGCTTTGCAGCATATATCTGGCTGGGTATCTAGTGAGTGCCGGTCGCTTGCTGACGTTAGCGGACTAAGTTTTTACGTCAGTGTTTGTCAGTTTTCAGTTTTACATCACCCAAATTACACAAACTGCCCAACAAACAAAGATAATGTGGGATCAGATCTTAAACCTTTAGTTTGTTAACCTACCTGTTAAAAACATTTCTTCCTCCTCCACTGAATCATTTTTTCTCTTCACAGCTGAAAATGAAACAACAGAAATCATCATGAAATGGTTAAGTTTTCTCCATAGCGTGGCCGAGAGATACAGTGCGGTGCTTGAACATCCAGAGGGTACTCAAAACAGAGCTGCTGCTCCTTCATTCCAAAAGTAGCAAGATGATATGGTTCAACATTTGATTAGAAGGAGGCATAGGTGGTTTTCTGAGCACATACAAGTTGTATGAGACCCCAAGGTGGACCAAGAACACGCTGGAGGGATTACATATTCTTAACCTGCTGTAACTATAGCCTGATCCCAGATAAGTGGAAGAAAATGGATGGATGGATGGATGGATGGAAGAATTGACAGACAAAACCAAATACAAAAGTAATGCCTAAGTTTACATGAGTTGAGTTTTCCTTCATTAAGAATCGCTGCCAGATTATACAAACTACAAAGGATTTTTAGGACAATGTGGGACCAAATCTCAAACCTTTGCTTTGTTAACTTACCTGTTGAAGAAGTTTCTTTTCCCTCCACTTGATCAATGTTCCTCTTCAGCCCTGAAAAATGAAAGTTGACAAAATGTAAACATGAACACAGCTTTGTGTCACCCTTCTCCAAAACAATGGAAATCACCACAAAATTAGTTCAACCAAAATCAACATTGTGTCCATCATTTATTAAGTGGAGTCAATCTTTTGGCAGAAATGATGAAGCCTGCTCCAGTAGAACTTTGGCTGTGTTAACATGAATTCTGATTGACATATTTAGAAAATCGTTAATAGCATCACTCCAGGCCATTAAGTAAACTTCAGTCAGCATGCTGTTGCCCACATCATCCTAGTAATCAGCCAAAAGTGACATACACAAGACTGAACACTGGAAAATGAATTCATCATATTTAGAATAACATAAGTATTTGTGACGTTCCTATATTTGATTTGGACCATTGGGTCAATGATGCTCACTACCTCGCTGCAATCAACATCAGACAGCAATCAACACCAGACTAACACTGTGAAGTAGCTAGATAATATTGTTCAATCATTTGGCGCTTGTTGACGTTAGCGGACTGAGTGTTTAATCCAATGTTTGGCAGTTTTAGTTTTACATCACCCAAATTACACAAACTGCCCAACAAACAAAGACAATGTGGGATCAGTTCTTAAACCTTTCGTTTGCTAACCTACCTGTTAAAGACATTTCTTCCTCCTTCACTGAATCATTTTTTCTCTTCACAGCTGAAAATGAAACAACAGAAATCATCACAAAATGATTTCAACCAACATCCCCATCGTGTCTGTCATTTCTCAGGTGGATTCGATGTACTGGGCTGTTGGGGTGAAGATGGAGCTAAGTTTGAATATAAAGCTTCACATTTTCTAGTCTGTGTTCCAACCCTCACCTATGATCATGAGCTTTGGGTAGTGACTGAAAGAAGTAGATTGCGGATACAAGTGGTGAAATAAGTTTTCTCCTTAGGGTGGCCGAGAGATACGGTGCGGTGCTTGAGCATCCAGAGGGTACTCAAAATAGAGCTGCTGCTCCTTCACGCCAAAAGTAGCAAGATGATATGGTTCAACATTTGATTAGAAGGAGGCATAGGTGGTTTTCTGAGCACATACAAGTTGTATGAGACCCCAAGGTGGACCAAGAACACGCTGGAGGGATTACATATCCCCACCTGGCCTGGAAATGCCTCTGGATCATGCAGTACAGGTTAGAACATGGCTGAAGAGAGGGATGTCTGAAATACCCTTCTTAACCTGCTGTAACTATAGCCTGATCCCAGATAAGTGGAAGAAAATGGATGGATGGATGGATGGATGGATGGACAAAACCAAATACAAAAGTAATGCCTAAGTTTACATGAGTTGAGTTTTCCTTCATTAAGAATCGCTGCCAGATTATACAAACTACAAAGGATTTTTAGGACAATGTGGGACCAAATCTCAAACCTTTGCTTTGTTAACTTACCTGTTGAAGAAGTTTCTTTTCCCTCCACTTGATCAATGTTCCTCTTCAGCCCTGAAAAATGAAAGTTGACAAAATGTAAACATGAACACAGCTTTGTCACCCTTCTCCAAAACAATGGAAATCACCACAAAATTAGTTCAACCAAAATCAACATTGTGTCCATCATTTATTAAGTGGAGTCAATCTTTTGGCAGAAATGATGAAGCCTGCTCCAGTAGAACTTTGGCTGTGTTAACATGAATTCTGATTGACATATTTAGAAAATCGTTAATAGCATCACTCCAGGCCATTAAGTAAACTTCAGTCAGCATGCTGTTGCCCACATCATCCTAGTAATCAGCCAAAAGTGACATACACAAGACTGAACACTGGAAAATGAATTCATCATATTTAGAATAACATAAGTATTTGTGACGTTCCTATATTTGATTTGGACCATTGGGTAAATGATGCTCACTACCTCGCTGCAACCAACATCAGACAGCAATCAACACCAGACTAACACTGTGAAGTAGCTAGATAATATTGTTCAATCATTTGGCGCTTGTTGACGTTAGCGGACTGAGTGTTTAATCCAATGTTTGGCAGTTTTAGTTTTACATCACCCAAATTACACAAACTGCCCAACAAACAAAGACAATGTGGGATCAGTCCTTAAACCTTTCGTTTGCTAACCTACCTGTTGAAGACATTTCTTCCTCCTTCACTGAATCATTTTTCTCTTCACAGCTGAAAATGAAACAACAGAAATCATCACGAAATGATTTCAACCAACATCCCCATCGTGTCTGTCATTTCTCAGGTGGGTTCGATGTACTGGGCTGTTGGGGTGAAGATGGAGCTAAGTTTGAATATAAAGCTTCACATTTTCTAGTCTGTGTTCCAACCCTCACCTATGATCATGAGCTTTGGGTAGTGACTGAAAGAAGTAGATTGCGGATACAAGTGGTCGAAATAAGTTTTCTCCTTAGGGTGGCCGAGAGATACGGTGCGGTGCTTGAGCATCCAGAGGGTACTCAAAATAGAGCTGCTGCTCCTTCACGCCAAAAGTAGCAAGATGATATGGTTCAACATTTGATTAGAAGGAGGCATAGGTGGTTTTCTGAACACATACAAGTTGTATGAGACCCCAAGGTGGACCAAGAACACGCTGGAGGGATTACATATCCCCACCTGGCCTGGAAATGCCTCTGGATCATGCAGTACAGGTTAGAACATGGCTGAAGAGAGGGATGTCTGAAATACCCTTCTTAACCTGCTGTAACTATAGCCTGATCCCAGATAAGTGGAAGAAAATGGATGGATGGATGGATGGATGGAAGAATTGACAGACAAAACCAAATACAAAAGTAATGCCTAAGTTTACATGAGTTGAGTTTTCCTTCATTAAGAATCGCTGCCAGATTATACAAACTACAAAGGATTTTTAGGACAATGTGGGACCAAATCTCAAACCTTTGCTTTGTTAACTTACCTGTTGAAGAAGTTTCTTTTCCCTCCACTTGATCAATGTTCCTCTTCAGCCCTGAAAAATGAAAGTTGACAAAATGTAAACATGAACACAGCTTTGTGTCACCCTTCTCCAAAACAATGGAAATCACCACAAAATTAGTTCAACCAAAATCAACATTGTGTCCATCATTTATTAAGTGGAGTCAATCTTTTGGCAGAAATGATGAAGCCTGCTCCAGTAGAACTTTGGCTGTGTTAACATGAATTCTGATTGACATATTTAGAAAATCGTTAATAGCATCACTCCAGGCCATTAAGTAAACTTCAGTCAGCATGCTGTTGCCCACATCATCCTAGTAATCAGCCAAAAGTGACATACACAAGCCAGATCACTGAATCATTTTTTTTTCTCTTCTATTCTCTTCAACCCTGAAAATGAAACAAAAATAATAATCACAAAATGATTTCAGCATCTTGTGCATACACCATACGTGTCACATCCTTTGGATTTTTACTGAAAATGTGTCTTGACATTTGTCAGTGTTGTTATAGGCAACTGAGAAAGTCAAGGAAGGGCTCATTTTATAACCTTTACAAAATGTTACAACCTGTTAACACAATAGCAATAAAAGGTGATTAAGTTATACAATTTATACATATAATGCCTCCGAATCTTACATATTAATATCAGTGTGCTACAGTAAAGGACCATCTCCAATGTTCATAATGATTTTTAAATACTCTCCAGCAGGGCCCAAGGCCCCCACTAACATTACATCCAACATCTGTCATCCAGTGAAACACTTAAAAAAGTCCAACAGAGATGAATATCTAGCCACAAACCCACAGTTCAAAACACTAATTAAATGAACTGACCTTTGTGTCCATTTTCATGTTCGTTCTTCAGTTTGTCCACAAAGGGGCGCAGGAGGTCCTGGATCGTGGCATCCTTTCTTGGTATCCAATCCATGGCATCATTGATTACAGAAATAGATTCTTTTAGTCCGTAGCGCTCAATGATTTTTTGGACAATATTTTCTTTGGAATCCTTCTTCTGAGACCTGGGAATTTTTTTCAATCTAAACAGCAACTTCCTGAACTGTTTTTTCTCCAGTTCCTCCAGGATGGAGAGCAGAGCATCCTTCCATTCCTCCTCTGAAATATCTGACATCTGTGAACACAAAAGGGTGAGGGAGCAGAAATGTTAGACACTGTTCCTTCTGTCTTCCTGACATGGATGTCAAAGTCAACACTTTAACCGTGTAGTCTTGTTCAGATAAAAGTGCTGCAGTACAGACTAGCTATGTTAGGATGTGCAAGTCTTTTTCCCTGTGACTTCCTGCTTGTCGTGTTCCATGTTTGTCTTATCTCCCCTGTATGTGCAGTTTTCCTGTCTCCTGCCACTCCTCTATTGAGGCAAGTTTGTTGTTGTACCTTGTGGTAAAGCTTCAACCTTTTCAGAAGATCTTTTGTGTTTTTGATTGTTTGCCTTCACACTTGTTTTTTCCTGTTTGTTCTCCAGCCCAGCCCTGCCATAGGCCTACCTCTATAGAGGAGAAATAAATCACAATCGTGACGGTTGATATTACTGTCTTGAGACTTTTATTCAAATAATTACCGCGCTTTTTCCAGGTAGGTGGAGAAGCAATCGATCCCGGAGTGCAGGTTTCAGACCATCCTGTAGATGACTGATCAACGTTATAATTACTTGAATTATTAATGTATTAACACATAAAAATGAAATAACAATGAAAAATAAACACTCTTTTAACTCTCTTTTTAAACATTTGACTACTTTAATTTGACTACCTTTGTTTAAATTTTTTTTCTCTCTCTCTTATGAGGGTATTGAGTTTTCCTGTGTTTTTAGAGTCCTTGAACATCTCTTGTCTTTGTTTGTTGTTGGTTTGTTTAATCTGTTTTTTTGTCCAATCAGTGTTTATTACGTGGATGGCCTACCAGCGTTCGGAGGGGGCGGGATTAGAACGAGAGAAGAAAGGGAGAGGACGCTTGGTGCTGTTCTGAAGTTCAGAAAATATAGTTTGTTATTTTATTTTTTTAATTAAAAACAAACCGGGGGTTTGTGATCGTCCGGACTCTGCTGGGAGGACGAGGAGAAAATAAGTTTTAGGTGTGACTGCTGTGCGGGCGCACGGACTGAGGTTTCGCTTGGACAGCCTGCTAACTAGCATTAGCATTGACTGTTAGCAATTCAGATTAGCGTTGCTAGGCAGCAGGAGGACGAGGATCACGAACGCGTGAGGAGCCGGGATTTTCTTACGGGTATTTTATTTGTTTTATTTGCATTTTATTTCAATTTATGTTGAATAAATGTTCCCCTATTTTTACCAGTAAATCTGCGTGTGTAATAATTATTTATTTTGCTAACAGAGTAATAATTGTGATTTGTATTGACAAGAAGGTGGTTATAATATATATAGGCCTATATATATGCATGAGTTAGCTGTCAGTGAAAATCAAAGACCTAGTAAAATACCTACAGATTAATTTTTTTAAAAATAGACTCCTATAATTACACCTCCCATGCTAAAATGTTTCAAAGATAACTGAGGTATGTATAATTATTGTGTGTCAAATTAGAATTGAGTGGGAGGGCTACATGAACTCGTGGTAATCACAAAAAAGTGTAAACAAAACAAAATATGTTTATTTTCGATTCTTCAAAGAAGTCACTTTTTCTTTAATGACAGCTTGGCTCCTTCTTGGTCACTGGGAATGTTTTTTTCATTGACAGGTGTGCCAAAAGTTAGTAACATTGGATGTCTTCAGTGTTAAACTACAATGTAGAAAGTAACAAAGAAAAAAAAACATAAAAAGAGAAGACGTGTCCAAACTTTTGACTGCTACTGTGCAAAACTGGTAAACATTTTTCTTTTGAACTTTACCTAAAAGTTGAATGGTATAGCAACACCATTGAGTACTGCACCTCAATTTTATTCTGCCACTATGTACTTGTACTCCACTGTTTCTACTATTCAGATGGAAATTTGATTCTTTTTACTGACTTACTTGATGTTTAGTCACTTTGCATATATTATTTTTTTTAGAGTTTTTCTAAACTCCACACAACTCACCTTCTACATAGGACATCACTCTTCCTGTTTCAACATTAGCTTTATTACAAACATGTTTAATGTTAGCTCACCATCTTTACTCCTGAGATTGACTGGAGAATTAGCCAAAATCAAAAACCAGTTTGAGTTCCTGGTGAGTAAGTCTAAGTATACTTTACAGAACGTTCAGATCAATCTTCATACAAATTAAGAACAATTTATAAAATGCTAAATAAAAAAGACGATGAAAACTTTGTTCACACACACACTTTATTGCAAAGGATTATCTGCCATAATTTTTGTAACGTTTAACACCTTTCAGATTGATCCACAGTAGCATTAATGACAAACAGCCTGAACACACTTTTACTTTAACATTTCTATTTGTTCTGACAGCTGATTTTACTGTCAGCCCGATGCACTGACAGCTATGAAACAAAGATCAGAACCAGTGATGGAAAATATATAAAATAATTCAAAATTGTTTCTTTCGCTAAAGATGAATTCATTTCTAATTTAAATGTTTAAATTCAGCTGTGAAATAAACATGACCTGGAGGAGTTTCGAAGCCAAAGTGAATCAACATTTGGTCGTATTCAAGAAAAACACGTTCAAAGGAATGATGCAACATTTCATCCAACAACAACAAACAACAACAACAAACACATCAAAGGTTTAAAAATAAATAATTCAGGTGACGTCTGACCTCCTCTCTTTACACCAATAACATCTTAACCAACCAGATCGCCCCAAAGTGAGATTTCAGCTGCTGATTGGTCCACTATGAAGGATGTCTGACACTGTAACGTAAACTTTATGGACAGAAAATGACCTCCAGCTGCTGATGTCAAGTCGTCGGGTTGTCAGAGGTCAGATCATGGCTGCGGCTGTTTATGTCACCATGTACTCTTGACGTTTGTTGAGTCGGACCTGGCAGAGCGACACGGCGCCCACTGCCACATAGATGGCGGCAGCGATGAAGCAGTTGATGCCGACCTGGTTGTAAAGACTGTAGATGTTCTGAGGAGGATTTTTACTGCATGAAAGAAGAAGAGACGAGTTACTGCAGCTCTACAGCTGTTACATCTTTAATCAAAGATTATTAAAGAAATGCTCATTATGTCACATCATATATGAGGCCTTAGTAGAACTGTAACAAGCCACAGTTTTAATTATCAACTGATAGGATTATTTAACCATCGTTTTGTCTATAAAATGGCAGAAAAAGGTGGAAATGTTCTAGTTTCCCACAGCTAAATGTGTCGTCTTTAAATGTTTTGTCTAAAACTATAAAGTTATTTAGTTTGCCATCATATATGACAAAGAAAAGCATCAAATCTTGGCATTCATGAAGCTGGAACAGGTTGATTTTGCCGTTTTTGCTTAAAAAAAAAAAAAAAAAAAACTAAATTCATGCAGCTATAGCGTATACGGTTAGCTTATTGTATCTCGGACTGGGATCGAACAGCGACTGAGTCCGTTAGATGTTCACTGGCGGCTAACGGCAGCTACAGCAGCAGTTACAGCTACATTAACAAGTAAAGCTGTTCGTCAGGAAACTGAGTGGTGGATGTTACTGGTTGAAGATTATGGAAGAAAACATGGTTGATTGATTTTGATTTAAGAATATAACAAACATTTTTTGACATATATCGTCCAATAGGAGCACAATGTGATCCAAAAAGGTTGAAAAGGTGTTTTTCTTTTTATCATCTCGATTGTACGGCGTTTGTTTAATTTGCTGCTCTGCTCGTGCTCTCTACTCACTCGTTGCGAATATCTTCTTCAGTGAATGGGACGTCCTCGATCAGCACGGCTGACTTTGCGCTGAAGAAGATTCCCAACATTGCCTGGAAGAAAAGAAAAACAGAACAGAGACACACCAGAGGCCACAGCATGTAAATAACTGGTCACATTCATTTAAAAATTGATAAAATTGTGTAAAAAAAAAAAAAAAAAGCTTTTTATTACAAATATCAGGAGTGAAACAGAGAAAAATAAAATCAATAACCTGTCTGACCTCTTTACTGGTAACCACTAAGACTCAACATCATCAATATCCAATAACCTTTCCATCACACTAAAGCCTTAAATGATGAGATCTGTTAAAGTTGAAACAAAACCTTAAACATTTTATAAAAAATATAAATTAAGATGAACGCATTTCACTTGAAGTCCACTGACTTCATATAAAGACGGACGATATGACAGCTCCTTAAAAAGTGAAGTTAGAACGTCTGGATCGCCCACTGGTGGTTGGCTGCAAAAAATCTCATTAACAGTATGACATTTTACATGTCTCTTAACGCACCGATATTTATTGAAATATAAGTTTTTCTGTTATGTTTTAATTTCTTATGTAATGCTATAAAAAGGAGGTTTGAAGTCATGCATGGGTGCCTCAATACACCTGGAGACTATACAGTCAATGGTTTTGACTCTGTAATGTCAGAAAATAGTTCACTGTAAGACTGTGACATTTGAGGGCCTAAAATTTTATTTTTCTTTCATGAGAAATGACCAATTAATTTCCCTTTAAATCAAATCAAATCATTGTTTTGCACTGAGGGGAACAGAATTTCAATTCTCTCTATGTCCTGTGTTGAATGCAACTTGACTTGAAAATTCAGCCTGAAATAATTCACATAATTTTCATGAAGCGCAGAACAAAACGAAACACAATCCTTCTACAAATCATTGATCGTTAATCAGCCAAAGTTTTAATAATCGATTAACTGTTTCAGTAAATATTCACGGGGACACTTTGTTCATTCTCTGGTTGCAGCTTTTCTGTTTTAGCCTTCATTGTACTTCAGTTATTGTCTTTTATTTATTTATTCGCTTGTTTGTGAGACGTAGTGTAATAAATGATGATAAATGATGATCTGAGGACAGTATATTTTTTCCTAACACATCCTCTTAGTGGAAAAACCGACTTCCTCCTCTGAAACATCACATGATGCCAAAAATAGAGTCACATGATTCGGTTTTCTGCCACTGAGTTCCTGAATTAAAAGGCTTTAATAATAATGTAATAATTGTTAGTAGTAATGATAATCATCTTAACGTGGTGGAAAACGTTTTCAATCAGTAGATATAACCATAAAATGACTTTAATATACCTTGTACATACACATACATATTTGTGTCATGAGCTGATCAGATATTCAGGATTTAAATGGTGCCGATCAACAAATACATGTATCTCAAGAGAAATTATCATTTTTTTTAAATCAAAGTCTGAATTAAATTAACATTAAATACACAGTTCACAATGTAAACCACTGTTCAGTTGTAGTTATAGCTATTCATTTGACTAAAAATCAGGCTTTAGCCGCATCCATACCGTAAATAACAGAGGCACAGATGTTGAATGCAAGCTAATTGATCAAACTGACGGCGTATTGATTACTAATGCAATAATACTATCTAACATACGGTTAGCTCGGCCTACTTGGGCTCCGTCTATGTACCGGATACGTAATAACGTTCATGGATAACCTTGGACAGACAGTTTATTTGTTATCACTTTTTAAGGTCTCACTAAATGTAATAAATATATTAAATAAAAAAAATCGGCTGTGGGTTTATCTGACGTTTGTTTTAAACCAACCCGTCCCCACGAACGTCGGTACACTTCCAGGCAATAGTCGGCCCCGCCTGACGGAGCTCCGTGTCTTACCAGCATAATAACGCCCCAGATGCTGATCACGATCCCGCAGGCGGCCATCTTCGGCCCGCAGAACAGAAGTGACGGCATGTCCGCGTACACACTGATCGACTGATGGACCAGAAGCTGATTTTATTCTGAATCTTTGATTCACGAAACTAAAAATTTCCCCATCGAAGGACGGTCACACACACACACAGTCAGCTGATCCTCGTCCACTCGGCTTTACTCGTGATGTGTCGATAGTGAACGAGCCGGTTCAAAGAGCCGGCTCTTTTTCAGTGAACGATGAGAGCTGGCACCTTTGAGGACATAACTGCTGGTGTTATATATCTGTAGATGTGACACAAAATATTACTTTCTGAATGATTTTGTTAAAGAAAAAAAAGCAAGAGTTTTAAAATTAAACATTAACAGACTTCGCATTTCTCATAATAAGTCATGTTTAGAATGAACATGATCTGTATCAATTTCATGCAAGTTTAACGTATTTCATACAAATTATTCTTTGTTATATGACTCCAGATGTGAAAGAAAGGAAGAACTGGTTTTTAGATTTGTTCACACCTGATTGGCTTAGATTTGATGACATTGTCATTAAAAAAAAAAAAAAAGATAAATGTGACAATGAAAACAAAACTGTTACAGAACAGTGCATTTGTATGTAACTTTTATTGGTGATTTAATTTTTTGAATGTTAGTATTGGCCCCCAGACATCTTCACATTGTTAAAAAAAAAAAGTTTGGACATCCCTGGTATAAGTGGTAAAACGAAGAGCCATTTGGGAGCCGAAAGAGCCAGCTCTTCGTGGTGAGCTGAGTCAAATGATCTGACTCCCTAAAAAGAACCGAACTTCCCATCACTGCTTTACTCGGTAAAAGTCGTTAACTATCGTGAGCCGCAAAGCTCACTGTCCAATCAGAATGTCCAATACGACACGCCCCGCCTTTTCCTCTGAGACTGACCAATGGCGTTCAGCTCCCAAAGTCGCGCAACATTTCCTTTATCCCGTCCACCTTTGTTTGGACGATATTTATATTGTTTTCTTCTAAATATGTAAATTTTAAATTCATCCTTTTGCGGTTTCCTGTGTTTAATCGGATCATTTAAAGCTTCGTTTTATTTTTAGAAATCTTTCCCACGTCTCCATGGAAGCCCGCTAACGACAGCGAGCTAGCTAACGTTACAGGAGCTAACTTTAGCTAGCAGCTAGCTGTGTGTTTCTAGTGTTGTTTTGATTGAAGAAAAAAGTTTAAAGAAAAAGACCTTCAGCCTTTATTAAAATGACGTCAGCCTCTGCAAAGGTAAGTTCATACCTTGTTATCGTCAACTCACGTGTGCGAGAGAGCGAGCAGCGTGCTAAGAGAGCAGCTGTACACAAAACTCCACTCAGAAATCTGTTAATTTTATATGTTTGTTTATAATACAAATAAAGGCTTCATGAAAAGTGCTCTAACTTTTTTTCATATACATTAATACAGCCTAGTGGCAAATTCGGCATGTAGTTAAAGCACCAAACATGCAATCTTTAAATAAAAGTCCAATATTTTATACTAATATACTACACATGCTAAATGCTGTGGCTGTGACTTTCATCCAGTGTCTACAGCCTGAGTTAACTCTACATAGTTTGTTTTCTTTATGTGTAATTCTATTACTTATTTATAATCTTTTTTTTAAATATATATATTTGTCAAGATCTTAGCACAGGTTTAATTTAAATGCAGATTTATTTATGTTATAGGTTAAATTTCATGTATGTTTACTGTCGCATAGCTTATTTATTTATTTTTTAAAGTGTGTTTATTAATTTTCAGAGAACATTGTCACACAAAAGCTATCTTAGTTATCCTGAAGAGAAAAGCACTCCAAAAAAACAAACAAACATACTAAATACATAGCAATACTCATTTGTTGATGGTTGACATACAAGGGAAGCATGCCTCCAATACTTTCCTTTCCTCCCCTCTAAGAACACCATAAAAGATCTCCACATACTGTCAAAAATGGGATATTTACCCTTTTCCAGTGCAAGAGAGTTTGACAGTCCTGCAAGCCAGACACTAATGCTTGGTTTGGTACTGGATTTCCAAGATTTGGCTATGGTATGTTTAGCTTGTAACATGCAAAAATAGAATTGTTTGCCTTGCCTTGCAAAGGTTATGATTTACAGGAAAAGATGCACAGTTTGGCGCACATTAATAGTTTTATACCTGTGACATGTAAAATCATATCATATCCAACACTTCAATCCGAAAAGCCTGGATCTGTGAGCAATCCCGTAGGCAGTGATATAATGTGCCCTTTCTACCACATTTGTAGCACGTGTTGGGAATATTGGGGGTGAATTTTTTTAGCTGAGTTGGTTCGTATAGTTTATTTCAATGTATATAATATGTCATGATGCTACTGAATGTTTGAATTTCCCTCGGGATCAATCTATCTATCTAATAATGATATTCAGATATCTAAAAGGGATCCTGACACAGTGTATACCTGCTACCTTAGCAATGCAGCATCAGAGGATTCCTGCTGACATTATTGCTGTGTTTACATCCACACACAGTCTGTTGAAAATCATCATTGTAACCTGTAATATTGCCCTTATTTATCACTGCAGGTGGGGGAGATTTTCTCAGCAGCAGGAGCTGCCTTCACCAAGCTGGGTGAGCTGACCATGCAACTGCACCCAGTATCAGACTCCAGCCCTGCAGGGTGAGAGCGACATTTGATTTGAACACTTTCTGCTGCAGGATTATTGGTTATCCATAACTTAGAATCAGCACTGAGCTGGACTGCATTAGCTTATGTAAAAGATTTGATTGCACAGTCATTTGTTCTGTAGTTGTTCAGTCAGCGAGGAGTGATTCTGTGTGTCAAGTCTCAAGTGTTTTTGTCCTCAGAGCCAAATGGACAGAGACTGAGATTGAGATGCTGCGTTTGGCAGTACGTCGGTTTGGCGACGATCTCAACAACATCAGCACTGTGATCAAAGAGCGCACGGTGTAAGTCTGCCTGTCCTGAAGGAGCAGTTCATCTATTATTAATCATGTCTTCAAGATACCTTGAATGGCTTCACCTTTGATTAAGATAAAAATGATGGTTTTTAATTGTGGTTCTGTGTTTTTCATGCCTCAACACGTTAAACAAATCTTAATATATTAGAATCCATTAAAAATGTAATATTAGGTTCCGTTTGTGACACATAAGTATTAAAGCTGAACACCTTAATTAAAATTAATGAAATTCGAGAGTGCTTTTTCAATCCTGCAACAATTGACCTTTAAAAATTAAGATAATTTTAAGGATAAATTCAGAGCCATAATTATAATTAGAAAATGTTTGTTTTACTTCCCAAAAAACTCCCGATCTTCGCACAACAGCCATTAAAATATAGATTAGTTATCTGTCAGTTAGCAACACATCTGGAGTCAAACCTGTAACATCACACATTATACCTCATTTGTTTATTCGGTACAAACACTGAAGTGTAAAAATGTTTTACAAGAGTTATGTGGTTTGTCAGAAACCCTTTGGAAATGGTTAATTGTTGTTCATCAGTGTGTTTTAGAGCTGCTCTGAGGTACTTTTTGTTAGCTTAGCTTTATTTTTTTTATAGCATACATGAGGTATCAATCTGAACTCTGACCGTCAGCAAGAGAAGAAGAAATCCTGCAGGAATTATCTCTGCTGTAACCACGTCAGCTGACTCCAGGACTGACTGCTGATTGGCTTGTTATTTTTCTTCTTCTGCAGTGCTCAGATAAAGAGCACAGTAAAGAGGAAGTTGTACGAGGACAGCCGAGTCCCCATTTCCTCTGAGTCCCCAAAGAAGACGGTCAAGAAAACCGCTGTCGCCATGGCGCCGACGCCAGCTCCCGCTGCTCCTGCCATGATCGCTGTGCCCACCTCGCAGGTTGTCGTGGCGACGGGTATGCAGAACAGCCCCTCTCTGGCCCCACCCATCAAGAAACAGAAGACGGCAGGTGAGAAATGACAGGAAGTGACTTATGTCAAATCAGATTTAGACGTGATGATGACATAGCTCCTCCCCCCACAGACGTGACGCTCAGCGCTCTGAATGACTCAGATGTGAACAGCGACCTGGTGGACATCGAAGGACTCGGCGACGGCACCTCCAACAAGAAACTCAACTTTGACCAAGGTCAGTGTCTCACATCGTTGCTGAATTTCTATTTTAGGTTACTTTGAAAAGTACATTTTCCTGATTATACTTACAGACCTTTCAATGCAGAAATTTACTTTTACTCCATAAAAAAGTATTAGTATGTAGAACGTCCCGGTGGTCTTCATAATCTCCTCGTCTCTCCTGTTCCCTCAGAGAGCCTGAACCTGGACTCCAGCCTCATCATGAACTCCAGTGACCTCCCCCTCTTGTCTCGCTGACCTTTGACCGCTCAGTTGACTCGCAGCACTGCAGAAACATCCAGAAATCTCGCATTGAAAAACATATACTTTTATTTTTTTATTTTACAAAGGCTCCTTCTCCTCTGTTACGCTCTTGTCACCTGATGTTCATTTGTTAACGTGAGTCTCTGCGTGGCTTAGAAATTCACCATGTAAAAAAAAAAACAACAAAATCGTTTATTTTGAAATGTTACTTTGAATCAAAAAAAAAAAAATCTAAAAAAAGTGAAGAAAAATTTGAAGGCAACAGAGATGAGAGAAATGTTGACCGATGAACTTCAGGTTTTTGTTTGTTTTTCTTTTTGCGGCAGAATTTTGTTTTAGTTTTCAGACCAGCTTCTATGTTCTGAAAAGTTTTAGAAATCAGTCACGAAGCCTCTAAAAAAGAATCAGTTTTTTACGTCCTGTCGTTAATCATGAAGAATAAGGTCAAGCTACAGATCAGTGTTGACTTCATCAGCTGCTTTAAAGTGTGGAAATCTGAAGGAACAGTGGCGTCTCCCTTCAAATTAGTTATTTGTGCTCTCAGTACTAATACATTAATCCCTCGATTTAAATATTGTGCATCAACCTGTAGCCTCGCTCTAGAGGTGTGTCATCGGTGACGTTTGAAAAAACTTCCTGCTGTTCTGACAATATTGATCCAGAGTCACCAAAAATGAAAGAATAAAGAAAATATTCAGCTAGTGGCACAACATAAAACGTTGTATCTCCTGATCTATGCAGCTGTTAATAGTAAGTTTATTTTGAGTGTAAAATCAAGACTTCAAGACGTGCTACGTTTTACTGTGTACTTAGTACTGCAGCATGTTAGTGCCAGTCTAGAAAAATAAAAACTCATCACTGTCATGTTATAACAAAGTTTATTGATAATTTTCACATTATTATTAACAAAATAAGTAATGTAAGGGATAATGTACATCGAGCTGGTGATTGTTGGGAAATAATCCCATTCAGGGTCATTTAAGACCACATCAACACTGTCCTGGGTTTATTTTACAGTGACCGGCTCGCTGTACATTATCCCTCTTATTGCACGGCTCCTCACTAGTGATTCAATTGCAGCTGCTGTGGTCCTCCAGAGTCTATTATCAGAACTGTGTCCATGGCAACAGTCTGTTATAAAGAAATAACTGTCTGTACAATTGACCAATCAGAATCCAGTACTTAACAAAAACCACGTTAACCAATTTAAAAAGTATATCATCATAACAAGCTCAGTGTTCAAAGAAAATGTAATATAAGTTTGTATGTTGCAACAATGTGAAAAACCTTTTATGTTATAGGATTCAGGAAATATCTGTTTTTAACCATCAAAGGAAGTTTAGTTCAGTGACACACGAGCGGCACAAAGTTTCCAGGAAGTTCCCCAGAAACTTCTACAGAAAAGTTTTAAAATGCAACAATCCTGTAAAACTTAAAGTAAGTCCGCATATCAACCTGAGTCCAGAGAAAGAACTCGGCAGTAAATTAATAGCGGGATACAAATGATTAAACTGAGGGAATAAAATAAGTTTACTGAACAAACAAATAACTAACTTGAGCGGATGTTTTTTCAGAGACCCACCTGAACTTTAAAGTATAACTCTGGTGTTATTATGTATATCAACCCCAAGTTTGGACCCAAACCAACAACGTTAGTACTGAATACTTCCTGTCTGTGGCTCTCAGATCTTTGGTTCCTACTGAAGACGTAAACAAAATATATACTTTCATGTTTAAAAAGGTTTAATGAAACTGCTGCTCACTGTAGTTTTGGTGAGCATTTGTGGCAAATCAGGCTGTGATACAACCACAGGACCTGTTCTAGATACATTCGCTGTTGGTTTGAGTGTCAACATGAGATTTATTAACAATAAAAAACATGTAGAATACCAGCAGACTTGAATCTGATAGTTGGCTATCATGATGGTAGCTGCTGCGAGTTAGAAAATGTAACAATTTATCAATCAGTGGCTGAGTGATGTAAAAACAACAGTTTGATTATGTTAAGTAAAACAAACACACCTGTTTTCTTGTCTCTTTTTGTTTATGTTGATGTGGTTTGATGGTGTTTTAATCACCGTTGTGTTGCTGGTTTTAATGTGTGCCTGAAACAAAGTTCCAATCAGTGGGTGGGATATATTAGGCAGCATGTGAACATTTTATCCTCAAAGCTGACATGTTAGAAGCAGGAAAAATAGGCAAGCGTGAAGATTTAAAGGAATGCCCATGAACTGTGATGGCTAGACAACTTGGTCAGAGCATCTCATCATATTTTCTAGATCAAACATTAATAAAATTAAGTTAAAATACTTTTCTAAATCAACTTTCAAGTGCACGTTCACATATTCAGATTCTTGTTTTGTCCAAACAACCAAAGATAATCTGTTTTTATATAATTAATATACTATAAGAGGAACTAGATTCTTTAAGACGCAAACTGAGGAGAGAATAAGAAATGTAAGAACACAAGTTTGTAATTTAATGGCACAATTAATTTTAAAGATCAATAAAGGACGAATAAAATTCTAAAAATAATAAACCAGAATAATCGTTTAACGAACACAATCTGTTTCTAAAAAGGAAAAAAAAAAACACATTTTCTGATATGATACAGACTCTTTTATTGATAGTTTTCATATACAATATAATATGTATTTATAGTTTGTAGATGAATTGTTTCCACTAAAAACTAGAAAGTCATTCTGCGTCATTTCTACAGCCATGAGATCATCAGAAGGGAATGAACACTTGAATATAGACTTTTATTTTACAGTTGCATAAAAATACATCATCTCATTTGTCTTATGTAGAGAATTTGTCCAAAAGAATGGGAAAAAAAAAAACTATTTACAGTTTGAAAATACTTGTGTGAATGTTTCTATAGATGTGCTTTTAGTTCCCTTTTCTCATTTCCAATAAAACTTTAGCGGCCCTTTTTAAAGTCGTACCTCACTCTGGCTGATCACCGTCATTTTTCAGCACTTTTTCAACAATTTTTGACCCGAAAACAATGTTGCTGGTGTCGGTTTTAAGGTTAAACATCAAGGTCTAAGTCAAATCACATAAATGCAGTTTTTTGCGTCACAAACATGTAAATTTAAAGTGCTTAAAGTATTTAAACAGGAAATGAACACAGAAACAAAGTTTGTTGTTTTGCTTGTTTTTTTTTTTTTAGAGCATTCTGGATTAAAAATTAATCTTAAGAGTTTCGTTTAAAAAAAAAAAAAAAAAAAAAACAGTAGCAACAGAGAGGCCATGTATGTTTATAGGATTTTTATAGGACAAAAATGAACTTGGATCGCTCAAAAACATTTTACGATCCAAGTTCATTTTTGTCCTTGGAAATAAATAGTTTGACAAAATAAATCTTTACTTAAAAGCCAATTTTTCAAGCTTTCAAACATATCTCATGGTCTTCATTGTCATCAAGTTACCTAAGTATGTAATTTTGTTCAGGCCATAGTCAAGGATTATCATCTTCCCCTTTATTTAACCACCTGTAACTATGTGACCAGTCACATGATCACAGGGGATATCTCCATGGCAACTGAGAGAACACTACAATTCACACTTGAAAGCTCCAGAAATAGCTACAAACTGGACTTTGAGTTGAGATTACTTGTATTTTGTCCTTGGCCTCTCTGTTCAGTCTGGTCAAAACTAAAACGTGATGTGTGGGAACTATGGGTCACAGGAAGGGTCAGTTTGGGTGCTGAGAAATTGCCGCTTTTTCCAGAGTGAAATATCGCTTTAATACTGAAAAATGTTGACTGGTTACTTGCTACATGCTCAAACGTCTGTCTCAGTGAAGACGGACAGAAAAACACAAAAGAGAAAGAACGGTACTCGCCTCAGCATCAGTTCAATAACGTTTTCCTGGACTAAAGTAGAACTGGCATCATGTAAAAAAAAAAAAAAAAAAATAGTTTATAATAAAACTTGAGAATGTCCAGAACACAAAGCTTTAACTTGAATAATCTTAAATCTACGTGTTTGTGAAGAACAAAGAGCTAAAAATAAAGCAGGGCACTGAAAATACCTTGAAAATATGACATCTGAAGAGTGTCACCAGGGCCAAAATCAATTAAAACATACAATTAAAGACAATTGCAGTGTGACTGTGACAAGTTTTCAGTGGATAAGCCATGCTGTTACAAAAACCTGATGGATACAGATATCATCTGATTTTACTTAGACCTGCAACTAATAATATCTATAAAACCCCAAAATTTCATATTATAATAAGATATTCAGTTTACAGACAGAAGAGTCTGTTGGCTGAAACTGCAGAACAGAGTAGAGCATCAATGTTAATTCAAATACTAATTTCGGTTACAGCTGTGAGACTAGAGCAAACTTTTCCAGCAAAAAGTAAGAGGGCTTTAATTTTCATATTATCAAATTAATGTAGGTGGTCATTTAAACAGTGTCTCTGTTACATACTCTGTCCACCAGAGGACAAATGTTCAGTATGTATCAAAGTCACAATTCTTTAAGAAACCACGTGTTCAAGTTTTCACATGTTGATATCGTATCCATCGGGCTGTAGTTATCCCTTAAATCAAAAGGGAATTTTCTCATTTTGGAACGACTCTACGCTGTCAATCCTCAGCTGTACACAACACCTTTACCTGTATGTAACACGCCTATCGTTAAAAATGTAAGAAGATAGTAATCATTGGAGTTTTGACTGAAATTCAATTTTCAATAAAAACTTCAGTGATTTGAATGCAGAGTACCGTGAGCATGGTAACATCCAAACATGTAAACATACGTTGAAGGAAAAATGTCCAATCACACTGGAAATGTACATTAAATTAAAAAGATAAAAATAATGATTTGAGCCCTGAGACACTTCTGCGGCACAACAGGACACTTTTAAACATTTAGGAAAAGAAAACCAAGAGAAGGAAATCCAATAAAGACATAAATGTGAGGAGAATGAGACAAAAACACACTAATGAATACTGTTCTTCTTATATCACAGATATTGTAAGAGTTTTCCTACAAAACTGTAGCATTTTGATGAAGAATTTTTGGCTTAAAAACATTCTTTGAAGCAGAAACTGCTGACGTGCAAACTGCTGACGTTTATCTACAGAGTCCACGTCACATTTTGATCCAGCTATATAAAAACTGTTTCTCTCTTCATACTTACCAACAGTATGGGATGGTGAGTGTGCAAAGTTAAAAAATAAAAATAAACAGAACATTTTCTTAAAGCTACAGTTTGCATCTGTACAGCTATATGAATTTGGCAGCTTGTTGTTACCTCTGAGAATAGTCTATCCTGCTTCTCGGCAGTTCGAATTATCTGTAATTATCTGAAATTTAGAGATTGCCTAAATGCAGGGTTGAATCTGAACATAAATGTTTTGCAGTTTATAAAAAACATAACCCGTGACTGGACTTTTACTGTATATTACAGTACAAAAAATACGTAAAAACTATTTTGGAGTTGTATACTAAGTGTTTCAGAAAATTTGCAGGCATTAAACCTGCTTGGAGATATAGAAGCTCATTACGGAGTGTGTCCGTAACATTGAGTAAAATAAAAATAATAAAAAGCCAATGGGATTTTTCTGTTGGATTTTGGATCATTGCTGAAAATGAGATCTGTGGCAAACTTGTGGTTTATGGTACTGTTTTTTTATAAGCTTCATAAATTAATGCCATTTTTATAATTTCTTAAACAATCCCCCAAAAAGCTAACATTAGGCTAAAACTAACTGCACCACGGGAACATAACTTCTATATTACCATCACACAACTTCAATGCCAGAATTCCACCATGAAACACATCTCTGTCACGTCGCGGTCGCAATACTGTTTTGGTTTATTCTCCACACGGCTTCATACCGCACTAGGAACAAATGTGTATTCTCCGTAGAACAGAGAGATGCTTCTGAAACGTGCCGTAGCGCTTCTGGTGGATTCATAAACATTGTCTATGACAATAACACAACGCAAAACCACAATCAACTCCGGCAGCCACGGCGCACCTCGAACACATTCCAGCCGTGCCCGGTGGGATCCAGCAGTGAGTGTTCAGTGTGACAACTGTTGTCTCACTTCACTACTTGTTAGCAACCATGACATATAAACGGTTGGGGAATTTACGAAAGTATTTTATATAGAAACTTGTGTTAACCACAGATATTATCTAACTAAAAATCCATTTAAAAAAAATAATTTCTGAAGGAAGCAAAAGTGCAAAAATGTGAACAGATTTCTTTCACCAGGTAGTGCCTGAAATCCAAATTTGGTCAGTTTTACACTGTATTTCTCATAATTCTTTCAATAATTTAACTTTTGACAACTTTGGCTTCTTTTTTTCAAACAACTAAACTTTTTTTCCACCCTCAGAGTGAGATTAACATTGTTCTTGGATGTTTTAAAACTAGATTTTCATCACCCCTATAAGGAACCAAGTCCGAGGTTCTGAACAACAGCCGACCCAAACTTATTTCTGACTTCAAGTGCTTTTGTCCGAAACAGGATAGACTCAGAGACGGTAACAAGTCAAGAATTAAAGCAGGAGAAACAGAAAAAGCAGCGAAACTTAAACAGCATTTCTTAACATGATGATATGTTACTGATCATGTAACAGAAATCAGAAAAAATGGTCTAGAACTAGAATTGTGCAAAGTCATGACAATGGAAAATATTTCAGAAAAGATTTTTCTTATGGATTCAGCAGTGTTGGAGCAGCTACATAAGCAGTGGCGAACACTCGCCGATTCACATCGATTCATGTTTTTTTTGGGGGGGAGAGGGGCATAAAGACACTTTTATATAAAAACAGCTTATAGAGACTCTGTACAAACATATTTCACAGGTGACAGGTCAAGTGATGATAAAAGTCCAGGTTGTTCTATAAAAAAGATTCCTGTTGGTGTGGGAAGTAAAATCTCAGATCTGATGTTTAAAATCTATACGTGAGGTTAACAACCTGACCGTCGCTCCTTCAAAATATGACGACACATTTAGGCACAATGATGAGTGATAATACAAAACTGTACAATACTGTGCAATCAAATGATCATTTTGAATTATTGCCTAGCCTGGGGATTACCATTGACTATACTCGGTAAACTCTAAGGGGATTTCTTTGAAGTGCAAAAAAAAAAAAAGAAGAAGAAAAGAAACCACAGTGTGAGGGAATTTTTCTATTCTAGCATGCCACATATCGGGTCGAGCGCATGTCTTGAGGTCACTGTAGGGATAATGTTCAGTGTTTTTTGATTGACACTGGGGACACTGACTTCTCTGCTTGAGATACAGAGTAGCTGTATGTTTATGTTTAGGAAAGCAGGCAAAAATCTGATCATTACTGTGGTAACTGAGGTCAGAGGATAGGGCTGTCTCGACACAACAGAGGTAAATAATGCAGTATCCTCTACAGTCAGATAACAATGTTGGAGCACTAAGGGTAAACATATTTCCTTGTTTTAGACTAATGACTGTTTGTGGACATAGAGTGGCACTTTTCTGAGGGCATATATATATATATGAGCCAGAGAGGACAGCGTTTTCAGGATTGATGTGCCATTATGTCATGACAAGTGTATTTATAAATCCCCCCGTCTCCTTGGCCAAGCTTCAATAAACCTTTCAGCATAAGACATTTGTCTCTCCACTGATTGAACTGACCATTTATTGAATAAAACACAGAGATGGTAACACAAAAACCAAGATTGGTCCTGATCTTAAAAAAATAAATAAAATCAACTGTTGACATATGTCTTAAAATCTTTTTCAAAACAAGTATAACAGATATGTCAGAGGGGAAAAACAGAGCCATAAAATGATGACTGACTGGCTCTTTGAAGTAGCCGGTAATAATGCAGGAGTTGTCATGTTTTATGGAAATTTCTATTATTATCTATTATGAATTGCCTTTAACTAATCAGATGACCTTCATGAACAACAAGGCTGAAGTAGAAAAGAATGTCGGTCAGAGAGAAAACTAACTGGGAAATGAAAAAGTGAAAGAATAAATGCACCTCTAGGAGGGAAGGGAGCGATTACTTCCTGCAGATTTAATATGTACAATCAAACACTGCAGGCTGAAGAAAAATGAGCACATATCAGATGCTCTGACTGTCAATATTCACATATAGATACACTATTAACAAACAGACGTGGTGCTGCAGACCACAAGTTCTTCACACTTCTGCTGACTAGGAGCCGGTTTGTAAAACCAGTCCCTCATCCCGGGAGAAAACAGTCCTCCTACAGTGAAACCATCGGCCAAAGTTAAAACAAACTTGACAAATAATTGACTTCTGTCAAGTTTCTTCTGGTGAAACGAGAGGGCTTCAGTCAGGGTAAATCAGCCGTCACAGACAACTAAAACTTTTCGTTAAAACACAAAAATCTTAGGCTTCAATAACTGAAACTTTGTTCAGTGGCTGAATGTAAGGTTTGTCAGATTAAGCTGGTTTGGGCTCAAAAATACCTGACAAAAACACTCAACAACTACCAGTTTTGGCCTTACAAAAAGCTACATCCCCTTCATATGTTTTTTGGGTTTGGAGAAAGATATATATTCAGGTTTTTCTATATTTAATATTTTTTTTGTTTTGTTGACTAAAGATGCAAAATTAATCATCTTCAGCAGATGTTTTAAATATATACTCTATTAAAATTGATAATGAAAATGATATGAAGCACAATAAGTGCGTAATCCTGGTTCACTGAGTTGATTAAGTGCTGGCAGAGTCCAGATGTTACTCTACAGATCCATCAGTCATGAACACTAACTTCAACTTCAAGACCGGGTCTAAATAAATCCGATGATTTCTTCCTGATAGAAAGATCAATAAGTTTACATACTTGATTTCCAACAAGTACAACTCCAGATGTTGACTGGATCACTGAAGGTGGAACCAAACAAGAGTGCCTTGACTCCTTAAGAGACAACTCAAGACCTTATGAGAACTTCTTCAGAACCTCCCACAAACTGATGAGAGAAGATCTGGAACTTCATAAACAGCAACGACTGGTCAGATTAGACTGGATGTGCATCCTCCAATGGGCAAGATTAAGATTTTATCCATCCAAGAAGCAATGAAATGAGCTGTGTTCCATTTCAGGCCCTGATCCTTCGAGATCCACCGAACAATTTTGACACAGACAGTTTTTCTCATTACAGCCATGGAAGGCGACGTTTTCCAGGCTACACAGAAGTTGTCAGAAACATTTGTATGCTTCATTCTTTTAACTTTTTACTCAGTACAACTTGTAACAATTATGTGTTATTCCTCTTTGTAACAAATCAGAATCAGCCACTTGGGCCGTTCAGGTCTGCAGGACACGTTGAGATCTAGGGGATGCTCGTCTGCTACCCACAGTTATCCATAACACCCTTTTCTTGAAGTCAGCACAGACATTTATGCGCACTGAAGTTTGATTCCAGCTTTATGCCTGGCGACACAACCTGTATGTCGTCAGTTTCTCAAAAGTTTTTAGTGATCTTGCAATGATGCTGATGATGAATCCTCTGTAAACTATTTAATTGGAGGGGGAGGGTTGGGGTTCATCCCACCTCATAGGTGAAACCCTCTAAAGGGCAGCACGAATGTTAGACAGCAATGCAAGTCCTTCTGCCCAAGTACAGTCCAAGGCGGTGGATTAACTGAAGAGTGATGGACCAGTCAATAAGCTGTGTTGGTCAAATATCCAACCTACCAATTACAGCTGGCGAGAAGATCTAAGCTTCTGGGCAGCAAAAAAAATAAAACATAAAATAAATCCTGGGATCAAAAACAGGCCGTGACAATAAAGCCAGTTGAAAACCAGGCGGAAGAATTACACTTTCAGATATGTATCAGCCTTCAGATCTTCATTTCCTTCCTGTGATTCTCCTGTACATCCAGGAGGAGTCAGGACTTACAGTGATTCTGGCAGACGATTGCAACAGAAATTAGGTGCGAATAGTTGCGATGTTCCTCCAAGTGTCTCTGGAGCTGCTGGTGGTTGGTCTGCACCCACAGTAACAGGGTCATGATTCTGGATGAGGAGGGCATCCGGGTGGGTTTTAGTGTCCGGGGTGCTGGTGGGAGGTGAAGGGGGTGAAGGATGGGGGAGGAGAGAGGGACAGAGGGCTGGACTGAGGACTGATGCCTCCTGCAGGGGGGGAGTCTGCTGCTGACTGAGAGACACTGAGGGGGAGGAGGTGGGGTAACAAGATGGAGAGGCATGAAAAATAAGACTTAGTCATGATTTTTAGTTATAATTTGATACCAATATGACTTAATATGTCTTCAAGGCAGACATGTGACTCGAGTCATATGGTCCAAGTCTCAAGCAAGTCCCCAAGTCATTTTTTCTTGGCAAGTCAAGTAGAGTCATGTCACATTTTATTAATATCGGGCCAAATCATAACAGAAGTTATCTCATGACACTTTCTATATACAACGCTGTTTCCATAAAAGTTGGCACACTATGTAAAAATTGGCATATCATTTTCCAAAAACAATAAAATTTTTCAGTTTTTCAACATTTGATAAGTTGTCTCACAGCAAGCCAACTGTTTTGGAAAAGGAGTTGTAGAGCAGGTCTAGACCGTGATCTTTATAATATTATTCACAAAGACGTAACAATTCCTACTATGAGCAGGCAATTGGCAACAGTAGCAAGGAAAACCTTCCTTTTTAAGAGGCAGAAACCTCAAGCAGACCTCTGATCACAGTGGCCAGCCATCTGTCGGTTAAGTTTAGAAAGGGAAACTCTTGAATCTCTAAACATCTTTAATATTCAATTATTATACCGAAAACATCAACACAGGAAGATAATTTGAGTCATCGGGTCTCAAGTCAAGTCACAAGTCTTTAACTTCCAAGTCGACTTTCTATCAAGTCAAGTTGCAAGTCATCAAACAATGACTTGAATCCATGTCTCCATTTAAAGGCAGTCCTCACCTGACTGTGTAGCTGCTGCGGTTGGCAGGATCTGTTACCCCAGCAACAAAAAGCTTCTTTGGGGGTCCGTCAGACTCCACCCCTCCTGAGAGACAAATGTGGAAAACATTATTAAAAAACAGAATCATCTAAACAGTGTTTTATCTATTTTCAAATAATAAAATGTTAATGTAAGAGTTATAGTGGCACACAGGAAGGCTGCAGTAGAATGCAGTAAAGTCTGAATGTGATGGTTCTTTTTAAAAACTTTTACAGCGACTGTATGTGTTGTTTTCTACTTGCTTTTGTGGTCTTACAAAATACTGTATGTTGGTTTTCTATGAACCGATGTATTTTGGAAAAAAGGAGCAGATCGGGCCAGGCATACCACAGACCAACCACGCTGTTACAGACCATGTTTCAAATTTTAAGAGACGTGAAGCATGCAAAGTGTCTGAGGGGAAGTTTTACAATCATGTGTTGCTGTTTTCCTCGTTACTAAAACACGAGACCAGTGTTCTTTTTAAACATATGAAAATTTCAAATATAAAAACATCAATTCTCAGTGGTGGAAAACTCAATTAGGCCCGAGATGAAAACAGAAAGATATCTCTTTGAAATGGCAGAAAGAATGTATAATATTTACAGTAATGACAGACCAAAAGGCGATTTGTACGTGAAAGTTGTTCCCTCAGCTTTAAGCAGAATTTTAGCATCATCAACTTTTAGTTTTGGTTCAGTATAATCACTCAAGCATTGTTGAAAAGGAACAAAAACAGAGCAAAAAGGAGAGTGAATATTGAGCTAACAGTCATCAGGTGGACAATAAATACCTCAAAATGATTGATAATGATGCTCAATAATCTATAGCGGTGTATTGTGTTTGTAGCTTGTTCTTTTTACAAGTTTACATTTGATCAGAGGCCAAACAGACACATTGAGTAATTACCTTTCCTCTTGAGTGGAGTTAATGCAGGCCATCTCACAGTGGCGCTGACTGCTGGTCTGTTGGGACAGTGGACAGTTATGTGAGTAGACTGATTCACACACAAGTTTCCAAGGGCTCCAAAATAAAACCATAAAAAGGTGTCTCTGTTTGTTTATGTACCTGAACCTCCTGGTGGGGCTCGGGGAGGAGTTGGGTGTGACACCGCTGTCCTGTGACTGGAACCACTGAAGAAGAAAAGGTGAAAAAAAACAAAACATTCTAAATTCTGATTATGAATCTGATCTAGATTAATTTAACTCTAAACCCTCTGATCTGGATTCACTCTGAACTACCAAATCTCGATTTACCCTAAACCTCCTGGTCTGGATACAGTCTGAACCCTGTACCCTCTGATCAGTATTTATACAATTTGATCTAGAGTTAGTCTGAATGGTCTGATCTTGATTCTGACCATAATCCAGAGCATTAACTCGCACAGTGAAACCACCATTAGAAGTATTAGTAGTATTAGTAGTACTAATAGTAGTATTAGTATCTCAATTTTCAAGGATCTTAAACATGTTATCGTTCACGTCTCTCCCTCTGATTGGTGGACAGGGCTACTATAAATACTACATTACCCATTAGCCTTAGTATTCCAGAAACAAAATTGGTGAGTAAAATGTCCTAAGTGACACCAACCATCATTAAAAACCATAAGAGTCAAGTAGTAAAGAAGCAGGTGTAGAGATGCTCACCACTGATGCATGGTCGTGCCACTGACTGACTGGAGGAACTGGGATCAGACTGGAAGCACTGGGAGAGAGAGGAGCAGTTAGTTAGACTTGTTTCAAACTTTAAACATCTGAACTTGAAGTGTTTGTGTATGTGCTGTACCTTAGTCTCTGCAGACTCCCTCTGAGCATCATCTCCATATTCTCCTCCTGTGTTGAGCACAAACAGCTGGTTTTAACTTCACACCTCCACTGACCTTTGACCCCATCTTCAACTAATTTTCTTCAACCTAATTTTCTAGTTTTATGAAAGAGACTGAAAACCAAAAAAAACAAAAAACAAAAGTCTGAACCTGTCTGAAAGTCTTATCTGTTTGAACACTGACCTGGGTTTAGTCTTGAGTCTGATGTGTCTGATCTTAATTCTGTCTAAACGCTCTAATCTGGATTCACTCTAAACCTCTAAAAGAGGCGAACAGAGAAGAGGAGGAGGAAGAACTCTAAACTCTTTCTGTCCTCACCTGCCTCTTCTGGTCGAGTCTGTCTCCAGTCAGGGAGAACGGAGAGAGAGGAACGAGCTGAAGGAGGAGAAGTAAAACGACAGATCGTAAGAGTCAACAGGTTGATGAGAGACTGAACCGGACAGTAAATATATCATCACTATTAAACACACTGACCTGGGAAGGGCAGCTGGGGTTGATGGATACACTGCTGCGTCTGTATCGAGCCGAGGACACGGGACTGAAGACCGTCATCCCATCGCTGAGACAGAGACATTGGCAAAAGATAAACAGAGTAAAGACGTGTCTAAAAGACACAGAGTTTGTTTACAGCTGGTTCACAAGTGGAGAGCTCTAAACACATTTGAAAGACGCCTACTCAACTGACCTCCCGTAAGAACAGACAAAACACCCTGTCTGATTTCCATTTGGTTCACTGTGGTGTAAATAACATGTTCGGACTCTCTTACCTGCCAAGATAAGCAGCAGATGTTTGTGAACACACTGTCTGTTTACACTGATTTCATCATTCAACTAGTAACTACAATATCACCCGACAGAAAAATCTCATCACAATTTTGTTGTTGAGTGAGGAGGAACTTCATAAACTTTGACACACACAGCTACGACACATTCTTAACCATTCGTGCCTTTCAGCAGTCAACACATTGTGTCTTTCCTTGCACTGTTTGTTGCAGCATCTCTGTACTCCATGTCTGAAGTGCTTCTTACCTGCCAAAATTTAGTAGCAAGGTGTTTGAATACACAGTTTCAACACCGGTTACCCTCAATTTATGAAAGAAGACAAGATTTAATTGATGGTAAACATGTCAAATTTTACAAATACTGCAAACAGTAACCAATATAGGCTACTTCTTTGTCGCTTGTGGAGAAAGTCGCAAGACTCCTTAAAAATGTCACAATTTTGTGAGTTGCTAAACTAGGAGAAACATCATAAACTTTGTAAAACGGTGTAAACTGAAACGATGTACATATTTATTTGAATATTTGCACATAGAACAAATTCTTTCAGAATAAACAAGATTATTTGAAAATGAAGAATAATTTGATGTGAATATAAACATAAGAAAAAAACATATTGCTTAACTAAATAAATCCATCAAATCTCCTCCAGCATTGCTGTTGTCAGGCAGGACAGAAAAATCTGACTTGTTGTTTCCCTCCAAAATCAGATTTTTCTTGGTCTGCAAACATCTGTGTTTATTTGTTCTAAACACACTATGACGTTTTGTGAAGGCAAATACGCAACATCGACCATAAACATAGTCAATTTAAATGTGGTGTGATTTCCATCCCAAGGCTTCAATAGAAGATTATTTTTTTGTCCAAGTCTCTGACTCATATTTTGTTTTTCAGAATAAACAGTTTTTCAGACTGCTTGAATATGAAGAAAACGTTGATAGTTGCAGTCAAGTTAATGATAGATTATGTTATCAGGTACAATTGAAGTTAAAGAAGTTTCAATTAAAAAAAAAAAAAGGAAATCATAACACTCATGAAGGTATGTTTTTTACAGGGCTGACTTAGTTTAAGAGATGGACATAATAAACTGGATTTAAACGTTAGTTCAATATTTACATTATAACAGTTTAGTTACTCTCAAATGTAGTAAAAAAAAATGGAAATACTGAAGTACCTCATATGCATACTTTAATTTAACTTTTCTGGGTAACTATACTGAGAGCTATAACGTTAGTTAACAATCAAAGTTTTGACGATAACAATTCAGTCTTTGTCCCTAAGTACATTTGACCTGTGCGGTACAATATTGTAATGTTGAATAAACATTACAAGTAATAATCAGTTCACACAATGTCCATAAAATCTACGTCAATTTCATCTAATTGACATCGCTATTATTGCGTACAAGGAGAGGCAATGGGGAAAAAAACAAATCAAATAACGCTAGTTTATATTTAATTTTACTAAGTACTGCTTGGTGTGTTAAAAGTATGCCGAATCAAAGACTGGCTCCTATGCATTAAGACTACATCTTTCCTTATATTTAATGAGATGTGAATTGCACTCTATTAAAAGGTAAACATAAATTTAATTTATTTATTTATTGCATATTTAGGTGTAGTACCACTAACCTGACACTGGTGATCATGGGGGCGCTGTTCGATCTACGGAGTGCCCCGCCTCCTGCCCCGCCAGCTGCGCCTGCGCACTGGTCCACTTCCATCCGTTCCATACCTAGATCCGCAGGCCCAGCGGTGACAGCACTAACTGCCGGACTCCGACCTTTCGACGGCGGCGTCGGGCTCTACTCAAGACCGGTGGAAGCCCGACCCGCAGGCCTCACGAGCAGCAAACCCAGAGCCGCCAAGTCAGCGGGCTGAGCACCGAAGCTGTCTTCTCTCTACCGCATTTCCTTCACAAAAACAGCTTATCCGTGTACGACTGCGGGTCAGATCGTCATTTATAATCCGCAGCTACGCTTCACTTGCCGTTGTCTCCAACGCGAATTTAATGGCTGCGTAAAAGCGACATAAAAATACGAAGCCCGCGTAAAAACACTCGAGACAAAGTTTTGTACGCGCATATAGTTCAAAGTCACCCGGCTGTCCCGGGTTTGCCGTGAAACTTTTAATACGAGTCCGCACAGGTGACGTGACTTTTAGGATTAGCTGTTGAGCTAACTTGGTTTGCAGTAAAACCTCCAGTCAGAGATCAGAAAACCGCTAAGCAGCTGTCCGAAAGAGTCGAACCCGGGCCGGATACACAGTCCTCAGGGAGAGTCGGTCACACATACCCCCTTAACGCCGAGCAGACCTCCAAAAGACTCAAAGAATCTGTGAAAATTAACAGTTTGAAAGATTTTTTACAACATAGTCCTTGACCAAATAGAGGTAGTTCACCAACTGTGAAAACAGCGCCACTATCCGGTCGCTGCGAGAACTGCAGCACAGGACAGAGCGACACGAGAAGTGAGAGAGTGAAGTTTTAATTCACAGAAAACTAATAAAGTTTAATTCATGAACACCTGTAGGGACTTTTAAGTATTTCTGATCTTTTTGTTCTCAAACTATTTGTAATTTGTTGTAATTGTTTTAATGATCTAAATTCACCTTTTTTGATTCAGTTTTGTTAATGTTTTATCCTTGATTTACTGTTATGTGCAAGTAAATCTTAATTAAATGAAGGCAAATAATTTAAAATATTTGTTTTGGGCAGATATTTGAGCAGTAGAAACCTGTTACACCTGTTAAAAAATAATATATTAAATTGATATGAAGCCCTATAGCGCTCAGTATATTTTGTCAAAGTAAATAAAACTTAAATTTAATTATTTTTATTTTTATTACTCATAAATGTATATAATTAGAGCTGCCGCTAATGATTGGATTCATTATAGATTTGATTCAATTATAGTTATTTTATCCAAAAAAAAATTTAAAAAATAAGAATTGAATCTATAAAATGTTCAGTTCAAAAGTTAAAGATATTTACTTTACAGTGATAGAAAATCCTCATATTGGAGAAAGAACAACTAAAAATTATGACAACGTACTCAAAAATATACACTAAAAGTACAACAACATGAAACTAAAGTAAGATTGTATGCATTGCAGTACATGTTAATAGAATCAAATTAAACTGATAAACAAAATATAATAAATAAATATTATTGCAATTCTTTGGTGTTTTCTTTGCTGTTGTTTCACACTCTGCTTTTCTCCCACAATCCCAAAAATCCTCCATCTGCCTCCAGTCGTCATCTCTAAAAAATGGTGAAACAGGACACCAGGAGGCTCGGCCTTTAACCCCTTCACTGCCTCACAGACACACAAGAGAGCAGACCGGACACCTGAACAAACATTGACATATGAAGTTTTAACCATGTTTTATGTTTCTATTTTTTATGTTTTATATTTAAAGTTTATATTTTTAATAATGTGAATAGAGAGAGCCACACTGTGAGCAGAGGTGGAATGTAACCAAGTACATTAACTTAAGTAATCAAGTAAATATTATGTATTATAACTATGATTACCATTTTATGTTATGCCCAATAACAAATCAGAGGGGAATAGTTTTCTCCACATTTATCTGTTACTTGTCAGGTGATTATTTGAGGTGTGGTTGAAAAGGTAGATATAAAATAAGAAATGCCAAATAGTGCCTATTCAATTCAATAAGAACTGCTTGCCTGGTGCATAAAAAAACAACAACAAAAAAAAATTGCAGTTCTTTGAATAGCCACTTGAGGCTGGCTCCAGGACAAGTCATTCTTCATAAGCCCCCATGATAAAATGTGCAGCTTCACAGCTGAAATAAACATGTTTACAGCCTGGTACAAAAACAGTTTTGGTCTATATAGCTAATTTCCTTGTTCATGACAACTGTACTGAGGGTGAATATTCCACATAACTCACCTGTTTAAATGATATTAAGGCTTAAAGTTATGCATAATTAACAGTGTGGACACTTTGATTGACAGGTGGGTAACATTACAGATGGCTTGTTTGAGCAAACAGGTTTAATTCATTTCTCAAGTCCACTAATGATCCACGACTTTGCCTATTTTTAGATTAGCCAGAGGGAGCAGGGGCAGGATTGTCAAGATGGCGATGGCCAGAGTCACACTTTGAGCTTCACATCGACTCTTTGAGTGTTGTAGATATGTTGTCCATATTTTATACAGTCAGTGAGGCCCAGTGTATGCACAGCAATGTTTCAAGTTCCTGCTTTCAACTCAACTTTCAACTTTGTATTATGATGCTGTCACGGATTTTTAATTTGGTTTTCTCAGCTTTATTTGCATTTCTACCACTGGACAAACATCAATGCTGTATCTATTTTTATGACATATCTGTGGGTGGAAAGCTCTAGATAAGATACTTAGTTATGTTAAGAATGTTAGTAAAGTAAACTGAATCTTAACTGATAAATCTGTTATTGTTAATCTTCTCATGACTTTAGTATTCATAAAATCACATCTATATTTCTGGATTTGGCAGTCTTAACTTTTTATTTCCATTATTTTTGAGTTCAGAGACCATATTTTGTCACCTTCAAACCACAAACCACTTGACTGTAACAAGCACTTCTGCTTTACATTAATAACGGTCGTACTTGACATTACAAACCGCCGGTAGCGGCTCCTTCTGCTGTTTTAACCGTTCAGACCTCCGTCGCTCCGCCGAAGCCAAGAGGTTAAAGTGGGAAGTGCGGAAGGGGGAAGGAGGGGGGAGGAAGGAGGAAAAGGGAAGGTCCTGCCTTCCTTCAGACGCAGTTAAACTACTTTTACATTACTTCTACCAACTTTTCTTTAATGTTTCAATAAAAACGACCGCGACAGTTTCGCGACAGCGGTCAGTCCACACAAGCGAAGCCAGCGGGGCTGAAGTGACCCGCGGGTTGACGGACGGCGACATGTCGGAGGGATCCGGGGCCGTCTGGATGTGACTGGTAGGTGGGTAAAACCCTCCGAGGTTTCCCCGCTGCTGGTAAACAACTGCGAGTAGAGCAGGCTCACTACTGTGGGGACACTGGTGCTCCAGTTTAAACAACTTTCATCGAGATTTTAAGATTATTTTGTAAAACTTTAAAGAGGATTGTGATCAGATCAACTGTAATTTGTCTGAACTGTTAAACAGAAGGACTTCAACTACAGCTACAGCAGATAGATAGATAGATAGATAGATAGATAGTCACTCATGAGACACTATCTTATTAAATCCAGATCAATATCAACAAACAAGTATCATTTAGTTATTTCAAGAGGTTTACAGCAAATTAAAACACTGTACAAGTGCTAAAATGTCCATAATTTCTTATTTAAATCCATGTGAGCCCTAAGTGGTAGTTTAAGGGTTAGTGTCCTGAGGTTTTAAGAGTGTTTAATAACAGGTTGCATTTAATAATAGTCAATAAAACAGACCCGTGTGAGTCTAATAATAGGTTGATTCATTCAGGCGTCAGCAATTAAAGGATTTTTATGTGTTTGCGCAGGTTTACAGGATCACAGGTGGGTTATTCATGTCTGTCAGTGCAATGTCTGTCCTACTTTAATTTTAATGTATTATCAGCAAATTGCACTGATGAAAATACTTTTATTAAATAATTGTCTTTTAATGGACTGTTTCTTCTATTATTACTTAATTAAAAAGTCCAAATACTTCCTCTGTCCACAGGAAGGAAATGTACTTACTTCAAAGAAATATTTGAAACTTCTAAACATTTTGACACCTCAAATGTTGCATACGCAGTCACTGTTTGATAATTAATGAATCATTTGTGATGCTTTAAACAGGAGGAAGTTAAGACACATATTGAGTATATTACTAAAGTTTCCTCTACAGTTTTTCATTATTGTTTTACTTGATCTTGTTGTTTATTTGCAGAAAGGAGGATGGAGGGAGAGAAAGAGACGGCCGAGGAAAAGGAGGAGGAGGAAGAAGAGAAAGAGCTTCATCACATCGCAGAGGCAACCTCTGTGGACTACCCGGACCTTCCCATCATGCACTGGGAAGACTTGAGCCAGCGGATTGCTGAATTGGAGAAACAGGAGCAAGAACGGAGGGAAAGGTCAAAGGTCAGTCATGAAGAAAAGAGTGTTGGTATTTCCTGGATAAGCTGGGGTTCAGTTATATGAGTAGGGTTAGCTCTTAGAAGTCATATTTCTCAAAAGACTACATTTCCCATGAGTTTCAGTGGCGTCTGTGAACAGTGTTTCTATTCACCGGACTTTCTGTGAGGGACTTTTTGCTAGTTTTCATCCCAAACTGTATAAATAAAACATGGACATCATCTCTGTGACGTCACCCACAGGTTTCTGAAGAGTCATCTTAGAGTGGTGGCTCTGGTCGTCGCCATTTTGGCAGTCATGATATTAATTTCTTAGGATGGCAACAGATTGACCTAATATTCTTACCCTAACCCTCATGCTTAACCTGACCTCCTCATGTTTAGTGCCATATTAACTGTTGCTGTGTTTAACTGTAGACTTGTGTGAACGTAACCACTGTGAAATAATCAGAAAATAACTTTTCATTTCTGTGATTCACTGGCTTTCTTGCTAACGGCGCTCCTTCTCCTTATTCAGTATCCAAGTCGCTCGACCACAGCTGTCTCTCTCATTCTGTCATACCAAAGGGAATTTCTTGGTGTAACTATTTTGGAGCAATGACTTGAGCCAGTCATAGCCATAGAAGCTGGTATATGAGTGAGAACACAACAAGTGAGAACACAACAGTGTATCATCGTTTGGTCCATGATGCTGCTGCATTTGATTTGTTCGGACTTAAACCCAACCAATTAACAATGACAACAAGTACTAGCCAATCAGAGGCAGAAGAGGAAAAGAAAAACGCCATCCTGAATACACCTAATCCAAAATTGGGCAAAGAGTTATAAAACATGGACGTGGTATCTGTGATGTGACTGCCATCTTGACAGTCCTGCCTCTTACACCTGCTTCTGACTAATCCAAAAATAGGCAAAGAGGTGGAGCTGAGACAGGCTTAATGAAGCCTGGTTATTGACACCAGATACCTGTAACGGCACCCTCCTGTGCTGTAACAATGTTTATTTTTGCTGTGAATCTGGACATTTTATTATGGGGACTTATGGAGATTGACTTACTTCTGGAGCCAGCCTCAAGAGGCGTTTGAGGAACTGCAGTTTATTAGTTTCTTGGTTGGAGATTCAACTTAATTGAAGTTGTGTGGTCTTGTTTTTGATGTGAGAAGTGGAGTTTGGCATTAAAGTGTAGTTTAAGTTGTGAGAATACTGTTCTCGAACACAAAAACGGTTACAGTTGAATTGAAATGAAATGTTTTGTTAACAAATAAATACAAAATAAATGTACTTTTCTGTAGTGACAACTTCTCATATGTCAGACATAAAATATGAGATAAAATATAAATGTATAAGAAGCCTGTGGAAGTTAACTTCAACTCCAAAGGTGCATTTTGGCAAGTGGTGTCCAATCACAGCTTAAAATTAAAAACTATAGATTACACAGTCGAGAAAACTGATTTTGCAATCTGCTTAAATTAATTCTCTCATGAATTCAGTAACAATGGTAACATGTTTTGTCTATGAGTGCAACAATAAAGCGTTTTTTGAATTTGCTGCTTGCTCTTTGCGCCTCTGACTGGTGAGGCTCATGGGTATTGTAGTGTTTAGAGCAGCCCACTAAAGTGTGATGGTTGTGTCATCTTTGCTTAATTTAAAAGTGAGTTCACGTTGTGTTTGTCTCTGCTGTAAACAAGTGGAGAAACACATCAGTTATTGCAGTTTTCAAGACACATTCTTGGAAAAGAAGAAAAACAGGCCTCACATGACTTCAGTTGTATGCTATGCAGGACGTATTCTCTTTTTCAAACTTTTCTCTCACAAGTCAAATCACTGGAGATCTCCTTACATCGTCCCGTTGTTTCCACTCTTTGTTATTATTTTAGTCTCAGTCTGATAACATTCCTGAAGTGACGAGAACATGTTTGTTGTGGCTGTAAATCCACCAGACAGAGTTTATAATTGACACTGTGGAAGCAGCTAAAACAAGAAGAGTGGGAGGGTTCAACAGGCCTCACATTGCAAAGATACTCTGCGGATCATTGCTGCATTTTTGCACATTCACGGGTGGCATAATGATAACTTGTACTATGAAAACTTCCTAACATCAGTTTCCTTTTTGCTTTGGCTACTGATCTGACATCTCTGTGCGGTCTCTTTCGTTGCTCTGACTTGATGAATCTAGTTTAGTTTATTTATTTATTCAGGCAGATTAAATTTTTCATCAGTTTACAAGAAATAATAAGTTGTCAGATAATCTGTGTGGGATCATAATGTGATAATTGTGTCTTCCTGCAGAGGGCGGGGTGAGGATGGAGGGGAGTCAGGGGGGCGTGTGGAGCGATGTCTCGGAGGAAGACGAGGAAGACTTCAGGAGGTGTCGAGTAACGCAGAGGTAATGCAGCTCATAAGGTGCTTCTTAGTCTGGTTAAATCAAACTTGTGCAGTTTGTTTCTGAAAAGCTCAGTATGGTGGCTCTGGTTGTCGCCATCTTGGCAGTCCGGCCTCTGCCGCCTCTTGGCTAATCTAAAAATGTACAAAGGGATGGAGGTGGAGCTGAGGCAGCCTGAATGAAGCCTGCTTACTGAAATCAGACACCTGTATCAGCACCCACCTGTGAATCAAAGCAGCTACGCTGTTAATTATGTATAACTTTAAGCCTTAATATAATTTGAACAGGTGAGTTATATGGAGATTCAAACTTAGTTGTCATGAACGGGGTGTAAAACATGTCTATGCATCCACATTATGAGGAATATAATGAAGGACTGATATGGACTGACCGTGTTGCAGGAATGAAAACAAAAACACAAACTACAACTTCAGAAGGAGCAGCTATTGTTTTCTTGTTGATCATTTTAATAAATTAATGAATCAGTCTAACCTAATAAACAAAATAGGAACGATTATTTGATTATTGTATATTATATTTTATTGTATATTATATTGTAATTTTTTTTTCACATTTTGAAAAATGTCTTTGCTCTTAAATGTCGACCAACAGTCAAAAACCTAACAATATTCTATTAATATTGCACATTAATTATAGACAGAAAATCCTTTAGAATCTGGAACTAGCGAGTGTTAATTATCAAACAGCTGTTGATTAATTTGTCGTTTGATTATTTGATTCATGAAATCATTTTCAGTAAATTCAGACTTTGTGTCAACCTGTAAACTCAAAATGTTGAACTGCGCGTGAAGCCCTGATGAAAATAAAAGCAAAGCAGTAACCCTAACCAGTGAACACAAAGGGTCTCATACTCTCCTGCCTGAGCTTCACAATGGTTATCTGTTCACAGATTTCACAACCACAGAAACCTTCAGCTGTGCTTCATCAACAACAGCGATAGCGAAGACGAGGAGGAAGGAGGCAACCAAAAGGTGACTTACTGTCTTGACATGACTGCTGACTACTGCTGGGTGTCGATTCAGTACTTCAGTGTGTCAGTGTGATATTGAAGCTTCAGTATGAATATAACAACAGTCAATAATTATTATGTGCTTGTGAACTTAACAAAAACTCTAAAGGAGTCTGGAAATGTCTTCAGATCACGTATATACTCTTTAAATACAGTAACTTCAAAGACAACAAACTGAAACATGAGCTGACCCTACATCTCCATCAGGTTTCCATGAGAACAGCTGGGCTGAAACAGGAAGTTGCCGTTGCTCTGAGGACGCTGAGAGATAAACTGCTGGCTGAGCAGAAGGAGAAGGAGGTAGAAGGAGGGAGGAGGGAAAGATTAAGAATCAATGAGGAAACAAGACAGAAAGAAAGAAATGTTATCAACAAGAAAAGTGTGTTTGTGTGTGTTGCAGCATCTGGCCTGCAGCAGCAGCGTTGCCAAGCGGAAACATCTGGAGCGCTGGGAGCTGCAGGAGTGTTCAGTGCAGCAGCTCAGCAGCTTGAGAGCATCACTTCAACAGGACGTACACGGTACACACACACACACACACACACACAGACACACACTAAAGACATATGTTTTGAGTATCAGACACACCCTCTGCTGTCTTGAAAAGAGGCTCCTCTTTAGATCATTCCCTTAAAGTCCCAGTGTATCAGATTTAGGGGGCTCTGTTTACAGAATATAATATTCATAACCACCCACCAAACACAAAGCAAATTATTGTCTCATGTTATGGGTAACACAGTAAATATTCACTGGTATGAACCCAAAAAAATCATGTTTTAATTGCAATAAACGGATCAAAAGGATGCTGAAAAAACTAATAACTAATAACATGCTTGTGATTTGTAAAAAGACTGTCAAGTCTGTCCACAAGACGACAAGCAAACAACTTTTAAAATGTTTTTTTTTCTGAATAGAGTTTAGATCGATTAGGGCCATATGCTAACTCCATTAGCAGTTCATAGTGAAGTAAAACCAAGAGCTGGAATCAAGTAATAGACACATATTTTCAGCACTTACCAGATAGTCGAACCTTCGTTTACTTCTCCTTTCTGTCTGGTCTCTGTATAAATATGAAGTAGCATCATGGAGCTCTGGGTGCCTGCAGACGGCTACAAGTAGAGGTCAGTGCCTCTGTTGCTCACTGCTTCACACAGGCTGATAAACCAAAGTGAAGATAAATTCACATTTTAATCCCAAAAAAACTCTGAGCTCTCCTCAGGTCTCCTTCAGGTTCAGGATCAGAGCAGAATCTGAGTCAACTCCAGGCTCCACCCGATCCTCTCCACAAAAACCTCTGTCAAGTCTTGATGCGAGAACCTGAAATTTGCTTGTTTGCATCGCTCAATTTGTGTCAGTCGCTATCTAAAGATAACCACTGGCTCTAGATAGGGACTTAGGCGTTTTTCGCTCATTTCGTGGCCACTGTTGTTTCTCCCCTATGTTCCAAAAATGAATAATTTTGCTAAATAAAAAAAATTAAGTTTGTCCCAAGATGGCTAGTTGTTTGTGTTTATTTTCAATCAAGGCAAGGAAACAGCTGTGTGCAGCAAAGATAAACACAGACATAGACACATCATTTTCTCTTTGTCTTTCTCCTTGACTGTAATGTTTTTCCAGCTCTAAGCTCTGAACTGGTGGCCCACCTGTTGGTACGAGACCAGCTGAGGACAAAGCAGGATGCGATGCTGCTGGACGTCCAGGATCTGACCTAACACCAGGACCAAAGACTGGACAATCCATACAAGCAAGGCGAATGTTTGTCCACTCTGGGACCAGGTTGGGCTGCTCATCCATGTCAGCCCAGAAGTCATTACCTTCAACAAAACTTTAGCTGACCTGCTAATCAATCGATACTGACAAGTCACCAGCATTCAGGACAGCAAAGAAGAAGATACGACTGGATGGTCAGAAAAAAAAGAAAGTGAATCACCCAAAAACCCCAAAAGTTGTACAGCTTTTGTGCTGACTTTGAGATTGATGACAAATGACAAACTTGAAACTAACAGAAGTCAAAGACAGAATCAGGCTTCAGCACGCATCCAAAGGAATATTCTGAGGTAGTACACAACAGCAGGTTGATATGAAATGACAAGAAGAAGTAACCTCAAACAGACAGAAAGTCTCTGTTTCAAATTACCCATGGAAAGATTTCGGTTGGACCGTTTGAAAACCAGTGGTCAAGTCCAATTAGCTTCAGGCTAGTGAGGACACTGTTGAACTAGTTGGGCCTGTAAAATATCAACGAGAAAGATGAACACAACACAGCTCTTGGATTTATGGATATAATTTCTTATAACATGCACTCAGCTATTTAATTCAGTAGTGTTAGTACTTCAGTTGACCTATTAAGTTACGCTCAGGATGTGTTTTCAAGTTTGGGTCCAGTTTCAGTTATATTGTAGGTGGTCAGAAATCCAACCGCCCTTTCTGACGCCATCAGGTTGATGGCACCAGTTTACTTTTACAATAATTTTTCATTCATGGATTATTAGCAGGTGACATTTAAGGATTGGATAAACAGACGATGTGGCGTTGACTTGGAGTTCAATACCTCTGATTGGATTGCTTCTTCCAGGTTGGGAGTTGCTGTCCCAAGTGAATAAGTTCAAGTATCTCTGGGTCTTGTTCACTAGTCATGGTAATGGTGTGAGATGGACAATGGATTGGTGCAGGCCAGAACAGGCTGGGGAGATGATGTATCTCATCTGGCTTGGACACACCTTGAAATCCCCCAGGAGGAGGGAGGACATCTGGACTACCTTGTTTTGCTAACTGAACCCAACTAAAAGTCAGTATCATTCGAAGACACACTGGGCTGACATAATGTATGAAACTAAAAAACAATCACCTAACAACAATCTAGTTTTATAAGATAGTGGTGAGGTCAAGGGAAGATCTTAAAGGCCATGAAACCCCATATCATCTTCTTACAATTAATAGTAGGACCGTTCATGAACTAGGTTTTTAAACCAGTCTGATTTTGTGGAAACTGACTGAACCATTACTTGTCAGGGCACTTCCCTGTTGCTGAAACACATAAGGTCTGTAAGACAAAGTCGGATGGTCATTACTGACCTCTAGAAGGCATCAGATAAGTTAGGGGTTGCTACAATCCTTTCAGCTCTGTCTGCAGCACATGTAGCATTAGCAGAGTAGCATCACAGCTGAACATTTAAAACAACTTTGCAAAATTAATTTTTTACCAATCACACTTTTAGCAGTCTTTGAAAAAGAATTTGTTGTGGGTTGTTTAAGGTGATAGGTTTTCAGGGGCTTTAAGATTAACTTAAGAAACCAGTGGTAAGGAAATCTTCAATCCTGGATGAAAAAGAGGAACAGAAGCAACATGGAGTTTAGAAAAAACCCTTCATGAGCTATGAGGCTTGAAACTATTTTAGAAAACAAAGTTGGGGCACCTTCTTGAGTGCCTTAAGTTTGTTCTGTTCAAACAATCTAGTCCTAACAACGATGTAGAACACATAAATGTGGTGAAGTCTGTGCATTTCAATGTTTAACAGAAGTATTTTGTCTCTGCTGATAGAAAAGATTAGTGTGATTTTTCTCAGGTAGGAAGACCAGCAGCAGGTTCACTTGTGGAAACTGAACCAGTCCAGCACTTTGATTGCCACAGTACGTTCAGATTTGGGGGTAACCAAAACTGTACAGAGAACAGAGCTCATATTCAGATATCATTCAGATAAGAACCTTTTTTCCTCTTCTTCTTCTTTAAGCCTTATCACATAATAGAAAAGCCAACATTAATTTCCCACAACTCAATCTTGTTTGACAAAAGAAGACTGCTGGTGTAAATCTATACATTTATATGCAAATGATAACTTATCTTATTTAAGTTTTATTGTGTTTACTTACTTATTTGTTATAATAACAAGGGAACATTACATCCATACAGAATGTGTAGCAAGACAAGCTAATTTTAACAGATATGTTAAAATTTTGGTTGTTATTTTTCTTTAAAAAAATCAAAAGGGAAATTTTCACCAAAATTTGAATTTTATTTTAAATGATCATTACTGAGCATTTCTCAGATAGTCCTCTGTACCTTAGATTTAAAAAGTAAACGTCGACGATACAGGAACATTGCGTCCATTTAAGCTGCATTGTTGTAACGTTACGTAAACACATAAAAACAACATTCTCTCAATGTCAGCCTAACCCTGCAATGGATAAGCTTTTACAGATAACTGATGGAAAAAAATAACAAAAGGGTTTTGAAATTGTATTTTAATTTTCTCTTTAACTGATGCTCAACACTTCAGGTACAGTCAGTGATTACATTATTGTTTACTCGTAAGAAATATAATGCACTTAATATAGCCACATATATGTGATGATGCACATGAAATGTTTCTTTAAACTCCTTTAACTCGATGTTTATGTTGCCACCTAAACATGAAGCTGTTTTTCTAACTTCCTGTAGCTTTTAAGGATGTTAAGTTTTATTCTGACTGCAGTAATTTACCCTTTTAAAAATGTGGCTTTTTTAAAGCAACACTAGCATTGTTTTTCGAGTGCCTTACAAAGAAATTATATTTTGATACTGATTAATTATCGTTCTCTTACATTGATCTGTGATGATGAGGAACTGAATGTCATATTCATGGAAGGAAATCTTCTGTAAAGGAAACATGTCTTTTTTTTTTTTTTTTTTACATTTTATCCACATACATATATTTAAAGTCACACTGAAATGGCATTTTAAGAGTGTCGACAAATGTTTAATGTGATTTTATCTGATGTGTTTTTTCTTGAAACATGATGCTGGTAACACAGTGAAGGAGAATTCAAAAGTGTAGAATAGTGAGTTATATTTTGGTCCTGAAAATGAGCTAACAGGGAGCAGATTGTTTTTCATTTCATTGTGACTTTAAGAGTATTTACAAATGTATATAAAATTAATTACAAATGTATTTGTAAATGTAAACATTAATTCTAAAATATATTTTGATGGGATGCAACGGTTATATTTTGGTGTCCATTTTATTGTCTCAGTGTCTGCATTTTTATACAATTAAAATGAGACCCAACAGTTTGTATCACTTTTCATATTCTCATCTGTTCTCCACACTGTGGTCCATTAAGTTTTCCTAATACATCCACCATGTTAGCTGGTGAACTTTTAGCACACGTTAGCTGTTATAGCAGCTGACACTGAGAATATGTTGATGCCAAGACTATTCTGGTTCAAAAGAGTGATAAAGCCTAGCAGATATTGTAAAATCATTGCAATAATGAGAAAGTATTTTCCAATTTATTAATTTATATCAAAGGATTTTGTAATCTGTACATGACCTTCAGTTCAGGTATGAAAAAACTACAAACAACAGCAGCAGATAATGCTGCATTCACGTAGATTCAGCTAGATGTAAATGGACATCATCTTTACTTACCTAATTTTAACGTAAGTAAAGTACCGTCATTTTCTATTGAGCGCACCTGAATATAAGCCGCACCAGCTAAATTTTAAAAGAAAATAAATTTTGTACATATAGGCCGCACTTGAATATAAGCCGCAGGTTTTCATGTTGTAACATGAGATATTTACACAGAAAGATGGTACACGGAAGATTTTTTTTAATTTAAGACACGCTTTTTTTCAAACTGTGCCTAAAAAAATCAACAGTACGGCACCAACACGCCATCAACACAGCATCAACACGCCATCAACACGGGATGCCAAGATTACGTGCAGTAGCTCTATTTCCTTCTTTGACGGCCAGATCGATTGCCTTTAACTTAAAAGCTGCATCATATGCATTTCTTCGTGTGTTTTCCATGATGAGGGTGTGTGCATGATGCGCAAAATGACAAAACTAGTGTCTTCTTCGGCGCATAATCTTTCTCCACGTCTGTCTCACTTTTGCGTTTACAATCTATAAATTAGCCGCACCGTTGTATAGGCCGCAGGGTTAAAAGCGTGTGAAAAAAGTAGCTGCTTATAGTCCGAAAATTACGGTAACTTGATTTTTCTAGGAAAACTCTGATTTCCTCAACATGTAAGGGGCATGTCAACAAGCAAGTAAAGATTTGTTTCTATGCAGACGATGTGCATGTGTTTTGAGGGAGAATGATGAAACAACAGCTAACACATTAGCTAACGTAACTTGACTTTTCTAGTGAAACTCCTGAACAACATGAGATGTAAGCACTGACTTTGGATGTCAGACATTGATTTATTTTGTTTTTTGTTTGTTTTTTACATGTATTTGATTTCTAATAAATGTCAGAGTGATTTGATGTCCTTACCCTCTCTATATTTATTCATACCTCTGCTACCTGCGCTCTGTGTGTCCATCAATTGTGTTGCCGTGTTTGATTACACTCACACACTATCACATGTTCAAACACACACTCAGTGCTTTGTCGTGTGGCTCTTTGACTGTGTGTGTTCACTGTGAGAGAGGACAAACTCAGTATTTACTGTATGAATCAGAGCTGATGATGTTGATGATGGAGGGAACGGAGCAGAAGGGTTGGAGGTGGTGGAGGAGGGGCTGATGTGTTCACTGTACTCACTTTGCTTTCTAATTAAAGCCTCAGATGAGGAGAGGCAGACTGAGGAGGAGGAGGAAGAGAAAGTGAGACATTTAAAAGCTTAAACAGCTTCTCTGGAAGAAAAGGTGAGTGACTTATTACCTTTAGAAAAGCAGCTTTATTTAGATTTTTGTCTCAATTAACCAAATTATTAATTAAAGGTCTGCACATGTCAGAATATTGATGATTTAAATGATACAATCACGCCCTTCATGAACTACTGTACTGCATATATTTGGTCATTCTTGCTCAGCTGATTTATAATGACAATATTGTGTCAGAAGCTCAAGAACATAAACCTTAAGACTTTTTGGTTTCTCTTTGAAAATGGTGTTTAATATTAGAAACCTTTTGTGTCTTAAATGTGTCAAAGATGAGTATACATTTTGTCTAAAATGCTGGTTTAGTTTATTGCTTATCGTTTACTGCAGGGAGCATGTGCAGAACAGTTCAACGCATTTACAGCAGAGTTAGCATCAAGCTAATTTGCTTTTCTATTCACGATCAGTGGCGTTCAAACAATACATAAGCAAATAAATTCCAATTAAATGTAAGGTAAATTCGACAAATATTTAACAGCAATTTAATTTAGAAGCTAATATCTCAGAGCAAAGCCTTCAACTCTTCATAGCATTTTTTTTTAATTTTACATTTTTTAATCCCACATTACTAAAAAGAGCCATTGTGTCCTATAAAAAGCCAATAGCTTGGAGCTGCACTATGAGCGCCTCCTCCTCCTCCTCTGCAGTCCCTGTATTAGGTTTCATTCCTGCAGTTCTGACTGAATGAACGCTGATCAATTATTTACAGAGAAGCTGAAGGTCAGGGGAGAAACCCCGAGAGACCCTTCGGCCCGAAACAGACACTTCTTAGCCACAACTCCACCGACGAGACCCAACAAGACGAGACCAAGAAGACAATCGGGTCAAGGAGGACAACTGAAGGTAAGTCCAAACTTCTGCTGATCCAGATCACACTGATGTTCTGAATGTGAATTACTGGCACCAAATTGGCCAAAAGCAGCAGTTTCGATTCAGATTTAGCCAAGTTTTTCCAGTTCAAATGCTTAAAACTGGTCTAACTGGGCTGATGTCTAATGTTTCATACAAGTGAAGTCAACCAATAAGGCACAAAGTCAGCTGTGACGTCTTTGTTGATGTGCAAAAATAGCAATGCTTAAACGATTGAATATTCGATCGATCAACAGAAAATCAAGTTCAAGTAATTTTTAAAGCAGAAATGCTAACCATTCTTTAGTTAACGGCTTCACCAATGTGAGGGTCAACTTGGGAACTATGGGGAACTGTAACAGACATTTTTCACTTTAATATTGGACAAATTAGGAACTACACAATTAATCCTCAAAAGATTATATTATTTAAAAAAATGCACAGATGTGAGTAAACATCAGATTATTGTGATGGACAATAGAAAATACCAATATTAAAAAGAAATTAGGAGCGACCGTGGCTCAGTAGTAGAGTGGGTTGTCCAATAACCCCAAGGGTTGGCGGTTTAATCCCTGCTCTTGCTGATCAAAAGGAAGATTGCAATGGCTGAGGTTCCCTTGAGCAAGGCACCGTTGAATTAGAAACAGGCATTACCTCCCACCTGCACTATGTTGATCAAAGATGTTATTGAGCACTTGAAATTAGAAAAAACTTCCTGGCAACCTTTCAGTAACTATGTAGAGGCTAGGCAACACATACTGTATTAAATCTTTGCTTCAGTAGGTTATGCCTAATGTAAGATGTCAATAATCACCATGTAAAGCAGCTTTGTACCTTGGTTAATGCTGTATACTGTTTGTGTCTGTTTGTTTTTTACGTGCGTTATGTATATTTTGTACAATATCTGTAATAATTTAGTAGTTTGTATACAGCGGTTACTTGCCTGTTGCCTAAATTCCTAATAATCAGATGTTTGTTGGGCGTTGGAGTACTGGCTGTTTCACATAGGGAGTTCTAAATACCATTTTTATCCCCCCAGTGGTGGGAACGTCTGGTCGTCTAGTACTCACTGTCTTCATTGGAATATCAAGGTGAGGCGATTGGCAGTGAGATGGGGCTTCATGTGGGGAGAGTTGGTCTTTGTGGACTTTGTTAAAATGTGTATAGATTACTTGTGCTGATAATGGAAATAGAGGCTCATAATTAAGTATAACTAGTGCTGCCTTCAAATGGATCTTGTGAGTTTTGGGGAAGTTGTGTACATGAACTCATGAACAGAGCTTTCAGAAACTGTCGACTTCGTAGAGGTTGTGAAAACCAGAAGAGATGGTCATTCACATGGACTCTTGTCATGAACACGGTAAACATGACTCCATTTGAAGGCAGCATAAGAGTCAAAAGTCATACTAGCATCTCTATGTGAGTCTTTACTTGAGCTTAATAACATTAACGTGATAATATTACCACAATGATGCTGATGTTGATCAAATATAATGTTGTATATAATGTATAACTCTAACTGATTAGCAGTAGACACAAACTACAGTTGAGGCTACTCAGATGTAACATATCTTTTTTCGTATTTATTCATATTCATCTCTACTTAACTTTACCGGAGGGCATAAATCTGAAGTAAATCCGATTCTGAACAGTCTGGAATAATCTAGGGTGACAATAATAAGTAGCATGACACAGTTTTGTGTAGTTTTGTTGAAGCCTTTAATGTATCTCAGACTACAAATCAAATGACTCAACAATAGACCGCCTACCTGCCATACAGAGAGGCTACATGAATGGAGAGATGTTTCCGGAAAGCTTTGTTAATGATTGAGGGACTAATTGAGCGAAACACAGTCTTCATCAGCAAAACACCGGTGGTACATTCTGAACAAACTTTTCCAAACTAATGACAGCATGTTTTCTTTCCCCTCTTTTGCACAGAAACTCCTACATGCCAGAGACATGCGTCAGTCGACGGTGAATAGAGACAGAGATTAGATAGATAGATAGATAGATAGATAGATAGATAGATAGATAGATAGATAGATAGATAGATAGATAGATCAGAGGAAGGACAAATGAAGGAAACCTCTGCGAGTGAGAAGACTTGAGTCAGGTGAAGGTGCTGAGATGACGCCAGAGGAACCTGAACTGATCTATCTGTGCCAGAAATAGCTTTCATCATGGGATTAAGCCAAGTCTCCAGCATCACTCCAGACATCGGTTTGGTGGTGGCAGCAGTGGCAGCGAGCAACCATCCCAACAACTCTGGCACCTTGCCCACCTCATCCCTCCCTCCGTCATCCTGCAGCATTGATGAATCCTACAAGTATGTCTTCCTCCCTGTGTGCTACTCGCTGACCTTCCTCTTCAGCCTAACCCTCAACTCAGTGGTCCTGCTGCGCTCCTGCTGCCACCATGGTGGTTGCCGTGGTGGTGGTGGTAGCAGTGGCGGTGTGCGACGCTGGAACACCTCTCTGATCTACATGGTAAACCTGGCCACCACTGACCTGATGTACGGTCTGTCGCTGCCCTTTCTGGTGGCGAGCTATGTGCTAAGGGACCACTGGGTGTTCGGAGACTTCATGTGCCGGCTCGTCCGCTTCCTCTTCTACTTCAACCTGTACTGCTCCATCTTCTTCCTCACCTGCATCTCTGTGCACAGGTAGGATAATCTGAAACCCCACCAATGGGAAATAAAGTTACCACAGATGCATAGCTGATTCTTATAATGTAAGACATTTTTGAATTGGTAGTTAAATTTCAGTCACAAAATAATATACTGCTTTATTATCCTTCAGTTACTAACTGTTGCTACACCTGTAAAGATTTTATTCCAGCACATATACAGTTCCACATGGGAAAAACAGGCCTTCAAGAGCAATGGGTTTTGTTCTTGTGGGATAAATGGCCTTTAGCTCCAATGGGCCATTTTTATACTATTGGTGTTTTTGGAATAATAGGCCATTGGAACAACGAGCAGTCCTTTTGTGGGGGGTTAATTGGTCAGTCCTTTTGGCTAAAATCACCTAATTTGCACAAAACCATTCTTCCTGAAAAGCCAGTGAGTTCGGGTACTTTAGAAACCTCCCCAACTGAAGCTCATAGTCATAAATAAGTTTTCTGGGTCATCATCAAAACATACCAATTGGCCCAATTTTACCAAAAGGTATGTTGGAGGTGAAGGATCATCGATACTAAAACTGGGTCTTTCTGCAGATTATATCATAACCTGTAGGATCAGCTGAGTATCTCTGGGTTCTGAGAAAATTGCTGCTCATATATTTTCCTGGTAATGTTAATTTTTGACGGCTCCTTATCTGTGCTATTTGAACTTTGACTTGCGTGACAGGAAACTAGCAAAATGACAAATACTACCGAGGCTAATGTGGCAAGCTAACTGATTCTTCTGACCTTTGAGCCAAGCTAAAGCTGGTGAAATGTGACCACATTACAGGACTGCTTTCTCACTTTATCGCACAATGAGGACTGAAGTGTTCTTAAGTGTTCTGAAGGCTACTTCTTCTCCTGGTCCAGGAGCTTTCATTTGTTCAAAAAAGATGAACTTAAAAAGAACCACACTTTCGAGGTGGCATCAATGTGCAGTGTCCATGGATTTACCCCCTGGTTCTTTGTCCACAGGTACCTGGGGATCTGCCATCCAATGAGGACCATTACTTTGGAGAGCAAGCGGGTGGTGAAGGGGACCTGTGCACTGGTGTGGGTGGTGGTCTTCATCCTCACCTGCCCCATCTTCAGGTTTGCCCAGACAGGATATGTCAGGCGAGGAGGTGGTGGGGTTGTTGAGCCTGGTGGGGCGACGGAAAGCGGGAACAGTACAGGATCTCAGTTGGAGGACCAGGAGGGATACATGAACTGCTGGGACGATGCCATTGATAAGGAGTTTGCGGACTACGTCCCCTATGGCATTGTACTCCACCTGTTGGGCTTCTTTGTGCCCTTTGTTATCATCGCCTGGTGTTACTCTCAGGTGGTCAGGACGATATTTCAGACCCTGCGCTCCCCTCCCAGTTCAATAGAGGGTGGGGAGGATGGTCCGGTGGGAGACGGGGCTACAGAAGTAGTTAGAGACCGGGAAAGAACATCAGTCTCCATCTCTGGATCGCAGTACTCGCACTACATCCGACGGCGGCGGAAATCGATTAAGACCATTGTAACCATCACACTGCTGTTTGCACTCTGTTTCCTGCCCTTCCATGTGACCCGGACGCTATTCCTGCTCCTGCGGCGGGGGCAGCTTGGAGGCTGCAACGTCATGAAGACTGTCTCCATCTGCTACAAGGTAACCAGGCCACTGGCCTCCTGTAATGCCTGGCTGAACGCCCTCCTCTACTTCTTGACGGGAGATAAAGGCGCCCCCTGCTGCTGGCCGGCAGAACACACGGTCCGTAGAGACCTCCGGAGCGGCTCCCTATGGTGGCCACTGAAAATCCTGAAAAAAGATGGAGTGGGTGAGGATGACCAGGAGGCGGCTGAGAAGGTTGAAAGGGAGGTGCACATAGAAAACGAGTCCAAGTCTTCAAGGGTCATCTTCTAGAAAGTTTTCGTGTTGGTTTCTTTGTAAAAGACTTAAAATGATGCACCAGGAAAGGATCCAGCAGTTAAACAAAAAGCTGCTCAGTCATGTTGGACATTCCATCCGAAATTTGAGCAACTTTTAAATGAATTTCCAGAAAATTGGCAAAAGAAAATGTGAATTACATTTCCATCCACTACTGTTACATGAATCTTAGGAGTCAGTTGATGGTTGAGGACAAGGTTGTTAAAAGAACTTTTAATACCATGTGGATAAATCCGAAATCAGACATTTCTGTCTGTTTCTAGTATTAATTTATGAAAGATTACAGTCTCATCGCTCCACACAGATCGGATGACTTAAACATCGCATTTTGCTTTTTTCAATATGACAAATTTTCCACCTCTCCAACTTATTTGTGATATTTTAACTTCTTTCCAGAATTTACAGAAATTAGACATTGTGTATTTGGATAGAAATGCACTTGATGATACAAAAATGATACTTCATAAATGTTCATAAATTCATAAACCCTGATCTACATTTAAAAAATGTAGATCAGGGTGATCCAAGAATAAGTGGGCATTTTGAATTTAACCGGACATTTGACACCAGATTTCATCACTTAACAGTTTTAAATACTTTATAATGTGGACGCATTTCAATTGGTATCAAATAAGTATTTAATATCCAGCACTACTGTCAATGTTGAGTCACGTCAATAAGAAAAACACAAATATTCTCTACGAAACTATAAACATGCTGTTTTAGTAAGAAATCAGAAATGTGTGGAGTCTGATAGAGAAGACAACCTTTAAAATCAACTGCCCTCAAATGACAAATTCACTAAATAACTAATAATTAATTTAATGATTTGTACCCTTCATGTCCTCAGAATACTAAATTTGCCCTTTGTTCATCCCGTGACACTCTCAGTGTGGTTCAGTGTGTTTTTACTTTTTAGATTTATGGATCTACTCATTGTTGTACTTTTCTAAGCAGGTTTTCAGTATATAGCGTGTTCACACACATGCAGATGGTCGATTCTTTTAGTGTCCTGTGATGGACACTATTCTCCCACAAATGCAAAGCACAAAGGAAAATGGAGAGGCTGCTAAACAAATTACTGTTGGTGTTGAGACAGCTCTTGGGAAAAAAAAGTAATGAATCTAAAGTCTCGTCGTGGAGTTTAATTGACAGCTTACGTGTATTGTTGTATCATTTCCTGTTAGTATAGAACAACAAAGTATGTTGATTTTTTAAAATAAAGATTAGTTTGTAGTACATACTGTGTAGAATCAGTGCGTAGACACTGAGCATTGGTTGTATTTCTTTTTAGGATATAAATTGATTATTTTCATTATCAGCTAATCGGTTTATTTTTTAAATTATAGTTTTAATCTTTCATACAAAATGTACAACCTGTTTGCAATGATATAAGACAAGAAAAGCAGAAAACCATCATGTTGTTTGACGTCTTTTACCTTTCAGAAGACAGACATGGGGGCACTGCATACATTAAGAATGTAAATTTTTGGAGAGTAATTTTTTTTTAAATTTCAGCCTGCATGAAGTTATTGCCTTCTCCTGCGTTAGCCAGAAACTAGAAAGTCGACCTTTGATCCTGTGTCATAAAATCTGACTGTTCTGCTGAGTATTAACAGGTTGCTGACTTTGTTGGGTTTTTTTTTCTTGTGTAAGTAAAGACAAACCTTCACTGAATCAGTCATGGACCATGTAATTGATACGTGTGATTCATGTTAAACCCTAAATGCAGCCATGTTACCATGTTGACCTGTGCTGCTGTCTGAATATAGAGCAACACTCTGCACGTACCTGCTTCCTGTGATGTTGTTGTTGTTGTTGTTTTTGAGCTCAGGTCAGTCTGTGATGTCAGATCTCATATTTTTTGACTTGTGTAATTTTGACGTTTTTGTGCTGCAATATCTGGATTAAAGTGTGTTGTTGACGTCAGCTCTCTGTGTCCTCGGCCTCATTCATGGTTAACGCGTTGATCTGTTCGCTCCCAGAAATGATTCATCAGCTGAACAGCTGGGCCTCTGACACTGCTGACCAGACAGACGCACACATTTGACCTCACACTGATCTGATGGTTCATTCTTAAGATACATGTGTGTCATTAGTTCAAACCCCTCTATTTAACTCACCTGTTCAATTTATACTAAGACTTAAAGTTATGCATAATAAGAGTGTGGACCCTTTAATTGACAGGTGGCTGTTTAAGCAACCAGACTTCATTCAGCCTGCCTCAGGTCCACCCACAACCAACCTCTTTGCCCATTTTTAGATTAGCCAGGAGCTGGCAGAAGCAGGACTGCCAAGACGGTGGCACCCAGAGCCACCAAACTTTGAGCTGTGGGTGATGTCACAGATACACGTCCATTATTTATATGACGGTCTAAAGGAAGCCATACTTGTTTATGCATTCAAGTATGATAATGAACTAAATACTAGACTTTTATGATCCCACACCAGGGAAATTCACTTGTTGCAGCAGTATACACAAGATTGTATACACAAGATTGACAATAAATTACTGATTAATAAGAAATATGTAGAAAAAAAGAAGTCATGCTGTTGTTAAAGAGTCTGACAGCTGTTGGAATAAAGGACCTGTGGTAGTCCTCCTTCTTACATGGTGGGAGTAGCAGTCTGTTGCTAAGCATACAAATAATAATTTGAAAACCATCTACAACAAACACATTTTATTGAAATCAACTGAAATCACTGAGGTAGTTTAGATTGTACAAAAGGCACTGGATTATTCACACAACGCTATCATACTGTATGTGTATTAATAACATGATCAATAGTTGTTTTTTTTAAATATCACAGTATATCCTACAGAGGCTGTATTCAGGTATATTTAGGCACACTGATGCTTTGAGCTAAATGCTAACATCAGCAAAAAATAATTAAAATGCAAACAAGCCTCTCAGCACTATACACAAAGAATGCCTGAGGCTGGAATGTCATTAGTTTTGAAAGTATGTGGTCATAAACCAAAGTAAAATGTTGAACTGATGATGGCACTAAATAAAAAAAAGTCACAGAATCAATAAAGTTAATACAATTCAACTTGGAACATGAATGTGTGAACCACATTTCATGATAATCCATTCAACGGTTGTTGAGATATCTGAACCAAATACTTCCACCTCATCGTCGTGCAAAAAAAAATCATCACCAAAGCTGGTTGGATTAATCCTCCTGGGATTATGATTTGATGAAAAATTCATGGCAATCCATCAAACAGTTGATTATATTTCAGTCTGGACCAAAGTAGTGGACCAACAGACATCAGTCTTTCTGAGATTCGTCATGGAAAATAATCTGTTGGGAGTGCAGGCGCATCATTTACACGTAAAATTTAAGACTGTGCATCATTTCATCTGGAGTGCTCCTCCGTCTCACCTCAATGAACACAAATTCAACCAATTACATAAGACAGTGTTGGGAAAAGGAAGGTAACATAGCTATTCCAGACAAGTAACGGAAATCAAGTCTACCTCTACTCCCTGTTGTTGAAGGAAAAATCCAACACATTACCCCATTGAGAAATCTAAATTTAATGAGTGTGGATCGGTCTCAGCAGACCATGCTCACATTTTCTAGTTGTGACCATATGTTTGATAGTCATAATAGAGAAAAAGGCTTCCACCCTTTGACTACAAAAGAATAAAGGGAATAAATACTGGAAAAATTAGACTGATATAACCATGTAGACTGTTCATCAACACAGAACACTCAGATTTGTTTCAACACAACTACAGCTTATAAAATGAGCACTGAGGTGAATCAGTCTCAACAAGTTGTATGAATGTTCATATTTATAAAGTTAATATCATGATGTGTTTTTGTGATTTTCTACACCTTTCTCCATCATGTCATCATTCGATCAGCTCCCACTGCGTGTCACTGACCAGCCTGTAGTTGAGCCTTCGGTAGTTTTCTGGGTGAACTCGCCGTTGCCACCACACCTCCTCATACAAGCTGCGTACAACTGGCGCCAGAGGTGGGAAGCCAGCGATGCGAGCCAGAGTCTGGCAGTACTCCCACTGATTTTGTTCCATTATCAGCAGGTGGCGCTGCTGGACTCCCTGCTCCACCTTTTCTTTCAGCTCTCGTCGGACCTCATCCTCCATCTGGGCCACAGATGGTAAAGTGACTGAGCCGTCCAAAACGGCCAAAGCAAACTGAACCTGCAGAGAAGAGATTTAAGAATAACCAAACCTCGGTTCTTCTCTTAGACCTCATCGGTCTGTGATGTTCTCATCTCATTTCATCTTATTATGGACAAACCTGTTCAGACATATCCAGCATGCAACCTCTGGAATTTCTTATTCAACTTTCTGCACTCCAACATAAGTTCCTGCAATAATTCATCTCAACTCATCTGAGACTTCGCCTTGAGTGACACTTAGTTCTGAGACATAGCATTTATCTCACATTGGATGGAGCACTGAGTTGAGACCAGGAGGAAGAACTGCAGTCCTAGACACTACAACACTTCAGCTCACCTGACAGTTGAAGTTGGGGAAGGGGCAGATCATCTTGCAGATGCCGATGAAGAAGAGTGAGGGGAAGGCTGGGGGCATCATGAAGCGGTACAGTGGAGACACCAATTGATCCTGGATCTCGAGACCCAGCTCAGCTCCGTCCAGGAATGGATACTTGAAGTTGTAGCCAGTGCAGAACATCAGGACGTCAGCGGTGCCCACAGAGCCGTCCTGCAACAGGTTCATTTAACAATGTTTAGTACCTCACTGAACATCACATATGTGACCCCAATATGATTCAAATAGTTCTGGTTTTTGATGCACTCAAACTGGCTCTGATCATTTAATTCCTGTCCAGATGGAAATATTTAGGATTTTACAGACTGTAACAAAAACTGTCCCTGAGTCAAGAACCACTGAGACAAACTGATTTTTTCTTGGGTAGCAGACGCCGAAATGGGCGGCAGAACCAGAGCTGGGTGAGGAAGTAATGTAATCAGGCTCAACAGCCTTTATGGACATAATGACAGAGGAGAAGAGACTGATAAGGACTCTGATGGAGGAAGCAAAGATGAGAAAATGAGAGAGTGACCAAGCAAAAAGGATGTGATGTTCTATAAATAGTGTCATGTTAATAACCTGGAAACGTATGGAGCCGTCCTCGTCAACTGCCACCGCTGGACTGGACTGTTGAATCCCAGGAGGGAGAGGAAAGGTGAAGCGAGGACGACCATGACTCAGAGTCACCTGTAAAGAGAGACAGTGAGAGTCAACCTGAAAAACAAAACTGTGGAAGAAGCTACACAGAAAGCCAAGTGCTATGTCAGACCTAGACCGGCAAAACTACTAAAAAAGGGCTGCAAGGGTTATACAACAGACAACCAATACAGCACTAGATGCTATGAAATCTTACACACTGGTCCTTTAAGATGGTTTTAAAAAGCCAAGGGGATGATGGGTAATGCAGTCTAAATACAGATAAACACTGCCACCACTCATTAACACCTTGTTTTAAACAAACAATGTTAATGAATGAGCTTTAAAGGCATTTGCTCAAGAAGTAATGAATGTGTACTGTGTCCAATGTTTTGAATCAATGCCATCTGTAATGAGAGAACCTGTCAGACATCACTGTGGACACATCTGGTTCCAGCAGCTGCACAGCAACATTTGAAGCTTTTAGCATCAGTCGGAGCTGCAGGGTTTTGTTTGTTACCTGAGCACCAACTTTGGCCAGTTCGATGGAAATGTCCAATCCTGAAGCTTTGGCTCCCAGAACCGCCACAGACTGACCTGAGAAAGGCTCAGCATACCTGTACACATGACTGTGGAGCACCTTCCCTACAGAGGCACAGGACTGACGTCAGTTTCTCCTCCAGCACAGGGCCCGGACGTGTTAGCTTAGCTTACCACAAAAACTGAAAGCAGGAGGAAACTGCTAGTCTAAATCGCAAAAATAGCTATTTCTACGCAATATTGCTTTAATAATCTCAATCATGTCAAAATGGACTGTACCTTTAAAGTTCTCTATCCCAGGTATGTCAGGGGTGTGAGGGTGAGAGTAGTGCCTTAAAAACAAACAAAAATCAAACATCAGAACATCCAAACAAACATCTAAACTGGTAAATGGAGCATTTTGGCAACATGTTTTAGAGAACATATCTAGTTTGAATTAAAAATACTTTATTCAAGGCCCATCTTTTTCATATGTACCCCCAAAATTACCTTCAACAAGTGTCTGGACATTTTGCCCAAACAAAACCAACCATTTTATCACACTGGATTCACACACTCACACTGGACTCACACACTTATAAACAAACTGCCATGGCTCACCCTGAGCAGACGAAGACCGAGTCAAAGGTCTCCGTTTTCTGACAACCTGATGAATCAGATGATGTCACTTTCCACGTTGTCCTCGGCTCTTCGCCCTCCGTTGTCATGCCCACGGGTTTCACACTTTCCACCACTGTGTTAAACTGACACACGGAAAGAAGAGTCACAGTGATGAATGAGGCTGAAACTATGAATTACTTTTATTATTGATTCATTATTCATTATTTCACGTCTCTATCTACATATTCAATTAAAGTGACATTTGAAAGGTGACTTCCTTCTCTCATTTTCTCTGACTGATGAGTTAGAAGCAGTAACAGTGATCGGCAGCAGGACGACTCACCCTGATGTGAGGCAAAATGTTATAGCTCTGGCAGTATCCCTCCAGGTATCTCTGAACCTCCTGATGGGGCAGAAAGCTGTTCAGCTTGGGGTCAAAGGGGTAATCAGGGAACATCATCACCTCCTTGGGCAGGTTGGTCCTGTTGGAAAGAGATCACAATCACTGTGTCAGTCTGTCTGACCAGTGGTGAATTAAGTCCGTACTTCAGAGGAAAATCGAAATACTCTCTGTGATTCAGAGTTTCCTGATGGACAGTGAAGTAAACTGCTGCTAACTGTAGCTGCTGTTAGCTAATGTTAGCTCATTTTTTTAGCCGGGCTGCCTGGACTGTGAGCTCAGAGCACCGGGGGACTGTAAGCATTTGTACTACAGGTGATTTTGGACCACCAGGAAGAGGAGGTTTACAGCACAGGAGCACGGGCGAATGCTGAGGCGGAGCAGAGCAAGTGTCGTGCTAGAACTGGAGCTGGGCAAGCAAGCAATGAAACTGAAGCTGAAACCATGAAGCTAAGAAAGTATAAGACTTCTTCTGAGATGTAGAGCAGTACAAGTAGAAAGACTCAAGTAAAGTATGAGTACCTCAGACTACAGTACAAGTACAGTACTTGAGAAAATGTACCCACTTGAGATCTCTGTACATGCTGCTGTGAACCGGCAGTCCGTTGTCGTACGTCCCAACACGTTCATCATAACACCAGGTGCCGCCGACCTTGTCGGTGAGCTCAAACACCACTGGGGGAGCAAAGCTGTTCAGGCGGGACAGTATGTGTCTGGCTGCACAGAGTCCCGCCGCCCCGGCACCGATGACTGCCACCCTCTGCAGCATCGTCCACAGCCTGCAAGACAGAGAGAGACTGAAACAGACCTGAAACTGTAAACTAGGTCCAATCTATCGAGACACATGTTGACATTATCAACGTGAGAAATTTCTGCATTTAAAGTCAGAGTACTTAAGTATTATCAGCTAAATGTACTTACAGTAAAAAAAAAAGAAAAAGTACATGTTCAGCAAAAAAAAATCAGCACCTGTGATATAATACATCATTAATATTAATATTAACGTTAGAGCAGCAATTTTATTGTTGTAGCCACTTTCAAATATCTTTCAAGGGTCACCAGATGAATCTGAATTCATGGGAAAGGAAAGAAAATTTTGATACATAAATCTGTTTTCTTTCTTGATTTTTAGTGAAATATTGATCATCTGTACACAACCAGTGATTGTTTGTTTTTTTTTAATATAAATTGTCACAAGCAAAAAAAAAAATGTAATTGCTAATTAAATCTTTATTGTTATGTTGTATTTTATTAGCATATAATATGTATTTTTATGTAAAATCTCTGTAAAGGAGATAGATATAGTGCAGTAAATTAATTTATTGAAATATGTCCCTCTTAAATGTAGTGAAGTAGAAGCACAATATACCTTAAAATACTCAAGTCAAGTACAAATACCTCAAATTTGGAGACAACCACTCAGACTGAACCGTGTAAGTCAAAACCTGCATATTTGAGTTGAATTATAACATTAGTTAAACTTTAGTTAACTTTGTGTAGTTTTTAGAAAGCTCAAAAAATAGACTAAGAGAACGGGTTTGTTTTGAGTGCTCAAGGACAGGCGGACATTTAATTATTAATCCTGAAAAAACATCAAATGTTTAATTTATCGTGCTAATCGGCTAACAAGCAGCCGTTTACCAATCTCAACTGACAGGTCACAAACTGCGCATGTCCACACAACGGCTACAAACTATTTAATATAGTTAGCTGGCTAGGTTAGCTTATTACGTAGTTATTAAAAACAGGCACTTTGTACAAAAGTCAGAAATATTATGTTACCGTGATCGTCGTCAGTCTTTTGTCCGTTCCAGCGTCCCGACTGTCCGCTGCAGGAATCAACGAAACATCGTTGAAAGTACTGAAGTGAGTCGGTGGCCGAACTGTCTGTGCGAGGTAACGATTCACGTCACAACACCTTTGCATTTATAACAGACACACAGAGGTGTAACGCTGCTAAAGGCTGTAGTGTTTACTTCCGCTAGATGTCACACTGTTAAGTTCCGACGGTGGATGTGCGGAAGCTTATTAAGTTCCGCTTTCAGTTGATGCTATTTTATTGAAAACTGGTGCGTTTAATATCATCAGTAAATGTTGTAGAGTTTCAAGTATAATCAGCACAATCTGTAACAAAAGATGTTTGCTCATCATACATAAACAAAGCATGCTATTTTCCTCTTGCACCTCATCTAGATTAAACTATTATTCTGTAATACAGCCAACTAGTATGAATATTATTTTAAATGGCATAGATTGTTATTCGCCATAAATACCACTGTTGACACCCATCAATTTACTTCTGTTTATCAGGTGTCAGGACGCAGTAGCAGCAGGTTTAGCAGGGCGTTTCTCATTGTGTAAATTAAAATCAAAGCGAATATAAAACTTCAAATGTCAAATATTTTATTAACAATAAAGAGAAAGTAGTAGAATAAGGTAAGAAGAAAACCAGTCAAATATTTACCGTTCAGCTGCTCTCTGCAGTCTGTTTTAACTGTAAATGTTCACATTGCAGTCTGCGTGAGAACAACCTCAGAAATAGCAGTTTATTCACTCAGTTTATACAGTTGTCCCTAACAAGATTTACAACTTTCCTGCAACATCATATTTTATGAGCAGATCGGTGACTGAAATGTTTGAGTTTCCCTGACACTTGACACGTGAAAAGACTTCCTCGGTCGGTTGCAGAAAGATCAAAACTTAGCTGTTCATTATTAGTTTTACTACACCAGGATCCACACACTAGAGCTCGATTGATATCATGACAGATTTATCAGGACATGCTGTCTGATCTGTGCCGCTCTGTCTCCACAGTCAGAGATCCTTATCAAAAATGTGTGTTTATGTAAAAACCAAAAAGCACGATTAATGCATCAGCATCAAAGATCCATATTTGCCTCTTAAATCCAGAATCAGTCAAGATGTAATCCACTCCGACTATGTAAAGTCCTCCTCCTCCTCCCAGTGACGTCATCACTTGGTGGTGGTGTTCCCGTGTGGCGGCGGTTGCTGTTGCGGCTGCTGCTGCTCGGCCAGTGCCTGCTGCAGCCGGGTGCGTTTCCTGGAGTAGTGCTGCCAGTGCAGCAGCTGCTGCTCATCGATAAACTTGGCACACTGAGCGTTGACCAGCTCCTTCCTGAAGTGTTCATACTGCAGCAGTTCCAGCATGTGAAGGCAATGAGGATACCTGCAGGGTGGGCACACACCTCAGATTAGAGCACACATAAATGCTTCACAGAGTTCAAGTAGCAGACAGTTCGGAGGAGACTGTGAATAGGGCCTTCATGGTCGAATTAGTGCAAAGAAACCATGACTGAAGGTGACCAATTAGAATAACAAAACTGTTTGGGCCAAGAAACACAAGGAATGGACATTAGACCAGAGGAAATCTGTACTTTGGACAGATGAGTCCAAATTTGAGAAGGTGAATGGATGGTATCTACATGTGTGGTTTCCACTTTGAAGCATGGAGGAGGATGTGTGATGGTGTTGGGGTGCTTTGCTTGCGACACTCTTGGTGATTTTAACACACACTTCACGGGAAGAAATGGAGACACGTAGTCTATTTTTATACACAGTCTATGAACCAAAACAACGACATTAGTGCATCTCTCAGTACTGTCTGACTTCCTGTCTGTGGCTCCAACTAAAGGCGTCAATCTTTAAAAACACAAATATGTAGTTTCATGTGTTGCTGTTCAACAGCTGCTCGCTTTAGTTTTTGTGCCAGGAAATTTGTGTCAGCAGGAGAGTGTGTACATAAACTACAGTGTGTGTGTTTATTGTCGTCTTACTTGAGGAACTTAGCGTACTCAGGCTCCTTCCAGTACAGTAGGTACTTCAGGTAGTTGATGAAAGGTCGCTCCCTCAGGACGCCTCTCTGAGCCAAAACTGGACACACAAACAGGACAGTAAGTTAGGATGTTTGCACTAAACACATATTCTGCACACAAACACACACACACATATACATATATATATACACACATATATATGTATATATATACACATATACATATATATATATATATATATATATATATATATATATATATATATATATATATATGTATATGTATATATATACACATATACATACATATACATATATATATATATATATATATATATATATATATATATATACATATACATATATATATATATATATATATATATATATATATATATATATATATATACATATATATATATATATATATATATATATATATATATATATATATATATATATACACACACACACATATACATATACATATATATATATATATATATATATATATATATATATTCGCACAAATACAAATATAACCATAGAATAACCAAACTGTCATCTGCCATCACTCACAGTTCAAGTAGTTCGGATTGGCCAAACACTGGACAAACTCCAGCTCCGACTGGAAACGGTTCCTGGCCTGCTCCTCTGGACCAGCAAACACATAAAACAGTTTAATAGTAAAATAATATCCAACAACATCACAAAGATGAAGAGGTGATAAGACGTTAGGAGGTGCAGAGACAAATAGATCTGGTTCTAATCTAACTGTGAAACTTTTTGTTTTTTCACCTTAAATCACATAAATGTAAGAATAATCTTCTATATAAAGCACAGGAAAGTTTCATGTGTCCATTTGGATTAACACTGCTACACTTTCTATCAAAGAATGCAGTACTGAAAAAGAACAAATATAAATAAATAAAGAATAAATATGCAGACTGTATTTAAATCATGTAGATGTGGTGTTTATCAGTCCAATACTGGTAAATTAAATCAGTTAAACACAAGTTAAATTTTGCAGATTTGTGCAGTCTGTCTGGGGACTAAACCAAATTATCCGGATTTATAATTTACACTGCATAACAGTCAGTGTGTCACTTATATATGCACTTTATTTAAACACAATGTAATTTAACTGACACCTTCAGACTGTTGTGAGACGTCCGTACAACACAAACTAACCTAAAACATTTAAATCAATGTTTGCCGAGCTCAGAAGTCTCATCTACACAGAACATGTCCAAACTGGTGTTTGCTGTTCACAACACGTAAACATATAAACACATAAACTTAAATCAGGATGATTTATTGATCGTGTAGCTCTCTCTATGCTAACAAGCTAATGGTAGCAAATCAAGTAACGGTTCCAAACCTGTTTCCATGGCGCCGGCTGTGGACAGATGCGGTCACTTTCTGGATGACAGAGTTAGCTTTGAGGTGAAATACGAACAGATACACGAACGATACACGTCTGAGTGATCTTTAGAGTGAGTCTTTGTTGATGTTCAACCACCGCCATCAAAAGTGCGGAACCATATTTGCCGGAAATTACTACTCTTTTCTTCCCCCGACCATTTACGTCAGTTTACGGCAGCTGCTGTTCGATTTCTGCCCGCTAGAGGGAGACAGAGACAGTCTGCTGTGATGTCACACAGTCATTTTATATGTCCAAAGTACGGCCCGGGGCCAACCACGGCCCGAAGCTTCGTTTTTATAATATATTATTTATGGCCTGCTAGGATTGTCAGATACTGTATGGCTGGAAGATTTGGCTTTTTTTTGTTTCACATAACATCAACCAAAGCACGGGAAGTGGCCACCACACTGAGCTTCACAATCCCTCTTCTGAAACCTATGTGTTGTATGTGTGGCACAACAATTTTATAAGATGATAATATGTCAGATGTTGTGCTTACAGCTCAGAAAATGCAAAAATGGAGTTAACAGAACATTTGGTATAAAGTTTAAGATAAGAACTGGGCTTGGTTTTAGTTAATACAGTTCACACATGATATACTGATATCAAAGCCTTGTATGATTTACAGTATTATTGCTTTAATTATCCAATCAGAGGTTTGTTGTCACACGTTTATTTAAAGATACATTTTTATTAACATCAAATAACTGTTAGTTACAAGCTTGTACAAAACTCTAGAGGTTACATATGTACAGTACACATTCACACACTTACTTACATGTTACTAAATAAAAACTTGTTTAAATAGACAAAAATACAAAACATACACTATACTTTATACTATCTATAGACTTAAAATAATTCCAATTCACAGGGATAAGAGTTGTGTTTGTGTTCTTCTTGTGTCTTATCAGGACAGAAAAATTCCCTGATCAGTAAGGCCTGTTTACAGAACATTTAGTCAGTTTCCCAGATAACATGTGTAGATAAATTCACCACTAAAGAAAAATAACATCTGTTTTATCGGTTGCACTGCCTAAGAGTATTATATACATTTTAAATACTACATGTTTGTGGTAAAGAACTAAGTGTTTATTTGAATTAGGCCTGTATTAGAGAGAGGCCTTCATTTCTTATGTCCTCTGTTTTATAATTATATTCGATCATGTTTTAACCTGTTTTCTGATCTGCTCTTGTTATAATTTGTTACATTTCCTCCATGTTTACCTGTTCTCTTCATAAATTCAGTATAATTTCCATTTTCACACGACAGCGACCATACAATACTAGTACAACAATAGAGTCGCATCAAACCTGTTGTCATCCCGTTTATACAGTGGCGTCTACTTTATTATTTTCAATTATTATTGACATTATACTGACATTTTAGCCTAAATGTTTTGGCCTAGATCACAATGGTCATGGGTATTATTAGAGACTTGGCCATTATGGTATTATGTTCTGAATATTATATGACTACCAACTTTCATTTATGAATTGACAGTATGACTAGTCTGTAGATCTGGAGTTTTAAGCTTAGGTTTTTATCAGTGTCTGACACCAACTACATTTAGATGCACAAAATATATATATATATTTTTTTTCCTTATTCTGAAAATGACAATATATCTAGTAAGCTGTTTATATGGCTAATAGAAATTCATATTCCTGTTTACATGTACTTGTGGCGTTGTGTTATTTGTGCATATTCAAGAACCTGTTGATATCTAAGATTTTTAAGATGTTTAAATGTCTGTTTGTCGTTCTGACCAAAAATGTGGGATTTATTTTTGTGCATGCATCTCTACTGTTTATAACGTACAGAGCTGACGTGTGTCGGAGATGCATATTCAGAATGCACTTGGATACACATCCCAAAGCTAAATGGGATATATTGTTTACATTACCTGTATGAAACTATTGTCATATTCGGAATAATCATGGAAGTTTTGTGTGCATGTAAACATAGTCACTGATAAGTCCTTCAGTGGAGCTTACAGACAGAGTCTGACAACAAAACCTTTGGTGTTGCTCTACATCAGCAGTGAGGAGGTCCAAACATCAGGACGATATTTCTGGTGGCTCAGAACCAGCGGTCAGAAGCTGCAGTGTGAATAAAAAATTCCCTGCTGGGAAATTTCACCCAGAATTGAGTGATAAAACCTAAAAATATTGACAAAACAAAGATGAGGCAGCTGGTTGTTGCTCCTATACAGGTACTGTGGTGTTGGCCCATGAAGGGAAAGTGTCCAGGTCGAACATGACACGACCCCAACTGTTGATGGCCAGACTGATGCAGCCGATCCCGATGATGTTCATCACAACACCTGCTTTAGCCTGCAAAGAGGAGGTTATTATGACTCCACGGGTGGGTCTGAATAGTCTTTTTTCTGTACTATCAAAAGCAGCACTCACCATGTCAGACACTTTGAGGAAACCGGAGGAGAAGACGATGGCGTTGGGGGGTGTGGCCACTGGCAGCATGAAGGCGAAGGAGGCACTGAGGGTGCAGGGGATCATGACGTACAGAGGGTTCAAGCTTATAGACTGGGACTGGATGAGGACACAGACAGAAAAACAGTAAATCAGTTGTCACAAAGACAAAAAATCACAGAAGAAGGAATCTAATGTCTAATCAATTAATTTCTGTTTGCGTTTCTATTTCTACCCTTTTTGAAAGGAAACTGAGGCCTTATATCGCTCTCTCCAAAGCCACCAAACTCTCTTAAAACTCTCAAACTCTGGGAGTTGCTGGTCTGCCGCTGCCTCAGTTCACAGCAACTAATATCAGTTAATGTCACAAAATAACACAAATTATTCGATCAATGCAGTGGTGGACCACCAACTCTTGTTCTTGTTCTTGTTCTAAAATGACTGGTGAATTTGAAGAGCACATAGTTAGATAAATAAATGTTTCAGTTTCCTGCTGAATAAGACTGTCTGACCTCAAGGTAAAGTGGTGAAAATGTTCTGAATATAGCATACACCAATGTCTCAATCCCACCAAGCATGTCACATAAACACCAGAGGGAATACAGTCAATTTCAAAATAAGACACTCCCAATGGTAAAAACAGACAAAAGGAAAACTATCCAACTACGTAGCTTCCTTATTCATAGTAGAAGCACATAAACCAAATAAAAATGACAGAAACTGAGCAAGTTAACAAAGTCTGGTATGAAGCCACATGGATAATGGACAGCAGTACATAGTTAAAGTACTGCATCAGTATCAGTACTGCAGAGATTTAGTAGCCAAACAGTCATAAAAAAAACTGACTCCACCCTTCCATACTCCTCCTGTAAGAGCTATGTTAATGATGACGACTGTTACTACGTGAATACACTATGTGTATCATGAGTGTATGAAAACCGTGTGTGTGTGTGTGTGTGTATCTGTGTGTTTTGATACCATGGAGGCCAGAATAGGCAGGAAGAGTGTTGCCGTGGCAACGTTGCTGGCACACTCTGTGAATGTGGCGATAAGGAGGCAGAGGATGATGGCGATGGCCCAGGGAGGGATGGAGTGGAGGGGCGTCATCTGAGCGCCAAGCCAACGGGACAGACCGGACTCCTGACAACACACACACACACACATATAATACATCATGTCATCTTAGTTCATGTAGGCATCCAGCATCTTTCTGGCCTCTAGGTTCATGGCAGGTGTGTCACAGTAAGCAGGTGTACACTTTCTAAAAGTCTTTACAAAAATGTTCATACTTTCAGAAAAGTTCTTTCTTTCAAAAAATATTTGTTCTTTCCAAGACCTGATCTAAAACTCTGATCTTAGACGATGAAGATACGAGTGCAAGAAAACACACCTCACTGCCTTTGGCCAGAGCAAAGCCTCCTCCCAGCAGCAGGACGATGTTCCAGGGCATCTTCTTCTGAGTCACCTGCCAGGTGAGTAGAGGAGGGGCGAGGCCTTGTGACACCTGAGACTCTGATTAGGTAAGAACATATATTAAGTCAAACACATACACACAGGGCGGACAGACACTGTTGGTTTGTATGTGTGTGTTACCTGTGTCACAGCTCCTCCAGAAGCAGAGGAAGTGTGGCGGCTCAGAGGGAAGAACAAACAACAAAACAGAAACAAACAGAGAGACGGTCGCATCAGTGACAAACCTGCAGAGAGAAAAAGACAGAAAGGAAGCAATTAATCTACATTCACCATCATAGATTTTTGACACACTTGTAGAAAAAGACAAATAACCCTTGTTGCAATAAACACAATAAAAAGTGAACCCGTAATTTATGAACTGTTGAAGAATTAAATCATCCTCATTAACATTGTATTCCTGCATTCTGTATTATTCAGCCAATATTGATTCAAATCTCTAAACAATGCAGCAGCAGCCGTTCATGAACGGGGATTTCAACACAAAGTATTTGTATTTGCATACACCCAGGACCAAAAGTACTGGCATGTTTCCAGATCCACCCCCTGTGCTTTTTTGAGGACTTTCATTGGAAAAAAAAAGTCCAGGAGGGAAGTTTCAGCTGCACCTGTTGAATGTCAACTGCTGCATTTATGAGGGTTTGCTGTTTTTCTTTGAAATTAAATATCTTTGGATTTTGGCTGGTTCTGTTGTTCAGAAAGCAAATTTAACATATTACAATGGCCAATGGACTCTGTTTCCCCCCGATATTTTAAAGACCTCACAATCAAGACAATAATTGGCAGATTAATCGGTAATGAAAACACTCAGTACTTGTGGGAAATATTTGCCTCTTTAACTGTTAAACACATGTTTATCCCACAGGTCATTTTACCCTCAGGTTGAGCTGACCAACAAAACTCACCTGATGGCAAGAGCAACATGTAAAAAGGAAAACATATCGTTATTGGAAGACTGATGGCAGAGGCAGCACAGTATATGTTCATGCTGAAACTGAAAGATCAAGATTTGGGCATGTCGCATGATACTCAGAAATCAGGTCTTTGTTGTTGTAATAAAGACCTTTAATTTACACTATCTTTGCAGATTTTAAAAGAGGGGAACCAATACTCCACCTACTACTACTCAGATAGTTTCTAAATGTGTCTGGAGAGAGTGTACAGGGACTTTTTATTGCCTTTTTTCTGAAAACGATGATATGATAGCACTGAGAGTGAACCAGAACAGATAAAAAAATGAGCTGAAAGTCACTGTAATGGTCCCTGAAGCTGAAGTAGGTAAAAGTTGAACCATTATTTTTTGTCAGTCAGTGACATCAGCTGAAGTTCAGGTACGATCATTTGTCTGGTTTGCACGTCTGAGTCTCACTATCAACCTGTGTAATCAGGAAACATGTTGAAATCATCCGTTTACACAAACTGCAGGTCCAAAGTGACAGATAAACCCCATCACCCCACCCTTCAAAATCAGGCCAGGAGATCATTCATCTGCATCGTGGTACTTTTAACCCTTGTTTTGTTTTAGGATTAGGAGAAAGAAGAATCACACAGCTGCATTTTATCTATCAATTTGATTTCTTTGTCAGATCTGTGAGTGCATAAATGCTTACAACTTCAGACAAAAAATGTATATAAATATATAAATTTACTGTTATTATAGGAATGTTATCTTTAATTGTTAAAATACTCTTGGTCTTGGTCCTGACTAAAATTAAACTAAAAAGGTTTATGTAAGCTCTGCTGGTCACTAAAACTAGATTAAAATGTTTTCATGTGATTTTCTTTGACTCATTAGTTAATATCAGTCTGTCTCTGTATAAGCCCTTCGGCTGAACTGAAAACATGAGATTCATGGCTGATTTATCAGGAGGGTAAACTGGGAAAATAATATTTATTTTTCTCTCTTCTGAGAAATTTTGTCTCTTTTTCCCCAGATTTACAATGAAGGACCGGCCTGATGTGTTCTCATCTATCAGGACAAACAGATCAATGGATGACGTCCTCCGTTAGTTATGTGACCCAGCTGGCAGTTTATGAATGAGTGTGTAAGCATAAGAAAGTAGATGATAGGTGACCAGATGTACCCGGGTTCGAAGAGCACTGATAGATCTGATATACAAAACACTGATGACGTCATTATGAACATGGATTTACTTCCTGTGGTGGGTTTGAACTGACCTCAAGCCATCATGTTCAGGTTGAACAATTCAAATAGTTCTGGTGTTGTGTTCACTGTCAGGTGTTTTGCCAGATGGAAAATCAGTCTGAGGTTTGTGGTTTTCTAAGTTTGCAACCGCCGTGAAAAATTCAGACAGAATAATGTCTCCAAGTGTAGATCAGATGTTTGCAAACATCTTTTACAGAAATAACAAGATGTTATTTCTTTGCAACAGCTCGGACTCTGATTGTGACTGAAGACAGTCACAATCAGAGCTGAATCAGGGGAAGCTTAGGAAGTCACAATGAGGTGATTTCCACCTCTGTGTCAAAGCCATTGCTACTCTTGTTTGGAATGGTCCATGACTCAAGGAAGCGGCTGTGTGTTGCTTTTTAATGGAGGTGTGGCAGTTAGTCTTCAACCTCAAAGTCTTTTATCTTTTTTGATAAAACTTAATGAAAATAATCATAACAAGACTGAGTGAGCAAGGCAGGTCATTGTTTATATGTGTGGTATTTGTTCAGTTTAGTGTTTATATGTGTGGTATTTGTTCAGTTTAGTGTTTATATGTGTGGTATTTATTCAGTTTGGGAAAATAACTGCACAAATTTCATTATACATTTTGATTATGTTTAATTTTGTTGGTAACTATTGTATAATTGCTTACAGACTGCATCACTGTCGTGATGTCGTGACCTTATTCTTAGTCCTGCCTACAAAATTTCCCACCACCTAGCAAAGTTCAAGTTCTGTCGTTTGAAAGCTTATTTTTGTTGGCAAAATAATAAAGAGCAACAATGATTTTTACACCAAAATTTGATTTTCAGTCAAAACTTATGGCATGTTCGGTTCACTTCAAAATCATTTGAATAACGGAGCCTGTGTAGCTGCAGCCTGATAAAGCATGCAGTTACGACAGCGTGCAGCTCAGCTGTACCACAGGTCGGACCCTCAGTTATTGACACTAAAGTTTACAGTTTATACTCAGGACACGTTTTCTCTGTTTGTTCTTCACCTCTGATTCCTGTGTGTTCAGGGATTTTGCCCCGAAGCAAGGTCTGCGTTAAACAGCAGTTCATTCGACCCTCTGAACTGAATCTTTTTCCACTTTACATTAATTCAGAACCACACACCCACAGAAATGTGACAAATTTATTTAAATTTATTCTTCTGTTAAAGAAGAACTCCAGTATGTTTAACAGAGTCTAATGATTGAATCAGAGACTAAACTACAGTTCAGGCCGTGTCGATATAAAGACACAGAGGAAACTTTTTCTCACGTCAGTAGAAAAGCTAGTTCAAGCAGTTCAAGAGTCCACGATATTCCTAATCTCTATATCCAATTTCCAATTTATCATTATCACTTTATTGTCATTATATTTGAGTCACAGCAGAAAACACTTGTTTAACAAATCTTCCTGCTGCTCTGAACGTATTTTTTTCATTATTATCATCATCATTATTTGGTACTTGATACTGTACCTTGATGTAATGACCAAAGTAATCCAGTACCAAGTCAAACTTCTCTAGTCAAATGACATCCGACTATTTGTATGGTTTTGCCCGCTGCCAATCACGGCAAGCATTCTTCGATTTAATATGATGTGATTGGCTACTGAAGCTGCAGCTAGCAGCTACATAGACTGATCTGTACTCACTCAGCCTTGGCGTTGAAGATGTTGGTGGCCCAACCGTCCATGAAGCGTGGGTCTCGTGTGAACCAGAGCACCACCATGAGGATGAAGAGCGCCAGGACACTGCCCTCTGCGTAACTTATCGGTCCCAAACGCCGATGCTCATCCCTGATCACTTCGTATGCTGCTCGCTCCTTCTCTGACTGGACTGCACCGCAACCCCACGTCCTCCGCAGGCTGCAATGAATAAAAAACAAAATATATATTTAATGATCTGTAAATGAAAGTACAGGTGGACAGCTAATCACCTGCATGTAAACATTTCACTTAGTAATCACTAACATCTGATGACCTTTACCTTGACAATGCAAAGGAAGGTCAAAAGTAAATCATCATCAATAAGTGTTTTGATGACTCACTTGCAGCCGATATAGAGGAACTGCAGCCAGAACCAGGCCATTGTCAGCATCAGCACCATGGTGGGGAAGGCGAAGGCAAACCAGGATGCAAAGTTGATCACGTCACCATTCTGAGGGAAGAGTCTATGAGAAGGAGCCGGACAGGAAGTCACAAAAAAGGATTTAACTTCACAATAAGGAATGAGATTTTTAAATGAAGAAAGTGTGCATTGACTGTGACTGAAAATAATTCAGTTCTGTTTCAGTAACTGTGAAAACAGTTTAGGCCTGCTATGCCATGTCACCTTGGTTAATGTCAAATTGTCATAACAAAGTGTCAGTCAAACAATGTCAACTTTGCAATAAAATGAGATAATTGACTGAATGACACTTGACGACAATAGTAATTAGTGTTAGTGCTCGTTAGGAGCTGTTTTGATACAATGATACACTGTTGGACAAATTTGAATACTCTTGATATAAAAGCCTTTCAGCCAGAACAGAACAGAAAAGGTTCAGTCAGTCCTATGTATGAAAGTACCAAATACTATATTAAAAAGTAGCATTAAAATCTAAATAATGTACACACTGGTTTTCAGCTGTTGGTTCCCAATGCACATGTACAGTAGTGAATACATTCTGTGAATATGACTTGAAAGTACACATAGTGCAGTGTTGTTACTGGATAACTCTGGAAAAATATCAGTTTTCTTTGTTTTTGGAGCAGTTCATGTTTCCGTATTAGTGCTTACTGGCTCATCTGTCCGATCAAAACCAGGTTGGGTCCGGTTCCGGTCAGAGTAGCGATGCCTCCAATGCTGGCAGCGTAGCACACACACAGCAGGAATCCTTTGCTCATCCTCCTCCTCTCCTCCTCCTCGTTGCTCAGCTCTTCCAACTCCATCTGATAGCAGACGTTCTCCATGGACATGACCACTAGCACAGTTTGTAGATTCATTTTAAGGTTTGATCAATCATGCATCAGTGTTTAGAAGCATAGATTGTCTTCTCTATGGACTCACCAGGCCCACTGTTGGTGCAGTCTGATGGAGGTTTGTCCTGTAGTGTAGGTTTGAAAATTTCCTGTCCATCCATCTGACCGTCTGTGAACACTTTCTGCTCAGGGGACATGTTGCCTAGTGGTAACATTACCCCATTCAGACCTGTGAGGAAATATCCAGAAGTTGTGTCAGACAACAGAAAATCTCCAGTAACCTACTTGCTGTATCTTTTCAAGCCACTTAATGATGATGAAATTGGCTAACATTACTGATGAACGTTCTCTTTTCAGCCATGCTAGCCAAATTACGTTATGAATGGCAACATCAGTCAGTTGGTTGGCCAGTTGGATAGAAGTTGGAAGAAATGTGAAAGTCTGACACAATTCATGTCCAGCCACCAACCCAACCTTCACACCCTACTAAAGGACTCACTACTTTCTGCATTGGTACTGAGTAAATCTTGTTCTACAGATTCAGATTCATACAATGTGTATGTAATTCCTTGAGATATTGGGCTAGTTTTTCTGAAGCTGCATGTCTGACCTATGTGGATCCAGCAGACAGCACAGTGCATCAATCATACCGTTCTCCACGATTATTGGAGGAGCACTTTGCAGGATGGTGATAGTTTTCTCCTCATGTTCCTGGTGTAGAATGACACTCTTTCTCTGGTTCATGGAGGAGGCTTCAGAGTCTGCGTTGCAGTTCAGTTGGTCCAGGATGGCCTGGACGATAGGGACCATCATGGCAGTGGTGGCCGTGTTGCTGATCCACATGGACAAAAAGGCTGTCACACCCATGAACCCCAGCATCAATCTGATAGACAAAGCAAGAGGCGATTGTTAAAAATGTGATGATGCTACAAGTATCCTCATAAAGGTTTGGTGTACACAAGGGTATAAGGTTAGGTATTAAACTATATAAGAAATACAAGGTTCTTTGGTTTCAAGTGGACCAGTGGGTTGTAAAACAGTCAAGATAGACACTTGTTTGTCCAATGAACTTTGATACTTTGAAGTCTGGAGAAACATTAAGGGAACTTGCTAAGAAGTGCTAAGAAGATTGGAACTTGGAAGCCTCATATTAGCTTTGGCTGAGCTTCAGATCCTCATTTTGTCCTCCATCACTGACAGCATAAACATAATGGAGGAAGATCAGGCAGAAAGAATCAACAGGATGAATCATTACAGTTACCAACACTGTGTACGTATGGGTAATGTTGTATTAAGATAGACTTGAAAAAAAAACAATGAACCAAAAGAACACACTTGCCTTCACTGGTGTGATCCTGAATTTAAAATGTTATATTTAGCTGGTATTCTATGTACTTTTAGTCATGCTATCAGCCTCTGTTGGTCCAACACTTCAGTCTAAAGTGAAATATCTCAACAACTATCAGATAGATAGTTAGTTATATATAGTTTTTTTCAGATATTCATAGTCTCCAGAGGATAAACTCTAATAACTTTGGTGAAGTCATTCAAACATTCATCAGTGTTGCAGTAGATCAGGTGACTCACAGAGCGGGTCGGACCCCGACCACCAGCAGCACTTTGAGCGCAATACGTTTATGGAGGTTCCAGTGTTCCACGGCCACAGCCACCATCAGACCCCCGACAAAGAGCATGTTGGTGTCCTTCAGATACTGCATGCACACCTGAACGACAACACAAACAACATGGTATATTTTCTTGATATCTTGATGTAAGTAAAAATTTGCAAATGATTAAAATAATTATCCATGTGTATGTGTGTGCCCAATCTTACGTCTTTGGACTCCATAATGCCGAGGACGGGGAACAGGATGGTCGGCAGCAACGCTGTCACTGCCAGCGGCAACACCTCAGTGCACCAGTACACCGCCATGAGGGCTATGACATAAGCACAGGCTGCCTCCTACACGCACACAAAACCTTAATTGTTATATCCACAACAACTTCCAGGGTTACTGTTACTTACAGTAACAGAGATCTTGAGGTAAACAGCTGCTGGAGTTAATTCTCCAGTTCTTCCTTTAAAGAAGAAGAAACAGGTGAAGAAAACCTGTATATCATCACATTAAAAAGAGATGTGTCTTAAAAAAACATCAGGTGTTGCATGTAAAAATGTCTGTTTTGATTTTCTCAAAAACATTAATTTTAAGTGTGAGAACAGGCTGATGACATCAGTAACATTTGCATGAAATTCGGCTGTTTAAAGCTGCTGATTCAAAGATGACTTCAGTGCAATCTGAATATGAAGGATTTAACTGGATTATGTAACAGTGTAGTATGAAGAGGTTCTGACGTCAGCATTTTAAGTTCCTGCGTGGTGTCAGTCATCTAAACACATAAAGACCGTCTCATCTGTATTATGTGATCTATGAAACAGCAAAAACAAAAGCTGCTTTTGTAGAAAGTGAAGACGTGTTGATACAGAGTCACACTGTGAAGTTGAGGATTTATAACCTGTGTTCTCATCAAGAAAGACCAGAAACATCTGCCTGTGATAAACTTCTCTAAAGTAGTAATACCACAGTGTAGAAATACTCTGCTTTAATTAAAAGTACTGTGTACAAGTATAAAAGTATCAGAAGTTAAAGTACTCATTAGGCAGAATTGCCAATTTCAGACTAATATGATATGATTGGATTATAATTATTGATGCGATGTGTTCATCACTTTGAAGCTCATTTTAACTAGTACATATACTGTTGGAGGATTTTTTAATGGCACATTTATCAACAGTTTAGTCTTATATTATTGAATATATGTAATGAATTATAATATTAATGGCATAAAAATGGAATCCTCTACCATTTATTTCCATTATTTTTATGTCAACTTTTAAAAATAAATTAAACAGCCACTCAGGCTAACATGATCTTCTGTGAAAAACAACTGGATCGAATCAGCATGATGACATTTAAATTCTTCTAATGTTCTGCTGCCTTGGTTTGTTTTAGTTATTGTGTGACTTTGATGTTTTAAGTTAGTTGCTGCAGATCGAGGCAGCAGTAGACCAACAACTTGTGCATTTAGCGAGGTAAAATTACAGCTTTTGTCAATGGAGTCTGGTAGCTTTGAAGAGAACAATATAACTGATTCAGTTTGCTGTTGGAAAGAAGTGAGGTTTATGTGTCTAAAATCAATTTTGTTACAGCAGTGCACTGTTCTCCTGTCTGCTTCAACTGGGAAAAGATAGTGGTCCTGGTTGAAACTTGAAAGAGTTTTTTGTGCATCCAACCATCCACCCCTGACTGCATATCTAAAACTTACAGTACAAGAACGTAGCACTTCTTGGATTGGAACGCATCCAGGTACTACACTTACTCCAAAGTATTTGTTGTATCTAAAGTGAGGTTTTATGTGGAGAACACGTGTGAAGCTGCATGTGAGAAAACTGGACTGAATAACAATGAAGTGAAATGAGCCGTTCAAGAGATTTGTTTTTCACAGGAGCTGCTGAGCTGCTGACAGGAGCCGACTCTGTCCAAACACAACGCCTCTGTTTATCTTTAACCTTCATTCACTTAAAGACAAAGGCAACTGTGGAGTCACACATACACCTGCTGTGAAGATGAATGAAGTGTTGATTTCTGGGAAATGTTACTGGATCCTTTTAGGAACAGAAAGCAAAGCAGAAAATGTTCTTTTATAAGTTTTCACCAGTGGTGAAAAGTGCAAATACCCAAGTATAATTTTGAGGTACTTGTGCTTTACTTGAGCATTTACATCTATGTTATTTTTTACATTTACTCCACTGCATTTTGGAGGCAAACATTGAACTTTTATTCTGTATTATTATAGATAAGGATAAGTATTAAAATGCTCTATATTTACCAGCTGCTACATTATGTTGTAATAAACACACGAATGCATCAATAATTATAAAACATATATAAAATATAATTATGAGTGCGTTACTTTTGATACTTAAAGTATATATTTTATGCTAATACCAAGATTTGAATGCAGGAATTTTACTTGTAACAAATTATTTGTACATTGTATAAATATAGATGTGTTCAGTGATGTTTTCTTAGTAACGTATCGTAGTGAACTTTTAAACTGTTTGTCAATCAGTGACAAGAAGCTGTGAACGTAACCTGCTGACTGTCCAAACAACTGAAGGGAAATTTCTCTCTGCAACAATTTCCTGCAACTTCGACTCTGCGTCACAGAAACAGTAATACAGTATTTGTTTAATTAATAACCAGTTAAAATAGGCATTAACACATTTGTATAAATAACAAGTATATCATTATTTGATATTTTAATTGCCAATGAAAAGAGGAATTATAAAAACAAGCATGTAGCCCTGTCCATTTAGAAGCAGCGTACAATATAGCTGGAGTTTCGAGTTATTAGATCATGTAAGTTTGTAAAAAACTTTTACTGGGACTCCTAAATGAGCAGGGGTACATTGAGCGATGCTAACGGTACACTAACGTTCGCATCCCTCAATGTAGCCTGATCCTTTTGGGAACAGCATACACAATGTTCAGATGTATTTAGCTTGAGTTTTGAGGAGTTATGAGGTCATGCTAGCTTGTGAAAACATTTCTTGGGAGTCCTAAATGAACTGGGCTACATCAAGGGATGCTAACGTTAGCTGTAAAAGGGTCTTCTGAGGCACCAACGGCTCCCTGATTTTTGCATTGTTTTACTGGCATTGGTAACCTGAACTGGTCTGTGCTGGTAAACTAATAACTTTAATTGGTAGTTGTTCAGTAAACTGCTAATTTAAACAGGACAGTGCTCAGTAATCAGGTAATTATCATTGGCTATTATTTAGTAAAATTTTACTGGTTATCATTTAGTAAATTATTTAAACTGGTCATTGTTCAGTAAACTGGTAACTTTAACTCCTTATTGTTCAGCAAACATATTTAATCTGGATAGTGCTCAGTAAACTGTTAAATTGAACTGGTCAATAGACTGTATAGTGTTTTAAACTCATCATATTTTTCTTTGGTTATTTAAACTAGTTAGTGGTCACTAAACAGGTTATTGGTGGAACTGGATTCAATCCTCAGTGTTCAATAAACTGGTTAATTAGATTGGTTACTGCTCAGTTCTGTAAGTTTAAGTAATTTCTCAGTAAACTGGTTATTTAAACTGATCAGTGAACTGGTCTCACCGTGGTGCTGACAGCAAGCGGCAGCAGGAGGAACGGGCTGCAGAAGAGAATTACGACACCCTTCAACCTCCAGACCTGCCGCAACATCTTCACTCGCAGAGGAAGAACCGACATGAGTGATGATGGTGATGAAGATGAAGAAGAAGAAGATGATGATGATGATGATGATGGAGTCGAAATGACGGTCAGAGAACAACTGTATCAATGAGACTCTTCTCTCTCTTTACTGCTCACACTCTCTCTGCAGCACTATTTCTCTCCCTCCCTCTCTCTCTCTTTCTCTCTCTCTAACACATTTGTGATGCATTTCACAGTCCACAAAATAAATATTAACTTATGTGAGTTACTACACACACACACACACACACACACACACACACGCACACACACACTCGGCAGACTTTATCTAACTCTCAGCAGAGTAAACATAGGAGAGGATATCAGATCTCCTGTATACGTCACAATGAACTCACCTTTTATCTTCTTTTGCACAGAATCACAGTTTAACATAATCTGCAAGTGCACAGGGTTGCTACATGTTTCAAAATCACACATTAAGTCATCTGTGACTGTTTCATGATCAGAAATAATTCAAACAGAGAGTTGGATCGCTGAGTAATTTTTTCTTCACCAATCCTAAAAACACAGGCTTTCTAACCAGTGATAACGATGAATGAATAATTGATTTACCCTCTGCACCGGATCAGTAACATCAGATCTAATCAACAAACTATTCAGTATTACTCTTTATCAACGGCACATCATCTGCGTATGTAACCAACAGAGTCTGTCAGAAACAGAAGGCCAACACTTTTTCATTTCAGATAAAAAGCTAAATGCTGCAGGAGAAAAAGTTTGAATAGCATTTTAAAGGTATCGATTATATGTTTTAATCACTTTTTCTTGCTAATGTGTGAACTGGTTGTAACCTAACTTCTTGGACTTCTTGAACTTGCCTGTAACAGCTTGTGGACCGATTTTTATGTTATGAAATCTGGATGAATTATCCATGAAAATTCAAAGGATGTGCCTCCAAGTGCCTTCTCTCTCCGCTTGCCTAGTGTCAACTGTGTGCAATACTAGCTAACGTTAGCTCAGAAGTGGTGTCCATGTCAACAAATAATCGCCACTCATTACAACACAGAGTCCAACACTGAGTCCAAAGTCAAAGCTAACATTACTGCAAAGCATGTCAAATATATTGTGACATTGTAGTTTTAGCTGGCTAATGTTAGCTTGCTTGATAACATGGATAAATTGCTAGCTAGATTATGAAGCAAAGTACTGTCTTTGGTGGATCACATCAGGTAATTCATCTGGACTGTTTGGGCTGATCTGGCTATAAATTGCCTAGCTTGCAGAAGATTACAGATAGTAGCATTATTCTAAATATGACTAATTTATTTTCCAGTGTTCAGTCTTGTATTTGTCACTTTTGGCCGATGAACGGGATGATGTAACAGGATGCTAACTGCAGTTCACTTAACAGCCAAAGGTGTCACTATTAACTATTTTTGAATATTACTGTAATGAAACTTTAAGAGGCCAAAAGAAAGATTCAAGAACTTGAATGACATAAATCCCTTTACAGATTTAACAGTCCTCATTTACTCTAAACTAATTTAAAAATGTGAATGTAATTATATTACAACACAATTACATATTAAGGCTTTCACAATATCACATTTTCACTGCACGATTATTGCAATATCTATAGAGAATGTCTTTAAGCTTCCTGCATCTTCCTCTTCTTTTTGTCTGTTTTACCACCACCGGTTGGAGGGAGTGTGAACCACAAAGGTCATATGTGCATTATTATAACGTGATGACAATATCTATTTTTCTAAATATTTTGATCATCATTGATCAATACCGGTATTTTGTGACACTCCCAATGCTTACATAATGAAATAAAATGAAATAAAATTGATAGAAAAGTAAAACAGCACAGGCTACCGGTTACAATGCTACAAATTAGTAAGTAATTATAAAAAACTGTACAAAAAGGTTAAAATCTGTGTCACGCAAGCATAGAAATATAGAATATGACATGTCAGTGAAAACTGAAAACAGGAATGCTCAAACTACACATAGAAAAAGGGGTAAACAGGAGGAATACGAACAGTTACAGTGGATTGAAGTTGAGGTCTTGATAATAATCCAGCATCAGCAATAAGAGAAGAGTTTTATAATCTGTTGTTGTCAGCAAGTTTTCTGATCAAAACATTGCACATATACAGTTTCAATTAACTAAAACACAAAGGAAATGAAACTGACATCAGAGAAAAGACATTCTGTTTAGTATTTTCACACTAAAACACAGGTAATTGAGCTTTGATGGATTAAAAAGTGAATAAAACATTTCTTTAGTTTAGTAGTTTGAATGTTTAAACTCTGATTTATCTTTAATTACAGAACCGTTCACTTCACTTCAAACCCAGTAAAGTGAGACTTCAGTTTATCCTCTGCTGCCTCCCAGTGTATAAATGTGGTCGTGCATTTAATTTCATCGATTTCTTAACAAGAACAAAGCACATTGTTCGGTCTAACCGCTGTGTCTTTGTGAGATGCAGAGAAGGTGAATGGATGGTATCTGCATGTGTGGTTCCCACTGTGAAGCATAGAGGAGGATGTGTGATGTCACAGGTTGCTTTGATGGTTTATCTTGTCAAAGGTCAGGATGACTTGCTAATGATAAACAGTTTGTAAACTCAACATAAGAAAATTCCAGTGTTTGTTTTATTTAACTTTGTGTGTTTGTGTCAGTAGATTTCAACAAAAGTTAACATTAGGTAATGCCCTCATTTGCATATTTAAACATATTTAAATATACAAATAAGAAGAAAAGAAGAAAATAAGAAGAAAAGTTCTAATCCAAAAAAAAAAAAAAATCTCTTAATGAAAGTATTCAACAGGGAAAGTTTCATGGTGATATCTATGAGTTAAAGTTTTGACCCCATTCACCTGTAGTGACTCCCCTCACATGCAGCTGTGACCAGACCTTTATTTTAACTTTTTCTGCATCAGACAGTTAAACCTGCAACTGGCTGAATAAAATTATTTACCACTGATTTACAGCGTCAAGAAGATGTGTGTGTGTGTATGTGTGTGTGTAGCTGGCAAAATATCTGCTATTACTGGAAGTGAGGCAAGAGGGTGTGTGGGAGGAGCTGGATGGTTTCTCTTTGTGATTGTAGTCCCATATTACTTTTATCCAACCTGCAAATAGTGCTGAAATACACCACAATGCCAACAGTACGTGGACAACGGAACATTCCAGTCATATGTGACAGTGGAACGTTGGATTGTTTTAACAGCCTCCACTCTTCTGGTTTTAAACTTTCCACCAGATGTTGGAAGCTGAAGAAAAGACTTCCCTCAAATGGTTGTCACAAAGTTGGAGGAACACTATCTTCTAAAATATTACTGTATCATCTCCTGCCATAAAATTCTGTCCAAGCTGAGGTTGAGCTGTCCCGCAGTTGAAAAGTTCATATCAGTTCAAATCAGTTCAGTTCAGTCTTTACTGTCCTTCATGGGAAATGTGTCTTGCAGTATGACAAAACAGCCTGTCTGAAGATCATTGTGTTAATTTGACTATTGGCATCAGCCTCATAGATAAACAGATTCTCTCAGTGACTGTTGTGGTTCTGTGGTGAAACCAGGAGGATCAGGGTGAACGGAGGCAAAGGAGGGACCCTGTTTGTTACAGAGCTGCATTGTGGGGGCGTTTAGCTGGAACCAGGCAGTCAGAGCAAGATAAATACACGCCCACTCTGTCTGCTGAATGTATGTGTTGAGCGCCATGAAGGCCCAAAGCGGTTTCAATCTGAAGCACTGAGACTCACTTTCAATCTACTGTGATGTTAGTGCTAATGCTAGTTTAGTTTACTGTAGATTTATTTCTTAGTTTAGATTTTGTTGTTAGTTTAGTTAGTTTAGATGTGATTTCTTGTTTGGTTTAGTTTAGTTTTATTGTTTAGTTTACATTAGTTTTGTTTATTTAAGCTTAGTTTTGTTGATTAGTTTAGATTGGTTTTAGTGTTTGGTTAAGTTTAGTTTAGTTGTTTAGGTTAGATTAGTTTTATTTTTAGGTTTTATTATTAGGTTTATTTTTAGTTTAGTTATGTTGTCTGGTTTATGTTTGGTTTATTGTATGGTTTAGTTGAGTTTAGATTAGTTTCACTGATATTTTAGTTAAGTTGTTTAGTTTTCTTGTTTGGTTTGGTTTACTTTAGTTTACTTTTGTTGTTTGGTTTAGTTAGTTTTATTGTTTGGTTTAATACTCAAATTATGTGAATTATCTGGAATTGATTATTCTAATTTTGTAGTTCATAATTATTGCATACAGAAGATTTCTTTCATAATTATGAGATATGATGGTGTATTCCTTCATGTGAACATTTTAGAATAAGAGAGAACAGACATTTACTGTGGCAACTAGCTCGACTAAGTAAGTTGATTTTGATAATGATGAATGGATCTGATTCCTCTAGTTTGGATTCACAACAAAATATTAAATGACTCTACAAAGACTTTTACGGCAAACTGATAGTCTGTCTCTTCATTTTTACCTTCTGTTGTGAGCACAGATACAGTCAAGATCAGTTTAGGGTTGATTATTAACCAGTCAATAGGGGGGTGGCAGTTGCTGAGTCCAGCCACTACATTGTCCAGCCTCGAGAAGGTTGACCATATCTGTCTCTACTCTTATTTTATTAATCCCATCTTTTAACCCCTTTGGTTTATCTCCGTCTACCTCCACATCATACAGAAGCCAGGTGAGTTCAGGCATTCTTTGACTTTCACCTTTTTCGACTCCGTTCTGTGTTGATGGCTGGAGAAAAATTTACTTCCAATCAATTTTACAGCTGCTAAAATAATCTGTAGTTTATAATGAGCCAGAAAGAGTGTTCTGAATTGCGCTCAGATAGAGGAATGCCATGCAATGCCATGGATACGTGTGTTTATGAGTGTATATGGTCACGTATACAGTGTTTGTAGATTCATATAGTTCATATAGTTCAGTGTATTCTGTCTTGTGTATTCAGTGTATTGCAGCTCTGCCAAAAAAAGGTTCTGAAACAGTAACCTTTAGCCTGATGGTAAACACAAGCCATTTCTGAATCCTCAATTGACTCTAACCTACTAGACAGACAGGTACATTGATATTACCATTACCAATGCCCATAGCAGCGTAACTCAGATGACATTGTTAGTCTGTTGATCAAACACTTTGATCCAGATTAAAATATCTTGGCAACAATTTGGCCTAGACACTCTTGGTCCCTACAGGATGAATCCTAATAATCCTTGGATTTCATCTGGCAGCATCAACATACAAAATTTAATATGACAATACCACCTATTTCTATCAGATTTAGTTAAACTTTGAGATTAATCCTAAGATGCTAACACACATGCTAATATTAGCATGCTAGGATGTTCTCAAGTGCAAACATCAAGCTTAAAGGGACAATCTGAGTCATTTGAAGGGGGGTTGTATATGGTACTTTATATGGTACTATGGTACTATCCATAGTCCAAAAAAATCAATATCAGTCAAGGTGTACGCTATATTTAGAGTATTTTGACTGCTTTCCTGTTACACAGCCCTTTTTGATGGGAACTGAGGTGTTTATATCAATTATTATTATGACCTTAAAGAACCACTGTTACCTCAATTAGGTATGATTATTGTTTGACTTTGCTGATAATTGCATTGGTGTACTAGCAACTCCCATGTCAATGAGGTCTGGTAGCTTTGGCGAGATTTCAGTTTCCCAATAGAAAATCTGTCTGACAGCAAGGTAAAGGTGCCAAATGCTGTCTACTGTAGGAAATACACTGACTATGTACTAAGTACTTTGTACAGTCACTCTTCAAACAATGCAGACTTCGCCTTTAAAAGCGAAAATGAGAACTTTGAACTGCCTACCAAAACTCACAAATGGCTACATCACGGTTGTCAGGTGGTCATCAATCCATGAAAAGAACAATTTTCAAATGTTCTAATTTGGGGATAAGCCTCTGAGATACATGATTTCTTTGGTCTTTGGTTATTGGTACCCAAAGACAGATTTACATTACAAATCATACAGAGGCCAAAGAGTTCAATCTTATAAGTCTCACGTTTAGATTAAAACATGTTTATGTTAATAACTATAGTGATTATGATGATGTCTCTGTGTGTTTTCAGGCTGGTTGTTTGGAAATGAAGCTGTGTCTTCTTCTTCTCTTGCTCTGTCTCTGCTGTCTGGGACTGACTGTAAGAACATCTAGAAAACTACCTCTTTAAACACTAAAGGGAAATTAGAAAATGACTCTTCAGAAAGTGAACCCTGTCTGTCCTGTCTTCAGGAGGAGCCCACTCCAGGAACTCCTGATGTCTCCAGTCCTGTCAATGAAGAGGAGGATACAGAGGAGGAGGTTCACAGTTGTAGAGGAACGCAGTTTGATCCAAAGGAACGAGTCAATAGGGAGCGCCATAGAGCGACTGGGTTTACAGCTCCTAGAAAAGCTTCCTGTTGATCCACAGCAGCCAAACGTCATTCTATCACCTCTCAGCCTCGCCATTGCTCTCGCTCACCTCACCTTAGGTCAGTCGGAATTTTATTTTGTTTGTTCATGAGAATCAAGACATTAATATGAAACAAACCGACCAGTCCCACAACTTTTCGCTATCATGTTATTCTTTTGCGCACTTGAGGCAAAAAGCCCAGCCTGAAGTTGAGCCTGCTGAACCTGATGAGCAGAGTCTATGATGTCCTAAAGTGGCTGTGAAGAAGATAACTTTTTAATTTATGACCTTTCCACTAGCTTTCACCCTCAGTAATTTTGTGGAGTATTTACAACATTATAACCACATGGTCTCACTTGCCTCACAGTTCAGCCAGTTCATATTGAACTGGTTGCTCCAATAAATATTCTCAATAAATATTCTTGTACATTCCTTAGAAACAATTTGTTAAGATTGAATTTTTTCTCTCAGGTGCTCGCAATGAGACAGAAAAGCTACTTCTGAAGAGCCTTCATGCTGACAATCTGCCATGTTACCATCATATACTGGGAGGCCTCCTACCTCATTTCAGAAACACAGTGCTGGAGGTGGCAACACGCATGTACCTGAGACCAGGTGTGTGCTCATGATTATTGAACTGGTGATGGTTGTTTGGAAGAAGTTTGGTGTAAGATCCGTCATCTATTTTCCCATTTTCTCTTTATTTCATCTCATTTCATCAGGATTTGAAGTGAAGTTGTCTTTTCTTGAGGACTCTCTGGACAGGTATCAACTACATGATCAGGTCACATTCACAAGTTTGGTTTCTATGAAGACTCATTTTTAAACATCCTTTGAGTTCAGATGGAATTGGCTGATTCATTGAGACATATAGAGTTTGCATATCTCAGCAATAAACAGTCTTTACTCAGTCAGAAAGCAAACAACTTGAAAGCAAAGGCAAAGGCTTGAAGAGATTAGAGAAGAGGAGATTAGAGGAGAAAAGAGAAGTTGGGACATCAACAGCCATGACAATGTGATCAGAATCAACCACGTGTTTAAGATACTGGCAGCAAATAAAAGCAGTAATGATGTATTATTTCTTACATTTATACGAACTAATAGATTTTTTTCAGTTAGAATATGATTTCTGTCAAAGTAAAAAGATGTTTTTGTTTTTTTGTCCTCTTCAGGTACCAATCACAGCCCGTTCCTCTGCTCTCTGTGGAGGAGGTAAACCAATGGGTGGAGAACGCCACCAATGGTCACATCCCCAACTTCCTGGAAAGTATTCCACATGATGTGGTGCTTATGCTGATGAATGCTGTGTACTTCAAAGGTGAATCATTCCACCAAAAAACACTCAGTATGGTGATTTATATAGTATCATTGAAGATGGACAATTAAGTGTGTAAAAATGCAACTGACCTGGAGGTGCACAACTTGGTGTGAGTAAATGATAGATAGATATAGATAGATCTCGAAGCAGTTGCTTCCTATTTGTGTCTTGTAGAGAAAAACCAACCGACCTGCTGAGTAAGCTCATGATGATTGCTTTGATCCATGTTTTCATGCCAATGAGAGTTGGAATGCTTCTGCCTTGTTTTATAGCTCATTAGTTTCCAAAGCCTCTGTTACTGCAACTGTTGACCCCTAACAATCGATGAGTCTTACAATTCGTTTAATCAACAGTCAAGAATAAGTATACATGCCACCCTGACCAGGCACCATGCCTTGATATTCTGTCCATGAACATTAAGGTAGGTAAGTTGATCTTTTGCTTACTAATAATTTGTTCTTGTTCCCCCCTGTGTTTTACAGGTGAATGGCAGACACGATTTGACCCTCAGGTGACCTCTAAGGGAGTATTCTACCTTGACAACCAGAACTCTGTGCCGGTGGACATGATGAAGTCTGCCCAGTACCCTCTGCGCCTTCTGGATGATCCAGAACTGGAAGCACAGGTAACCCCGGTGTTGGAATGGGTACATCAGTGATGGTGTTGATACTGTCTATTATCACAAGCAGACCCAGGAATGCTCTTAAGGTTTTTACACAGCAATCCATGATGTTTTTTTCCCAAAGTAGTTTTCTCGCATTGAAAAGAAAGAAATCTCCTTTGGAGGGTCATCAGACACAGTTACAGTAGATCAGGGCAGTCTAGATTTCCATCCATATGTCCTAGAATACTAAAAATAGTACTTGTACTGAGGACTAATTTAGATTTAGTTTGTAAAAGTGATCCATGGACATGGCAAGGCTACATCAAAATCATGGACACCCAACTTTACATCCCATCTTGGGATCCCCCAGGATGAATAAGAAGTGGCTGAAGGAATGGTAGCAGAGAAAGATGTTTGGCCAACTTTGCTTAGCCTGCTGCCACTCATGGTTAATCTGTTGAACTATGTTTAAGGTGGTCTAATACTTAACTCAGATAGAATGGCAAATTATAGAAAAGTTTTCAAGTGGCCATGGTCACTCATATACACCTACCTTTATATAAAAGTTAGGTGTATATACCTCATGGTAACTCTTTATTTAATTTTATTCTTTCACATTTTAACTACTATATGTTCCTGTAGTCTATTTGTCAATCCATCAACTATGTGTAACCGCTTATTGTCATCAGGGTCACAGTACGGCTGGAGCCTATACCAGCTGACTTAGGGCGAGAGGCAGGGTACACCCTGGACACCTCATTACAGGGCACATAGAACAAACAACCATTCACAGTCACATTCACACTGACAGACAATTTAGAGTCACTAACCTATTAACCTATTAAGTGCATGTCTTTGGACTATGGAAGTAAGCCTGAGTACCCGAAGCGAAGTCTATTTGTCCATATGAAATAAAAGAAATAAAAGGAAAATTCTGTCTCCTTTAGGTTGCCAGTTTTCCCTTCAAAGGAAACACCAGCTTCTTAATTGTCATGCCTTTGCCGGGCAGTGGAAACGTGTCATCAGTACTTCACAAACTGAACATCTCCGACCTTTACAGACGTCTACCTCAGGAGAAAACAATGCAGGTCAATTTACCCAAGGTGAAGCTACAGTTCCGCCAGGAGCTCCAGGAAGCACTGACCAGCATGGGTGAGAGTGTTAGCTTCACTAAGACAGAAGGGTACTGTGGACTTGTGGTGGTGGTGTCATGTTCAAATAGATAAAGCACAACACACTGTGTATTGTCACATGTTTCAGGACTCTAGAATACACTGGACACATTATGCAGACACAAGTGGTCAATTTACAGTAGCCTGAATTTCCCAGTCTGGAGAATCAGTGTGATAAATTGCTACTTTTCTGAAGCGCCAATGCATTGAGAAATGCTGACACTTTGAAATAGGACAGTATTTGTCCTGATGCATTGACACATCAATCAATCAGTGATTTAATGAACATCAAGTCTACCCTTGTCTGCAGTCCTTTCAACGATGAGACAAAATTCAAAAATTACTTAAACCACACCCCTTTCATTAATTAAATTACCCAGACTCCCAACAACCCTTTGCCTTCCTTGTTTGTTCTTAATTGCAAATTTTATATAAATATAATACTTTGCTTTTCTGGTTATAAAAGTCCAGCTGACCCAAATTTAACCCTTCTCAAACAGTGTCCACATGGACTCTGCAGAGTATATCTGACTCGTCAGTCTGTAACTCTGTCTTCTTTTTATCTCTCTATCAGGTCTTGGTTCTCTGTTTTCAGGTCCTGATCTTTCTGGGGTTTCCGACCAACCTCTGAGGGTGACCGGTGTCCGCCACGCCAGCACCATAGAACTCAGCGAGGAAGGCGTGGAGGCATCTGCCACCACTGTCATAACCTCCATGCGCTCCATCTCCCTCTTCGCAGTCAACTCTCCCTTCCTTTTCGCCCTTGTCGATGATGTTTCTCTGGTACCCATCTTCATGGGCATTGTCACAAACCCTGCCCCTGACAATGACCCCATGCTCAATGATGATTCCCACAGCAACCACACCATGAACGACCAACCCGTTATGGAGAATAGCGAACACAGCAACAGGTTGTGCAGTGAGGCAGAGGGCAGCAACATGCAGTCATGTGACGCCCCTGCTGGTGAGGTGGAGCAGCCACAACATGTAAAGGGACTGGAGAACAGTGATGTGAAGAAGAAGTAACAGTGAGATGAAATATATATATATATATATATATATATATATATCAAAGGAATAGTTTGACATGTTCGGAGATACCCCGAGAGTTAGATGAACACATTGATACGACTTTTATGCTTGTCGGGAAAATATGAAGCTGCAGCAAGCAACCGGTTAGCTAAAGACTGCCTTCCAGCAGCTGTAAGACTCACTAATTAACACTTTATATCTGGTTTGTTTAATCTGTATAAAAATGTGAAAATGATAAGTTGTGGTATTACGGAGATCTTTATGTCATGAGGTTGTGATGAACCCACAGTGACAGTATCAATTTTTGTATTTACTTCTGCAAGAAAGAATTTTTCCCAAACTGTCAAACATTTCCTTTAAAGTAGAGTCAGAGCAGCAGAGGACGAACATCTTGGACTTGTGTTATTCAAAATGCATTGTAGTTCAACATGGAAAAATACAAATATACTACAATTATAGTGATCGGAACTGAGTTTTATATGAAAGGGACAACAATTTGAAATACTAAAAACTCTGAAGATTAATATTTGTATACGGTCATGTCACTTTACCAGATTGATTACGTTTGATAAGATTGTTTCTGACGTGATGAAAATGTTAAAATACAGTGCTAAGTAACTTTATAATACACTTATTAGACTTTTGAATGCAAGACACACATAGAAAGTCCCCAGAGAGGAAACATGTTTCATATTAAACAAGTTGTGCATTATAATGTTTAAAGGTCTTTTCTTTGCAGATGTTTTATCTACAATTTGATGATTTTAATTTGGTATTCAGTCATGGAAAATAAAACTAAAAGTGTATTTGTGTTGACAGAGTTTTTTACAATTTTTTTTTAAAAGAATTTGTTTGGAAGAAACTTGAAGTGTATTCACTTAAAAGAAGAAAGAAATCCCAGCATTTCCCAAAATGTCATCTCTTTACCAGACCGACACAAATCAGTGAAACAATACAGCTTCAGTTTCAGTTCTTCATAGCATAAATAATAAACAACACACTATACACCCAATACAAAATAAAAAAAGAAAGCTGTGAAATGTACAATCATTATAGAGAGAACAGCGGTTCCTCTAGTAACTTGGAACTTTTTGCCATAAAGTCCTCCTTCAGGGACATGTAACTAACAATGTTCTTTGAGAAGAGTTAAATCTGGGGCAACAAGACTTGGTGGTTGAATCCATGAAGACTTTTCACCCCTCATCCAAGAGGTTTCTTCCATTTTGACTGAGTTGTGGACATTTGGTTTTGGTTGGGCCATTGTTTCCATTTGGTAACCATTTCTTTTATCGGAAGAAACATTTTTTCTTTCCGCAGCAGGGGCTGTTGCAGGCAACCGTTACCTTCATCCTCCCAAGGGCAGTTAAGGAGGCCATTGTTTCCACTTGACTACCAAGTCCAATTGCCCTCAGATTAAACTCTTACAGTATCTAAGACCTTCACAAATAAACACTGTGTGCACCACTCACATCTTTTGTTAGAAGTCCTAAACCAACTCAGTTCTTACTACCTTTAAGGTAAACTCTTTTTAACTGGCAGACCTCGTTGGGAAGTTCAGGACAAAAAACTTTTCACTGATTATATTTAGTTAAGAAGCACTTAGGTCCTTGTGAAACACCTTATAGTGGATCCAGGAGGAGCTTTCAGAGGTTATTATGGGATTTCTGGAGACTGTAAAGTTTCCTCTGTCATCTTCATGTTTACTGTTCAGTCCAGTAAAATCAGCCTAAATATTTCCACATAGAATTAACAATGATCAAAGGAGGGACATGGGAGCAGCGATGGTCCAGGTTCTGTACTGGTGCACTTACACCTCAAATAATTGTTGTATCTGTAAACTACACAGCCCACCATGACTTCGAGTCTTCCGTCTTTGGCTGCAAAGTTTCGTCATCTCTAATCCCCCAACTTCTGACTGTCCTGCGCGCCCCCGCTCGCACTGTTGGCAGCAACGTGGACGCGCGCCGCTGTGGGCGCAGGGCCAGGGGGCGTCGACAGGGCTGGACTCGTCTTATCTGCAGTGAGAGACAGAAAGAGTCTGAGCGACGTGGACGGTCCGAGAGCAGAGAAGAGGTGAGTGTGCTTTTATGGTATTTATTGATCATTTTGCCCTTTTACGCACAACTTTTTGACGTTTGCTTTGTTTTTAACGTTCATGCAATTAATTTATCGTTAATTTATTGTTGCATGATGTCGGCTGCAGGCTGCAGGTTTGAGTTCGAAATGAAACATAAATAAATGTTTGATGAACCTGCAGAAAATTTAAGAGTTTAACATCGATTCTCCATGAAGACAATTTTACAATAATTTTAACTGTGAGAAACATGAACTTTATTCCAGTTCTCTTTGAGCTTTTCCATCTCTGCTCTGTGCCAAGAAACACAATCAATCACAGCTGCACCGAGCAGTTTATATAATACCGCAGTGTCAGTGGAACAGAAACAGGGTCAGTCCTCTGTCTCAACACAGATTTCCTCAAATTTAATACTTTACTTTTATACTACTTTTAATTAAATCCGTGTCATATATTCGAAAGTTATTGTTCTTCACAAAGACACAGAGGTTGTTTGGGGTTTTAAAGACTTTAGTGCCAAGAACATTTCTGCACTTTTGTGGAATAATTTTTAAAAATCCCTATCAGAAAGTTGATGAGCAGCCAATGAGAAAACATTCCTGTGAGTATCAGAGACAAGTTACTGCAGGAAGCACGTTTCTGCTTGCTGTGTCAGCTGTTCATCTTCAGTTTGCTGCAGGACTTTGTAGGTCTCCATCAGGCCTGTTCAGACTTTAAACACCTCTGAGATGAAGTGATGCAACACTACTTGAGATTACATAAACTGAGTCTTTGTAGATAGTATCTTGAATTATGACATCCACATCAGTCATATTTGTAGTTTAATGTTGCTGACATGATGAGAAAACATAACTCAAACTTTATGAGAGAACATTTGTGATTTTTGTGAGATCTGGACCACCTGATGTGACAAGTTTGATCTGTTTATCTGCATTAAAACAGCTGAAACTGATAAAATCTGCATAGACAACGCTCAATCAGAGCAGCTCTTAAAGTTCTTAGTCATTTATTTGCCAAAATCTTCTGTTGCCTTCATGCGCTGGTGAAAACTGTGTTGCATTCAGGTGCTGGTGTGATGAAAGATCCAGATCGGAGGGCAAAGATAAAGTAAACATGTCCTCAACAACCTATTTATTTTGCTTTTGTCTTCATCTCATTGGGGTTTTAAGCTACTTTTGTTTCCTCAATGGAGTTTTCAGGAAATGTACACTATCACAACATTTATTGATGTTGGAATCTCAGTGAAAGTCAAGAGAAAGAAACTGCAGCCTCTGAGCTATTTGGACGTCTCCGTCTGGATTACCCATCAGGCACGGTGTGTTTGTGTGTGTGTGTGTGTGTGTGTGTGTGTGTGTGTGTGTGTGTGTGTGTGTGTGTGTGTATGTGTGTGGTCTGAGGTTCAGATGACAGACTTTTGCTTTTGTGAAACCATGACAACCAAGTCCAGATGTGTGCAGAAGAACAAAAGAGACATTGTTTGTGTGTGTGCAGCTGCAGTCGCACCAAAATGATGATGAAGATGTAAACTTTTAAGCTGCACAATCTTTTTGCAATTATAATTTTCTCACATAATTACTAAGGAAACTGTTTTGAAGAGAAACAACAGTTGACGTTCAGATGCTCTTTCACTTGGTGAAGTTTCAAATGGTTGTATAATTTTGGGACATTCCCCTGAAATTATACAAAACAATCTTTTCTGTGGCTCTGACCATCATCATTGTCTTTAAATATGAAAAAGTTCCACAAAGAGAGGATAACCTTTCTCTCATTACTGTTTTGGATAATTTTATCTCTTTTTCTTTACCCTCACCAGCAGTTTCCACATTTCGATCACTCTATTTATCTTGTCACACGTTATATTTGATTTAGTTTATCTTTGACAGTTAAAGGAGTAGTGTGTAGAATTTGGCATCTTGCGGCGTCGTTACTGATTTACCAATCAGTGAAACTGCAGTTCCTCAAACGTCCACTTGAGGCTGACTACAGAACGAGTCAATCTCCATAAGCCCCCATATTAAAAGGCCCAACTTCAGAGCAGAAATAAACATGTTTTGAACCTGGTACAAAAAACAGTTATTAACGGATATTAAGGCTTAAAGTTATACATCATTAAGACAATGGCCACTTTGACAGCTGGGTGCCATTAGAGATGTCTTGTTTGAGCACCCAGACTTCATTTAGCCAGGCTCAGGTCCACTGACGATCCACATCTTTGCCCATCTTTAGATTAGCCGGTAGCGGCCAGAGCCACCACACTCTGAGCTTCAAAACAGCTCCTCAGAAACCTGTGGGTAATGTTACGGATATGACGTCAATTCTTTATACTGTCTATGGTGGAGACCAAAAGCAACTAAAAGAGAGAGAATATTCGATTCAGATTCATCAGGTTTCAGGTATTTCAGTACAGATGCGTTCAGCACATCAAACTTTTTCGGTATCTGTACAGAAACTATCTGCGATCCTAGCCCCAGTCACCTTACTATACATTAGAATTAGCCATTGTTTCTCAAATGAAAGACATTGCTGAGTCTTAAGACGTCTGCTCTGTGCAAGTGAAACATGTAAAAACTTTGTTTTCTTGTTTGTCTTCCAGGATGAAGCGAGCAACTTTCTTGCTGGTTTTTGGAGTCGTCCTGAGCTTCTGTCAGGCTCAGGTATCCACATATGTTACCTCCACAATGTTAGCAGTGTGGTGTTATTCTACACATAAAATATGTGGAAATGCATAATTATCTCTAGCACAATATAAGAAACACTACTTTTTCTTCTAGTCGGAGACAGGAGGCGAGGAGACAGCTGCAGAGGAGGAACATGTGGAGCTCTTCACCACACCTCGGACTAAGATGGGCGCCGCAACCTCGGATTTTGGCTACAACCTGTTCCGTGCTCTGGCAAGCCGCGAGACCTCGTCCAACATCTTCCTGTCCCCCATCAGTGTGTCTGCGGTGCTGACGCAGCTATCCATGGGTGACGACACAAACACACTGCAAACTCAATCCAAACTGGTTTGGTTTTGACTGCCATGGTGTGTATGGGCCTGTCAGCCAAACTGGTTGAAATTTATTTCAGTTTTGTTTGCTGCTCTCCAAAAACACCATCATGAGGTGGTCCACAATGTCTTTTTCCATACATGCTTATTTTTCCTCTGTTTAGCACAATAAAAAAAAGCGCGCTGGAAGATTTTAGACAGACACCTAGTGCTCCGGGACAAGTACCTGCATAAGGTGCTTCTTTGATGTGGAACAAGGAAGTAACTACCATACATGTAAAAATATGTCTCAAACTTACCAGAATATGTTTACTCACTTAACATGATCCTTCCCCCAGGAGCGTCTGAGCCTGCTCAAAGACAGCTGTACAGGGCTCTGCGCTACCACACCCTGCAGGACCCTCAGCTCCACAACACCCTGAAAGACCTGGTGGCCTCAGTCAAAGCACCCGGCAAAGGCCTGAGCACTGCTGCACGCATCTATCTGGCACGCCGTGAGTTCATGTTTGGGGTTTTAGGAAAATGGATAAACATCAGGGATCCACATGTAATTCTGTATCTTTTCAGCAACAATGTCTTTTTTTGAAACTAAAAACACGTCTTAACTTGCAACCTTTGCAGTAGAGAACCTCAGCCTTCAGGGAGAACTTTAGATAGAAGAGAGAAGCTACAGAATCACACATCAACAGGATCACTAAAGACGATCAAGATGTTTAGTTTAAAGTCTGGAACATGCTTTCTCGGTTAAAATGAGTTAATGTTGTACCATCAAAGACAAGGTCAGTCTGAGTATTAAGTTTTAAGGATTATGTAGTCATCAGTGTTGACTGGGAGCTCACATTTACAGGCACTGTCAAAACAGGCCTTAAAACTGCACTTTTTTCCTTTATATAAAAAAATGTATTTAAATTTCTCACTGTTTCTGATCTTTTAAATCTTTTCCACATTTAAGTCTTGTACCTCTATGTCCACCACCTTGTACCACTACAGACCCCATATTTTCCTTCACACTAAATCAATATTTTTCTTAATCATAATGTTAATTTGTGCAGGTCAGAACTTGAAACTGACTGATTAAACCGTCTTTTCTCAGGACTTCGTCTGAAGCAGGAGTTCTTCGCACTTGTGGAGCAGCAGTATGGTGTTCGTCCCAAAGCATTTCAGGGAGTAAACAAAGATATGGCTGAAATCAACACCTGGGTAGCTCAGGAGACAGGCGGGAAAGTACAGCGCTTCCTGACCTCGGCCTTCCCCCGAACCTCTGCAGTGAACACTGTGAGTGCCACCTACTTTAAAGGTATGTCCAATTCACAAAATATCTTTTGATGCTCAAACACTTTTGTAGATTTAAAGAAAAGCTACCTAATACTGGACTGAGGAATGACACACGTTTCTGTCTATAAACAGGGAAGTGGGTGACTCGGTTCGGTCAGAGTGGATCAATGGAGAACTTCCAAGTGGAAGGCGCGGCTCCTGTCAATATTCCCATGATGCAACAGGATAACTACCCTGTGAAGATGGGTGCAGACTCAGATTTGAGCTGCACGGTAAGTGTTTGTCATCAATATGTGACCTTTAAACGGCAAAAAATGTACTGTAATCGGTTTACACTCCATTACCCAACAATAACCAGCCTTTGATGCTTGAGTGATGAACTTCAGTCCACTTCTTAAGAGCTCTCCTGAACAATTTCCCCTTCTCCAGATCACTCAGATCCAGATGCAGGACGATGTCAGCATGTTCATCTTCCTGCCTGATGATGTGACCACCAACATGACCCTGGTGGAGGAGAGTCTGACCGCCGAGTTCGTTCAGGATCTCTCGATGACGCTCCTTCCTGCCAAGGTGTCCCTCACTCTGCCCTCACTGAAACTCAGCTACTCCACAGACCTGCTGCCGCTGCTCGGCGACCTGGGTAAGTCCAAGTCTGACATGCAGAGAAAAACCTGCAAATAAAGTAACAGTATTTCAAAATGTTTCTATCCATATCTGTTTATATTCCAAATGAAAGTTGTAAGTTTTGTATATATTATACCTGCAGGCTGTTGCAGTAGCTAGACAAGTCAACACTAACTGAGACCTAAAAAGACCCAAACTAACAGCGACTGTATCCTAATAACTACATAGAGACCCATTAAAAACACAATAATAAGCCACACTGTAGTAAAAATAGTCCCCAACAAATGCATTATTTCCTCATGTATGTTTGATAAAAACTACAGTGAGCAGCTGTTTCAATGAACTTAAAAAAAAAAAAAAAAGTGAAACAATATATTTGTGTTTTTAAAGACAGATTTACATCTTCAGTAAGCATTGTTGGACATGGAGCAGACAGGAAGTAAGACAGTATTGAGAGACAGACTAACAAACATTTTTGTTGATTTGCACATTAGATTTGTTCACAGTAAGAAAAAAAGATTTAAAAAAAAATAGAATAACGCCAGATTTAAGTTGACCTGAATGAGGAAATAGACATTAGAGAAAGAAAGTCAACTAAAAATTATTTTCATTATGTTTAAGTTTCTGTAATGTCCGCCCAAATATCTATGTTTTTCCGACCAACAGAAATACCTAAAGACTTTAAATTTACAGTGTTAAGAGAAAAAGAAAAATTTGACAAAATTTGATTTTTACTTGAAAAAATACCTGAAACAAAGATTTGCTTGTTGCAGCTGTAAAATAAAGTATCATCTGCAAACTGGATTATGATGAACCAAAAGCTTTTTATGGCAGTAAGTGATGCCACTTACTGTCTACAAATGGACATTATTTGACCATCGTCCTCCTTTTTTCCTACTTCACTTTCTTCTCTTCAATTTCTCGTGGTGCTTTGTTCTCCTTCCTACTCTTTCTCTTTTATCTCCTCCTTCATTCCTTTCAGGTCTAGACGAATGGCTAGTGGACACAGGTCTGGAGAAGATCACGGCTCAGGCTGCCACGCTCAGTAGTGTCAAACACAAGGTCGTCATGGAGACAGCGCCCGAGGGAAACCAGTACCCTAGCATCACCTCAACGCCAAGCCACCTGGTCTACCGAGTGGACCGCCCCTTCCTCTTCTTGATCCGGGATGAAGCGTCAGGGGCGCTGCTCTTTATCGGCAGGGTGGTCAACCCCAAGACCCTGACTAAATAACACACACACCCACACACACTCTTAGCAGGTCCTAGGAGGGATTTCAGGTGTTTGCTTTGCGTTTGTGGGGGCAGATATTTGAGAGGATATTTGATTTGATTTGATTTGACACGATTCTTTACTTTTCATGTTGAAATTAATCTGACAGGATACACGAACACACTGACGATACAGATAGTTTACCAAAGGATTGTTTTTTAAGAAATCAAAAATTGTCATTGTGTGAAATAAAATAAACACGACAATGAAACAAAACACATCTCTTTTTTTGTTATTTCAGTTGGTCAAAAACATCCCAGCAGCAATTCTCCATGGATATTCCAGCTTCATGTTTCATTTTGACATCCTTAAAACAAACTTTCTATTTCAGCCATCAGATTAGATGATTTTGCAGGACACAATACAACCGGGAATTACTTCTCATTCTTACTTCTCTTCTCAGAATGAAAAAAAAACAAACATGGGTTTTTTTAATATTAAACCATAAGTTCTGCATTATCATGCGGTATCAAAAGCAAACTTCAGTGGCTGCTAACACTGTTTGCTTTGATTTTTTACTTGCCTGATGTTATTTAACTGCTGAAGAAGGTTATCTGACAGTCTGAAAAATTCCACAAAGATTCCTTTTTTTCTCTTTAAACATCTCAAAACATTTTCAATGCAGATAAAATACATTTATGACAAAGACATTCTTGTTTAGTGATGGTGACATTGGCAGGAACAGAAGCTGTTTTGGAGCAACTGAACCGTCCATCTTGACTCAACATTGTTTTTTTTCTCAGGTCGTCACAACGTGCAGCACTCATATGGTAGACCAGATGTGTTTTTCATATTTACATACATTTTTGACAGTATAGACCATAGATGTCGTATCCGTGATGTCACTCACAGGAGTGTGGTGGCTCTAGCTGCGGACATGTTGGCAGCCCTGCCTCCGTCGCCTCCTGGAAGCGGCACAAACCTGTCAATCAAAGCATCTACACTATTAATTATGCATAACTTTCAGCCTTAACATAATTTAAACTGGTGAGTTATATAAAAATTCAGACTCAGTACAGTTGTTATGAACAGAGAAATTAACTATAGAGACCAAAACCGTTTTTTGTACCAGGCTGTAAACAGTAATTCTGCTGTGAAGTTGGACATTTGTTATGTCGGCTTGTTCTGTAGCCAGCCTCAAGTGGCCGTTTCACTGGCTTCACTTCACAGCCACGGAGGTTGCGGTTTGTTTGTTTTTTGAGTTAAGAGAGTTTTATTATTTTAAAATGTCATGTTTTAGTCATAATAAAAAATGAAATATAATCATGTACTACTTAACACTGCGTACCAGACATGAACTAACCACAGACTCTTTCATGGAGTCTCCTTTTCTGTTGAGTCATGATGTTCAACATCTTGTGAGGCTTCTGGGAAATCATGTTCTTTAAACACTGCTAAAAAAACTGCTAAAAAGATTTTTAGTGGTTAGAATTCTTGGAAATGTTAATGTTAGTTTGATCTTATTATGTCTTATTATAGCTTATTATCTTATTATATTTTGGGCATGAAGTCTCTTTGTAAAGGATTTTCAGGCCAGGCCAATCAGCTCACACACACATCAGAAAATATGCAGATAATCCTCCATCTGAATGAGCTATTTATTAATCCTGCAGGCGTAGGTTTGACAAAAAGGACTGGAACTTAAAATGAGAGTAAAAGGCAAAAACACATTCAACGGTAGTGTATTTGGATCTGCGCATGGTCTCAAAGTGAAGTTGAGCTTCTCCACATGTGAAAGTGATCACACTCTTTTCCCACATACCCCAAAACACTTAGGAGGATATTTTGGACCGATGCATGTTTTGGCTGGTTGATACTGACACCAAAATGATTTTCCTTCTTTACTGCCTTTTTTCCTACAAAAATAATACAAAGTTATCATATGCATCAAAAAACAAATCAAGAGCTCGATATGAATGAAGAGAATGAGGGTTAAAATCTGGACATGCACATGGGAATATGTGAAAGAGTCTTTGGGATGAGATGATGATTGCAGCACACGTGGTCTTGATTTTCCACACAGATTCCTGAGGTTACTGAAATGTTGCCCAGACGAAAGAGAGCTGAAGAAAAGGAGACAAAGACAAACAGTTTGACTCTCAGAGAGAGAAATGAGAAGACAAGAAATATACACAAATACTCTTTATGCTCTTACTTTTACTAGTGATAAATTGTTGTATTGGTAGTTCTTTCAGTACTGAGTCGAAGTCCTGCAACAAAATCCTACTAGAGTACAAAAATATTCTCAGCTTCATGTAGTCAAAGTACAGTAGTGTTATAAAAGTATAGCTGTATTGTTGTGCAGGAAATTACATCAAGAAGCTACATGATCAGTGACGAAATAAGTATTCAGACACTCCACTTAAGTAAAAGTACTACATAATACTCCACTGCAAATAAAGGTCTTGCATTGAAAATGTGTTTTGACGTAAAAAATTACTTCAACCGTCTTCAAAAGAGTTGATCATTCATTTTCTATCAATATACTGATAAACTAGTAGTACTATTCACTATAAATTAATAGTACTTTTTCCATTAAGGTATTACTACATTTAGTTTTGGGTATCCAACACACCTCAGTCTTCACAAGAGGGAGACAAACGCACAGTAAAAACCCAAAGATATCAGCAGGACCAGATCCTGAAGTCATGAAAGTCTTTTCAGAAGAAATATACAAATATGATTTGTATGTATATGCAGGTTTTTTGTCTTTGACATACAAAAGTTTAAATTCCTGCTCCTCTAGAGGATGAACTATTCTGCCAAATTAAAAAAGTCCAAGTGCATGATGCTCCACTTCAACTCTCTATGATTTATAGAGTTTCATGATGGACAGAAAAATAATGAACTATATCTTTTTTCAGGCCCGGGGTGTGGAGAACTGGAGCTGGGCAAGTGGGCAAAATAGCCGGACTCAGCAGAGAGAGAGCATGGCAGAGGCCAAAGGACTAAAGGGGATGTTAATGGAGGATTTTTAATATAGAGTGATGGGCTGATGGGCTGCATGAAGGCCAACAATATCCCTGTAATTAAAAAAACATTGCACTGTATGTACCTGCTGTCCTACGGGCATCAGAGGCTTTAATGTTCTCTATACACCAAAAGTTGTATACTGTTATTAGGGGATGGTCTGTTCAGTGTATCATGTGTTGTGGCACTGAATAGGTGCTTCGCATGCTATCTGATTTTTTGTCAGACATTATCTCTGAAGCAAAGGAGCAGTTTACGTGTTCAAACTTGTTTGTGCTCCTGCTGTCACAGAACTGCCATCATTTTTCTCTGGACTGAAAGCTGCTGCCTGGGCTTGTCTGTCTGTGCAGATCATCTGGACTCTGGAATGTTTATACTGTAGTTATGATTGTGTCTGAGCCTGGTGTGTTGAAGTTGAGGTTGAGTTGTATTTCTGCAAATTAATTTTATATTTTTGTATTTTTCATGTGTGAAGAATAATAATCTAGAAACCACACTGAAGAAACTTTATGCATGTTTTCAGAGATTTATTCAAATTCACTCAGACTGGCTTGAATGTGTCTCGGCTCAGTTTTAAATTTATAAACATTCATCAAAGGTAGGAATAACTTCACAAGTGAGTTTTACCTCAGAATGTGGAGAAAATTAATGAGATCAATATTGGAATGAAACAAAGTTAAAGTAAAGTAAAAACAAAGTTATGACAAAGAAAAACAACTTTTTTACGAAACAGAAAAGTTAGAAAAACACCTAAAAATAAGCAATTAATCAAAATAAGCTTTATACATTTTCTTTGTTTAAAAAATAAACATTTTTTAAATTTCAAAGTAAAAGCTGTTTTAATACATGTACAAAATGGCAAAAAACAAACAAACAAACAAACAAAAAAAACAGCAACAGCAAACAATTGTCATCATTGCAGAGCAGGTCATGAAACGCTAAAGATTCACGTTTCTATATGCAGTTAGCTGGCTTGAGCTCACACAGTGAAAATTATACCTGGTATAAAGTAAAAACAAAGATAAGACAGTAAAAAGACAGCATTTGTACAAAACTAATCAAACTATCAAAGTTCAGAGACGTTTTGTAAAAAACAAAACAAATACATTGGAAAGCAGTCTATTAAAATAATATTAATGCGTTTTTATGCATTATGCAAAATATATATGGTTGTGATTTTCAAAGTAAAAGCTGTTTTAGTACTTAAAAAAACAATAAACAACTGTCAAGACTGTCATAAAGAAAAGCTCTAGTCAAACTCACTACGATTCAATGCAGACCTCAGAGCTCTGAAGCAGTGACTCAAATAGTATTTTTTTTTTTTTTGTCTGGACTTAAGTTTATATTACTGTGAGAACGGCTTTAACACCAAGAACAAAGGTGTTTTTACAAGCTGGAGATTCAAATATACACTGACCCCTGAGATATCTTATCATGCAATCAGTATATTTTGTGTAAAGCATTGTAATAAGGTCTTTAGTTATACTGCTTCATGCTTCATGTGGGGCTTATCGCAGCTAGATGCGTGGTCGGTTATTGTAATGATGCAGAAAGACATTTCCTTAGAACCACTATGACACAGAGCTGTGATATTATTTCCAAGCAAGCTTCACATTTAATTATAGAAAATTCACTACACAACACCTGTCAGTTATATAATGTGTGTGTATGCTGACGCACATATACAGGGCAGCAACCCCTGCTGAAAATACGATCTGACATGCATGGATGTAGTGTCTGACATCTCCCAGGTCCCCTGAGGTGTGAAGTTTGGGTTTACTCGTGAGGGGAATTGGATTCTTTGGTCTTCAAGACCTTTTTAGAGCTTATTTTTGGTCCATTTTAATGCCTTCATCAGAAAGCCAATAGTGGAGAAACTATGGGAAATGAGAGAGATGGGGGATGATATGCAAGGTGAGACTTAACAGACCGTTACATCCTCTAAGACCAGTCTGGTATCATCAAATGGTGTATGAGTAACACACCAGTCATGCAGTTATGCATTTTTTGCTTTTACCTTGTCATCTACTGGGTTATTTTGGTGAGATAGTGAGTCACTTTACATGCCAAGTCATAGAGATGTAGTATAAAAAGTGAAAAGTCCACAACTACAGGAGGCTGGATAGAACTATAGTGCACTATTTTGCACATTACCTGGTAAATACTCTGCGCATTCCTGCACAAAGCTGTATTTTTAGTACTTGTACTACTTTTTATCTTAAACTTAATTAAGATAAACGATAACACTTGAAAAAGCCTGCTTGGCAATAAACCTAATTGCTAACCATGAAGTGTTGCATGTCCAAAACTCATTAAGATAAATCAAGATTAAGATAAACTGTTGATGTTGGAGGAGGAAAAGTCAAAGCGTCAATAAAGTTATTAGAAATCATCCTGAGCTGAACATAAATCCATCAGTGGGTGAGATATTCCCTTCTGGGCCGACCTTCAATACTATCTCTAGAGCCATACTGCTTGCATGACTAACAACAATCTGAACAACTGAAATCACCCCCACAGTTCAAAGTGTCCTTACTTTGTATTTGGAGGGAAAAGTTGGGATGCACAGCTTATTAAACGTCAGCACCTGATTCACTATTTCAAAAATGCACATTGATGTTTGGGCTCACTGAATCGTATAAAAGCACCGTACGTGTATTGTATACGTCACATTATATTGATCAGCATATGTTCAAACAAATCTGTGTTTTTGGAACAATTTGGAAGTGTGTTCAATGGAAAGTACATTAACTCAAGTAAATGTTGAGGTATTTGTACTTTACTTTCATTTTATACCCATCTATACTTGTCACAGCTACATATCCTACACTTGTTTACTGTGCTACATTGATCTGACAGCTTTAGCTACTTTAGATATTCAGATTAATACAAAATATAATCAATAAATGATGTGTTATGATGATGATTATAAAGCCGGGAGTATATTAAGTAGTTAAAATGCAGTTGTTACAATGCAGCTGCCACACTTCAGTGATTAAAAGTGAACACATTAATGGAATAAGAGATTATACAATTCTGTCAGATTTGTTATTTTGAAACTGGCAATTTCAGCTCAATGAGTATTTTTAGTTTTGGTACTTTAAGTATATTTTAATGCTAATACGTAACTTTAGTCACATTATGAAAAGAGTATTTATACAGCATGGTATTTCTACTTGTTTCAAAGTAGAACATCACACTTATTCCACTACTAATGTTAGCAGAGCATGTACTGAGTATTGGATGTACAAAAAAATTACAATGTCATTATACAGGCTGACTGGTCCTTTACACAAAAGACAGGAGAAACACTCGACATGCCCTGTAACTTGAAGCTTTGGTATTGTAACAGCTTCCAACCATCTTAAGAAACTTTCTGAACTCTCGTTTGTTCAGCTGCCTTGCATCTTTCTTTCCCACCTTCCTCTTGTTGGCTTTCTTCAGGTCTTGATGCCATTCATTTCTTTTTCTTTGGACGAAACATTCTCCGGTCTTTTCTCATCCTTCACCAGCTCGTACCCTCCTTTACTTTCAGGCTCTGGTTCCTCAATGCTGGATCTCCTTCGCAGGACCACGACCGTCAACAGGAAGCAGAGCAGCCCCCCGCACACAAAGACTACCTGCAGACCCAGAAACCTGCACACACAAAAGCACAGGAGGTCATGGACTTTTTTGTTGTTTTGGAGCAAACTTCTGAGAAAAGAGTCAAAGCCACAAAAAGCTTTTAAATTGTATCACTATGACTTCACACTCAGAAACAGCATGTTTTTGTGCTGACTACCAGATTTTTCACAGATCCACATCATCTCCAAGGTAAACATTAAACATCTGCTGTTAGGTAAATAGATAGCGTCCCTAATGAGTAAAACCCTTTTTGTTCATAGTTCAAAGATTCTAATATTTATTAACTTCAGACCATGAATACTTGTCTTTGTCTTGATAAATGGTTTGTGAACTTTGAAAACACCAGGAACAATGATGGGACTTCATTGCTCTGATACGTTGAATTTCATCAATATTTTACAATGTCAATAAACCAAACCAGGTTTATTGGCGACAAACCTGACCCACCCAGTGTATAAAATAGTTTCTGATAGTTGAAAGGTACCAATGGACCTTCTTGTCCTTGTTATGGTTAAAAAAAATGAAGCCTGCATGGACTTCAAAACTTCTTTGAACTACTATCTAAATAAAACTTGAAGAGAGAAGGGAGAATGAAATAGTGGGCTAAAGAGGACACAATACATAGAGGTAAATTTGCGAGACATAAGAGACATAAATCCAGTCTGAAATCACCCCCACATTGATGAGAGTAAGTAAACTGACCTCTGTCTGAAGCGGTCCAGGTTGTAGTAGAGACAGGAAGTATTTTTGCCACACTTTTTGCCCCACAGGATGCAGGTGGTGTCAATGACACTGCCATACAACACCGGGCCCGGCATGAACGCTACACAAAAAAAACAAACAAAAAAACACACACATTTATGATGGATGAAACGATGAAGGATATTTCTTCCGTTGATTCTTTTCTTACAAACAGTCTATGCCAATCATAGCAGGGGAAACTGAAATGATGTAACTACATTTCTAAAGAGTCGTTCTTTCTGCAGATTGCAAGAGTAGATATCAAGCCCTGCTAGTGACTCATAAGAAAAACAGTTAACATAAAATCTTTCCAACTGTTCATGAGTTCAAACTTAGTTACCTTATCCGATCCACCAACCAGCTCTTATTTAAGTTTAATTCAAACTGTCATGTTTATTTTTTAGCTACAGAAACACTAAGTAACTGCTAAATATAATAAAACTGTGTGACGTTGACTGCTGTCAGTTATTAGTTTAATTAATGTTTGATTACTAACGGTGGCTGATCAGGCTTATTATCTGCTGATCATATTCAGTTTCTAATAGCACTATGCAGTAGATGGTTGATCCGTGTGTGTTTTTAAAGTACTTTTAGAAATGTGTTAATCTTTGATACAATTCTTAGATAGATTACAACCATTAATGTAACGTTAGTATAATGTCAATGTAACTATAACATTTGAACACCTGGAAAGTCCCAGTGCTGATACGCTCTAATCAAATTAATTTGTCGGAATTAACTGTTGTAGGTTAAAAGGTCCAGTGTGTAGGATTTTTAGTGGCACCTACTGGCGAAGTTGCAGATTGCAACGAAATGAATACTCTCCCCTCTCCTTCCAAGCATGTACATGTACGAAAAAACTGTGGCTGCAAAAATCACATAAAAAGCAAAAGTTCATATCTAGATCAGTGTTTGGTTTGTCTGCTCAGGGCCACTGTAGAAAAATGACTGTTCAACATGGCGGGTTCCATGGACCACTTTCACTGATATAAAGGGCAATAAAAACACAACAATTCTTATACTCAGGTTATTTTACACTAATAAAAACATACTAATAAATATGTATTGAATATACATATTTCTGGTAAGAAATACTCCTAAATCTTACACACTGGACCTTTAATTGAAAGACTGATGAGTTGCTGCAGGCTGCTGTTTATCCACTGAGCTTAAATTTGTGTTGGCCTGATTCTTCTAATACTTTAACCACTGACCTCAGGTGCCTTGGTGAAGGTTTTGAGGTAAATATGTGTGACTCAGTGACTCACCGAGCACTCTGAACAACATGTGCTGGATTCCCACTGCAAAAGACTTGTCCTCTATGGCCACCGTCCTGCAGACAAACATCACATTCAGAAGAAAGATGCTGATGGTTAATGCTTATTTTCTGCGTTTGCGTGTGCTTGCAGTTTCTGTGTTATAAAAATTTTTTAAAACCACCCATTCTCTGAGCCAGTCAAATCTGAACATGCAGACATGATACACCTACATATACCCATAAGTTTCTAGGATAAAGGTTACTTATTACTGCAGAACTTGCCAGGGACAATAATGGGAATAAGTCCTGAGCTTTACTGATATGTTGCCAAATAAACCAGACCAGGGCACCATTCAAAACAGACGGATGAAGTCTGGAGTTCAAAATAAAGCCCCATTTAGATGAGAATAACATCATGATAATGAAATGTTGACTGTGCTTGTCTGTTTTTTTTTTTTTTTCATTTTAACTGCAGCGTGGTTTCAGAATCTGATCTGGAGTAGACATTTATCAGGACAAAGACAAGAGGCCCCAATGGGGGATGTCGGAGGGCTGCAGGAGAAGCAATGCATCAAGGTGAGTTTGAGTCACAGTCTTTCTCAGAGTCATAATTCAGTTAAATGTGAACACAGACATGAAACACATGTTGAATTATTGAGTGTGACATATCATCATCTCAGTTTAACTTTAATTTAAAGCTGTTTACATCTACATCAGATTGACAATCCACACATTAAGTGAACCCTTCCTGACCATTTTTCAAGATTTAACTACACATATTAGCGTGGGCCTTTAATGACAGTCCAAGACTCACCTGTGTCATAGTCTTGCTATTGATATGCCACATCTGTCAGTGCTAACTAACATGGATTTTAACAGATTTATGAACAGAATTTGTGAGAAATAAACCTTTAATGTGTGAGTGTAAAGTCACTGAAGATCAGCCAACTCACAATATTGTTTTTAACTGATTCTTTCAGAAGAAGTCCCATTGTGTATCTTTTCTACCATAAAATTATGATTTTAAATCATGCTGATGCTACACTGACATGTAATCAGGTGAATGGAGCCTTTGTCATTTGTCATCTGTTCTCACACTATGTAAGTTTGGGCTCTGGGTCAGGAGAAGTGCGTAACGCTTTACAGCACTAAGTCACACACAACTATTTCGCTGATTTTGGTGAAATTGGATGATATTTTATGGATGCAATGTATGATGTATGTGATTTACAGAGTTTCCTGATGGACATCAAAGTAAACTGCTGCCAACTGCAGCTGCTGTTAGCCGAGCTTCCTAGACTGAGCTGCTCTCTCAGCAGCCTCTATGGACATAATGCCAGAGATGTAGACATCAAAGAGAACAATGATGGAAGAAGCTAAAAAGAGAAAATGAGGGAATGACTTAGAGAAGCTGTTGGACAAGAGTAAATATGGGACTGACTTTTAGTTGTTGGTGAGAGCTTGGTGAAATAAAAGGCTGAAAGACAGACGCCAGGCTGGGCTTCTTGCTGCTGGACTAGTAAGTAATATTAGCTGGCTGCTGTTTGTTGTATTGTTGTAATGTTTGGCTGTAAGTTTTTGATCATGTAATCATAAGAAACATGCGTACAACTGTCCATATTTACAGTGATATTACAGACATATTTTGTCATTTTTGGTTTCAGACCTGAGTATCATCATGTAGGAGGGCGTCTGGGAGAAGGCGGCGATGAAGCTGGTGAGACCGATCAGCACCATGAAGGGGAGAAGGAGGTGGGAACATCCACTGCCGCAGGTCCCAGAAGAGGCGTACCCGAGACCGCTGACACACCGACACTCTGTGTAGTTCTGCACAGACAGACACACACAGTGTGGTCATTACAGAATGTGAACAAATGATAAGCTAAGAATGTAGTTTGTCCTGATGGAAGTGCTAGAGGAAAGATTAAGGGTTCATAAACAGCAATGGTTCATATAAATGAGATGTTTATTGATCAGGTGCAAATTTTAGTCATTTAATTAATCCCTTATACATACAATAGAGCTGAAACAGTTAGTTCATTAATCAAGTAGTTAACTTGATTGTGGGAGAAAAAAAATAAACTTTCTTAATGACCAATTGTTTCATTAGAGTTAGATATGATGTTGGTTGGATAAATCTGAATAAATCATGTTAGAAATTACAATCATCTCATTATTTTCTCATTATTTTTTGACAATGATTGATTGAATAATCAAGAAAATAGTCAGCAGGTTAATCAAGTTTTAGAATACTAGAGCAGAGAGGAAAGGAGGAAAATAATAGAACAAATATGTGACAGAAGTTGTTACTTGGTATCAAAGCAAACAAATGTTACAATTTCCGGGTGACGAGTGTGTCAGACATCAGACATTAGTTACAAAGAACACGTGGGAGGGACAGAGTGAAAGTAGAGTTAGATCTCATGCTGGTCTCTCTCCAGTTCATCACAAACTGGAATACTGAATGTTGTCACTGAGATGATGAACCTAGAAACCTGACATGATGTTCTGACACCCAATTTCTAGTTTCATTTTCAGAGTCAAAAATGTACTGCTTACAGGAAAACACTTATCAAACACTACTGAAGTAGTTTCACTCTCAGATTGACAGAGAGTGGACTAATCATTTCCTGGTTTTAACTAAAATAAGTGATGACGTCATAGTTTGAGTATTCCTCTGAACACTAAGTAACATGTTTTAACCATTATCTGTAAGATTTTCTCAAAGATTTCTTCCCAGAGAAAGAATCCTCATGTCTTAGGGGACATCTAAGCTTTCTTCCAGCGCCATCAGGCCAAATTTTCCACATGTGCAGAAGACACATCACAACCTAATGGGCAGACTAAAAGATCAGGACTCTAAAAATTGTGACTTTAGATAATAAACTGACAGTAAAACAACAATTTTACCTACTGACCTACCTACCTACCAACCTACCTACCTACCTACCTACCTAACAATCCAGCCATCAATCCATCTATTCAGTCATCCATCTAAATAGTTAAGTGTTTGAAATTGTTTTTCTGTGAACTTTACTCCAGCTTCCAAAAGCTTTCAGTCCCTCGAGTAACACAGACAGCTTTGTTTGGCCTCTACATTTGTCTCACTATGCATATTAATGCTGTCTGCTCTCATTTGAGACCACTTCTAGAGAAATGAGGTGTTGGTGGAATCAAAAGTAGGAGGCCAAAAAATCAAAAACAGGGTAGTTCTGTGGAAGAGATAGTGAAATGAGAGAGGATAGATTATAATTTATATCTTTAAGCAGAAGAGGGGATGAACACAGCCTCCACAGCTGTGAATTAAACAAAGAAGTATTCACCAAAAGACAAAATGTGAGGTCATCCCTTTTAACAAGAACCACAAGCTCTCAGAGAGCAGCACGCAAATACAGAGCTTCAGCAGCACCAGTTTAAATGAGAATCTGAACACAAGATTATTTTAAACAAGTTTCTGCATTAGTCAGAATGTGTGATAATATGATGTTTCAAAGATGAAATGACAATTTTGAAGTAAAATGATAAAACATTTCTTACTATGGGTTTGTTGTTGGCATCTCTCTCTATGGCAAAGCAGCCAGCGTGACAGGGAGACCTGAACTCAACACCGTCCGAACCACAGACCGGGTTAAATGCCTCCTGAGGACACCCACAGCCAGAGCTACATGACAACGCATCAGAGCTGAAAAAAAAGATTGTAAGAACCTCTTAAAAATGGCTGAACCAGTGACATTAGTTCCCAGCAAAATTAGTTCCCTATTAGTAATTAAAATTAGTTCCCTGTAGTTGGCTAAATTACCTCCCTGTTCATCATAAAATGAGTTCAGTTAGTGGTGAAATTAGTTATCTGTTGGTGGTGAAACTAGTTCCCCAGGCCTCTGTAGCCCATGTACTTGGTGTATGTAAACTAACGGTGTCACTACCTGGGTGGAAAGACCCCAGCAATCTTCTGAGTAGGGCAGCCAATGAGCAACAGCGGCAATGCAGAGAACATGCAGAGCAGGATGGCAGCGGTGCACAACTTGCTGGCACCGTAGACTGAAAGATTCAACCTCCGCATCAGAACTCCACCCAGAACGATACCCAGCACTGCCATTGGGATACAAACTCCTCCTGAGAGAAAGAAATCAGATTCGGTTTCATGTGTTATGTAACTTCAGTTTGATACCACTGTACCTTAATAATTAATTCATGTACACGCCGTACCTATCATCATAGTGGAAAAGGAGGAAGTCTGACTGAACTGCCTCTCAATGAACTTTGCCATAAAGGTGGCAAGGCCGGACAGCAGTGCTGCCAGGTTCACCTGGGCCAGAACCACCAACAAGTAGACGGGACTGCGCAGCGTTCGCAGAGCGATATGAGGAAAACCTGAGGGACAGTAAGGAGGATGAGGATAAAAGATAAGACAAACACATTTCTTATAATAATATCCAACGTTCTGGATAAAATCCTGCCACAATACAAAGAATTAAATAAATTATGGGCTGAAATATATGCCACCATAAACTGAATTTGAATCATTTACAGTATATTTGAATTTGAATTGCTTAACTTGAATAATTGCATTAAAAAACTGAATTTGAATCACATAATTTGAATTTGTATTGTTCAATTGCCAGCAGCTGCCACTGCCAATCACACCTATAGACCCCAAATCCTAAATGTGTATATAAAGCCTGCTAGTCTACATTTCTCAGTGCATCACAGGATTCTAATTTAAAATCCTGCACTAAGGGCTTTCTACCATTGAATACATTTGAGAAAATATGTCAATCATGCAATCATGATACACTATATAGGAAAAAGGTCACAGTAAATTATTATTTATAAAATAAAAAATAAAAATAGATGATCAAAGCAGCAGTAGTTGCCGCGGCAGGTCAGTGTCAGCTGCGCCACACAGCGGCAGTGGTTGAGAAATTAATTAAGAAAACCTCGCAAATTAATGCAGAAATCACGTAATGGAAATGCCAGCGAGTCTAATACAACTCTGACGACTGTTTTATAAAATAAAAAATAAAAACAAATGCCCATAATAGCAACAGTTGCCATGGCAGGACAGCCCCAGACGCCGGCAACTGCCGTGGCACACACACACGCACGCATGCACACACGCGTAGATGCTGATTGCAATGCAATGATTCAAATTGAACAATACAAATTATGTGATTCAAATTCAGTTTTTGAATGCAATTTTTCAAGTTAAGCAATTCAAATTCAAATATAAATGATTCAAATTCAGTTTCTGTTGGCACATATTTCAGCCCATAATAAATTTCATAGGGAAGTGATATAATAGTGAAATTATTTAGTTTATGTGATCATAAAAAAAAAAAAACATTTTAAGAACATAAAAGTAAGTCTTTCCACAAATAATTTTCCAGTCACACTCGACAATCTACACAGCTTGTTGTATATCCGTAAGGCTAACATTATTCTAAAGGAATGGTCCGATCCGAGTGTGTTGTGCCCAGAATAACAGACACTGTTCCTGGGAAGAGATGATGCTGTTTATTTTGCTCACAGCTGATTTTTTTCTGCTGTGAGGATCACAAATGGAAGCAGAAATATCTCACATATAAAACCTAAATAGACACATTTCACTGAGGTAAGTGGAATTATTGTTTTTTATTTCCGTGAATTCACTTTTTTTAAACTTCAATTAAAACATTTTGTCACAACTTCTGCCAGGCTTTAGTTTTTCATTTGTCTGTCTCCTGTTTTCCCACACTAACTCTCATGTCATTTCAGACTCTGCCACTCCCTCCTGCTCTGCATTACTTGCTGATGTCATTCACCTGGCCTGCCCCACCTCCGCACTCACCTGCTCCTCATCAGCTAATCAGTCCCTCAGTATATGTACCGGTCCATTTCCTCAGTTCTTTGCCAGATTGTCTAGTGTGTTTCCCTAGCTATCCAGCAACTTATTCTGATTCTGAACCTGCCTGTTTGTGTTTTGACCTGCCTTTTGGACTTTGGACCTTCCCTTTCCCTGCTCCTATTGGATTTGTTTGCCACGCGGGTTACTACCTTGTTTGACCTCTGCTGTTTAATTAAACGCTGTTTCTTCACCGGAATCTGTGTCGTGCTATTGGGTTCTTGCCTGCCGTTTTGTGACTCCTGACACATTTCCTGTTGAGACTTTGAGGCAGCGGTGATGATGAAACACTTGAGGCTTCTTTTAATACACCTCTGCTGCCTCATCAGACAGGAAGCAGAAGAGGAAAAGAGTCTTACTTTTGAAGAACTGAAGAAGAGAGACTTCCTGAAGCTCTTGTGTCTGCTGCTGCTTACAGTCTGGTTTTGACTCCACATCGTCTGCGCCGTCCTGGACAAATATGGAAACAGAACATCACCTGCTGAACTGAAGATTTCACAACCACTCAGTCTACAGTCGCTGCTACTTTTAGGGAGTCTGCTGGGGCTGCATACTAGAAACGTTTACATTCACAGCCCTACAGGGCACTTTAGATAAACATGCCCTGAAACTGCGTATGGTATTTACTGATGTAACAGCAGATGCAACTCATTGCTGTTTTTTCTGGGGAAAGCAGTAGTTACTCATGGAATGCAGATTTATTTAGTCACTTTTTGCTCAGGCTTGCCTTCTTCCAGTGTATCCTGGTATCCTGTGTTCACCAGGTTTGCGAAACACACACAGCCATCCATGTGATGTAAAAGAAACCAGACTTCCCTCCCTCATGTTTTTCATCGAAACTTGCCCACCCATAACCCGGTTGCTGGCTCACTGTTTTTCCTTCCTTGGACCACTGTTGATAGCTACATACCACTGCAGGCTGGAAACACCACACTAGAGCTGCAGTTTTGGAGAGATTCTGACCCAGTCATCTAGCGGTCACAAATTTGTCAAACTGTTCAGTTGCTGCCTACTATAACCCACCCACTGACAGCTGACATGATAACGAGATAATCAGCATTAATCACTTCACCTATCAATGGTCATAATGTTATGACTAATCAATCTATTTAGACATGCCAGGAGCCTTGTAGCACTGATTTATTATCTAAGTTCCAACCTTGATGGATCACTACTGAGTTTTCTTGATGGCATGTTTTGGTTCATCCATATGACTAATGCACAACACATCCAGAAACTTTTCATGAATGTCTCCAAATATGTTCCACGAATGTAATCAATTTTAATAAAATGGGCCAAAGTACAGTATGAAGGCGTAGTGCAGCAGTACTGCATTCAAGACCTACTTCATCTTAGTAAAGGTGAATCTCAAATACTTTACATCCTGCTGGGTACCTTCATCCATCATCAACAGTTGATTTATATTTTGAATTAATGATTTGAATCTGTAAGTAGTTCTGCTTTTGTTAAAACCTAATAGTATTTTCAGTCATTTGTACTGAAGGACAGTATTGGCATTTCCAGGACCACAAACACAAAACTGATGGATTAAAAACTCTGCAGATGTTCTTTATAAACTTAAAATAAAATAAAGTTCCTTTACAGAAGATATCAGATGTTTTATGCTGTTTAAATCTAGTGAGGAAGCATCAACTTTGCAGTGAAACCTACAGTGTTGACACAAAACTAACATTGAATACCCATGACCTTCAATCACCCACTGCATTAAAAACAGACAGGATTGTATAAAGGATATAAAAACCATTGTGTGTTGTATGTTGGCTCCAATACTAAAAACAGTTGTTAAGGACATAAACAATCGTGCCAGCAGGTTGCTCAATGATCTGACATGGCTGTTTAAACAACACCAGCACACACGTCAGGCAAAGTAGTCAACAGAGCCAAAGTTCAGCTGAGTGAAGCCACACTCCACAGATGCTTTCGATTTTAAAGACATGGGAAAGTTTTACTATGGGTATATTCAGTCCTTTACAATCAAAACAAAACTCAAATGAGTTATGTTAGCTTTGATGCAACAATTTTGAGATGCAACTTAAATCCAGCTATTTTCAATAGCTGCTTATCCTTATTCTTATCAGGGTTGCTGGGGGCTGGAGCAGACCCCTGCTGATACTGGGTTAGAGGTGGGGTACACCCTGGACAAGTCGCCAATCATAACAACAAACAACCATTCATGCCCATATTCACACCTACAGGCAATTTAGACTCACCAATTAACTTAAGTCTTAAGACTGTGGGATGGGAGGCAGCCAGAATACCTAGACTCTAGGTATTCTGGCTGCCTCCCATCTCCCACCCCCCCCTCTCTAGGTCCTAGAGAGACAGAAATGTGAAGAACATGCAAACCCCACACAGAAAAGCTGGCCGGGAGGCAACAGTGCTAAGCACTGCACCAATGTGCGACCCTAACAGTTTAAATCATGAAATGTTTTTGTCAAATGGATGCATTAAATCGACATTCAACCAAAAACAGAGGGAAGGATATCTCCATATCCTGCATTTTAATGTGGTGGTGGATCCGAGCTGGAGAACGACACAACTTATCTACAATCTTGATCCCAAAAAAGTGTGTAAAATGTAAATAAAAACAGGATGCAATGTTCTTCAACCTATATTCAGTTGCAGAGCGTACTAATACAAGACATTTAATCTTCAGATTGAACTGTTTTTTGTAAATATATACTCATTCTCAATTTGATGCATCAACACATCACAATGAAGTTGTGACAGTATCAGCAAAAGTGTGTCGCTACAGTGGAGAGCATCATGATTGGGAATAAAAGGGGCATCTCCAAAAGGCGAGGTTCACCACTTTGTGGAAAAATGCAAATAGACCAAACAGTTTAAAATCAACATTTGTCAATGTACAGTTTAACTTAATTTATGGATTTCACCATCTCCAATCTATAGTATCATTAAAAGATTCAGAGAATCCAGAGAAATCGCTGCATGTAAGTGGCAAGGCCCAAAAACAACAATGAATGCCAGTGCTCAGGAACACCTCAGCAAACCATTGGTGTTAAACACAGTTCAAAGCTGCATCTACAAATGCAAGTTAAGACTCACGAAAGGAGAAAGCCAGATATCGATAACATCCAGAATCACAGCTGACTTTTCCTGACCCGAGCTTGTCTGAGATGGACTGATGGAAAGTGGAAACGTGCTGTGGTCTGATGAGTTCACATTTCAGACTATTTTTGGAAATTATGAACGTAATGTCCTCTGGGATAAATTTCTGTTTTTTCGGGGGTTGTATGTCTATATATAGATGTAGCGGCTGAAACTTCCTTATCTACAAAAAGATTAAAAAGTGTGTCTCACTGCACCAGAGATTTGGATTTTTCCACACATACTTCATGTGTCAAATATCTAGTGTCTAAGAGTGAAGGTTTAGCTGCAGTCCACTGCTTTATCATCAGGGAGTAATGACTCTGTTGAGCAACCATTGCATAAATCACCTCATTTTGTTGAACTTGTTTAACTGTTTTGGGAACTGAGCCCAGACACACTGAAGCAGTTTCCTGTTAGAGCTTGCTGAACTGAGATGGATTCACTTGATGAGCATTGTTGTATTTTCTTTGAGAGCTTGTTTCTTCTTTTATTTGACATCTTGTTGATTACCCCTTTTTTTTTTTTTCAAACGAGAGACAGCTGAAGAGTGACAGGAATGTGGGAAAAAAGAGATGGGAAATGACGTGCAGCAAAAGGCCACAGGTCAGATTTGAACCCTGGGGCACTGCGGCAAGGGGCACATGGGGCAGATGCTCTACCAACTGAGCTAATCAACACCCTGTTGATGACATATTTTAATGAGATTCCAGTTGTTACTTTCATAAACAATCTGGCACTTGTTCATCACGCATTAGAGGAAAATGGAGCCCATTGACCTCCAAAAAGAAATTGACAATTATAAATTCTACTGATTAAAACCCCCACACAACTTTATATTATTATCTATTTCCTAAGAACAAACAACAGTTCAGCTACATGAGAGAAAAATCAGCCAAGTTATGTGCGTAGAAGTAACCACAACCTAGTCAGTCCTCTCTCACTTTTTATTAAAATTGATATAAACATCTGTCTTGTGCTTCGGTAACATAAATTTCACATGTCATCAAATTAAAGACAGTGGACCTTTCCACTTTCCATTCTTTTAATGTTGATTTTATTTTTTTTTCTTTTCTGCAAGACACAAGCTATTTTTAAAACTCTCAGGCTCTCATTTCCTGTTGACACACAGCAAAGAAATTTTGCCTACTTGTGTTTATCACACAAGTAGGTATGCTGACAATAAGCTGCCATCAAGATGCTTGTTTGAAATTAAGCAATAAATATAAATACCATCAGGAAAACACAGAGAGCTGTTGTACAAAGCTTCTAAACAGTAATTTATTGCAGTAAATCTGCTGTCAACATCTACTTACATCTAAAAAGCCTGGTCACATTTTTCAGGTATTGAATCACAGGAAAATGCAATGCAAAAGTTAAGTTGCCCTGCAATCCAAACACTTAATGGGGTAACAAATATGGACTTCCCAGCGGGAAAGTTTCGATTCAGGTTTCCATTGTCAAGAGTTCTTTGATTGAACTTTCTAAATTGTGAACCAAGATTGTGTCTAGATCTACAAATCTATTATAAGACTTGTACGATTTTGTTTCTGCACCTGAGGTAAGTTCGTCTTCAGGGTTTTCTACCAGAAAGCTGCTGTTTGTGTCCAACATGAAACCAAAAGTCAACATTGATTCATTATTAACCCAAACTATGATCTGTTCCTAAACCTAACCAAGTAGTTTGATGCCTGAACCAAGCCAAACTGTGACTAAACTAAGAAAAAAATACTTAAGTCAACTAAGTCTATCAATAGAAAGCCAGAAAGCTAAGGCAATACTTCAAAATTAGCACCAAAATAGAAAAACACAACCAATGAGAAATGGATTCAGACAGGCTGTGGGATAATATCAGTTCACTACAGAATATGTCTTTTAGTTTAATGTCTTAAAAAGAAGACTCTAAAGGACCTGTTGAGCAATTAGGAACCTTTATGCTCACCTCTTTGGGCATGTTTCTAGGGAAGAAGAGGTAAGGTAGCGCAGTGAGGAAGAGAAGGCAGGACGCCACTAGGAAACCGAGCCACCAGGCCCCCACCCAGCGCAAGTCCTTGGGGTTCAACTCAATCTCGTCTGGAAAAAGAAGAAAACATGTCAGTCATGAAACATAGATTAACTAAACTTCACATTACATTTGTATTCGTAGTCAGCAAAATAGGAAAACAGATCAAGATCACAATCAAACAGGTAGAGAACATAGAGGAATGAAAAGGCAATGTGAATTATACAAAATATAATGACAAATAGTTTTTAGGCCATGTCGAAAACGTGACAGTGCTACACCAAGGCTAGGCAAAACATGACACAACCATGGTGGTTTAGCAGGTCTATTACATTCTTTGGTTGTTCCACCAGCATATCGCTGTCTCAAATAAGCGAAACAATTAGAGGTAGTAGAGGGTGGATAGTGGAGGTCCCGTTGCAACAACATGGCAACTTGTTGAAACAGGATACCTGAGCAGGTGTGTCTGCCTTAAGCTTAAACTGGAATATGTCGTAAGATATGTTAAGATAACATAGACTTTATCCCACACCAATGAAATTTGGCTGAGTTAGAGTAGAGTTAATATCAAATATGTTTTTGGGTACTGGGCACTGACAGAACTTCATACAAGGCACAGGAACAAAGGAACAAGAAACAAATGCCCAAACAGCATTATGCACACCCCAAACAGCTATGCTGTTTACCCATACTGTATTATGTACTGGTGCTCTAACAACACCACCAGACTTTTATTACTCTGCTAATAAAAACAAAAGATCAAAATCAAAGCACGGAAACCAGATATATTTATTCCACACATTGTTCTTCCTCCTACATTACCCATAACATAATCTCTATGAACAGACTCTGAAACTCTTGATCTGAAGATATAGTTACTCTAGATGAGATCACCTTGGCCACCTTGGAAATCTTTCTTTTTCCTTTCTTTCTTTGTTTAGGATATGTCCTTTAATTCCCACATAAAGCAAACATCAAAGACTGCCTTTCTCACCTATGTAACATCGCAAAAGGCACATTCTGTCTCAAACAGATGCAGAAGTTCTAGTCCATACGTTTGTTATTTCTGGGCTGAATTATTGTATCTTCCTATTACCAGGCTGCCCCAAAATGTCCCTTAAGACTGCAGTTGATCCACAATGCTGCAGCACGTGTACTGACAGGAACCAGGATCAAAGATCATATTTCTCCCACTTTGGCTTCTTTGCACTGCCTCACATCTAGGCAAGAATTCCCCTATAACTGGGTAAACTCCATCTGCCATTGAAGATTATATGATATGACTGAAAGCTCCAGAACGGCTGCTGAATTAACCTTACAACTACTAACAAAAAATTGTATTTATTTTACGCTTTTCATCAAATAAAATGTAGCTTTACAAAAGTACGAAAGTCAAATAATGGGATAAAAATTAAGACAATAAAAGACGGAGAGCCACAGCAAAACCAAAGAGTATAAAGGGATTCAACCACTGAACCAAGATCCTGGGTGCGGTCGAATAATTAATTTTGCTTAGGAACCTTCCTAACTGAGTGAAATGACCTGGAAGTATTAGCATAGCCGCCATGATAAGAGCAGTTTGAATTATCAAACTGTTAAGGAAAGGAGCTTCAGTGCTTCCTTTATTATCTCCTTTAGCATGGGATACACTAGACCATCCTTTACCAAAGGAAAGGAGGTAATGCCGTCCCACAATTCCTTGCGACAAAAAATATTGACGTACCATTCAGTCATTCACAACCAGACATAAGAAAGAAAACATTAATTTATTTTAACAGTGCGATGCAGCCTGCAGCAGAGAGGGCGTGTGAATATGAACATACGTGTTGACGTGATATAAAACTCTGATCATGAAGTGTGTTCTGTTGTTTAATTGTGGAGTAAAAACAGTTTGTAACTGTGACATGCAGCGTCCTGCAGATTATCATGAAGTTACCGTTGCTGAGTAATCATATATCTTGCTAATATGTTTCTATATGAGTGGACAGGAAGGTGAGCGATCATACCTGCGTAACAAACACTTCATGTGACTTCTGTGACGGGTGGACAATATTCATTTATTATTTTAATTCTGATGTTGATGATGAAGTCAGATTCTTCACTGGGTTGTCCACGTTTATTTTTCTTGCATGAAACAACATGGTCAGAGCGCACAGGGAGTATCTAGTAAGTATCTCAGATGTGCATTTTGTAGTCCATATTCTGGACTTTGAAGTTTTACCACAGATCTCGTCAATAACATTTGTCACCACATTCGTTTTCTCCTAACTCCTTATGAATTCTCCTTCTCATCTTTCCTTGACCTCGTGATGTTATCCATCGATGTGGTTAGGAAAGGGCTATTTTTTTCGACCGTCAAATCTAAAAAGAACATCTGATGAATGTGGTATAAGGATCATATCATTAAAATATTTAAAAAACAAAAAAAACGGATCCCGTTGAAAGGTGAGCACTGGAATGATGTGTTCTTTTCTTGTTTTTGTCAGGTTCTGCAAATATTACAAGATGATGTTTTGCAGTTGATGTATTTGATAGGTTAGTGAAAAGGGCACCAGTTATGATAAGATAAAGGTATGTGTTGGTTTTAGTGCCTCATGATTTAACAGATAATGACTAACTCTTGAGATATTTCTATGCTGGAAATAGACAACAGTGCAAGAGTAAAGGTATCCGCTTTAATATCACACAAGAAAGCTAATTCTCAGAAAGCTGGAAATAGTGAATGTTTGACTTGAAAAAAGTATTTTATTGGTTATCAAACCATTGCTAACCAGTGACTGATTAACTGTTTCAGCTCTAATTTCAACATTTAACTTTTCTTTCAGTGTTTCTCTCTGGACAGCAACAGAACAATTTGAAAAGTGTGAACTGAATATTTATATTTTATTTAGAATATTCTGTGTGAAGATGTGGCCTTCTTCCCTGAACAGTTTGGTTCTTGACAAATAGGATGTCTGCAGAAAAACTCAAGATAACAAGATAACTATTCATGAGTCACACACAGAAACACCAATAGAAATGAATGCCTGGCTTAGCAAATAAAGTAGTGGTTTATATCCAGTACAAAGACCAGCTGAGTCACACAATGATCTCTCAATCCATTATGGAGTCACAAGCAATACTCTCCGGGCCACACAGGACATATTTTATTTATGGTGTCTGCAGAAGGCACGCAGAATCTTAAAAGGACCACAGCAACCCAGATCGCAGACGGTTCTCCTTGTTACTGTAGCAGACTTTACAGGAGCAGGGCTGCACACACTGCCAGACTCAAGAAGCAGTTTTTTACCACCATACCATCAGGACTGCTATCTGCATAAGTGCTATCAACCATGACTGCTGCTATAGTACCAGGACAAATACTTTTGTGCATCACTTTACTCTTCCTCTCAATCCTCAATTTTTATATGTTTTAAATAAAGTAATATATCCTATTTATATTGTAAATTCATATCTATTCATACAGTGAAAGTCCTCACATGGTCATGATCCAAGTCCCCACAAAGCTAGACGTACACACACACTCACACAGTCCTCAACTGTTTAAACAAAGAAACAAAAGAAACAAAAAAAATCATGCGTATACAAACATCCTCCTAAACATACATATTATACATGCATGCATTAGCACATACAACATCCTGGCTGCACACATGCACACACACACACGCACAAACACAAACTCGCTGACTTGCACAATAACCTTCGTCTTCTATTCACCCCATATGGTTTGAGGACAGACAAGCACCATTAATTTTAGAGGTAGTGATGTTCAGTGAAACACTTTGAGAGCGTCTAACAACAAGCTCTCACTGTCGCGTCTTGAAAAAGATACCGAAATATGAGCCCGGAAACGCCCTGTGTTTCTGCTCATTCAGCAAAGATAGCTAAGATGCTAGAAGTCATCAAAGATATGCGGTAAGGTGGCCAATAGCCTAGGTCACCTAGAATTTCATTATACTTTCCAGGTTAGTTTCTATTCCAACAGCATCTGTGGTTCTCATGGTTTCATTTAATCTTTGTGAGACATATTACTGATGTTTTTCGTCCACATTGTACGATAGACAAGGGTGGATTACAGATTAAGAGTAAAATAGTATTTCTTATTGAGGGACAAGTACGTGTTTACTCAAGCATATTATTGAGCCAGAAATCTATGTTTTACTTGGTCTGCTTTAAATGCGTGAAGAGCTCATCTACTGCAGATGTTTCCAGCTGCTTGTGTTTTGACCACGATGCAATGATGGCAGTAAAAACAAATCATGCCAAAATCAAAAAACCTAACCTACTCAAGCACATTTAAGTTGCACATACTGTAGGTGAAAATGTAGTGAGCTAACTAAAATTAATGTTTGACATTAACTTATGTTGCAATTGCACAGAGTAATATAATTGTAAAAGAAGGGAGATGTAAATAAGATTATATACGTATAGAGTGAAATTATAACTGTGAAACAGTGCTGCATTATCTCATGCTCAGGATATCTCATGTTAAAGAGTCTGACAGCTGTTGAAATAAAGGACCTGCGTTAGCACTCTTACATGGTGGGAGTAGCAGTCTGTTGCTGGAGGAGCTGTTTAAGGCCCCCACAGCCTCATGCAGGACGTGAGAGGAGTTGTTCATGATGGATGTCAGCTTTGCAAACATCCTCCTCTCTCCCGCTTCCTCTATGGAGTCTAGAGTACAGTCCAGGACAGAGCTGGATCTCTTGGCCAGTTTGTTAAGTCTTTTTCTGCCTTTCTCCATGCTTATGCCTCCTGTAGATGACCTTGTAACATATAGCAGATGCCACCATGGCTTATTTAGTCCTGCACGCTCCAAAGGGACCTCAGTCTCCTCAGCAAGTGAAGATGACTTTGACCCTTTTTGTACAGGTCTTCTCTGTTCTAATAAATTCAGTATTAATCACAATCTAAAAATATTAAAATGGAAATTGACTTATACTTTAAGGAATTTATAAAATAAGTGGTAAGAGTGTTGAATGCGGTGAAATATAACCAGAAGGGTTTATCAGAAATCAGAACATTTTGTAAACTCAACTCTTGCAAACTCTGCAAAATTGTCACTTTATCATTATTTTATCTTGTTGTGTAGAGCCGACAATAGAAACATGTTTCATGTTACAGAGTTACCTATCTGTAATGTGTACGTGCACAGCACAACACCTGGAGCTCAAATTTGGCCTGGTTAAACTTCTTTACAGGATAAACCTGTTTTTATTTTGCTGGATCTCTGCCTCCAGACTGATCTTATTCAGATGAATGAAAGGTTGTTTTTTCCACACACAGCTCAAATTGGCCTGAACGCAGTGAATGCTTGTAGCAGCTTGTGTATACTTAATTGGTCAAAGGTGAATTTGATCTCTTTTGTTTTGATGTTTCGATTGAAGTGTGTTATTTGTTGTTTCAAAAGTTGCATCACATTACTTTCATCAAAAGATGTGGTTAATTTCAAATGTCTGTCTTGTTGCAGAGGTGTGTGAATGCCCTCATGGTCGACTGCTGCTGCTGCATGCCTATTTCCACTATGAAGAAAAAGAGGTCAGGCTGGGTGTGAAGTAGCCGTTTGTCTTAAGGAAACCTGTCAAACAAACTGAACCAAAGCAACTCAGTGCTGACGTCTCTGTAGCCTGAGGTCAAAAATAGATATAATAGAGATAAAATAATAGCTTTCTGCTTCTGTTCGAGGGTCCTGTTTGTTCATGCTGGTTTACAGTCATGGTCTACTGGGACACGTGAAGTGAATAGTGAAAGTGAATAATTAGTCACAGTCACACTGCTTTTGCTACTACATGTCAAAACGTCTCCTGTAAAAAATGCGAAGATGAGATCACTCAAGTATCATTCTCAGTCTTCACATGAATCTGTATTATACTGTGACAGGTTTGACAAACAGTGACGAGTTCAATATGTCGACACTCCCCGCAATCAAACACCTGTTGAACTTCACAGGACTGCAGCCAAAATCAAACGTTTCAAACTGTATTTTAGTTATTTCATAATGCTCCTGGTCACGTGAAGCCCAGGTTGATTCAGTTGTTCAGTCACTTTACCAGAGCTGCAGTACTTCAGTCCAGACTCTGTCTTGACATTGTGTCTTCTAACTTTTATCTTGTTTCTGTCTTTCTGAATATTTTAACTCTAACTTGTCCCAGCCATGCCTCATGGTGTTTTTGTCTTGGACATCTTGTGAGATTTTGACTTGGATTTGTCTAAATACTCTTTGCGGTTTTGACTTGGACTAGTCTCAATCTTGGGGAATACTGACTCAGACTTGTCTTACTCTCACTGAAATTCTGACTCAGCTCAACTTTTTTTTAAAATCTGATTTTGTGACTGTTTGCTGAGTCACAGCCAAACATTCTCACTTCAGATGTGCATTTGTACGCGTGGAGAATTTCATATTTTTGTAAAGTTGTGCAACAATATTTAGTTTTTTTTTCTCAGAGTTGTGATCAATAATCAATAATGCAACACTTTGGAAATGTATAATGTTTACTTTTCTGCACTGAGTGAGTGAATTAATAAAAAATTTAAAAAAAGGATGACAAATATTAAATATGTATGCTTTGGTTTTTCTTGGTTTGTTATTTGGCCTATCAACTCAGACTGTCCAAACAAATAAGATGTCAGATGACTTGTAATAAGTTGGTTGAACTCCATGTCATGTTATTTGTTTGCTTTAGCAGCAGCTATGTGCTCTGTTTATATAGTTGGTACTTTGGTCAACTTCAGTTGTTTTTAAATGTGCAAATAAAGTTTGAATGAGTTGAAATGTCTAACATTAATCAGCTGTTCATGCTTTTTACTTCACACTTCAACAGACAATACACGGCTGCCACATGCAGGAAATCCTCCCCTTCTTTTTAAATAAGTGTTTAAGTGTGAACTTGACTTTGCACAAAGTATTGTACAACATTTCAGTCCAGCTGTGAATCCTCACCTTTGGACAACTTGTCAAAGTCAACATAAAAGCGCTGCATGAGGGAGCCAGTGATGAAGCCAAAGGCCGGGCCAATGGAGGTCACAGCAAGGAGGATCCCTGAAAAAACACAACAAAGACAGACCATTGTTGTCAGACTAACTTCAGTAACTTAAGTGCACAATATAAAAGGATGTGTTCCTGCATAGAAGACAATATATGAACAGAAACTTGGATTACTTCTTTTCTCTGTATGGATCAGGTTCAGACTTAGACCGGTTCCAGAGGACAGATAAATACAGGGTTGATATGTCGGCAGAGAGCCTGCAGATACCACAGACTGGTGTTACTGTGCAGGGCCTGTTAAGATGGAGCCAGATGAACTGATCACATGACCTCACTGAGATCTGTTAACTGCTCCTTGTGTGGTTTTATGGTTTTATGTCTTTAATCATACGTATAACATCTGTAATATGGGTACAATGTTGACCTGATTCCATGGAAAATGTTACATAACCCAAGGAAATGTCCACATTGTGAAGAAGTTTCCATCAGCCAATTAAGAAATTCCATTCATGCCTCAAACAGGTAATTATTACGAGGAAGGAGTTTTAAAGAGAGTGTTAGTGCAGGAGTATCACCTACCCTTCAACCTAAAAAAGCAGGAGTTGAGTAGTGAGTATTGACTGTGTGGATCAGTGCAAACAATATCATCCGTTACTATCAGTTTACTGCTGTCAACAGAGGGCTGCGAACTGTGATAGTTGAGTTAGGTTTTGTGGTCTGGATGAGATTTAAAACCCTTTTTTAAAAACACACACGATCCATAAACTGACACAAACAGATGGGTGAATGTTATTTATGAACTACGACTTAAACACACGCCGCTCCCTCACACCCACAAAGATCATTTAGTGGTTTATCTGATCAGGGATCTGCTAAATAACTCAGTCAGCTTTCTGTATGACCGTATGTGTCAAGATCACTTGAGACACTTATTTCCTGACACTTAAATTAAAGACAGCGAATGTCAGCAGCCTGAGGACCTACTTTGAGAGGCTACTTCCCCAGACCATTAAATGGGGTTGTGTGAAGTATGGAGGTACAGAAGCCGAGAAATGTACTGCTGTGGATGAGGGCAGCAACCACATGTATTTTAGACACAAAAAAATAACAGTGTAAGTGTATGTTATATTTAGAATATTTTTACAGATTCACCTTGGTGTCAGACAGCGCTTTCTTATGGGAAACTGAAACAGTAGCTCTCAATCAGTCTTGAATGATTATTATTATTATTCTTATCTGGCCTGCCCAAGACGCACAAAGTGCTAATCAGTGATTGATGAAGAGGTGTGTCTACACTACTTGAGGTAGCTAAATGTGGGTTTTAATTTCTGCAGAGAAGTTGCTAATTAGTTAAACAGTTAGTTAATTCTGATGAGTTGTGACTTTGCTTTGCCATGGCGGAAACCATTGATTTCATTTTTTGATTCACTGATTCATCAGTGTTTCCTCAGCGGCCATACCGAGATAGAGCGGTGAGTTCTTCTTGCTGGCATAGTCGTCGATGTAGGAGATGCCAAAAGGCTGGATGGGGACGGCTCCAATACCCAGCAGCAGTTGACCCAGCAGCAGCAGAGGGTACACCATCCGCTGGGTGGGATTCTCCTGGTCGCTACAGCCCTGATTGGGGGATGAAGTGGTGAGGGTGAACTTTGATTGGCAGAGGTTTGTGCTGTTGTCACTGGAAGCTGTTGGAAAACAGAGGTAAAGGGGAGTTTACCACATTTCAGTGTCCTATCAACGTCTGCATGTAAGTTTCTGGATCATGCCCCAACAATCAGAAGTCGTTGCCCTCAGTGGGGCAAAAATGTAAAGTTAGTCTTAAAAGTGGCACCAGAGGAAAGCTGATGATGTTCATGTCAAAAAGGCGTATTGTCTGGACAGTGGGAAATTTAGGATTTCTCAGACTGAGACTCTAGAAGAGCCACACAATTAAATAATTTCATCCCAATTCAAGTTAGCAGAGGGTTAAACAGGAAGTTATCAGCTTGGCCTATGGAAGTCTCTCAGTTTGATCTTCTCTATTGATGTCTTTCACAGACATTTTCATTTTTTATTTTTCCTCAGCAATGGTGCTAATACATTACCGTACAGATTACCACATCACAGCCACATCAAAAGCTAAAATGCAAAAAAAACAATTTAGTAATTGCTTACTAAAGCTACTAAAAGCTTTACTAAAGCTACTAAAAGCTTTACTAAAGCTACTAAAAGCTTTAGTAATCATTTCGTAATCATCCTCTTACAGTAGAAGTGGGTACCTTTTATGGGAACAATGAAACTAAATCTTTGTACGTGTGTGTGTCTGTGTGTTTGAACTCACAGCTGGTCTGACCGGTGTACTTGTACGGTCCACTCAGAAAATGCGGCAATGCAATCAGTAGTGAGGCCAGACAAGCCAGCAGAGCTCCACCTCCAATGAACCGCGGCCGATGGACTCGACTCCCAAAGAAACTCACGAAGATGATGAGGACCGTGTTTCCCACCTGCACACACAAACTGAGGTTTATTTTGACGGTTTTGACAGTTCTGGTATCTGTTGTATTGTTCTTGGTTCAATACCCGATTCTTCAACGCTGCTATGAATAACAGATTGTTTTGATGGACGTAGCTCTGTTTATAGACTCTGTGGTCACAGTGGACATTATTTTAAAATCAACAATTTGACAAAATATTGATTCCCATTGTAAGTAGCCGTATAATAAGCCATCAGGATGATTCAAGACTCAGCTTTGTGTTGGAGTCCTATAGCAGCCTGTTGGGGTTTATTTCACATCAATGATAGACTCACTTACTTGAGGTGGCAAAAACAAAAAAACAAGGTAGCTACATTGACATTTTGTCCAGTGGTGGACAAAATGTCATTGTAATTATGTTATTTCACACAATAATAACTTGTGTACAAATTATTATTGTGTATTCCTAAGACATAGAAAACATATTTACTATTCTTATATTGTAATACTTTAAATACATTTTGCTGGTAATGGTTAAATGCAGGATTTTTACTCATAATTCTTTATGGCTTTGTTTGAGTGCACATAACACATTGGACTTTGCAAACTGGATTTTACAACCTCTCTGTGCTTACTTTTGAGATAAGCATCGGTCTGAGCAGGTGGAAATATCAATAGGTAGGCAAACATTACAGTATAAGATAAAGGGAAAACATCAAAGAACAGTGGGAACAGCAGCAGCGCTGTAAACTAATTGCAGAAAGTTCCCCATACTGACCTCGTTGAAAGCAGCCAGGATCCCCGACTTTTGGCTAGAGAGTCCGTAGCGTCTCTCAATGGTGATGATGGAGCTCTTCATGTAGCCCGACACCAACAGCTGCGCCAGCTGCAGCAAACTGTGGCAAAGCACGAAGAACTGCAGAGAGGAGAAGAAGAAGGAGTAGTAGTAGAAGAATAACAAGAACATGAAGAAGTAGTTTAGGTATCATGAAGAGGATGATGGTTGGGTTTGACTATTTGCTTGTGTGATGCTTCTTTAATTTCTTTTAAGTTAATATGATTAAATCTACATGGAATAAACTCCTGGTAATGACGAATAACAAATAAGGAAATAATAATAATGATGAACTGTAGTGCAGTGCAACAAATAACAAAAGGTGGAGACTCAAAAAGTTAAATTTAAACAAATTAACGACAGTGAGCTCATAATGCGACATGACCCGCAGGGAGGAAATGTTTACATATTGAGACCTCAGAGAACAATACCAGGATGGATTCTAGGAAGTGAAGCTCCTCCTCAGGCAGGAAAATTACAGCGCTATCAAATTACATGTAGAGAAATCTACTGACTTTTATATCAGACCCTTGTTTGGACCAGTTATGGAGGGTTTCACCTAGAGGTTCAGTTGCACTTGGATGCAGGTAGAGATTGCCTTTAGAGGGCGATCTCAGTCTCCTAATCTCAATATCTCGATCACAATCTCTCGATCTCGATCTGAATCCATCATTTCAGATCATCATCATCTTTTGGTCTGGTTTTCCTCTTTGTTTGGCCTCCACACCACACATACATTCAACACTGTAACTACCACAGACTTACAGCTAGCAGATTTATTCATTTGCTCATACATGGCGTTTGTTTAAAGGTTTTGGACCACTCTTGAATGATGTATAAATTGATGTAATCAAATTAGTTCCTGATGCGGAACAAAACAAACGTCCTACAGGTCTGAAAACTTAATACTCCTACTAATTGGCCACAGCAAGGTTTCTGGAGGAAAGCAGCTGCTGCCTGATTTAAATTAAAACCCAACAAAGTGGTTTCGACAGTAGTTGTTTTGTGTTATCACAACTATTCATCAAACTCTCGAAAGTAGAGACAAACCTTGATGCTGTTGAAGGGACTCCGACGCTGGGCAGGAGGTTGTGACCGTCCGGGGTCAGAGTTCATGCAGTGGTTGTTGGACCCCATAATTAAAATTTCACCACACAGAGACTGACAGAACAGAACAACACCTGCAAAATACAAACACAGTCTGTCACACTGATATCGAAACACCAATCAGCAAACACACAACCATATCAGAAAAGAGTATCACGTGACTGCCCAGTACGTGCTGCTGTAACACAGTAACTTTTCTAGCATCAGGACTTAATGCTGAACACAGATGCAGCACAAAAACACATCCTGTGCTCCAGAGTTTCTGCTTGTTTCAGTTTTCTCGAATCCTGGAGAGCGTAAAGAACAAATGTGCTGTATGTTTACACAAAGAGAGGGAGACAGAGTGAAAGCTGCTGCCTGTGTGCGCAGAGGTCTGGACCAAAGCCAAAAGGAAAGTACTGCTGGATCAAAAACAAGATACAGGCACAGCAAAATGAACATAACTCAAAAAACTCAGGAATTCAGAGATTTGGACTGAGCTCATCAGATGCTCTTTATGTCTTTCCTGTGAGCGTTTTATATCTCCAGTTTGTCAGACTCTTTTCATGTATGCATGTTAAAAAGGTAAGTACTCGCTAATGCAAATATCAGCAGCTAACATGGTACCAATGAATGTGCTAACACACTGATGTTTATCAGGTATAATGTTTACCATGTTAACCATTTAGTCTAGGGTGTTAGTATGCTAACATCTGCTAATTTGAAATAATCACACAAAGTACAGCTGAGGCTTATAGGAAAATCAAAGTTATAACAATTCATCCTGAGGGAAACATGAATGCCTGAACCAAATTCCATGACAGTTCACCCAATAGTTTTGACCAAAGTGGTGGACCGACAGCAACATTGCCTTTCCTAACTGCTAGAGTGGCTAAAACCACAATGGGATCTAACAAAAGTTGGAATAATAATAGTCTGTTGTTTTTATGATTCGCTAACACAGACTTAATTATGTCTACACATCCATAAGATATATTTAGAGGCTGACACTTCACATACTTAATTGTATGCAATATTGAACAAGTTCAGTAAATATTGCTCATTTTCTTCTCATCCTAGAGTGTTGTATTTCTTGATTTGGACAAAAATGACAGACAAGACAAATTAAAGCGACACAGAGGACAAAGAAAACAATGCAACAGAAAGAGAAAGAAAGAGGACAGAGGAGCCTCAGAGGAGTAGGAAGGAAAGGGATTATTATCAGCAGAGGAATGTCAACAGCGAAAGCGAAACACTGTTTTTTATGTGATCGTTTTATCTCATTTAAGCCCAAACAAAACAAGCTGACTGACTCACTGGGCAGCAGAAGATCAGAGCTGAACACTGAAAGCCTCCAAATCTTGGACACATCTGACCTCTTAACACCTGACACCAGGGCCTTTACAAGAGTACACGCTACAGCCAGACCTTTACAGGAGTACACTCCTCACCCAGGAATTTAAAAGAGCAACGCTTTAAATGAATAACTACACCCATTTATTTATGCCTGAGAAGAGACCAAGGAGGATGTTGATTGAGGAAGCTAAGAAGAGAAAAAGGACACAGTGACAGAGCAAGAAACCACGGGACAAGAGTAAATCTGGGCCTTGCTTTTAGTCATTGGCGCAAACTTTGTGAAATAAAAGGCTGAAAAACAGACGCTGAACTAGGCTTCTTGCTGTTGGACTCGTAATATTAGCTGTCTTGTGTTGTTGCACTTGCTTGATGTTTGGCTGTTAGAAAAGTCGTTGCCTTGCTAGTTTTTGATCATAAGTAATATAATCTTAACAAATACATGTACAGCTGTCCGTTTTATGACAGTGGTATTATACTCTGGGTCTGAAATCAGGTTGCTTAAATATGTTCAACACATTGGAACCATTTGACACTGAGTATTTGCTAAAATTTGGGGTGCTAATCAGCCACTTTACTTATTTTAATAGTTTTTTGAGCAGCATCTAGTGGCCATTAGAGGAACAGCAATGTGGACTGTGGTCAGTGACTCTTCTCAGGCTATTTTCTGTCTTTGAGCTTCTTTTCTCTTTTAGCATCATTCAACATCTTGTGCAAGTCACTGTTGGTTGGATGGTTTGCAAATATTTCCAGTAACTTCACTGTGTGTGGGATAAGTCTGACTGCTAAAATACTGACTCAGTTGGTGAAGTTGGTTTACAAACCACGGGTCATTACTGAGTGAATTTTGCATTCCTGCTATATGTATTAAAAAGAGCTTATAAGCTGTTTTCTTTCCCTTAAAAAACCCCCCCAACTGTGTTCATTCGGTTTTGATTTGAATTACTGGGTAAATGTCAAACTTGTGACAACAAGTGATTATTTTTACACAAAAGCACAATTGTCACTTGAGTGAATGTGGTTAGTTACTGCCCACCACTTTCTGCAAGCAGAGCAGGCAGCAGCCTTCATTCATGAATCACAACAGCAGAAGTGTCAGTAAGGCAACCCAGTAAGCAATAAACTTAATTAATCCAACCAAGTTTTCTGAAAACAACACCTCTCCTGCTTTTACAAACCAGCAGAAGAGTCCAGTCCAATCAGTTCCAGTAAAAATAAAATAAAATAAAAAAGCCTGAAAAGTCCCTGACAGAAAGGACAGAAACAATTCATTCAGACTCACTGTGGAAGCAGCAGGTCGCCTCAGTTTCTCTGGTCTCTCGTGGTGGTTTACTACCAGCACTTTCAGGAGCTGACAGTCCTTCAGTTCGTACTGCAGCACTAGTAGCTGAGGGAGGAGGGAGGAAATGGAATTTGAACCCTGGGAGGAGGCAGGACTTAGTATGAAAAAGGAAAAGAAGGAGACGATTGAGCAAGAAGCTGTTGGACCCACGTATATAATCTTACAGTCTGAGAACAGAACAGGTTTCTGCTCTTAAACAACAACTTAAATCTGTTTCAAGAAGGTTGAACCTTGTATCTCACTCTTTATTTATTTAAGTGTTTGTACAAAGTATGGGTCATGATGATTCTCAGGTATGGTCTGAAGCATTTTAGGAATTCTAAGTAGATTTCAAGACATTTGTTCCTGACGAAACTTTGTGACAGCGGCAGACTCAAGCTGTCTGAAGGGCAGAGGTGAAATAAATAAAAAGGGAACCCTGGAGTGAAATTTATTATTATTTATTAATTATTTTATCTACCACAGGGGTCTCCAAGAGGGCTCTTTGATTGTGATTTACCCTGCCCCTCCCATCAGGGGGCGTCCACCAGTGCCTAGTAAAGGGATTTATTTCCAAGAGTGAAATTAAAGACGTGAAAACCGGAAAAACCTGGTTTGTCTGTAAGGAGAAGTTGATGGAAAAACTTTCTCCAGTAAAACCTGAAAATGAAACAACTGAACAAATTATAGTAATAATAGTAGGGCAACTAATTATTTAATTTATAATATTTTATTATTCAACTTATTTTCATTGTTGATTAATTTTCAGATTTTTTTATTTTATTTATTTATTTTTTATTATTCTAGTTTAGTATAATAAACATACTGATAAGATAATACTGATAATAAGAATACAGTGAAAGATTATTATATTACATTTAATTTAACAAATATAGCAAAGAAAATTTGCAAGTGTCAGGACTGGAACAACTATTTGGCAAAAAATAATTATAATATTTAACAAAATAGCTAATGGGCAAATGACAATGATGATAATAACAATAATACTACTATATACTACTTCTATTAATTATCAATTATTGATCAATGACATGAATATGAAATGAGGAGAGAAGTAAGAGGGAGAGTAAGTGAATAATCTCCTCTTGTGATGTCCCATGAAACACTTTTCATGTTTTGTGCCAACTTTTTGGAAATTTAGAAACAAACATTTAGAAGAAAATGAGTCTTCAGCCATGTGCCCAGCAGGTAGCGCCAAAGTCTAGTAAAATGTTCTTTAACTGGCGATCAAATACTGTATAGTTCAGAGGTGTTTGTTTTTGACTTGAGTGTTTCCATGTAATGCTACTTCATATTTCTACTACATCTCAGAACAAAATCTTGTACATTCATCTGTGAGCTTTGGTTACTGTTCACTTTTCTTTGTAAGATATGTGCTCTGATCAAATATTCACAGTCACACAATTTGACGCAACCTTCCTGCAGTTATTGTTTCACTATTTGATTCAATTGTATCGTTAATCAGTTGTTCTGCTCTGTTATTGATCTGCATTGACTATAACAAAGGATATCCATTAAATATGTCAGTCAGTTTCCTCAATGATTCAAAAGGTCACTGAAGGAAGGAGAGCCAGTGATCTAGAGGGGACTTTCTCTTATTAGATCAGTTGTTACTTGGAAACCAGGCCTAGCTCTTTGAAAGAAGTCCTTGTGCTTCCTTTATCAATTACAACACATTTATTAGGAAATGATGAATCACTTTTTTCTTTAATCAGAATGGACAAAAAGGCAACAAAAAATACTGTAAGTTGCATGCATCAGCTTTTTCTGTAATGACACACACAAAGAGGATGCAGAGTCATTCTTGGTTTCTCTGTTAGCGTTTCTGTTTACATAAAACAAAACAAAACAAAAAAAAACACTAGTGTTAAACATTAATACCTGAAGATTTATGGGCTTTCTAAAGAAATTAAATCTCTGATGTTGTTTCTCCTGGTTAAAACATTTACCATAACTTCCTGCTGCTCCCTGACACAAAAAACCAAAGCGGGTTTTTACTAACTGAACACATTTAGCCACGTCAGCTGAGGAAAATCTCCCTCACATACTGCATAGTCTGGGTTGGTGACTCAAACTGTTTACAGAAAGAAACATCCTACTTAAGCACCTTGTCTGCTGTTTTGCAGCAACATGTTACGGAACATTTGTTCAGTTTTTATCATAGGTTGTGTCAGAACCTATTTCTTGATGCGAATAAATCAATAAATTAGATAGTTTGTTGCTAATTGTGTCTCATTTGTTTTTAGAGAGTTGGGATGGGACATAAGTACATAACTGTTTTGCTAAAAGCCAACATTGTGGTTTGACAAGACTAAAGGGGCCAGTGTTCTCCATCAGAGGCGAGATGTTTGAACCAAGCAGCAACCTCCAATGCTGGGAATGAAGCCAAGGTAGGAATGCCAAAAAATGCAGTTCCTGGAATGTCCACTTGAGGCTGGCTCCAGAAGCGAGTCAATCTCCATAAGCCCCCATGTTAAAATGTCCAACTTCACAGCAGAAATAAACATGTTTACAGCCTGGTACAAAAAACTGTTTTGGTCTCTATGGCTAATTTCACCATTCATGACAACTGTACTGAGTCTGAATTTTTATAGAACTCACCAGTTCAAATTATATTACGGCTTAAAATTATTCATAATTAACAGTGATGCAACTTGACAAGTGGGTGTAGTTATAGGTGGTTTGTTTGAGCAACCAGTCGTCATTCAACCCTACCTCAGGTCCACCCACAATCCATGTCTTTACCCATTTTTAGATTAGCCAGGAGGCGGCAGAGGCAGGACTTATAAGATGGCGGCGGCCAGAGTCACCATACTCTACTACGCAACGGTTCTTCAGAAACCTGTGGGTAACGTCACAGATACAACGTCCATGTTTTGTACTGTCTGTGCGTTAAATACTGTCTGACAACTGGAAGATTACAGCCTGCAATGTACAGTACAGGCACAGTGTACCAATACACACATATATGTACAATGTAGGAACAGTATTAAAAGAATTCATACTGAAGGTGTTTTTAACTATCAGGTACCGATTCTGAAATTATGAGGTGACCGTTACTCAGCAGCTAGAAGTTTGTGGAAAGAATAAGTTCTGTAGCTCCTAAATAACTTCATTTGTGTGTTCACACCAGAACAAAGTATTGTCTGGATCACACTGTAGACCTACAGCCTGTTAAGTAGGCCCCCTTATTAGGTAGAATATTCTACTGGCAGGAATTCAGCTTTATGTGGATTGACACTATTGTTGCACAGTGTGCTGTCCATTATTATGGAGAGCAGGAAGTTGAGGAGGTTTCTCCAGTAAATACAGAGGCAGCTGTAGATGATTGACCAGTAAAGGGCAGAAAAAATCCTGTTATTAGTGAATTTGTGGCACTTTCGCACTAAAAAAAAATGACATGGCACAGGTGTTTTCCAGTTATTTCACATGTAAAAACAATAATACACTAATCATTTCCTGACTAAAATTGAGTGTAGGTATGGTTCTTTTTTTTGTCAGGACATTTTAGTATTTCTTTTGGATAAATAGTAAATTATTTAACGTGTATGACTTAGTTGGACTGGTTTCTGTTTCTGGACTTTAAAGACTTAAATAAGGCTTTAATGATAAACCATAAACCAACCACCATAATAACCAATCCCTGTTTTATGTGTATGTAGTATGCAGGTGCAGTGTGCTGTTCACCTTTCAGCATTTCAACATGCTAAACAAAAGTTAATTTCCTGATTTTCAGGCTTCAGTAGGCCTGTGAAGAAATATACAACTATAATATGTAGAATGAAACTTGTAACTTCTCCATGTTTATTCAGTACAGACCCTAAAGGAGTTCACTGTGTTTGTGTTTGTGTAAAACTCAAACTTTGTTTCAATTGTTGCATGTTGTGAGCTCATGGGACTACACTGCCCCCTGATGGTCCATCAGTTTGTGCTCTGGTTGCCACAGCAGCCAGTAATGAGTGTTAATGTTTCTGATCATTAATGAGCTCCGCTGTGAGCTGCCTCCTAACAAAACATTTATCAACAGTTTCTGATGGTAATTAGCCCCTGGGGCTAAGAGAGAGGCCCACTAATAGATGTTTATCAGAGCTCAGAGGATAACAGTGATTACAAGAGCTAATGAAAGCTCCTGGGATCTACAGGGACTCAGCAAAACCTCTGTCTATACTATCCTCTAAGAGGAAAAATCAGCTACAAACAGGTGATTCTGGTGGAATTCACGATGGCCATGTGGTCAGCATGATGTCCATGTACACTATCGCACTTGCTAGAATGTACCAGTAAAACACAAGAAACAATCCAGCTAAAGCTGATCGGAGTGCCATTGGTTTTGCAGTATTTTGAAGTAAGGGACAAATAAAAACTCTGAATAATTCACCTTGAGTGCAATATAAAAGTTTGAGCCACGTTTCAGGACAAATTTCTAACCATCCAGATGTTAATATATATTTTACTCAAAACCATAAAACAAGTCAGTATTAAACACAAATTCGTTTGGATGCAGGGGGAAGTTTGTCTCACCTGACTTTGTGCCAAGCTAGGCTTAATATGGCCATATCACATATGTGCTGGACACAGACGAGTAAACAAAAGTCTCTAAAAATAGCACTTTGTTAGCAGGCACACAAAGCTATGCTTGTGTAAGAAATGTGCAAGAAAAAATAAAGTACACACACAAATATACACTCAAAAGGTCAGCAGGCTGGAGTCTCTCCTGAGAAAGAGAGCTGCTCCCTGTCCAATGCCTCCTGAATACCTCACTACAGCTTTTAATTCGATTAACCTGCTGGTTACTGAGACACCTGGGAGCTGTGAGGCCTTCAGGACACTCATTACAGCCCAGTCATAATACACACAAGGACCACAACACACATGCACAAATAAGCATGCAGGACTGTGCAGTTATGGCTTTCCTGAAATTAATTTCATAGCAGAGCAGATTGCAGTAGCAGGCCAGTTTCTGAAGAATTTAAAGCTCAACTCAATCAAAAAATTCTCAGATTTAGCTTTTAGAAGAAAGTGTTATTGTTTAATTCACCAAATAACATGCAGCTTAATCAGCTGTTTTGGTTTAAATAATTCAATCAGCTTTAACACTTCAAAGGTCAAAATGTCAAGCTTCTCTTATTTTACACATACTTGGTTGTAATTATTGTAACTTTATGTTTGTGAACTCATTGACCATATTGCCAGGCAAAAAAAAAATTGCTGCAACATGCTGCAACAATCCAACAACACCCAACCGCAAGACCTTAATTACATAAAGTAGGACATAATAGACGAACAAGTATGTAAAACAAAATTTCATCCATCTGTCCATTTTCTGTTCCAACATCTTCCTTAATGGTATCACAGATTATACAAAATGTTTTCTTATGAACCTACAAATACAATTTAAACTATTGTGTTTCTGTGATGTTAAAAATCATTTAACTGTGGTTTACACAAAGTTGTAAGGAAAGTCACGTCATAAAAGTTGTTTAGTCTTTTGAGATCCGACTGGGCAACCAAAACTGCATGAGCCAACTCGTGGGGGTTGATACAATTCTCCAGGTGTTGGGCTGGGAGGTCGGGATTTTTTCCCCTGAAGAATCCCTCTGACTTATAGAAGTAATTAACAAATTGTTTGTGTCTTGTTGTTACAGCACCGTCGCCATGATGGTGAAACAGTGAGGTCATATTCACATTACTCAGCATGGGAGGCCTCATGGCTCAGACCACACTAAAGCAGCTATTATTTGACAATCATCTGTTTTTGACCTTTAATCCAAAGCAAGTTACGTTTGTTTCCATCATGTAAACTACATTAATTTCATATCCAGTGGCCAAAATCTTACTTGAAGATGTCAACTGCAAGACTTTAAGACTTAAGGTTTTAATCTGACAAAGATAATGAGTATTTAACCTAGATGTAATCTTCCTCACCTTCAGTCCTCCAACTGACTAACTGCTCTTTTGATCGGTTTCTTCACTGTGACAAAAAATTTGATCGGCCTACTAGCCATTAAGTGTAGAGTGTAGCATCCCTTCACCCATTGCCACATCGTACAAGTAGTCCAATAACAATGCAGTGCATACACTAATCAATGGCTATATCTGTTATACAAACAAATAAAGAACATTCAGGAGAAGGTCTTGTAATGGACAAATATGGACGTCAAGTCAATGGATAAAACACTTTCTAGGCTTGCAGTTAAAGGACCTTGCCAACAACCTCCTCCTCCTAGTCTAGCAGCCTTGATACTTCAAAAACAAAACATCAGGACCAGGAATGACTGGAAACAGAAAAACTAGGAAAACTAGAAGAATTGGATGCTGGAGATTCAGACAAGAAAACTCTGGAAAAAAGACCAGAGAGTACCAGGCTCCAGCAGAGATCTTTGAGAGACACAGTGGTGACCGCCTTGGGAAGAGGATGAAAAATAGACTCCTAAGGAGCCAAAGGAACAAGAGACATGGTTAAGACATACAGGTTCAAAAGAGACTGACTGACAGAAAGGATAGAGATACTTGGGGAGGGAGAAGAAGACATTAGACAAGCTCAAGGCAGACAAGTTCAAGAGAGACTGATCATGACCTCAGAAAAACCAGGAAACAGGTACTGTCAGTGACAGAAAACAGCCCCACCAGACAAACAGGAAAGGCCTCAGACAATCAAGATAATGTTAGTCAGTAGACAGACATACAGAAATCAAGCACAAAGATTGTATATGTAACAAGACCCAACAGCTGTTGACTAGAAGAACTGGTCTTTGGAGAAACCAGATGCAAAAAGGTCAATTTCATGCCTTGAATAGAGTCATGTTGCTGAAATGTTGGGCCTTGGGAGCTTTTTCTTCTCTGATGAGGTCAGGTGTCATGCAACAAAATGAATGAAGGGTTAATGGTGCAGTAAAGTTATGTAGGCCACAGCAGAGATCAAGTTGTTCAGACTGGCTGGTTCCCTTTTTGTAGTTCATTCTGGTTCTGTGGACCAAATATGAATTGGCTCTGGCCTGTTTATTGACTGTTAGATGGTCTACAAATGGACTGCCGAACACTTTAATCCAAAACACTGCCTCTTATTCAGCCATTCACTCACACAGATGGCAGCGGCCATCATGAAAAGCACTTGCTGAAACATCAGGACAAATTGCAGTTCATGGTCTTGCCCAAAGACCCTTTGACATGTAGACCAGGGGAGCCAGGGATTAAACTGCTAACTCTACAATTAATGGATGCCAACATTTACAGCTGCATCCTGTCTGTGTTGGGGTTGCAGACTTGGATTAATTTGGCAATAAAGCTGTTGGCAATATTCTGATGAGAATATGAACATCTTGCATCTCTTTCATCAGACTATGACTCTACCAACCAAAGCTTCTGGATATGACTTTGAGGTGGGAAGTACACAAGACTAACCTTGTCTCTATGGCTACCAACTTGACGGCTTGGGATGACATCACCCATGATAAAAACCTCTTTATAAACAGACAGAGGTAGAGGTCTTTTAGCTGGACCGGTGGTTAATGAGGCCTGCAGGCAAGACAAGACTACAGAATATATAAATACTTTAATTATTTAATCACATAATTTTTTCAAATATATCAAAGCTAAATTGTATCCTGGCAACAACTGGTGTTCAGTTTTATATGTGTTTTGAAATCTTTTCATGAACTACCTCCTGTAGATAAAGCAGAAACCTTCATCATAAAAGATAATAATTGGTCCTAATATCTAATATCTACATTGGAAAGACTTTGTGACCTTTTTTTTGTTTGTTTGTTTCAGGTTGATGGAAAACTACACATTAAACAGCTTTACCCTCCAGCTGGAGGGGATAAAGGTTACAGAAGTTTCTATGTACCCTGTATTTTTCTTTTTTTTCTTCTCCTACCTAATAATTATATTTGCCAATGTAGGAATTGTAGTCCTGGTCTTCATTGACACAAGCCTTCATCAGCCTATGTATCTCCTTTTTTGCAACCTGCCAGTCAATGACATACTTGGAAACTCTATCATGGTGCCACGTTTGCTTACAGATATTTTGCGACCTCCCTCTGAGCGTCTCATCAATTATTATGAATGTGTGGTTCAAGCTTTCTCCACACACATGTTTGGCACAACTTCCCACACTGTGCTTATGATTATGGCCTTTGACAGATATGTGGCCATCTGCTATCCACTGCGCTATTCAGCAATAATGAGCAACAAGATGGTGATAAAGCTGACAGTTTCTGCCTGGGGAGTGGCCTTTGTTTTGGTTGGGATTCTTCTCGGTCTGACCCTACGGCTGAACCGATGCAGGACGCTAATCACAAACCCTTTCTGTGACAATGCCTCCTTGTTTAAACTCTCCTGTGAGAGTGTGTTTATTAATAATGTCTATGGCCTCACTTTTACCGTGGTCCTGTTCACAGGTTCCATAGGCAGCATGGTTGTCACTTACACAAAGATTGCAGTAGTCTGTCTAACCAGTAAAAACAAGTCTTTGAACAGTAAAGCCTTGAAGACCTGCAGCACTCATCTCTTTGTATATCTAGTTATGTTCTTATGTGGAATGTTAGTCATCATCCTGCATCGCTTCCCCCAGTACTCAGACTACAGGAAACTTTCTGCTATTTTGTTTCATATCATTCCTGGCAGTCTTAATCCTATTATTTATGGTGTGCAGTCTAAAGAGATACGGAAATTCCTGTCAAAATTGTTACAGTCCAAAAAGGTTTTGCCATCTTTTAATTTTTAATGTTTATTGTTTGTGTCCCCACTTTCAACAGCTGACATAGTTAAAAGTATGAAATTGATTTTAATATATAATTTTAGTCTCAGAGTTCCACTGTATGACTCCTCAACTTCTCCTGGCACATCTGTTTAACTTCTGTTATATTATTTCAGATGCTAAATAAAATACAAGTTGGTTAACTTACTTTTCTTTTTTACAATCAACAAGGTTGTTGGGTTGATCTGCTAGGATGCTACATAAATGCAGTAATGCAAATAATAATGAAGCATAAGTTTTGTTCACTGTTTGTGAATTCTTTTGTCCTTCATGAGCAAGAAAAATGTAATGTTGCATGAGACACAACCGACTGCACAGGACAGTTATGGAGATGAAGAAGACTGCAAATTGTTACTGATGCACATGTCAGTGCATTAATTTGTTTTAATTTCATCCAACATTACCCTAGGCATAAAGCTGACACACAGTGTGTTCTGGTGCAAAATGCTGAAAGTAAAGAAAAATATATTTGACTATCTGAACTTCAGAGTACAGAAACCTGTAGTGCTGAAATAAAACTGAAATAAATAAAGTGAGGACGATCCATCGGGTTTGTTTTTATTAACCGTTTAATGCATTAATTATTAAATAACAGTGATATATTTAAATATGTGTTTGTTTTTAATTTTAAGTGAAAAATCATACCAATAACTTTTTAAAACATGTTTTATTTTGAAGGAGTTGTGTAGGCCATCTGTCCACTGCAGTGGACACACCATGCAACACTGGTACTGTAATGACGGCACTTAACACCAATTAACTGATTATATCACAATAAACAAACAAAATAATGTAGAATCTAAATGTGGACAAAATATACTCTTTGGTGAATAATGTCCACTGAAATGGACGTGTATTTTCAGTCACATAAAAATATTATTGGCATCTGTTTAAAAGTATTTTAATATTTTTTAATATTTATTTATTAATATTAATTAAAATAAATAATATTTTGTTTATTCTTTTTAGTTAAGAAATATTTTAATTATTCTTTGTGCATTTCCTCTTCCCTCTACCTTTTTAAATTTGAAATTGATGCAATATCACAAAACGGACAAAAATCAAACTGAATTGCAGACAGCCTGTGGAGGTCTGCCACCTGGTCGTTGTAATACGATACTACAACTTAAATGGTTCAAAACGGCCAGATGTCTGTCCACTGTTCTCTTTTTAGCTTCCTCCATCAAAGTCTTCTTTACAGTTCTTGACCTCTGCCAGTAGCTCTGATTCAGGTACAACACTGGCACCTCTCCATCAGCATTTCCCTCCACTCTCCAACTAGAGAACATTTAAATAACTGCCAACTTATTAGCAGAAGCCCAGCTGGATTGTTGGACTTTTTGTTCACTCAACCTTCATGTCTGCATCTGGGTTCACTTCTTGAACTAAACCATGACAGACAGACTGGTATACGTATGTACCACCGAGCTGATCAGAGGACATGGGAAGCAGGTTTGTGAGTGAGCGGGAGGGTCTGATGAGGAAAAGTGGGAACAGGTGAGGAAGTGGGTGGGGAGGACTCTTTTGGCAATATGTTAAATAGCAGTAAGTATGTGGTTGCACCATCAATCCACAGTCGATGTCATGCACTAATCAGACTGATCATCTGTTCAAAATAAAGAAAATAAATATAATAGTATTTATTCCTTAGTTTTCAAACATACTAACTGACCTATTAATCTCACTGTGGTTTAATCTCATAGGATTCCCAAAAACAAAATGTCAGCCTCTATAGGGTTGGGGTTGCCAAGCAACAGTTGACCTGTCAACCAGCACCAAATAAAAGTGTGTTAGTGTGTCACTTCTGGTCTGAGAGGGTAGTTTGGGCTTGCAGAGCTGCTGTTAAAGGTTAATTTTGCAACGTAATCATGTCACACAGAATTTTACAGCTTCTTTACATTTGTTCTCAGATGGTTTTAGTTTTATGTCTCTGACTTCACTCTTTTACGTAGGAGGTGAATGAACTGCCCTATCCTGTTGAAATGTGTCTGTCTATCCTGGAAGAGTTCTGTTGCTGAGTCCTGTTGCTCGTCCCAATTTCTTCCAGATATTTAAAGGTTGTTTTTTCCCCCGTCATCTTCATCTCAAGACTTTCAGGTTCAAGGAAGTTGTACAAACTGTGATAAATATGGTTAATCTGATGGTTTGTCTTTCCAGAAACTATTGACTGATGATGAAATGTTGACTGATGGTGTAACTGAGACATTAATCCTGGAAACTGTTTCCAGAACATTTTTAAAGCTTTTAATTGAATTTTAAAGTGAGTAAGTGAGTAAATGTCCTTTAATTTGGCAGAAATGGCTCATGTGACCTAATATGTTTGATTTCGCTAGTAAAGGATTGTAATGTGGAATGATTATTGTCACACTGAGATGTGATCACTGTTTGTTGTTGTTGTTGTTGTTGTTGTGACAGATGAAATATGGAAAACCAGACCTTCAGGGGGGATATTCTAATCCTGGAGAGGTTAAAGGTCACATCCAAGTCCTTCATTCCTGCCTTCATCCTCCTCCTCTTGGTTTACATCTTTATCGTGGTGTCCAACCTCGGCTTGGTGGTTCTGATCTTTAGGAGCCGGAGCCTCCAGCAGCCCATGTATCTGCTCCTCTGCAACATGAGTATTAATGACGTTTTGGGGGCCACAATAATTATACCTCATGTGCTCCGAGATCTTTTAATATCAAACTCTGTGCGCTACATTCATTACATCGACTGCGTCATTCAGGCTTTCTGTGTTCATCTCCATGCAAGTGCCTCTCACACTGTGCTCATGATCATGGCCTTTGACCGCTACGTGGCCATCTGCAGCCCCCTGCGATACGCCACCATCATGACTAACGGGATGGTTGTGAAGCTATCGGTGGCAGCGTGGGCGATCGCCTTTGTGTTGGTGCTGATCCTTGTTGGCCTCAGTGTCCGCCTGTCTCGCTGCAGGTGGATTATATTCAACCTGTTCTGCGACAATGCCTCCCTGTTCAAACTGTCCTGTGAAAGCGTCCTCATTAATAACATCTATGGACTCAGCTACACGGTGGTCCTGCTCGGCTCCTCCATCGGCAGCGTAACTCTCACCTACCTGAAAATTGCTGCAGTGTGTGTGCAAAGTAGAAACAAGGTGCTGAACAGCAAAGCGCTGCAGACCTGCACCACACACCTCGCTGTGTATGTTATCCTCCTGGTGTCTGGTTTCATCATTGTAATCCTGCACCGTTTCCCTCAGCTGTCAGACAACAGGAAAGTGGCGGCGGTCCTGGGCCATGTGGCCTTGCCTGCCCTGAATGCTATTATCTATGGGTTGCAGATTAAAGAGGTCAGGCAGAGGATTGTGACTTTGTTCCATAGCAATAAAGTAGCTCTGATGGAAGTGAAATGATACACAGTGAGATGGAAATGCAATATGATTAAGTGTGGGTGGTATGAATCATGTTGAAATGATTTATTGAGAAATAACCATAACATTGTCATAAGCTGTTAAACATTTTCTGGTAATAAATAAGCTTTATATATTAATCCAATGAACCACTTGAGTGATTCTGAATCTGCCTCACTGGTTACTGTACAAAAGCACAACTTTATAACTTTATTCAGTGTTTTTGGTGAAACTGGATCATAATTTATAGACAATATATTTACTGGTTTTCCCTCTGATGTCCTCCAGTTGCTCAGTTTCTGTGATTTACAGAGTTTCCTGATGGACAGATAGCTTTAGACTAATCACTTAAGCCTAAGCACAGTAGATAACTGCCAATTAACTGCTGCCGTTAGCAAGAAACAGAACTGGGCCCAGCAGCCGGACCAGACCAGGTTTGAGCACAACTGAAAGCAATGTGGAATAATATGACACTACAGAGTTTCAAGTTTATTTGTCATGTGTGAGTTAACACAGGGTCAACAATACAATGAAACTTGCTGGACAAGGAGACGCGGTCAGCTCAGCATAAGAGCACTAAACAGTATTATTACTATCAGTACTACACATAAGAATAAAAATAACCTAATAACAAAATGGCATCAAGTAGCAGCATGCAAACATACATTAGGATTAACCTATAACACAGTAACCATACGTTAAAATTGACCTGAGATAAATCTGAATTTAAATTTGTACAGAGAAATTAAACTTTTGCAGCTAAATTAAACATTTGCAGAGAATTAAACATTTGCATAGGATTTAAATATGTACAGAGGAATTAAAAATGTGCAGAGGAATTAAACATTTGCATAGAAAATAAATATAAAACTGTGTTAAGAAGTTAACTCGTGCTAAACATCTATACAAAAACTATAAATAAAAACTGTAGCATATAGTAACTGTAGAAAATGTTATATACAAATAGAAAACTATATAAAAAATAGAACGTCACTGTAGAAATAGAAATGTTTTATAAAAATATGAATTAGAACTACAAATGGGGATACAGGACTGTGTACAATTAAATTAGGCTGTAAACAGACGAATGAAAGTCACAGTCACAGCATGTAGCAGAGGTAGTCAGAAATGACAATGACAGAGAGTACAGGAAGTAGTGCAAAGAGGGGCTGATTGTCTATTGTGCCTCCTGCCATGACTGAGAGCTGTTGTACAGTCTGAATGCCAGGGGGACGAAAGAGTTGAGACAGCAGTCTGCCACTGATTTAGGGGTTTTCCTGATAAATAAGCTGTTATTAGCTCAGTTAGCTGTCTAGCTAACCAAAATAACTCAGCCCCAAGTGGCAACCATAAGCTCCCATATTAAAATGTCCAACTTCACAGCAGAAATAAACATGTTTACAGCCTGGTACAAAAATATTTTTGGTCTTTATATCTAATTTTCTCATTCTAGACAACTGTACTGATCCATATAAATTATATTAAGGTTCAAAGTTATGCATAATTAACAGCATGGCCGCTTTGATTGAAAAGGGGGTGCTGTTACAAAAGGCTTGTTTGAGCAACCAAGTATCATTCAGACCACCTCAGGTCCACTCTCCATCCATTTTTAGCTTAGCAGGGAGGCTGAAGGACTACCAACATAGCGGTGAACGTCGTATCTGCCATAACTCAGTGTGGTGTCTCTGGCCGCCTACCAGCTAAAAATGGCCAAAAGACGTGGATCGTCATCCAGGCTTCATTCAGCCTGGTCTACCGACCTGGGTCTTCTGTCTCCAACCTCAAGTGACCATTTGAGGAACTGCAGTTTTTGAAACTGAATGCATTGGTTTCAATTCACAGCCATGGAAGTTACTGCTTAGTTGCTGCTAGGAGTTTTGTGGTGACTCCTCCTCTAAGTTCATCTTATAAAAAGTGTCACTAAATCTCAGGTCTGAGTGGAGGAAGTTCAGGTCAACAGAGGTAAGCATGAGACACTTACACATGCATAGTCCAGAAATAATGTTGTTTGTTGACTGATCATGTTTTTATTTTAGAAATATTGCCATCTTTCAAAATTCATTAAATTTTGCAAGTGAACTTTAAGCTACACAATAGCATTATTGACACACATTCTCATGTGATGTTTTTTGTGACATTTTATTATTTTTTAATGCAGAAATTATTAATATTGTTTGATTGTTTTGTACATATTTACACAAATGTAAAATAAAAATTCAGTTTGATTTAGGCATTTTAGCATTACGTTATTATCGGCTCACACTGTAGGCTTTTACTGAAATGTAGTATTTCACAATATATGATATGCCCTGTTTGAACAGTTCAATTCTCACGTCATTTAATCATTGTTCTCATTATTGTTGTGTACTGATGCTTCGTTTTCATATCTCCAGACTACAGACACATTACTTTTAATATGCTTAATTTGTGTATATGAAAGACCATAGACCATATCTGCGGCAATATCACCAATTTTTCCCATTAATGATTTAATAATGTCATAGTATAAACTCAATAGTCTAATTTCTCCTGCTTATAATGAACAAAGGTGGATTTTAACTTGACCTTTAGGTTTAACAAGAAGACCACGAGCCAAGAGCTGCAAAGTTCTGGTTTAAGTTGTGTCTCTATTCAGGCCCTATTCAGATAAAATCAGGTATTGTCAGGAGTTGTCAATTACCACCAGGATACTTTAATTATTTTTTAACAACATATTAAAATTCAGTTTAACTAATGCTACACAATAAATAGGCTTCCAATGTCCTCGTGACCTGTGATCGGAATTGGCAGATACAGCTGCAAACAATCGATGATTGGCCCTAAAAATCCTGATTAAAGGTGGTCACCTTTAATATTAACCATGAAGTATTCAGCCAAACCATAATGTACATAATATTTTATAGTTCAAAATGTATTAAAGGAAATCTGGGGGACCGTTCTGCTGTGTCATAAAAATCTATCCCTACACAAGATTGAAGGTTCTTCATAGATCTAGCTTTTCAATTTCATTCTCAAAGTGCAACTTTAAAATGTACAACTTTTTGGGCGACAAGGTAGCGCAGTGGGTTCACACTGGGTACTCCTGCTTCCTGCCACAGTCTATTGACACACACTTGTGTGTGAATGGTTGTCTTTATATGTCAACCCTACGATGAACTGGCAATTTGTCTGATGAGGATAAGCGGTTATGATGTACAACATTTTCTTTGGTGGAGCAAGCTCCTGTACTCCCCAAGGAGGTCCAGCCACAGTCATTTCACAAGATCCTGTGGGAAACATTGTATCATTGTCTGATTTATTTGTTAAAATTTTTACCGTAATTAGAGGTACAAATCAATAACTCATTTCTAATTTTAAAGTTTTGTTACTGTTTATGGCTTGGTCTTGACTACAACACTGATATCTACTTTATTATTACTGTCAATTTATTATTTTCTTCACTTTTATTTTTAAATTTTAATTCTTCTCTCTCTCTCGTCTTCACTAGGCTTGGATTAACCCTCTTCTCTATGGAGAACCAGACTCTGACTGCAGATATTCTGCTCCTGGAGGGGTTAAAGGTCACCCCACAGTCCTCCATTCCCACCTTTATCTTCCTCTTCCTCATCTACGTCTTTATCATGGTGTCCAACATCAGCCTTTTAATCCTGATTACCATGGAGAGCAGTCTCCATCAGCCCATGTACCTGCTCTTCTGCAACATGAGTATTAATGATGCAATCGGAGCCACGACCATCATTCCTCCCTTGTTGAAAGATATTTTTATTCCAAGCTCAGACCGGTACATTCACTACATCCACTGTGCCATTCAGGCTTTTTGTGGTCATGTTTATGCAAGTGCTTGTCACACTGTGCTCATGATCATGGCCTTTGACCGCTACGTGGCTATCTGCAATCCCCTGCGATATGCCACCATCATGACCAACAGGATGGTGGTGGCACTGTCAGTGTCGGCCTGGGTTGTGGCTTTAGTGATGGTGCTGATCCTTGTGGGCCTCAGTGTCCGTCTGTCTCGCTGCAGGTGGGTTATATTTAACCCATTCTGTGACAACGCCTCCCTGTTTAAACTGTCCTGCGAAAGTGTCCTCATTAATAACATCTACGGACTCAGCTACACGGTGGTCCTGCTCGGCTCCTCCATCGGCAGCGTAACTCTCACCTACCTGAAAATCGCTCTAGCATGCTTGCGCAGTAATAGCAAGGTGCTGAACAGCAAAGCACTGCAGACCTGCACCACACACCTGGCTTTGTACATCATCATGTTTGTGTCAGGCGCCATCATCATCACCCTCCACCGTTTCCCTCACTTATCAGATCAAAGGAAGCTGGCATCCATGTTGTTTCACGTGATCCCTCCTGCTATGAACACTATTATCTACGGACTGCAGATCAAAGCAGTCAGACAAAAGATTTTCATCATGTTTACTGGGAAGGCAAGAGGTGTACTGAATTAATTTTTTCATCCTATCTAAATCCACTAATAGGCATTTTTATGATGATTGGTTAGCACTGTGGCCTCACAGCAAGAAGGGTCCTGGTTTGTGGTCATCCTGCTCTTGTCAGGCAGCATCATCATCATCCTTCATTGTTTCCCTCACCTATCAGACGAAAGGAAGTTGGCATCCATTTTGTTCCATCAAAGCGGTCAGAGAAAAACTGATGATTATATTCAACAAGAATTAAATGACTGTGTCAGAGGTGAAATGACAATACAGAATCCGATATAAGGATGCCATTTGACAAACTTAAATCCTACTATGTTTAGGATTTAAAAGGTCTTTAATCTCTTACTAGCATAAAGAATGACATTGTGGTAGCACAGTACATACCCAAACCATTTGGTTTTCTTTTATATATTCAACACAAGGCACGATGTAGCAGTTCATAGCTTTTGCTAATATATTCACACAGTAAAGAAGTCTGCAAGCATTATGGCCCTTTGTGCGAAACAAGTGCATAATCTGCCTGTAACGGAAAATTAAGGATCTCATCCTTATATATATATATACACACATTAATCAAAGATTGATTGTAAATTTAACTGTCATTAGTCCATCAACATATTTTGAAGCTTATTTTATGATTTCACCTGAGAAAAGTTTTGTGCTCACTTGAGGTAGTTTTTAACTTTTTCTGAAAAAAGTTGTGAACATTGTGAACATAGAAGTCACATGACTGATCAGCTGTCATGGCTCCCATGGTGCTATAATACCTCCATGATGGCTCCACACAGATGTGATGTAACCTTTCTCACGTTAATACATGAAACAAATTTACATCCTGTTTTCTTCAATCGTTTTTCACCACTTAAACTTCCATTGGTGCTCTTTTAATAATATCATCTTGTCGCGGCCTCTTCTTCGGGTTTTCTGATTGGAGAATTGGCGCCACCTACTGCTTAACTCATGAACCAACTCCTAATTTTCACATAACGTTAGTGGATGGAAACAAGCATTCATTCATGTTTTATTTTGACTAATTACTTAAAATCCGATGACACATTACAAACATAGCAATAGTCGCTTGTTTGTCATTAATATTGGGGTCATTAGTGCATTGGGCATGCATTAGTTCACATGATGGCATGATGGGTAACCTGCACATTGATGCTGAACAATATACACAGGTTTTGAAGCAACATATGCTGCCTAGTAGATGATGTTGTTTTCAAGGCCGGCCTTGCTTATTTCAGTAAGATAATATTAAACATTCTGCACATTTGAAAAATATAAAATATTATAAAAATACTAATTAAGCCCTGTGAGGAACATAACTTTATTGTTTTCTGACTTCATTTGCTGCTCTTAAAATGGTCAAAGGAGAAATGTGGAATCAGATCCAGAATGCATAAACATGTAAATAAAGAATAACAGATGACAGCCAAACCACAGTAGACACAAGTACTGATGATGCCAAGTTGACAGCAACAGTTGCCTAGTGACTGTTTAGCAATACAACAAAGCATGCAGTACCCGGGTCCTGGCAGTGAGCTTATAAAAGCTGTGTGTCAATCCACCTCTGGTCTGGCTCGAGGAGGTTCATGTCAACAGAGGTAAACATTATATGTGTCTTTTTGTGTGACACACATATGTACATCACAACCAAAGGAATAAGCAGGAGTCTGATTCAGCAGGTGAAACCAAATCAAGATTCTGCGTTATTTGAATCAAAATCTATCGATAGTGGTTTTCTTGAGTTCTGCAGACAGATCTGATCTATAAACATAAAATAACTGACTCTGATTTTAACTCTGATTGCTTATTTTAATATGTATTTATTTATTTATGTATTTTATCGTTACTTCTTTGATTGGTCTTAACTCACGTCTTAGTCATAAGTTGGTCTTAATTATTTTAATTTCATTGTTATTCCTACTTTCTAAATGCTTTTTAACTTAACAATCATTATTATATTAAACACATCCATGCTTTAATGCTTTGGCATCAAAAGGTATGTACAAGTAGTACAAATTATATATAAAAATGTATTCATGTTTTCTGATGAAATATTTTTTTCATTTGTGTGTCTGTTTAATTTTTTTTTGTGTTTAAGCACAACTTCAAACTTGAATGAAACGTGTTTTATGAGAATTGACTGTTATTTATATAAACATGTGATATGAATGTGAATTTCTTTTGTGAACAGAGAAGATGTACAAGGAACTTTAACCTTATATAAAACACGGACAGATAAAATGTAAGTAAGTAAGTACTAAAATACTAAGAAAATGACACATTAAGAAGAAAACAAAATACTCAGTAGTCAATAATATTTATAATTATTTCTGTTTACAATAATAAAATTGAATCAAAAATATTGAAGCTTGGGTGATACAGCCTCTCTTTTAAGTCAGTTGTTGGAGGTTATTTCAGACGAGTGCTTTGAAATATTTTTTCCTTTTCCTCTTTATTGCAGAGCATGGATCCTCTTCCTCCTTATCATCATCGTTAACAGCAGATTTACACACACAGTGTTGATTGAATTCTCTGTCTGTGATCCTCTCCAGGCTCCTCCCTCTGCAGAATGGAGAATGAAACTTTTAATGCTGATATTATAATGATTGAGGGGTTAAAAGTCAGTCCCCAGTCCTACATTTCCTCCTTCATAGTCCTCCTCACCATCTACATCTTCATCATGGTGTCCAACATCAGCCTGGTAGTCCTGATCAGCATGGAGAGGAGCCTCCATGAGCCCATGTACATGCTGTTCTGCAACATGAGTATTAATGATGTGCTCGGAGCCACAGCCGTCATCCCTCGCCTGCTGAGTGAAGTTTTCACTCCGATCACAGAGCGGTCCATCCATTACATCGACTGTGTTATTCAGGCCTTCGCTTGTCATTTCCATGCAGGCACCTCTCACGCTGTACTCATGATCATGGCTTTTGATCGCTTTATGGCCATCTGCAACCCCCTACGTTACGCCACCATCATGACCAACAGGATGCTGGTGAAGCTGTCGGTGGGGGCCTGGGTGGTGGCCTTCATCTTTGTCGCGATCCTCCTGGGTCTCTCTATCCGCCTAACGCGCTGCAGGCGGGTTATAATTAACCCATTCTGCGACAATGCCTCTTTGTTTAAGCTTTCCTGCCAGAATCTTCTCATCAACCACATCTACGGCCTCGCCAGCGCAGTCATCATCCTGGGCTCCTCCCTCTGCAGCATCACACTCACCTACATCAGAGTCGCTATGGTTTGTTTGAGCAATAAGAACAAGGCTCTGAACAGCCGGGCGCTGCAGACCTGTGCCACCCACCTGGTGGTATACCTGATCATGCTGGTTGCGTCCTTCACCCCCATGATCATGCACCGTCGACCTGAGTGGGCGGACAATGGAAAAGTGGCATCCATCCTGTTCCACGTCATACCTCCGGCCCTGAACCCCATCATCTATGGGCTCCAGTGTAAAGAGCTCAGACAGAAGATTGTTAGCCTGTTTCACAAAAAAAGAGTCATGAATGTGAAAACTTTCCATAAATAACTCCTAAAATGAAAGTCTCATTAGCCTTGAGTTCCACCTTTTCCTCAACATGAACGGTTTTAGGGGAGTTTAATGTTTACATTTGGTCTTACCAAAGCTTCTTATTTGTTTCAGTTGGTAGAAAATATTTTCAGGTTTGTCTGAACATGACGTTGGTCGAATGTGTAAGACAGAAATATAGAAATATAATATTCATGACTATGTTTTATTTTATGTTTAGAACCACCTCAAAATAAGAATCTTTTTTGTTTTCATTACTTGAGATTGATGTGAGGAGATTGCAATGCAGCAATGACAATCCTAGATGCAGCTAAATTCTACACACTCGACCTTTTTTAAGAATCTTATCTCACCTTGTTGTTTACATTTCAACCAATTAAGCTTGTTTGGTTATATGGAAATGGTCACTGTATTCCATACATTAATTTATTGTAAGTATTTAACATCCTACTGGACACTTGGATTATTCTTCTTTCAAAATGTTTTTTTACAAAATGTAGTCACTAATAATGTTATATTGCTTGTTCGAATAATGTGCTCTTAATAAACAATGGTTAAATGTGTTAATCTTAATATATGTGTTATCAGTTTGGAGCTTTCTCCTTTTGATATAAAGGTTTGTCATGGTCAAATTCACCTGACCACATGTGAGCCAATTATTTTTGTTATTATTATTATTATTTCACCTACTTCCAAATGTTTTAAATAACACATATAGTTTTCATTTTAATTCCAGGCTTTCAGAAATCCTCATTTTCCCAACCCAACATGAGAGTAAAAAAGTAAAAGAATGGAATAAAAGATACAAATCGATTTTCACTTTCTAAACTTTTCTCTCTTTAAATTTATTTGAAAAATATTGATCATTTGATCAGTTATGGAAATTAAACCATCTGAGAAGTTTAGAGGAGAAAAGTTTCTCGGAACTCATGACAATTCAGAAACATCTGAAACATGACAAAAAGAAACCAGTGCACACTGATGTTATTTAAGAGATCACAAGACAAAAATACTTGCTGAATATGTTTATGAAAAATGTGAAGTAACTATATCTCTCAAATAAATTTAATGGAGTACAAAGAAACATTGAACAGAAACACTCAAGTAAAGTACAAATACTTTAAAACTGTGAACAAGTACAGTCCTTGAATAAACTTAGTTACATTCCACAATTGTGAGGTTAAAGTTGAGGGATCTGCTGACTTCATGAAGCCTTCTGGAGTCACAGGGAGTCAGCTGACTGATTGAGCCCTTAAAAGGCTGTAATTAGTTTGGTTTGGATTAGTTAGTTTAAGGTTCCACACATGGTCAGCAGACTGGCTGATTTTCTTTCCCATTTAGGCGTTGACGGACTTTATGGCCATTACAGCAGCAGGTCTGAACCTGCTAAGGGTCTTTCTGATGGAGTCTCGCAGCTCCTTGTTCCTCAGACTGTAGATGATTGGGTTTAGGAAAGGAGTCAGAGCTGAGAACAGCACAGACACAATGATACGATCCTAAAACAAAATAAATATTATGCTTTATTAAACACACATGGTTCACTAAGGATATCTGGCAATGAATGCATGTGGTCCCCAAATTGTTACTAGTCATATGATATCCATCATCATTGGAATAAAACGAAGGAACCATTGCAGCACACTGTCAGATTTCAGATTTGCAAGAAATGTGATGACACTTGTGGTCCCCAAACAACTATGAATCTACTATTGTTATTATTATTATTATTATTATTATTATTATATTTTTATGATGCCTTCTGACCATTTTGACAATATTTCCTCTCAATCAACCAAATCTACCAAAAACCAAATGGTCAAATTCCTGTGAAATCTGTTAATATTCGTGGCTACCAGATGATCAGTCCTAATGTTTTGGTGATCTTCAGAATTTTCCTCAATCTAAAATGTATTCTCTGTTGCAGTGAGGCATAAAGAGTGGTAGCTTATTATGACTGGAAACAGATAGCTCAACAACTACAGGTTGCACTGCTGAATAGGAATGGAAGAAGAGAAAAATCATCTTGTTTTTTGTTAAGCCAAAAACATGATCATCTTATCGGGTGTTTTGCAACTTCTAGGAGGCAACAACAAGATTTTAGGTTATCAGTCTTTTTGACAACATGAGAAAGTCTTTTAGGACAATGCCTAAAACAGCCATATAGGATTTAGCTGTTCAATAAGAATACTAGACTATTCCCTTACTTGACACTTGTAAAACATGCACTAAAACAAAGGCAGGTAAATATTAAAGCCAGATAATGAATCTTATACCTCTGGTGAAAAGTTTCCCACCCGGTAGGAGATGTATACAAACGAGGCCGAGCCATAAGAGATGGACACCACAGTCAGGTGGGCAGCACATGTCCCAAAGGCCTTCAGCCTCTGACTGACGCCCATCCTTGACATGGAAACACCAATCAGGACATAGGAGGTTAGGATGAGGACTCCTGTGGTCAGTAGCGCCAGTATAGCAAAGGAAACAGACACAATGTTATCCATAGAGGTGTCAGCACACACCAGCCTTCGTACAGACGACAGGTCGCACCAGCCATTCCTCACCACATTGGGGCCACAGTAAGGCCGCTTCCACGACATGGCGGTGGCTGGCAGTGTGCAGAAGATGGCAAATCCCCAGGCTCCCACTATGAGGAGCACCTGGATGGGTCGGGTCATGACAGCATTGTAGTGCAGAGGGTTGCAGATGGCCATGTAGCGATCGTATGACATGACAGTCAAGATGGCATAGCCAGTAACACCTAGCTGAATGAAGAAATGCATCTGGAGGAAGCAGCCTGGGACAGAAATGGTATTCATGTCTGTCAGGAAACCAGACAGCATTTTAGGGATGGTGGTGGTGGTGTAGACAATGTCCACAAAGGAGAGGTTGTAGAGGAAGAAATACATGGGAGAGTTCAACTTTGGATCAGTCAGCGCCTGCATGAGAATAAACAGTCGCAGTGATTATGATAATTCATTCTGGGTCAGACTAAGAGAATACTGAATAAATTATAAAAAGTTAAAAGACAGCTTTGTTTTATACCACAAAGATGATCATGCTGTTTCCCCCCAGGATGATGATGTAACCCATTAGCAGAATGACAAAAAGGATCATCTTTTTCTCCGCGAGATTAATGAGGCCCTGGATTATAAAGAAAGTGACGCCATCAGGCTCCCAGGTGCGGTTAACAGAGGTTGATCGGTGATTAGTTGACAAGGGCAGATATGAATCTAGAAAAAAAGTCAAGTGAGAGGACCTGTCAGTGTCAATTCCCAGGTAGGCCATCAGAAGATGCAGCATTTTTGTAGTTATAGTTCATAGTTTGACAGGTGCATCAGTCCACAAGGCATTCCTCAAGTGAAGAAAGACAAAATCTACAGTCTGCAATGTATATCAGAAATTATGAAAGACAAAATCTACAAAATCCACAATAGTTGTCAAAGATTAAGGAACACATTTGCATCTCTTTCTACTATAACTAATGAACAGTTTTTGAATAAATTGGTTTTGTCTATTTGAATCTATTTTATATCAGTTGGTTCATAGGAGAGTACTAATTCAATGCTTATCAGTGCTTCATAATTTTTTTTTTTCTGGCATGTCTCCCTATAAAAGCCCACCACCACACAATTTTCAGGATAATGATAGGGGAACCAAAACTAATAGTGAAGGATTCAAGTTGAATTTCACTTAAATACGGTCATAGCATCCGCAAATTCTTGTAGTATATTTTCTTACATTCTTTCTTATTTTCTTATAAGAAATTACTATAAGGCATTCCACAAATGAAGAAGGACAAAATCTACAGTCCACAATGTATTACACAATTGACAAAGGACAAATCTACAACCCGCAATATATTTCACAAATGACAAAATTTACAGTCCACAATATAGCCCACAAATTACGAAAGACAAAATCTATATTGTATTATATTGCATTCTTACATTTCCTTCTGAATATCCTGTTTTTGCTTTGTCTGCTGTTGTAAACTCTGTTGTAAAGGAGGTATATAAATAAAGTTATTATTATTATTATTTTTATTATTATTATCATTATTATTATTAGTTGTAGTAGTAGTAGATCTTTGTGTGAGTGACTTTTGTCAAGCAAAGGGTATATATACATATATAAAACATGAACAAATTAATATTTTGTTATGTTCATCATCATCCTCATCCATCATCAAATGGAAGACTTCGACTTTCAACATTCAACTTTAATATTTTTTAAAATATTGAGATTCTTTAGGGTCACTGAGATAAATGCAGGCGTTATATATTTAAATATATGTGTCATTGTGTTAAATCACTGGAAAACAATTACTGCAATAAAAAAGAAATCAAGTGATAATAACAATAAACATTAATATTACTCTACATTTCTGTTCTCCTCCTATAGATGTTGATAAATTTAAATATATCACACTTATCAAATTGGTATACCACAAAATCAACACTGAATGAAAAGCACAAACACTGACAGACCTCTGAGGTTTTCAGGTGGAATATCGAATGGCAAAAGTTCCATCTCTCCTCAGCAAACAGATAATTCGACGGGTAGATGTAGACAAATTTGCTGTTAACAGACAGCCCAGAATTATCTACTCTGCAACAATAAAAATCTTTGTATGTGATTTCAACTGTACACAAGCCAAGCCAATAAAATGAAAAACTTTGAAAAGCCTGCGCACAGCAAAACACTACTTCTTCACATCAGCCTTTTAAATTGTACAAATACCAGGACATGGCTTATAAAATATTTTAAAAGATACCATCATCTTACCTGAATATGTGAATCAGACTTCTGCTTAATCAGGTTTAGTCAGATAAAGGCCGGACCTCATCGTAGGTCCATATTTTGCCTTTTCAAGAGCAAACCAAATGAATTGAGATTTTAGTGAGGCAGTAACATTAATTACACAAAGTTACATCAGATCCATTTCATTAAAAATATAAATTGTACACAGGACAGCAAAAGAATACCAAAGGGACCTGTTTTTAGTTACCTCTGTGACTATAAACAAGCATCTGAAAAGAAACATAATTGTCTTTGTTTCCTAGGTAATGACCATCTGTTTCAAATGTTCGAACTCATTAAAGAGTCATTATACCTGTAAGCGCTTTTACTTTACTTTAATTGCTTGTGTGTGTGTCTGTATGTGTTTGTTTGTGTGCGATGTGAGGACTAAGTTGTACAGTCACGTGCTACCAGCCTTGTAAGCTTAAAACTTTATACAAACAATGATTTGATTAAAATGTGCAATTCATAAAGTGTTCAAAGCTTCTTGATTAGATTTTGAATGATGAATCATAGAAGCTCTTACTTTAATTGCTTTTGTGTGTGTGTGTGTGTGTGTGTGTGTGTGTGTGTGTATGTTTGTTTGTGTGAGATGTGAGGACCATAGTTTCTAATTCTTTGCATGCAAGTTGGACAATACTGTTCAAAGTTATCCAGAAACAATTCACAGCCATGCTAGAGACTTTTGATGCTCTTCTTAGACGCAGTGGTTCTTTTTATCTAAATGCTAACGGTACCATGACAATACACTCACAATGACAATATTTACAAGCTAATGTTTAACAAGACATTGAACTAAGGTGTCAGGTGATCGCAACAAGTCATTAAGATTAAACATCTGTCAACCATGAATGAACAAAAGCTGTTACTGAGCTAACATATCCACAGGTGCTTCAGAGCCTTAGAGTTGGGATGAGAAACCAGTTGAGACAGTTTTGGCATTTGATCGAGATACCTGGGAACATCTTGGGATCCCGGGAGGAGCAGGAATGCAGTACTGGGGAGAGGGACGTCTGGAATGCCCTGATAAGCCTTTTACAGCTGCCACCCAATCCCATTTAGGTGACAGGGAGTCAAATTGGTGGACATTATATCATTATAAATAACAGATAACATAAGTTTAACATCAGATCAAATCAAATCAAATTTTATTTGTATAGCCCAAAGTCACAAAATACATTTGCCTCGGAGGGCTTTACAATCTGTACAGGGAGTGACACCCTCTGTCCTTAGACCCTCGGTTCGAGTGAGGAAAAGTTAAAAAGTTAGAGTTATGAAGTTACGTATGAATGCAGTTTGCATTGCACTAATGAAGATCAAACTCTGAACAGGATGAATTTACAGTCTCGTCAAACAAGCACTCTATAACATAAAAGTGACAAAGTCACAGTTTGGGGAAAAAACATTCTTTTAATAGTTTTGAATGATATTCAAGCAAAAATACATGTATTTATGTGAATCACATATTATTTACAGAATCAAATTGGTTTACACGGCTCATGTGTCACAGGTACATAACTTCCATTTAATCACATAAACACAAAACCTGAGGACAGTAGGAGTGAAATCTGACATCCATCATAAAATAACACCACAAAACTTGTAATTTCTTCATTTTACTTTTGTTATTCTTTGAATAGACACATTTGCTTTCGTTTTTCACTTTTTAGAAAGTTGTTATATTCGTCCAATCTGTGTGAAAATCTCATCACATTGGCTTATCACACTTAATAATTGTAATTGTAATTGAGGTTATCTTTATAGATTTTAAAGAAGAATTAAAATGGCATTATTTTTTTAGGATTGAATATATTTGACAAACTTTTGTATATTTCTTTGGACTGCAGTCCGTAGATAACAGGGTTCAGGCTGCCAGGAACAACATTAAAGAGAATGGCTGAAATTTTCCTGTACTCTGCATACTGAGGGAAGCGGTGGAGGGTGATGAGGATCATCCCACTGACTAACATGATGAGATATAGGCAAAGATGAGTGCTGCAGGTCTTCAAAGCTTTACTGTTTAAGGAGTTACTCTTATTAGTCAGACAGGCGGCTGCGATTTTAAAATAGGTGAGAATTATACTGCCTATAGAGGACGAAAGCAACACTACAGTGAAAGTGAGGCCATAGACATTATTAATAAACACACTCTCACAGGAGAGTTTAAAGAGTGAGGCATTATCACAGTAAGGGTTTGTGATCAGAGTCCTGCATCGGTTCAGCCGTATGGTCAGACTGAGCAGAATGGCCACCAAAACAAAGGCCACTCCCCAGGCAGAAACTGTCAGCTTTAACACCATTTTGTCATTCATTATGATCGAATAGTGCAGTGGATTGCAGATAGCGACATATCTGTCAAACGCCATAATCATGAGCACTGTGTGCGCATTGGTGCCAAACATGTGTGTTGTGAAAGCTTGCATTAAACATTCATAGTAGTGAATGAGGCGATCAGAAGGAGGCACCAGGATGTCTGCAAGCACCCGAGGAACCAGTAGAGAGTTTCCCATAACATCATTAATGGACAGGTTACAGAAAAGAAGATACATCGGCTGGTGAAGGCTTCTTTCTGTCCATATCAAGATCACAATGCCCACATTGGCAATTAAGATGAACATGTAGCTCAAAAGTAGAAAGATAAAGATTGGGTACTTGTTAGTCTTGGTGATCTTTAACCCCTCAAGCTGCAGAGTGAGACTGTTGTACGTATAGTTTTCCATCTCAGCTTGTCTAAAATAAAACAAGAAGATAGACAAAACATGAATATCACATATCACCAGTCATGAAACAGAAAGTGATGCAAATTTCTACATGGAAAGAGAAAAATACAGTATTTAATATACTTACATATAAACATTTTAGTGTCAAGGGCATAAAACGAAATCATAGAGCCACACTATTAATTTGTTTTGGATAAGCAAAGAAAACAATTTTGCTGGTGTGCTACTTTCATCTAAATTCACTATCAAATAACAAATGTTATGTTTTCATGTTACATTGACTTCACTTGACTGAGCATCTGTAGGTAAGAAAATACCTGGGTTGGGTTTAGGGAGATAAAATGTTAGTGTTTACCTTTCAGCCTTCAGCACATGAGTCTGGAGGCTTCTCCTTTCTCTCAAAAGTTCAGTCATGTATGCTGTTTTTATGAACAGCACTGTTCTCATAGGAACCCTTTACCATTGGCTAAGAAAAGTCAATATCCATGGGATTAAATAAAATTGTCATCAAGTCCATCAGCTGGAAATACATGTAAAAACACATGAACATGAAAATGGATTTAAAAGAGAAAAGAAATGGGGTATTACATATGTGTTTCATGCATTGCCTATCTATAGATATTTTGTAGAATGTTTTGTTCTTTAATATATCTTAATGGTGGTTAGCATTGTCGCCTCACAGCAAGAAGGTTCCTGGTTCGAACCTCAGCTGGGGCCTTTCTGTGTGGGTTCTCTCCGGGTATCCGGCTTCCTCCCACAGTCCAAAGACATGCACTTAATAGGTTAATTGGTGACTCTAAATTGTCCATAGGTGCAAATGCAAGTGTGAAGGGTTGTTTGTCTCTATGTGCCCTGTGATGAGCTGGCAACTTGTCCAGGGTGTACCATGCCTTGCGTCCACAGTCAGCTGGGATAGGCTAATGGATGGACGGATGGATATCTAAGAGTCAAAGAGACTACAGCCAGCAATATCGCACGATTATGCGTGAATTCGCGAGATCTCATGTGTTCTCGCAACGCTCGGTGGCCGGGCGGAGCGCACCAGTGCGCATCACAAACGGATTATGTGTGAGTTGGCGGACGGCGGAGTACGCTGTCGTTCCGGAGCAGAGCCGTTCTGCATGCAGTGTATTTTCGGTGTTAAACCCATGTTTATTTTCTCAAAATAATAAGCCTGTTATGTACAGCATGAGCCTCAACATCTGATAACATGTATCATGGTATATACACTATTGTGTTGTGTACTATTACAATAGATGGTCTCCCTACATATAGTATACTTTGTTGCTACTGTACTTACTATTATTTAACTTTTAGATTGTAATGTACTATTGGATTATGTTTATGTATACTGCTTGACCTCTAATTGTTTTGTTTTTCCATTTTGGCTTCTGTTCATGTTTCACCTCATTAAAGATTAATTATAGAAACCCTTACTTTACTTTAATTGCTTGTGTGTGTGCGTGTGTTTATATGAGGTGTGAGGGCCATAGTTTGTAATAATTTGTGCACAAGTTGGACACTACCAACCACAAGTTTGAGATTCTTGCAAAGCTTCAGAGTTCAATTTGCAATTAAGCAGTAAGATAAATGCTAAAAGGAAATGATTTCAAATAAGTTTATAGGTTTGAATCATACTACCTTGTGAGCTTCTAACTTTATACAAACAATTGTTGATTTGATTTGCAGTTCATTACACCTTCAAAGCTTTCAAAGTTTTCCAGAAACAGTCCACAGCAATACGAGCGCCTTTGTGATGTTCTTAGGCACAATGGTGCTTTGAGCTAACTGCTAAACGGTACCATGACAATACACTCAAAATAACAGTACTTACATGCTAATGTTTAGCAGGAGACATTTCACTGAAAACCAGGAATGTAAACATTGTGTCAAGCTTAAACATCTGTGAACCATCAATAAAAAAAAAAAGTTACTAAGTTAAGATACCCACAGTGGCGCCTTAGGGCCTTAAAGATAGTGTGAGGAGCTTGGATATTTGAAAGGAGCTCAGAGTAGAGCTGCTGCTCCTTCCCGATGAAAAAACAAACAGCTGAGGTGGGTCAGGCATCTGATCATGAAGCCTGGGAACACCTTGTGACCTCCCAGAAGGAGCTGGAATCCATTACTGGGGAGAGGGACATCTAGAATGTCCTGCGAAACTTGCTTTCATCACAGCCCAATCCATGATAACCGGAAGGGAGGTGATGAAATGGACTCATATTATATTAATATAACTAACAAATAACAGGTTTAATATGTGGTTAAACTTTTGTTGTTATTCATATGTATAAATGCAGTTTTCACTGCACTAATGAAGATAAAACTCTAAAAATTTTATCTCATGAACAGGATGAGTTTACAGTCTCATCGAACAAGCACTCTTTATCAAAAATAATTTACAAAGTAAGTTATATTTTGGAAAAACTTATTTTAATAATTTTGAATGACATTCAAGCAAAATATATGTGTATATGTGAATAACTCATTATTTACTGAATCATTGGTTTTGCATGGCTCATGGGTCACAACCACATAACTTCTTAACCATTTAATCACAGAAACACAAAAATGAAAAATGTCGCAGTTGATCTAGTTTTTACACTTTTTAGCACACATTTGTGTATTCATGTTCATGTGTCTGTCACCACACTGACTTCTTGCAGTTTTGGTAGTTTAGGTTAGGATCAGTTTTTGTAATCAAAGTTCTCATCATAGCTTGAATTCTGTTCACCATTAAACTCTGTGGAATGATCACTCTCAAATTAAAACGACATAATTCTTTTAGGATGGAATATATTTGACAAACTTTTGTATATTTCTTTGGACTGCAGTCCGTAGATAACAGGGTTCAGGCTGCCAGGAACAACATTAAAGAGAATGGCTGAAATTTTCCTGTACTCTGCATACTGAGGGAAGCGGTGGAGGGTGATGAGGATCATCCCACTGACTAACATGATGAGATATAGGCAAAGATGAGTGCTGCAGGTCTTCAAAGCTTTACTGTTTAAGGAGTTACTCTTATTAGTCAGACAGGCGGCTGCGATTTTAAAATAGGTGAGAATTATACTGCCTATAGAGGACGAGAGCAACACTACAGTGAAAGTGAGGCCATAGACATTATTAATAAACACACTCTCACAGGAGAGTTTAAAGAGTGAGGCATTATCACAGTAAGGGTTTGTGATCAGAGTCCTGCATCGGTTCAGCCGTATGGTCAGACCGAGAAGAATCCCAACCAAAACAAAGGCCACTCCCCAGGCAGAAACTGTCAGCTTTAACACCATTTTGTCATTCATTATGATCGAATAGCGCAGTGGGTTGCAGATAGCCACATATCTGTCAAATGCCATAATCATGAGCACTGTGTGTGCATTGGTGCTGAACATGTGTGTTGTGAAAGCTTGCATCACACACTCATAGTAGTGAATGAGGCGGTTAGAAGGAGGCACCAGGATGTCTGCAAGCACCCGTGGAACCAGTAGAGAGTTTCCCATAACATCATTAATGGACAGGTTACAGAAAAGGAGATACATCGGCTGGTGGAGGCTTCTTTCTTTCCATATCAAGATCACAATGCCCACATTGGCAACTAAGATGAACATGTAGCTCAAAAGCAGAAAGATAAAGATTGGGTATTTGTTAGTCTTGGTGATCTTTAAACCCTCAAGCTGCAGAATGAGACTGTTGTACGTATAGTTTTCCATCTCAGCTTGTCTGAAATAAAACAAAAAGATAGACAAAACATGAATATCACACCAGTCATGAAACAGAAACTGGTACATATCTCTACATGGAAACAGAAATATACAGAATTTAATATACTCATGAACTCTTCTTAGCTTGTTACTAAAATAAAAGTATACAAATATAAACATTAACCTATACTAAAAAGGGCATCTAATAGGTTTTTAAATCAATTTACCATAAAGAAAAAAACAAATCAAATTTTATCATCTTTTTTCACATGTAAATATGTTAGTGTCAGAGGCATAAAACTAAATCATAGAGCCACACTATTCATTTGTTTTGGACAAACATAGAAAACGATTTTACTGTTGTGCTACTATCATCTAGAAATTACCAATCAAATAACAAATATCATGTTTTCAAGTTACATTGACTTCACTTGACTGAAAAGGTAAGAAAACACCTGTTGGGTTTAAGTTAGTAAACTGTTAGTGATGATCTTGCAGCCTATCTGTCTTGAGGCTTCTCCTTTCTTTCCTTCCTTCCTTCCCCCTTGACCTAATCATATATGCTGGTTTTATGAACATCACTGGAAAGCTTTACCATTGGCTAAGAAAACATTATGTAATCTTCATGGGATTACTTAAACTCAATGAGCCCTAAATATGTGTAAAAAAGACAATGTTAGAGAGAAAAGTAAGAGAAATTTCAAGTACTTGTGGTTCATATCTTTAGATATTTGTAGTTTTCATAAATGCACAACATTATTATATATTTTTTTCTTCAATACACACTACCTGCAATTATGAGAAATATATTATTCACTTTTCCACCTAGTTACAGCACAGTCCAGTGTAGAGTTGTCATGATACCAAAATGAGTAACCACGATACTATACCAGACAAAGTATGACAGCATTATCGCGATACTGCAGCCTTTTTTTATTATTATTATTTTTATGAACTGCAATGTACAGTATTTGTACAAGTTATAAATACTTATTAATTACTTATAATGTTGATGGTGCATGATAAACATAATACTGGTGAAGTAAGAATTAGACTGAAACAAGTTTGAAACAACAAGTTTGGTTTTTTGAGCAAAATTAGTGGTGCCACTGACGCCGCGGCAGACTCGCCGCTCGGGCCCGGTGCTTCTGCCATGGTGAGTGTGTTGTCTCGTGTTTGTGACTGTAAGCCATGGGCGCGTCTGGGCGAGACAGAACTTTAGCTTGTTGTTTGTTTTGCAAATTTCTATCGAAGCGGAGCTGTCTTCATGGAGTTCGTTCTTGCCGGCAGAAACACACGAACAGCCAATGAGCTAACAGACGGGTGGACCCAGCGTGCGGAAACAGCCTATCATGTCCCCGGAGGTCACCAGTAACAGGCAAACAGCCAGTCATTCAGCAGCGTAGTTCGGTTGCAGTAGTTACCATGTTGGTTTGTTTACAAGGGAGTAGCATTCAGTGAGAAGCCGGGAGGAGAGTAGAGGCAGCCGCTATGTAGCGGAAACTGGCACCGGTAGTATAGTAATCCACGGTAGTACTGTCGTGTAGAATTTCTAGTATAGTAGGAACCGTTACGATTTGGCACCACGGAGTACCGTGGGTATCGTGCAACTCTAGTCCAGTGCATATGCAATGCAGCTTCACTGCACTCAACTCCTATAAGAACCTCCATGAGCTTCTGTGTGAACTGAAGACTTATATTTCACGTGTTTATCATCATTGCCTCCAGTTGATTTCACAGTTAGATTAATCTCTATAAATACATATTTGCATATTAATACTGAATCTTTAGGCAAGGGACCAATATTTTGGTATCAGAAGTGTTCTGGTTTCTGAAATGCATCGTGGAAATGTGCAGTACCAAGGCGATCATCTATTCTTTGTTTTGACAGCATTCAGCAACAGCTTTTGGCCTAAATAAAAACAATAGATAGATTCTCGTATTACTGAGGTAACCCAACTTGTTAGCATGAATAAAAAACAAAGTATATAGCCTATAGTATATAGTATTTTTAAGTACATATCTCCTGTGTTGAATGTCATTATTATCTTGTGACCCCCTTGGAAGTTGGTACTCCCCGATTGGGAACCATTGATCATAAGGTAATGAGATTTGAGTAGTGACTGAAAGAATGTGACCATTGATATGATCAATGTTCATGACTTGCCTTTTGTTAGTTAGCTTGACTCACTTGCACACCACCTGTGCAGTTTGATCTGCTATATTTCCCTCCACTCTAGTCAACTCAAGTACACTTTTTTTATATAGCCTAATATCACAAATTTTCTTAAGGAGCTTTGCAATCAGGACAGCAGATGACAGCAGCTATCATTTGATCTGAGCATTTCATATGGTGTATCACAGAGGTCATTGTTGGAAGTGGAGGTATCCAACTGCCATCTATTCAAAATACAGAATCTTGATTTTGTTGGGTAGCAGCCCCAGTGGCAATCAATCACTTCTAAATGGCATTTTATGGGTTGTTTTTCAATGCTGGTATTTGCACCAAAGGTATTTTAAAGATACTAATTTTTGCATGTGTCTATTCACCTGAAATAAAGTTTATCTGCCCTGCAACCTCATGCTTGAAAGAACAGGTATACTTCTAGGTCAGGATTAAGTTTAGCCCTAAAACTAACCAATGAATCTGCACAGATTCTAAAAACTCCAACCAAACCCATCTTTAATAGTATCAGAGTATCAAATAAATCAGGGAAAACATCATCGTCATTAAGTTTCATGGTGAAAAATTATGATTATGGAAGTGTGAAACTGATTTTCATCCAAATGACAGGTGGTTGAGAACACTCTTTATTTATTATCCCTTCATTTTTTGATGAGATTTCTATATTTGGAATAAATGGAATGGGAAAAAATTAACATTATTTCTTGTATTTCATGGAAGAGAGGTATGTTATTATTATCATTATTATTATTATTAATATTAATAACAACAACAACAACAACAACAACAACAATAATAATAATATTACTAGAAAATTCCCGTGGAAATTTTGAGAGTGCCGAGTGGGCTGTTGCCGGGGGTCTGTATTCAAAAAGCACACCTCAAATAGTCATTTTTAACATGTTTATTTAGACACAGGAGCAGCTAGCGCTGACGTGCTAGCAATTAGCATTAGTATGTTAGTAATTAGCATGTATTTAATTCTTAGTGGCTAAGAACAGTTGCCTCGTGTCGTAGGCACTTGGCACTAATTATTATTATTATTATTAGTAGTAGTAGTAGTATTGTATGAGAAGCTTGCTCGGATAGATCAAGTGCCAAGTATGCAGTTTTCACCACATCAAACAAAAGACGACTGAATCTTATTAACTAGATTACCATGACATCCCTCTATGTTTTTATATTTCACAGCTTCTGAGATAGAATTAGTGGACATAGCTTCTGGGTCTTGAAGTGAAGTGTCTCAAACATGCATTCTTTCTAAAGGCCAGTAGGGGTTGTACCATTTGCTGCAATAGAAAAATCCATATTTTTTCCTGCTTGAAAACTGAGCCGCAGCCCAGCTCGCAGTAGAATGGTTGACATCATAGTGGATTTGTGAGTGAGTTTACAAGACTGACAACAAGGAAAATGAAATGTATTAGTAATACTTTATTCACTGCATATGGGTCAGTGTGTGACTGAACAATGTTTTCCCTTCAAGCACTTTAATTGAATCAACTTTGCATGAAAATATCATCAGAAATCACAAATCAATCAGAACAGTACTTTTCCAAATGATTAATTCTTCACTGTCAAATATTCCTTATTTCAATGTTAGATACCACTTAGTCATAATATTATAATAAATTGTAGTTTTAACTAGTTTGTACAGAAATGCTACCACACCAACTTCTTTAATTTACATTTATGGTCACTCTCTTAACAGCAACATTCCTCCTTGGGTCAACATGGACTCTCTTTTTTGTACCCCACAGGTGGAAATAAAAACAAAAACCTGCTTTAGTAGAGATTTTTTTTAGTAAAAATCATTATTTAGGATGGAATATATTTGACAAACACTTGTGTATTTCTTTCGACTGCAGCACGTAGATGACAGTGTTAAAGCTGCTGGGAACAACATTAAAGAGAATGGCTGAAATCTTCCTATACTCTGTATATTGAGGGAAACGGTGAAGGGTGATGGGGATGAACCCGGTGATAAGCATGATCAAATACAGGCACAGGTGAGTGCTGCAGGTCTTCAGGGCTTTACTGTTTAAAGATTTGCTTTTATTAGTCAGACAGACTGCTGTGATTTTAGAATAGGTGAGAATTATGCTGCCAATAGAGGACGATAGCAGCACTACAGTGAATGTGAGGCCATAAACATTATTAATAAACACACTCTCACAGGAGAGTTTAAACAAGGAGGCATTGTCACAGAAAGAATTCCTGATTAGCGTCCTGCATCGGTTTAGCCGTATGGTCAGACCAAGAAGAATCCCAACCAAAACAAAGGCCACTCCCCAGGCAGAAACTGTCAGCTTCATCACCATTTTGTCATTCATTATGGTTGAATAACGCAGTGGATTGCAGATGGCCACATATCTGTCAAACGCCATAATCATGAGCACTGTGTGTGCATTGGTGCCGAACATGTGCGCAATAAAAGCTTGTAACAGACAGTCATAGTAGTGAATGAGACGCTGAGAAGGAGACACATGGATGTCTGCAATCACCCGTGGAATCAGCGCAGAGTTTCCCATAAGATCATTAATCGACAGGTTGCAGAAGAGGAGGTACATCGGCTGGTGAAGGCTTCTTTCTTTCCATATCAAGATGACAATGCCAACGTTGGCTATTAAGATGAACACATAGCTTGAAAGCAGAAAGATAAAGATTGGGTACTTGTTACTCTTGGTGATCTCTAACCCCTCGATTTGTAGAGTGAGACTGTTGTATGTATAATTTTCCATCTGACCTACATTATACAAATATACACAAAAAAAAAGACAAGAGAGAGAGAGGGGAGGCAAAAAAGAATGAATAAGATTCATACAACACACAACACTTCTACAACAAAAGGAAAAGCTATTTAGACCATTCTTGAATAATAAAAAGGTGCTTCTAACCTTTTGGTCTTAACAGTACATAGAGTCAAAGTTTTTACTGAAGTATAAACAGCGAGTCCACTATGGAAAAAAATACACCATCACATGTGAACATGTACTGAAAAAACAAACAAATATGCAGTATTACTACAGTCTATTAGAGTAAAAGTAGTGAAGAACAAACTCTTACAAAGATGGTAAATTATTGATTCATCAGTAATGCTTAAGGGAAATCTAAATGCTTAGGTTCTACTGCACTTTAGCTACTGTATGCTGTTTCATAAAAACTAATTTATTGTGACCTTTACATCTTGTATCAGTGGAGCACTAAGACAAAATGGTAAATAAAGAGAATATGAACGTATGTAGCAGTTTCCTTGCAAGCATAAAATCCTGAAAGCTAACTCAATAAATGAAAGGACACATTACCTGAATACAAAGTTACTTTTTTGAGTGCCCTGGCTTGCTTGAGTCACATGAAGTAATCAGTTTAGGCAAACGCTAAGTCAGATAACCAGTAATAATAACCTTTCTGTGTAGCACAACAGACTTCAGGTCGACCTTTTCCTCTGAACAATCTATGCACAATCTATGCCTCTTTTATGTGCATTATTTCCTCCGGGTAAACTTCAATCATTTCCAAAGAAAACATTACGTAATATTCATGGGATTAATGAAAACTTTCAAAAAGCTTATTAGGTGAAAGGTAATTCTAAACATATTGTGATCTTGCCATCTTACAACCCTAATTTAAAAAAAAGTTGGGACTCAGTGTAAATGTAAATAAAAACAAATGTGATGATTTGTAAATCCTTTTTGAACTTCAACTTCAATGCTTTTTCTTTATTCTTGTTATTTTCTACATTGTATGAAATAACACATATGGAACTATGTGACTTTTTTTAAAAAAGTTTGAACAAATCAAAATATGTTTTATATTTTAAATTCTTCAAAGCAGCCATTTTTTTTTTTGCTTTGTTGATAGCTTTGCACACTCTTGGCAGTCTCACAATCAGTTTCATGAGGTTGTCACCTTGAATGATTTTCCGACAGTCTTTAAGGATGGTGTCCCAAAGGTGCTAAGCACTTGTTGGCTGCTTGTCCTTCACTCTGTGGTCAAATCATCAAAAGCCATCTCAGTTGGGTTTAGATTTGGTAACTGTGATGGCCAGATCATCTGATGCAGCAGTCTATCACTCTCCTTTCTGCCTTTTTGGTCAAATAACCCTTTCATAGCCTGGAGGTGAGTTTTGTGTCATTGTCCTGTTGAAAAACAAATGATGGTCTCACTAAGCTCCAATCAGATAGGATGGCATGTTGCTGCAGAATGCGATGGTAGCCATGCCAGCCTTGAATTTTAAATAAATTGTCAGCAGTCTCACCAGCAAAGCTCCCCCACACCATCACACCTCCTGTCCCATGCTTCACAGTGGGACCCACACATGCAGATACAATCTGTTCACCTCCTCAGCATCTCACAAAGGCATGGTGGTTGGACCCAAAAATCTCAAATCTGGAGTAATAACAGATTTCCACTAATGTCCACTCCTTGTGTTTCTTGGTCCAAGCTGTTTTTTTCTGGTTGTTGGCCGACAAAAGTTAAAATTTAAAACAACTTGGTAATGTAGTGGGTTGTGCAGGCGCCCCCGTGTGTAGAGGCTACAGTCCTTGCTGCAGGTGGCGGCCATTTACTGCGTGTCATTCCCCCTCTCTCTGCTTCCTGTCTCTCTTCAGCTGTCCTATCCATTAAAGACATAAAAGGCCCAAAAAAATGTATTTAATTTTATTTTACAACCATTTTTCAGTGAGATCAGTTTGGGAAAAAAATCCATTCAGATTTACAAATTAAACCATTGGCGTAACTTTTTTAGGATTCAATATATTTGACAAACACTTGTGTATTTCTTGGGACTGAAGGCCGTAGATAACAGGATTAAGGCTACCAGGAACGACATTAAAGAGAATTGCTGAAATCTTTCTGTACTCTGTGTAATGTGGGAAGCGATGGAGAGCAATGGGGATCATCCCACTGAAAAGCATGATCAAATACAGGCACAGGTGAGTGCTGCAGGTCTTTAGGGCTTTACTGTTTAAAGATTTGCTCTTATTAGTCAGACAGGCTGCTGTGATTTTAGAATAGGTGAGAATTATGCTGCCAACAGAGGATGAGAGCAGCACAACAGTGAACGTGAGGCCATAAACATTATTAATAAACACATTCTCACAGGAGAGTTTAAACAAGGAAGGATTGTCACAGTAAGGATTTGTGATCAGAGTCCTGCATCGGTTCAGCCGTATGGTCAGACCGAGAAGAATCCCAACCAAAACAAAGGCCACTCCCCAGGCAGAAACTGTCAGCTTCATCACCATTTTGTCATTCATTATGGTTGAATAGCGCAGTGGGTTGCAGATGGCCACATATCTGTCAAATGCCATAATCATGAGCACTGTGTGTGCATTGGTGCCGAACATGTGTGCAGTAAAAGCTTGCATCACACACTCATAGTAGTGAATAAGGCGATCAGAAGGAGGCACGTGGATGTCTGCAAGCACCCGTGGAACCAGTAGAGAGTTTCCCATAACATCATTAATCGACAGGTTACAGAAGAGAAGATACATCGGCTGGTGGAGGCTTCTTTCTTTCCATATTAAGATAACAATGCCCACATTGGCAATTAGGATGAATGCATAGCTTATGAGCAGAAAGATAAAGATTGGGTACTTGTTACTCTTGTTGATCTCTAACCCCTCGAGTTGTAGAATGAGACTGTTGTACGTATAATTTTCCATCTGACCTACATTATACAGAAAGAAAACAAGAGAGAGGAGGGAAAAGGCATGAATAACACATACATACAACAGCAAATATAATTGTCATGAAACAGAACAAAAATTCTACAAAACAAAGAAGCTACATGTACATATAAAAATGTACTAAAGTGCTGTAGTGCTTAAGTCTATGCAAAATAAAGGAATAATAAGGAATAAAGGATGAAACTTGAAATTCCAGTAAAAGTAGTGATGAACAAACTCTTACAAAGATGGTAAATTATTGATGTATCAATAGAAGTAATGCTTGAAGGGAAGTCTTAACACTAAAGTTCCACAGCATTCAGCTATGTTCTGTCACATGAAAACTAAATTTCTCTAACATTGTGACCTTTACAGCTGGTTTCAGTGGAATACCAACTCAAACCTCTACTAATAAGAATCTACTCATGTATGTCTCTTTTATGGGCAGTATTTCCTCTGTGTAAACCTCGATCATTACCAAAGAAAACATTACGTAATGTTCAGGGGGTTAGTGAAAACTATCAAAAAGCTTAATAGTTGAAAGTTAATTATAAACATATTGTGTTCTCCACACACCTGGCTATGTAAGGCATAAATAAAACAGAATGAGGTGATTTGCAAATCCTCTTACAGTACAGAGAGAAGATATTTAATATTCAAACTGATAAACTTCACTTTATGCGTTTGAGAACATCGGTTGTGTTGTTAAGAGGCTGTGTTGGCATATAGTAAATAGCCCTATTCAGCTTGTAATGCAGTAAGAGAAACAGCAGTCTATCATTACTTAAATACATTAAGGTCAGTCATTCCAGAAAATGTTAAGAACTTTGGATGTGTAGTCTCAAAAATGATCAAACATTGTGAAGAAACTTGATTTCATGAGGACCACCCCAGGAAGGAAGACCAAGAGCACAACTGAGAGACACCAGTGAGAAGAAGAAAACTGCTTAGTCCAAGACACACAAAGAATGGGCATTACAGACCAGTAGACATCTGTACTTTGTTCTTGTTGTGGAGAATTTTATTCATCAGTCAGTGGAGAGCAAGTTCATAATAGAGTACCACAACTATTATATGCCTATAAATGGTTATACTCAATACAAGGTATTTGGTCTACAAACAAGAAAATAATTCACACCATAGTGGTCTATTATTGTTATCTGTCTCTGTAGAGGCTTCTATGTTATTTATCTCTATGTTGTGTCAAGTTAGTGAGACAACCCTATCTTTGGTTACCATAGTAATGTTCAGAATGGTTGCTGATTTATTCAAAATTCAATGGACACTTAACCAGTAGTGCATTGTTTGTTTTTCAACAGGCTATTTGACCAAGAAGGAATGCTGCATCAGATGACCTGGCCTCCTTAATCAACCAACCAAAACCCAATTAAGATGGTTTGGGATAGGATGGACTGCAAAGTGAAGGAAAAGCTGCCAACAAGTGCTGTTGGAAAATCATTTTCACCAACCTCATGAAGCTGATTTTAGACTGATGTAGACTTCTGGAACCATTGACAATATTTCATGATTCAAACTGATTCAACCAACCTTATTCAGATCCTTTATTTAACATTTGTCACACTACATGTACGATTCAGATTGAAGACTCAGCCCTCCATAATTTGAAATTCAATCATTTAAATTAAAATTATTCCTGCTACCTACATATATACCTTATATGTATTTCAAATCAAATTAGAGAGACTTTTCATCCAGTGAATTAGCATTTAGCTTGAAAACACAAACATGTTATTTTTTTTACATCACTGTAAAAATGATGATATACATTATGATTCAAACCCTGATTTATTAACTTTGCTCCGAGAGGTGAAAAAGTGAAGAATGATGTCATATCCTAAATGTGGATTAAAATAAATTCAAAACAATACAAAAACAATCCAGTTGTTGAAGAAAAACTCATCAAAACAGTATTGTGTAAATGAAGATCTAACATGTTTAATGTATAAATAATGTGCATCTTTACATGCTACCTTTAAAATCCACTCAGAATGATGGCATTACTGGTTTGAGTCTGAATAATTTTGACATAGATTTGCAAATTTCAGCAGACTGCACACCATAAATAATGGGGTTCAGGCTGCCAGGGATGATATGAAACAAAATGGCAGAAAGTTTCCTGTAGTCTGAATATTGGGGAAAGCGATGCAGGATAATTACAGTAAATCCACTGAGCAACATGATCAGATACACAACTAGGTGAGTGCTGCAGGTCTTCAAGGCTTTACTGTTCAAAGACTTGTTTTTACTGGTCAGACAGACTACTGTAATCTTAGTATAGGTCAGAACCATGGTGCCTATAGAGGACGTGAGCAAGACAACAGTGAATGTGAGGCCATAGATATTATTAATAAACACACTCTCACAAGAGAGTTTAAACAAGGAGGCATTGTCACAGTAAGGATTCATGATCATAGTCCTGCATCGGTTCAGCCGTATGGTCAGACCGAGAAGAATCCCAACCAAAACAAAGGCCACTCCCCAGGCAGAAACTGTGAGCTTCATCACCATCTTGTTGGTCATTATGGCAGCATAGCGCAGGGGATTGCAGATGGCCACATATCTATCAAAAGCCATAATCATGAGAACAGTGTGAGCAGCAGTACCAAACATGTGTGTGGTAAAGCTTGAACCACACATTCATAATAACTAATGATGAGCTCAGAGGGAGACAGCAAAATATCTGAAAGCAAACGTGGCACCATGATAGAGTTTCCAATAATGTCATTGACTGGCAGGTTGCAAAAAAGGAGATACATAGGATGGTGCAGGTCCTTGTCAATGAAAACCAAAAATATAATCCCTGCATTCATAGACATTATAAAGATGTAGGCAAAGAAGAAAAAGAGAAAGACAGGGTAGATAGACTCCTTTGAAACACTCAGCCCCTCCAGCTGGAGTGTGAGTCTATTATAGGTGTAGTTTTCCATCAACCTGAAAGAACAAACAACCATATCACCCATATGCACAATGACAGTATAAAACAACATAAACTTCATAGTTTTCATCAAGAAATTTAGTTAAATAAAAGAGTAAAGCTCCAAAAATAATGACTGAAGTGAAAGATAACTACACGTTTTGAGTTTGATTAAATATTATCATGTTATACTATTAGAAATTACTGTTAGAAATTAAAGTGTGTTATTCATTAATACCTGCTTTGAGTCTTCTAGTTCATCAGCATGTAATCCTTTGTTCTTGTGTCTTTGTTGGTCTTCCTCTTTCTTTTATATAGGCACAGATTTATTGTCAGTGGACTTGTTAACCCAGATGACTTGAACCTATATTACACATTTAGCAGCACATAAACTAAGAAAAATGACTAAATCTGAACAACCCACGTGGGGTTCGAAGTTACGGAAGAGGATTAGGGCCACATAAAAAAAATCTTTTTTCAGAATTTTAACTTTTAAACTCAGAACTGTCGGAACCAGTTGCCGGTTTCTGTAGCAGCAGCCACTGCCTTGACAGTGTCTGGGGAAGTTACCACTGCCCTGCCATGGCAACTGCTGCTGTTTTGGCATTGTGTTTAGTTTTTAAACAGTCGTCAGTGTGTTGTATTTGGCTCGCTGGAAGTAGCATTTCCATTACGTGATTTCTGCTTTAATTTGCAACGTTTTCTTAATTAATCTCTCAACCGCTGCTGCTGTGCGGGGCAACTGCCACTGGTACCGCTGCCCTGTTGGTGTCTGGGGCAGCTGTCACTGAAATGCCACGGCAGTTGCTGGTGTCTGCCCCAGACTTACGTCCCCGGTGGAAATCCCCAGTCAGGCTGCCGCGGCAGGTCATTGACAGCTGAGGCTGCCACTGGCAGCAGTTGGGAGATTAATTAAGAAAACCTTGCAAATTAATGCAGAAATCACGTAATGGAAATACTACTTCCAGCGAGTCAACTAAAACACGACTGTTTTATAAAATGGTGGGCACCTGCCACTGAAACGCCACCTATATGCTGATAGATAAGTCGGTGGTGTCTGAGGCAGCTGCCACTGCCCTGCCTCGGCAACTGCTGCTGTTATGGGCATTTCTTTTTTTTTTTTTTCTGTACCTAACCTCTATGCCTGTTTCTCTCAGAGATAAAATGTTTTTTTTTTTCATTGTTTCACAGTGGCCAAACGTCCAAACACACCTGGTTGGTCTGAATACAGTTGTGTTAGCATTCCAGCTAGCTCTACTCCCGTCAATGCTTACCTGTTCAGGAGAAAATTAGCCAACTCGGCATCAGTCTTAAAATCTTTTTGCGTCCTAAGCAGTCTCCATCTTTCAAATGCATCTCCAATATTTATCCGTGTTTTTGAACATTTCATGACGCTAATCTTCTTTGAAAAAGGACGAGGCTTCTTAGGTCTGGTAAAGTCCACCTCTGTCAAACTGCTGTGCTCGCTTACTTTCATCGCTGTAGTGCACAGTGTTTGCCGCAAATTTGTTTCATACCTGGCAACCCCTGGATATCGAACACAGAACCAATTGATTGGAATAACAAAGGCCAAAACATAAACAAAGAGATGGGCCGGGCGGTAAATTTGAAAATAAGAACATTTTGGCTGTCGGGTTTTTGTCAACAAGCAAGTATTTCAACTTAGCATGTTTCCTTAAGAACTGATGATATAGCATATTAATTTTATGATTTAATACAGTAAATATCTTACATACTGTATTGTACCTTTAATCTTCCAGGTTCTTTAGTTCTTTCCTGTTTCTTTTGCTTTCAGACAGTTCACAGTTCTGAGATTTTGGACCATGTAACTTTGTCAATCTCTACATGACGGGAGGTCACAGAAGTTGGAGGGGGGATCATTCTGAGTTTATCCTCATGCAAATACAATAGGACATCATCCCGTACAGGCCAGAAAAATTAGTTTCACTCGCCCCTTGTATGATTCCAGGATAAATGTTATTGTCATATTTGAGAGTCTCATTTTGACCATTACCCTCTTGTGTGGGTGCTGTTGCCTGAACCAGGAAGGTAAAGGTTTTGGTTTTGTAACATTGACATTCCAGGGTCTGTCTTGTTGAGCAAAGGCAGCTCACATCACGGTAACTGATTTGTCCCCTGGTGACTGTGACCAGCTTTATCCAAATGCATTTGTCCTCTCAACTCGTTGAGTTTAGCATGTTTTGAACTGTAATGGTGCTCGACATTTGCCCTTTTTTATCACTGCCAGCGCCTCACCACAATCAAGGCACACTGGCTTGCCTTTCACTTCAACAAAGAAAAAATTATTTGTCCTTTTTCTTGGCAGTCACCATGATGCATGTCATCCGTGTCAATCACTCCGGCCCAATGCAATGACACGTACATCACATGCTGTATTCACTGACCCTGACGTTGACTCAGAAATTTTTCTCAGAAAACTAATGCTATCGATATTTTTTTCCCGATTTTTTATTTATTCATACTATAACTGCATATATAAAATATAAAAATTTTATTGCGTTGCGGGCCGGTTGAAATGGTCTCGCGGGCCGTATATGGCCCGGAGGCCGGACTGTCCCCACCACTGGTCTAAACCATTTTTTGTTCAATAAATTTCTACCTTGACATCCAAGGGTCATCGTCAGGACTCTGGGGTGGAGTAACCTGCTGTTCATAAGTAGTAGTTAGTATATATAATAATGATTTGATTTAAATCATTTTAATGTGTTTTTACATAAATGAGTATTTATCAAACCAACTTTGTTTTTTTTTTTTATTATTACTGTTCCACTTGAGAGTGGCTGAGTCATGTGCCCTACCTAGTGGTTGTGTCTAATGTGACTATCAAACCTGGGTTGATCACTTGGCAAGCGTCTTGCTGAGGACCCAGTTAGAGTGAAATTGATTAGATTAGATCATGGTTATTTGTCAGAAACTAGAAATCACTGCATTTGAAGGTCACTTTTTATTTTATAACATCAAAAAAAAAAAAAAAGAAGAAATTTCAACATGATCTTTTTGTAACTTATCTAATTGTAACTTTATTTTATTTTATTACACTTCTTGTGATTGTAAAGTTTTTTTTTCCACTGACTATCCCACACATATTGAAAAATGCAGACAAACATGCAAACATTGTTTATTATTCATACTGATAAATGCACAAAAATACCTTGTTAACTAACTTTATAACAGTGGTAAAGTGTTTTTGGATTTAAACTTTAAAAATAACTTTTTCATCTCTTTTGACTGCACACCGTAAATAATGGGATTAAGACTGCCAGGGATGATGTGAAACAAAATGCTACATAGTTTTCTGTAGTCTGAGTACTGAGGAAAGCGATGCAGGATGATAATTAACATTCCACATATGAACATAATTAGATATACAAAGAGATGAGTGCTGCAGGTCTTCAAGGCTGTACTGTTCAAAGACCTATTATTGCTAGTCAGACAGACTACTGTAATCTTAGTATATGTGAGAACCATGCTGCCTATAGAACCGGTAAAAAGGACCACAGTGAATGTGAGGCCATAGACATTATTAATAAACACATTCTCACAAGAAAGCTTAAACAGCCCGGCATTGTCACAGTGAGAATTCATGATCATAGTCCTGCATCGGTTCAGCCGTAGGGTCAGACCGATAAGAATCCCAACCAAAACAAAGGCCACTCCCCAGGCAGAAACTGTGAGCTTCATCACCATCTTGTTGGTCATTATGGCAGCATAGCGTAGGGGGTTGCAGATGGCCACATATCTGTCAAAGGCCATAATCATGAGCACAGTATGAGAAGCAGTACCGTACATGTGTGTAAAAGCTTGAACCACACATTCATAATAACTGATGAGGCGCTCAGAGGGAGGCGCAACATGTCTAATAGTAAACGGGCAACTTGATAGAGTTTCCAAGTACGTCATTGATTAGCAGGTTGCAAAAAAGGAGATACATAGGCTGGTGAAGGTTCTTGTCAATGAAAACCAGAACAGCAATGCCCACATTTGTGACCATTATAAACAGGTAGAAAAAGAAAATGAGATAGACAGGGTAGATAGACTCTTTTGAAACATTTAACCCCTGCAGCTGGAGTGTAAAGCTGTTGTAGGTGTAGTTTTCCATCAACCTGAAAGAACAAAACAATGTCAATGTCACGGAATGAAATTCAAGAATCAGTTCAATTTCTGAGAAAGAGATGATTGTACAAAACTGAAAATGTCAGCTTACCATGAATTCTAGACAATTATTAGAGAAAGTATACACTATATAAAGTTAATTTAATCTGATATAATATTTTTATACATTTCACCCTTCTTGTAAAAGTTACATTTTCTTACTGATAATCAAAAACGTATCATCCCAGCAGCTTCCACAAATCATTAAAGTAAAACAATGAAGCCTGAAGAGATGAATGTTGTTAACAGAACATTATGAGAAATGTGTAAAAAAAAAGAAACTTTATCTTGTAGATCAGAAATACCTACTTTGAGTAGTTTCAATGGGCCTGCTCACTGCTGATAACAGCCACCAGTTCCAATGAAGATCTCATCTGTTGCAGGGTTTTATAGATGTGATTTTATCTTCAAGGAAATCAATTATCATTACTTCTGACAAAGTGTGATGCAACATTATGACATTAAGACATCATGATCATCATCTGGGAACAAGCTGTAACATACAGTTTTTAGTTTAGTTTAGTGGCTTTCTTGCATTGGCTACCTGTTAAATCTAGAATAGAATTTAAAAGTCTTCTCCTTACATACAAAGCTCTCCATGGTCAGACACCATCATATCTAAAAGAGCTCATAGTACCTTACTACCCCTCTAGAACACTGCGCTCTCAGAATGCTGGGTTCCTTGTGGTTCCTATAGTTTCCAAAAGTAGATTGGGAGCCAGGGCTTTTTTTGTGGGCAAGTTTTTCCTCACTCGAACTGAGGGTCTAAGGACAGAGGGTGTCACTCCATGTACAGATTGTAAAACCCTCCGAGACAAATGTATTTTGTAACTTCGGGCTATACAAATAAAATTTGATTTGATTTGATTCAAACTGGGATATTTGTCCCTGTACACTCTCAATTCCAACAAAACATATGACTAATTATCAAGATCTGACCCTAAACTAAGGTAAATTGAGGTACCTAGCAATTGTATTTTGGCAATGTTCAATGGATATTGTAGACGTAAACCAATTTGCAAGATTCCCTGTTACCAATGATAAAAAAAATAATGTGATGGATAAATCAACTCAACTTTAGTTTTATTAGTTATACACCATCATATATGACAGTATGCTAATGTCTTCCCTGTAAGTAGGGACATTTTATGTGGCTCATACAGGTTCCATCCAGTAGTTAAACCTCTTATCATTTAGCGAGTTTGATGGAATTTTCAAAGTATCAAGCATATGTCATGAGGTCATAGTAGGGATAGTGTTAAATCTTATATTGTTATGGGGACACTGAGATACAGAACAGATATACTGTATGTTTATGAAAGCAGGCATCGTTCTGATCATTACCATGGTACCCGAGGTCAGTGGATAGGGCTATTTCAAGCCTGAGACATAACAGATAGGTAAATAACATAGAAACCTCTACAGAATTATATAACTGGTCACTATGAAACAGGTTTCCTTGTTTGTAGACCAAGGACCACTTGGTAAATAGTTTGTACTAGAGATGCATTAACTATGATCATATATAGACATTCCCCATGGCTGGCCTAAACCATTTTTTGTTCAATAAATTTCTACCTTAACATCCAAGGCTCATCGTCAGGACTCTGGGGTGGAGTAACCAGCTGTTCATAATTAGTATATATAATAATGATTTGATTTAAATCATTTTAATGTGTTTTTACATAAATGAGTATTTATCAAATAATTTTGCTTTTTTTTTCTTATTACTGTTCCACTTGAGAGTGGCTGAGTCATGTGCCCTACCTAGTGGTTGAATTCAGTATAACAGGTGTGGTATGGTCTTTGAATATGACTGAATATCAAACCTGGGTTGAACACTTGGCAAGCGTCTTGCTGAGGACCCAGTTAGAGTGAAATTGATCAGATTGGATCATGGTTATTTGTCAGAAACTAGAAATCACTGCATTTGAAGACCGCTTTTTATTTTATAACATCAAAAAAAAAAGAAGAAGAAATTTCAACGTGATCTTTTTGTAACTTATCTAATTGTAACTTTATTTTATTTTATTACTCTTCTTGTGATTGTAAAGGTTTTTTTTCCACTGACTATCCCACACGTATTGAAAAATGCAGACAAACATGCAAACATTGTTTATTATTCATACTGATAAATGCACAAAAAGACCTAGTTAACTATCTTTATAACAGTGGTAAAGTGTTTTTGGATTTAAACAACTTTAAAAATAAGTTTTTCATCTCTTTTGACTGCACACCGTAAATAATGGGATTAAGACTGCCAGGGATGATGTGAAACAAAATGCTACATAGTTTTCTGTAGTCTGAGTACTGAGGAAAACGATGCAGGATGATAATTAACATTCCACATACGAACATAATTAGATATACATAGAGATGAGTGCTGCAGGTCTTCAAGGCTGTACTGTTCAAAGACCTGTTATTGCTAGTCAGACAGACTACTGTAATCTTAGTATACGTGAGAACCATGCTGCCTAAAGAACCGATAAAAAGGACCACAGTGAATGTGAGGCCATAGACATTATTAATAAACACATTCTCACAGGAGAGTTTAAACAAGGAGGCATTGTCACAGTGAGAATTCATGATCATAGTCCTGCATCGGTTCAGCCGTATGGTCAGACCAATAAGAATCCCAACCAAAACAAAGGCCACTCCCCAGGCAGAAACTGTGAGCTTCATCACCATCTTGTTGGTCATTATGGCAGTATAGCGTAGGGGGTTGCAGATGGCCACATATCTGTCAAAGGCCATAATCATGAGCACAGTATGAGAAGCAGTACCGTACATGTGTGTGGTAAAAGCTTGAACCACACATTCATAATAACTGATGAGGCGCTCAGAGGGAGGCCGCAACATGTCTAATAGTAAACGGGGCAACATGATAGAGTTTCCAAGTATGTCATTGATTGGCAGGTTGCAAAAAAGGAGATACATAGGCTGGTGAAGGTTCTTGTCAATGAAAACCAGAACAGCAATGCCCACATTTGTGACCATTATGAACAGGTAGGAGAAAAAGAAAATGAGATAGACAGGGTAGATAGACTCTTTTGAAACATTTAACCCCTGCAGCTGGAGTGTAAAGCTGTTGTAGGTGTAGTTTTCCATCAACCTGAAAGAACAAAACAATGTCAATGTCACGGAATGAAATTCAAGAATCAGTTCAATTTCTGAGAAAGAGATGATTGTACAAAACTGAAAATGTCAGCTTACCATGAATTCTAGACAATTATTAGAGAAAGTATACACTATATAAAGTTAATTTAATCTGATATAATATTTTTATACATTTCACCCTTCTTGTAAAAGTTACATTTTCTTACTGATAATCAAAAACGTATCATCCCAGCAGCTTCCACAAATCATTAAAGTAAAACAATGAAGCCTGAAGAGATGAATGTTGTTAACAGAACATTATGAGAAATGTGTAAAAAAAAAGAAACTTTATCTTGTAGATCAGAAATACCTACTTTGAGTAGTTTCAATGGGCCTGCTCACTGCTGATAACAGCCACCAGTTCCAATGAAGATCTCCTCTGTTGCAGGGTTTTATAGATGTGATTTTATCTTCAAGGAAATCAATTATCATTACTTCTGACAAAGTGTGATGCAACATTATGACATTAAGACATCATGATCATCATCTGGGAACAAGCTGTAACATACAGTTTTTAGTTTAGTTTAGTGGCTTTCTTGCATTGGCTACCTGTTAAATCTAGAATAGAATTTAAAAGTCTTCTCCTTACATACAAAGCTCTCCATGGTCAGACACCATCATATCTAAAAGAGCTCATAGTACCTTACTACCCCTCTAGAACACTGCGCTCTCAGAATGCTGGGTTCCTTGTGGTTCCTATAGTTTCCAAAAGTAGATTGGGAGCCAGGGCTTTTTTTGTGGGCAAGTTTTTCCTCACTCGAACTGAGGGTCTAAGGACAGAGGGTGTCACTCCATGTACAGATTGTAAAGCCCTCCGAGGCAGATGTATTTTGTAACTTTGGGCTATACAAATAAAATTTGATTTGATTTGATTTAAACTGGGATGTTTGTCCCTGTACACTCAATTCCAACAAAACATATGATTAATTATCAAGATCTGACCCTAAACTAAGGTAAATTGAGGTACCTAGCAATTTTGGCAATGTTCAATGGATATTGTAGATGTAAACCAATTTGCAAGATTCCCTGTTACCAATGATAAAAAAAAATAATGTGATGGATAAATCAACTCAACTTTAGTTTTATTAGTTATACACCATCATACACAGTTATGATAATGTCTTCCCTGTAAGTAGGGACATTTTATGTGGCTCATACAGATTCCATCCAGTAGTTAAACCTCTTATCATTTAGCGAGTTTGATGGAATTTTCAAAGTATCAAGCATATGTCATGAGGTCATAGTAGGGATAGTGTTAAATCTTATATTGTTATGGGGACACTGAGATACAGAACAGATATACTGTATGTTTATGAAAGCAGGCATCATTATGATCATTACCATGGTACCCGAGGTCAGAGGATAGGGCTATTTCAATCCTGAGACATAACAGATAGGTAAATAACGTAGAAGCCTCTACAGAATTAGATAACAATGTCTGGCCACTATGAAACAGGTTTCCTTGTTTGTAGACCAAGGACCACTTGGTAAATAGTTTGTACTAGAGATGCATTAACTATGATCATATATAGACATTCCCCACCACTGGTCTAAACCATTTTTTGTTCAATAAATTTCTACCTTGACATCCGAGGCTCATCGTCAGGACTCTGGGGTGGAGTAACCTGCTGTTCATAATTAGTATATATAATAATGATTTGATTTAAATCATTTTAATGTGCTTTTACCTAAATGAGTATTTATCAAACCAATTTTGCTTTTTTCTTTTCTTATTACTGTTCCACTTGAGAGTGGCTGAGTCATGTGCCCTACCTAGTGGTTTAATTCAGTATAACAGGTGTGGTATGGTCTTTGAATATGACTGAATATCAAACCTGGGTTGAACACTTGGCAAGCGTCTTGCTGAGGACCCAGTTAGAGTGAAATTGATCAGATTAGATCATGGTTATTTGTCAGTAACGAGAAATCACTGCATTTGAAGACCGCTTTTTATTTTATAACATCAAAAAAAAAAAAAAAAAGAAGAAATTTCAACATGATCTTTTTGTAACTTATCTAATTGTAACTTTATTTTATTTTATTACACTTCTTGTGATTGTAAAGTTTTTTTTTCCACTGACTATCCCACACATATTGAAACATGCAGACAAACATGCAAACATTGTTTATTATTCATACTGATAAATGCACAAAAAGACCTTGTTAACTATCTTTATAACAGTGGTAAAGTGTTTTTGAATTTAAACAACTTTAAAAATAACTTTTTCATCTCTTTTGACTGCATACCGTAAATAATGGGATTAAGACTGCCAGGGATGATGTGAAACAAAATGCCACATAGTTTTCTGTAGTCTGAGTACTGAGGAAAGCGATGCAGGATGATAATTAACATTCCACATAGGAACATAATTAGATATACAAAGAGATGAGTGCTGCAGGTCTTCAAGGCTGTACTGTTCAAAGACTTGTTATTGCTAGTCAGACAGACTACTGTAATCTTAGTATACGTGAGAACCATGCTGCCTATAGAACCGGTAAAAAGGACCACAGTGAATGTGAGGCCATAGACATTATTAATAAACACATTCTCACAGGAAAGCTTAAACAGCCCGGCATTGTCACAGTGAGAATTCATGATCATAGTCCTGCATCGGTTCAGCCGTAGGGTCAGACCGATAAGAATCCCAACCAAAACAAAGGCCACTCCCCAGGCAGAAACTGTGAGCTTCATCACCATCTTGTTGGTCATTATGGCAGCATAGCGTAGGGGATTGCAGATGGCCACATATCTGTCAAAGGCCATAATCATGAGCACAGTATGAGAAGCAGTACCGTACATGTGTGTGGTAAAAGCTTGAACCACACATTCATAATAACTGATGAGGCGCTCAGAAGGAGGCCGCAACATGTCTAATAGTAAACGGGGCAACTTGATAGAGTTTCCAAGTATGTCATTGATTAGCAGGTTGCAAAGAAGGAGATACATAGGCTGGTGAAGGTTCTTGTCAATGAAAACCAGAACAGCAATGCCCACATTTGTGACCATTATAAACAGGTAGGAGAAAAAGAAAATGAGATAGACAGGGTAGATAGACTCTTTTGAAACATTTAACCCCTGCAGCTGGAGTGTAAAGCTGTTGTAGGTGTAGTTTTCCATCAACCTGAAAGAACAAAACAATGTCAATGTCACGGAATGAAATTCAAGAATCAGTTCAATTTCTGAGAAAGAGATGATTGTACAAAACTGAAAATGTCAGCTTACCATGAATTCTAGACAATTATTAGAGAAAGTATACACTATATAAAGTTAATTTAATCTGATATAATATTTTTATACATTTCACCCTTCTTGTAAAAGTTACATTTTCTTACTGATAATCAAAAACGTATCATCCCAGCAGCTTCCACAAATCATTAAAGTAAAACAATGAAGCCTGAAGAGATGAATGTTGTTAACAGAACATTATGAGAAATGCGTAAAAAAAAAAAAAAGAAACTTTATCTTGTAGATCAGAAATACCTACTTTGAGTAGTTTCAATGGGCCTGCTCACTGCTGATAACAGCCACCAGTTCCAATGAAGATCTCATCTGTTGCAGGGTTTTATAGATGTGATTTTATCTTCAAGGAAATCAATTATCATTACTTCTGACAAAGTGTGATGCAACATTATGACATTAAGACATCATGATCATCATCTGGGAACAAGCTGTAACATACAGCTTTTAGTTTAGTTTAGTGGCTTCCTTGCATTGGCTACCTGTTAAATCTAGAATAGAATTTAAAATTCTTCTCCTTACATACAAAGCTCTCCATGGTCAGGCACCATCATATCTAAAAGAGCTCATAGTACCTTACTACCCTCTAGAACACTGCGCTCTCAGAATGCTGGGTTCCTTGTGGTTCCTATAGTTTCCAAAAGTAGATTGGGAGCCAGGGCTTTTTTTGTGGGCAAGTTTTTCCTCACTCGAACTGAGGGTCTAAGGACAGAGGGTGTCACTCCATGTACAGATTGTAAAGCCCTCCGAGGCAGATGTATTTTGTAACTTTGGGCTATACAAATAAAATTTGATTTGATTTGATTTAAACAGGGATGTTTGTCACTGTACACTCAATTCCAACAAAACATATGACTAATTATCAAGATCTGACCCTAAACTAAGGTAAATTGAGGTACCTAGCAATTGTATTTTGGCAATGTTCAATGGATATTGTAGATGTAAACCAATTTGCAAGATTCCCTGTTACCAATGATAAAAAAAATAATGTGATGAATAAATCAACTCAACCAATTTTTTATTAGTTATACACCATCATATATGACAGTATGCTGATGTCTTCCCTGTAAGTAGGGACATTTTATGTGATACAGGTTCCATCCAGTAGTTAAACCTCTTATCATTTAGCGAGTTTGATGGAATTTTCAAAGTATCAAGCATATGTCTTGAGGTCATAGTAGGTGTTAACCCAGGTGTAACACTTGGTTAACTAAACCCTAAGCTTAACCTGAAATTGTTGTTTTATTAGTTGTTTCATATATTTAATGTTTTTTTGAGTTGCACTTGAAAGCAACACGTTCCAACTGCACTTGAAGGCAGCACTCAGGTTCACCGCCTCTAGCACCAATCAGCGTGCACGTTCCGTTTGTTGTGTAGGAGGCAAGTTTGTTCGCGGCACTTTTGCACTTCCGTTTGACTCCTGCCGCTACAGCAGAAGGCAGCTATCCGCTGAACGAAAGCGGTAAGATATTGATTGTAGTAAAACTATCGCAAATCAATTAAGTTAATGTAGCTTCAACTAGTTTTTTTGTTTACAGTTTAGCACTGTGCTCAAGCGGTTACACGGGCGAACCGTCTTTCATCTTGTGAGAGCTCAGAGTCCCCGACGGTGCTCAGCACTGGAATAAAGTGCATCGGTGAGAGTGACATTTTCATTTTCGGTGCTTGTGATATCTGTTAGCTGCTGCTACTCATATGCTGAACGGGTTAGCTATATGGAGATATACTGTGGTGAACTGTTGCATTAAGCTTGTTGTACTGTGAGCACTCGGCACCTTAGCCTGTGCACTTAATACACTAAAATTAGCATTTATTAGCTGATTAGCATTGTGTTTATACACACAATTTTATGAGAAATGTGTAAAAAAAGAAACTTTATCTTGTAGATCAGAAATACCTACTTTGAGTAGTTTCAATGGGCCTGCTCACTGCTGATAACAGCCACCAGTTCCAATGAAGATCTCCTCTGTTGCAGGGTTTTATAGATGTGATTTTATCTTCAAGGAAATCAATTATCATTACTTCTGACAAAGTGTGATGCAACATTATGACATTAAGACATCATGATCATCATCTGGGAACAAGCTGTAACATACAGTTTTTAGTTTAGTTTAGTGGCTTCCTTGCATTGGCTACCTGTTAAATCTAGAATAGAATTTAAAAGTCTTCTCCTTACATACAAAGCTCTCCATGGTCAGACACCATCATATCTAAAAGAGCTCATAGTACCTTACTACCCCTCTAGAACACTGCGCTCTCAGAATGCTGGGTTCCTTGTGGTTCCTATAGTTTCCAAAAGTAGATTGGGAGCCAGGGCTTTTTTTGTGGGCAAGTTTTTCCTCACTTGAACTGAGGGTCTAAGGACAGAGGTTGTCACTCCATGTACAGATTGTAAAACCCTCCGAGACAAATGTATTTTGTAACTTCGGGCTATACAAATAAAATTTGATTTGATTTGAAACAGGGATGTTTGTCCCTGTACACTCAATTCCAACAAAACATATGATTAATTATCAAGATCTGACCCTAAACTAAGGTAAATTGAGGTACCTAGCAATTGTATTTTGGCAATGTTCAATGGATATTGTAGACATAAACCAATTTGCAAGATTCCCTGTTACCAATGATAAAAAAAAATAATGTGATGGATAAATCAACTCAACTTTAGTTTTATTAGTTATACACCATCATATATGACAGTATGCTAATGTCTTCCCTGTAAGTAGGGACATTTTATGTGGCTCATACAGGTTCCATCCAGTAGTTAAACCTCTTATCATTTAGCAAGTTTGATGGAATTTTCAAAGTATCAAGCATATGTCATGAGGTCATAGTAGGGATAGTGTTAAATCTTATATTGTTATGGGGACACTGAGATACAGAACAGATATACTGTATGTTTATGAAAGCAGGCATCATTATGATCATTACCATGGTACCCGAGGTCAGAGGATAGGGCTATTTCAATCCTGAGACATAACAGATAGGTAAATAACGTAGAAGCCTCTACAGAATTAGATAACAATGTCTGGCCACTATGAAACAGGTTTTCTTGTTTGTAGACCAAGGACCACTTGGTAAATAGTTTGTACTAGAGATGCATTAACTATGATCATATAGAGATGTTCCCCACCACTGGCCTAAACCATTTTTTGTTCAATAAATTTCTACCTTGACATCCGAGGCTCATCGTCAGGACTCTGGGGTGGAGTAACCAGCTGTTCATAATTAGTATATATAATAATGATTTGATTTAAATCATTTTAATGTGCTTTTACCTAAATGAGTATTTATCAAACCAATTTTGCTTTTTTCTTTCTTATTTCTGTTCCACTTGAGAGTGGCTGAGTCATGTGCCCTACCTAGTGGTTTAATTCAGTATTACAGATGTGGTATGGTCTTTGAAAGGTAAATAACGTTGAAACCTCTACAGAATTAGATAACAATGTCTGGCCACTATCAAACAGGTTTTCTTGTTTGTAGACCAAGGACCAGTTGGTAAATAGTTTGTACTAGAGATGCATTAACTATGATCATATCCTAGACATAGAGTAGTTGTGGCACTATTCTAAGGGCATGTAGACTAGACAGAGATGACAGCTTCTTCAGAATTGCAGTAGCATCATGACATGACAATTGTAATGATAAATCCTCTCTTCTCCTTGGCCATGCTTCAATAAAACTTTCGGCATACGACATCTTGGACTTGTGTGAACTTTATCTCCACTGACTGAACTGACCGTCGATGAATAAAATTCTCGACAACAGTGAGAATTCATCATTCAGCAACTGTCAGTAAATGGTTGAAATAACCAAGTTGTGCCCTTCAGCACAGAGTGATACTGGGCAGTATACTGGGCAGTACTCTATTTCCTTCACTTTTACATTGATTTTTCTCTTGGGCACAATGATTTTTTGCATTACGTTAAGTTTAGTATGCATTAGTTGTACTTCTTCAAATCCTCCCTCATACAACTTTGTGTCTTTCTTACATCCACATATTAGGATTTGTAATCTATTCGTTACTTTGAAGAGTCATCAGCCTAAGTCTTTATAGCAAATAGATGTTGTAGTCCCGTGATGTTCCCTACTTAGTACTCCCGTACTCAGTGACAGCCCTGTCTGTGCTGGTTGATTCTTTGCTTGTATGCCTGTATGTCTGGGTCTGTTTGTCGATGATGGATTTTGTCACTATGGCTGCTAGAACTGTTCTAACACTGAAGTGCCACATCCAGTTGCACTTTGTGAAACATAGCAGAAGTACAACGCCTCACACTCATTTCAGTAAACAGAAACCCTTCATTTCTTAGGAAAGCTTTTATTGTGAAACATTATGTTCCACTGTGGTGTGGCTATGTCATGTCTGATTTGGTAGTCCGATTTGGTATTACCAGTCAGGTCAAACTGGTTTATCAACCTTACTCTGTTCACCCTCAGCCTCCTCTAAATGCACTGAACGGGCTCTGCTCTAGTAATGACAAAAATAAGAAGTGGTTTAAGCATTTTTCAGCCCTCATTCGGGGTTATTAAACAGACACTAGAAATTTCTGCATTTGAAGTTTCATTTTTATTTTACTACATTTAAAAAAGAGGAAATGTTAAGAATGGAATGAAAAAGGTTTTTCACATCATTTTTTGTAACTGATTGACATTTATTCAAAGGTTTTTGTGATAGTGCAGGTTTTTAAACTGATATCCCACACCTGTTGTGAAAATGCACAGATTATACACTGACATCATTATTAAGAACATAATAATTTCATAACATGGTTTTTATGAACTAATTAGCATATTGATGCCTAATATAAATGTGTTATTACTGAGAACCTTTTCTACCAAATACAATACAACACCTTATTACCATAATATTAATCAACTTCAGTTATAAAATAACCATATAGAATAATAGGTGTCTACATACAAGAGACAAACACAAGAACATTTAAAATTATTTCTAATGATAAGTGTGCAATAATACCTTGGAAACTAACTTTAGAATGATGGTAATGTCTTTTTGGACTTAAACAACATTGAAAAGAACTTCTTTATCTCTTTTGACTGTACACCATAAATTATAGGGTTAATGCTGCCAGGAATGATGTGAAATAAAATGGTACAGAGTTTTCTGTAGTCTGAGTACTGAGGGAAGCGATGAAGAGTAATGACAGACATTCCATTGAACACCATAATCAGATAAACAACCAGATGAGTGCTGCAGGTCTTCAAGGCTTTACTGTTCAAAGACTTGTTTTTACTGGTCAGACAGACTACTGTAATCTTAGTATAGGTGAGAACTATGGTGCCTATAGAAGATGTTAACAGGACCACAGTGAAAGTGAGGCCATAGACATTATTAATAAACACACTCTCACAGGAGAGCTTAAACAAGGAGGCATTGTCACAGTAAGGATTTGTGATCATAGTCCTGCATCGGTTCAGCCGTACAGTCAGACCGAGTAGAATTCCAACCAAAACAAAGGCCACTCCCCAGGCAGAAACTATTAGCTTCATTACCATCTTGTTGGTCATTATGGCAGTATAGTGCAGGGGATTGCAGATGGCCACATACCTATCAAAAGCCATAATCATGAGCACAGTGTGTGAAGTAGTACCAAACATGTGTGTGGTAAAAGCTTGAACCACGCATTCATAATAACTTATGAGACGCTCAGAGGGAGGCCGCAGAATGTCTACAAGCAAACGAGGCAACAAGATAGAGTTTCCAAGTATGTCATTGATTGGCAGGTTGCAAAAAAGGAGATACATAGGCTGATGAAGGTTCTTGTCAATGAAAACTAGAGCAGCAATGCCCACATTTGCAACCATTATAAACAGGTAGGAGAAAAAGAAAAAAAGAAAAACAGGATAGATAGACTCCTTGGAGACATTTAACCCCTCAAGCTGGAGTGTAAAGCTATTGTAGGTGTAATTTTCCATCAACCTGAAAGAACAAAACTGATGTTTAGATCACAACATGAAATCAATGCATCAGTTCAGTTTCTCAGATAATTATACTGAACTGAAAAGTAAGCTTTTTCTAATAAAATTCATTTAATCTTAGTATACTATTTTTACACATTTCGCCCTCCCTGGGAAAATTTAATTTCCTTACTGATAATCACAAAAGTATCAATCCAGCAGGTTCCACAAACCATTAAAGTAAAGCAATGAAGACTTAAGAGGTAATGAAATAGCTTCATGTAGATCAGTATTACCTACTTTTAGTAATCAACGTGCTCAAAGCTGAACATCCACCAGAGATGTCCTCTGTGGCAGTGTTTTATAGATGTGATTTTATCTTCAAGGGAATCAGTTCTTATTACCTCAGACAGAGTGTGGCGCAACATTAATCATTATGATCATCAACTGTGAACAAGCCGTAAAATACAACCTTTAGTTTAGTTAAAAGTAAAGTTTGTCCCCATTCACCCTCAATTCCAACAACACCTATGACTAACTGTCAAGAACCAAGACTAAACTTATGGTATTCAGCAATTGTATTTAGGCAGTGTTCAATAGATACTGTATATATACACTAATTTGAGACCGTTGATCTTAACATCCTATTAAATTGACTTGAAAACTGGGTTGGCCTCTCAGGGATGGCTTTAAAATGGTTTAGGTCATATATGACTGAAGGGGACTTCTTTGTATCCCTGGATGACTTCTCTTTGAATACAAATGGCATAACCTGTGGATTCCCACAAGGTTCCATTTTAGATCTTATTAGTGTCTCTTAATCTTCTGCGTGTTTCTTCTTAGTTCTCTTCTTATTATTCATCTTCCGCCCTTTTTCGGCATTTAATGCGGCCCACAGCGGTGAGAGGACCCCAACAAATTATATATCAAAACGTGCGTCTTGATCCTGAATCCCGTGCTATTACTTTTCTAAGAGAAAAATTTCGTATTGAAATGCATGGGAAAGCCCGAAAAAAAAAAAATTTTCAACAGACATTTTCAACAGTGAACTGCTCTGGCATACTTTCACCGAGAGACTTCATTTAAACTTCAAAATGTAGGTACTCTTGCCTTCTCTTCAGTGATTTACTTCATTTATCGACAGCTTTCACCGTTTTTAAACTATCAAGGCTTAAAGTTGAGCAGGTTTTTACTCAAATTTCTGGGTTTATAATGGGTGTGTATTGCGTGGAATGTTTGCGCTAGAGTGGATGACATCATCAGCTAGAGTGAGGAGGAGAGAAAAAAATCAGTGAAAAAATAAAACGTATTCGACTACCCTGGCCTCAAATTTCACACTACAGACATAATTTATACATAGAAACGTAGGAAAATTTGTCTTCTCACTCACATCCGTCTGCTAAAGCTGTCAGCTTTATAGTTTTGGCGTAACACACAAAGATGCGCCAGCAACGCCCATCCACAGCCTCATAGACTGCCATGTTAAAAAGGCGGGAAAATTTCTGGAGGAAAGCAGAAGTAACGCTTCTTTGAATCGCGATTAAGGTCACATTTCTTCATTTTATCGACACAAAATAACTATGTAGACGTTCAGGAAGGGCTCAGCGTGCTCCCAGTGATTTCGGTTCAATGATTGGAAATACGGTTTGGCCAGAAATCCTTCCTGTTCGAGGGGTGGTCTCAGCATTTTCTCTCTCTCTCGCTCTCTCTCTCTGTCAGCATTTCCAACTCACACTCCAACTGACCACAGGTGCAGTAACTGCTCTGCTGATTAGGGCCGGCAGGCAGAAGCCCGGTGGCGGCCATTTTAGTAGTTTTTGGCACTTAATTTGAACTTGTCTGTCTAAAATGACAGGCAGAAACAGCAGAGCAGTAAAGAGATGTAAAGACATGATAATTGCTAACATTAGCCACTAAGAATTAAATACATGTTATTTGCTAACATGCTAATGATAATTGCTAGCGCATCAGCGCTAGCAATTAGCATTAGCCACTAGGAATTAAATACATGCTCATGCTAATGCTAACATACTAATGCTAATTGCTACCGCATCAGTGCTAGCAATTATGATTAGCCACTAAGAATTAAATACATGCTAATGCTAACATGCTAATGCTAATGGCTAGTGCGTCAGCGGCAACAGCCCACTCGGCACTCTCAAAATTTCCGCGGGAATTTTCTAGTTCTCTTTAGTATTCATATGTTGGTGGTGAAATCATCAGAAACCATATTGTTGAATTTCACAGTTATCCTGATGACACACAATTATATATTTCTGTATCTTCTCATGAACTCAACCCAGTTGTTAACTTACTACATTGCTTAGATGAAATAAATGACTCGATGGCAAAAAAGAATCTCCAACTCAATCAGGATACAAGCAAGATAATAATTTTTGGGCCTAAGTCACAGAGAGACCACCTGTCAAAGCATCTTTGGTCCCTTGCTCTTCACACGAAGGACCAGGTCAAAAACCTGGGAGTTACCCTAGATCCTGACCTCATGTCAGAAATGTAACCAAAATGCGGAATCTCTCTAAAGTCAGATAATTCCTTACTTGGGCTGACACAGAACAATTAATTCATGCTTTTATCACCTCAAGGCTTGACTATTGTGAAGCTCTCCTGTTTGGTTATCCTAAAAACACCCACGCTTACAGCTTGTACAGAACTCTGCAGCCAGAGTACTTACAAAGACCTGACAGAGAGCACATATAACTTCCGTTTTAAAATCTTTGCTTTGAGAAATGATTTCAAGATTCTCTTATTAGTTCTTAAACTGCTGAATGGCCTGGCACCGGCCTATCTTTTAGATATGCTATATAGGTACAGTACTTACTAGTGTCACGATGCTGGTACTGGCAAGGAGAACCCAAAAGCAAGACTCAGAGGCAGACAAGTTTGAGGGAAAATCCGTTTAGTCAGTTGCAGGTACAGGCAGAGTCGAAACCAGAAGATCAGAAAGGCAAACAAATCTGACAAGGGGCAGGCAGGAATCCAAAGTACAAAACAGGCAAAACAGGGTCAGAACGAGAAGACAAATCGGGAATCGCTGGAGAGCTTGGCAACAACAACACAAGACAATCTGGCAGGGATGAAGTGGAAATGGACCAGTATATATATGCTGAGGGGCTGATGAGCAAATGGACTGCAGGTGAGGGAAATGAGCTGATAGAAAGGTGGGATCTGAAATGACAGGAGAGTTAGTAGAGACATGGAACCAATTAAAACAAACAGTGTAACTATGTTACAACTAGGGGTGCAACGATACACAGAATTCATGGTTCGGTTCGATACTTTTTCAATACAAAAAAGAGAAATTTCCATGCCTTTTTTAACTTGTAGTTTATTGAAACGACCAACATTTGTTTCAACTCAAAAGTACAGTTTTTAAATTACACTAAATGTATCTGGTGCAGCTATACCTGCCTCGTTTTCTGCTGTGCATACTTAGAAGTTAGAACCTTATAAAACAAAAACAGCATAACCTCCTTTCATATTGAACAGAGATGGGACAGTATCTGACAGTAATAATCCAAGCTGTCAGGATGCATTCCCCCTGCTGTAAATGGACAAATATAGTGGTTAGCCTGAAAATCACAGGACTTATCTGTTGTGGGAAAAGAAGTCAGCAGTATGAATTTGAAAGATGTGTGAGCCTTCTTTCATATTGAACAGAGGGGGAACAGTATCTAACAGTAATATTCCAAGCTGTCAGGATGTGCTTTATTGCTATAATGGAGCTGGATTTAAGACAAATATGATAAGATAGCGATTTATATTTAGCCTATAAATGAATGAGCACACTTTCTTCCAAAAGTCCATAATATTCCAAAAGAAAAGTCTCTCACAAATATAATATTTTTTATTGATAGAAATAACAGTAGTTTGTTGTGTTAATAAAGACAAAAACACAAACATATGTGCTGTTGACCCAGTTTAAAAATATACCTAGACAGTCATGAAATTTGGATATCACTTCTACAATACATCTTCAGATAAAACTCACTAAAAAAGTCAGTTTTTAACTTTATGCTGCGGCCACACCGAAGAGCGGTGAAAAGCGTCCTGCAGCGAGTTGACATGCAATCTGTATATAAACTCTTGGCGCTCGCTTCTGAAACGCTCCGGTGGGGTTAGGCGGAGTAGTCGAGCGCAGATCCACTGAGGTTTCAGCACAGAGCGCATCGTCAAGTTGATAAAATAAATCTAAAATTGCGTATTGTTCGATTCATAGTGTGTACCGAACCAAGACCACTGTATCGAACGGTTAAATACAAATACACGTATTGTTGCACCCCTAGTACTTACCTAGCAGATCCCTCACATCTTCGGCAGCTGGACTCTTGGTCGTGTCAAGGACCTCCACAAAAACATACAGGGAGTTCGTCTTTAGTTACTGTGGCCTCCATCTCTGGAACAATCTGCCTGTGGATCTGAGGGACTGTACCTCTGTAGACATACAGACGTATCTATTTAGCCTTGCTTTTATTTTAGAAACCTTACCATTCACTACCTAGCTAAGGTCGTGTACCTAAGTCTTGATCATCCTCTCTTTTACTTTTTTATCAACTGTGTTCATTCACCAATAAACCAATAGGTTTAAATTTACATTGAACATTTTATAAGTTTTATTGCTGTAGTTTTGCTGAATTGGTCTTTAATTTTTAAGCAATTCTTCTTGAACTTTTTCATTTTTTGTTTATTATAACATTTTATAATTTTATGACCTAATTGTATTTATGTATTATCTATTTTGCTAGATTCTAGTCATTGTTGTCTATTCATGTTTTTTATTTGCTCTGTAACGCACCTTGGGCTGCATGTTTGCATAAAAGTTGCTAAATAAATAAAGTTTTAGTCTTAAGTTTAATTTGCAAGATATCCTGTTACCGATTATAAACAAATAATGCGATAGATAAATCTGCACTATATCCAACTTAATATTCTTATTTCATTATCTATACACCCTCAAAAGTGTCATTATGCTAATATCTGTCCTGTTGATGTGATATTTTTATGTAACTGATACAGGTTCTATCTGGTATTTATATCTCCTATTATTTAGCAAGAAGTCATCATTCACCAACTGTCATTACACGACTGAGGACAGAATACAAGGCAAGGTTACTGACATTATATCAGGTTACATTTACAGGAAGCGACCTGAGGAGATGTGCAACTAAACGCAATAGACCTTTTTCACAGTAGCCATTTTTGGCATGATATAGTAGGGTCAATACAGATATTTCCAATGATAAGTAAAGCTGTTCCAGAGCCTTTCCAGTGAACCAATAAATAGAACAAATAGAATAGAATGAAACCTAAACTAATATCACTGGTAACATCTGTTTTTAACCTAATATTTAATGTCAAAATGGCTGCTGTGAAAAAGGTCTATAATGTTTTCACAGTAAAAGTCCAGTTTTAATCACGCCTAATTAATGAATTCATCTGTGGACTCCCATTTGTTCCAACACTAACATCTAGCTTGACAATAATGACAGTTGTTCTTAATAATCACCATGTAACTTTAAAAAGGCCTTCCTCTGCTTTCCCTTCCCAACTCAACTAGGCACTGGCTCCATCCACCCAGTGTTATGGAGAATTTTATTCACAACACAATCAGTTCAGTCAGTGATGATGTCTTATGCTGAAAGGTTTATTGAAGATTGATCAAGGAGAATGGAGAATTTATCAATACACTTGCCATGACATGATACCAGCTGAGTTCTGAAAAACCTGTCCTTTCTGGCTCGTTTATATGCCATCAGAATAGTGCCACAAATACTCAATCCATCTCTAGTATTAGGTATTTTCCAATAGGTCATTGTTCTACAAAAAAGGAAATGTTTAACCTTAGTGGCCTGACATTAATACCTAACTTTGCCAAGGCTCCTGTGCTATTTACCTATCTATTATGTCTAGGGATTGGGACAGCCCTATCCTCTGACCTTGGTTACAATAGTAATGATCAGAATGGTGCCTGCTTTCCTAAACACAAACATACAACTGCTTTGTATCTCAATGAGAAGTAATCAGTGTCCCCATAATAATCTCAGATTTAACACTATCCCTACTGTGACCTCAAAACATATGCTTGATACCGTGTAACCACCATTTGTGGCATGCTAGACTAGAAAATTCTTTCACACCTGGGAGCCTGTATATGATTTTGGTTGCATTTATTATTTATGTTATGGGTAGTTTTAGCTTATATATATATATATATAAAATTATTATTATTATTATTATTTTTTTATTGTCATGGTGGCAAAATCTTCTTGGGCTTAAATAGCTTTGACAAGAATTTCCGTATCTCTTTTGACTGCACACCATAAAAAATGGGGTTGAGGCTCCCAGGGACAATATGAAACAAAATGCTACAGAGTTTTCTATAATCTGAGTACTGAGGAAAGCGATGAAGAGCAATCAGTAATACACCACTAAACATCATGATCAGATATACAACCAGATGAGTGCTGCAGGTCTTCAAGGCTTTACTGTTCAAAGACTTGTTTTTACTGGTCAGACAGACTACTGTAATCTTAGTATAGGTGAGAACCATGGTGCCTATAGAAGATGTTAACAGGACCACAGTAAAAGTGAGGCCATAGACATTATTAATAAACACACTCTCACAGGAAAGCTTAAACAGCCCGGCATTGTCACAGTAAGGACTTTCGATAAAAGTCCTGCAACGGTTCAGCCGTATTGTCAGTCCAAGAAGAATCACAACCAAAACAAAGGCCACTCCCCAGGCAGAAATTGTCAGCTTCATCACCATTTTGTTGGTCATTATGGCAGCATAGCGCAGGGGATAGCAGATAGCCACATATCTGTCAAAGGCCATAATCATGAGCACAGTGTGTGAAGTAGTACCAAACATGTGTGAAGTAAAAGCTTGAACCACACATTCATAATAACTGATGAGGCGCTCAGAGGGTGGCCGTAACATGTCTGCAAGCAAACGTGGCACCATGATAGAGTTTCCAAGTATGTCATTGATTGGCAGATTGCAAAAAAGGAGATACATAGGTTGGTGAAGGTTTTTGTCAATGAAAACTAGAACAGCAATGCCCACATTTACAACCATTATAAACAGGTAGGAGAAAAAGAAAAAAAGGAAAGGGAAAATAGAATCATTTGAGACAATCAACCCCTCCAGCCGGAGTGTGAAGCTGTTGTAGGTGTAGTTTTCCATCAACCTGCAAGAAAATAAAACAAACTTTAAATATCAAAACATTGGTCTAATTCACACATGAAATTTCTAGATAATCATAAATCATTTCAAACAATCAATCAAGAGATGACACTGATTGTACAACTAAACACAACAGAAACTTCATTCTGCAGCTAATGCAGTATGTTGACAGTATGCAGACTCAAACTTGGTAATGCCTACTTTGACCATCTGATATCGGCTGTCTCTTGTTTTTTCTAGTTCCTTGCTGGCAATACCCACCAGCACCTAACAAGATGTTCTCTGTTGTATTCTTTTATAGGTATGATTTCAACTTAAGGGATTTCAATATCTTTACCCTGGATCATGTCTGATGCAACATTAAGTCATTTTATAATGGCAATCACAGCTGAAACAAGCAGAAAAAAACCCAACTTGTAGCTCTAAGACAGGAAAGAGTAATGTTTATGTCACTAAGTGGTTGTTAGTTTTAAGTACATCCTATTCATTGGAATGAGAAAACAAACAAAACAGGACAGAAACAGGACAGAAAATATGTGAAATTATTTGGAATATAAAATGGAAAGCAATAAAAATTTTTTTAAAAATGCAATGAATACAAAAATAGTTGAAACTAGGAGAAAAATAAAAGAGCAATGATCAAACAAAAATACTATATACTAAAATACTATAATAATAATAATAATAAGGCAGACAAACAGTCCCACCAGGATTTCACGATTTTTTTGTGATTTTTGCGATCAAAATGACTGATTTTGCAGCGGCATTTTCTCATTTTTTGTGAAGAATTTTGCGCCCCTTTTTTGTTGTTTTCTTTATTTTTAAACCGCATCAAAAAGTCTAAACAGGCTTAATAAGACAAAAACAAGGCAGACAGATTGAGAAACACTGTTTCCTTTTTATTTTCTGTAAGAATCTTAACATTAGTACTGGAGTGTAAAAACGCATTTACCCCAGTACTGAGTGAGGCGAGATAATTAACCAAAACAAACAATCAAAATGGTTAGCAGTCACCCATATGCACAATGCACAGGTGATTCCAACGTTCAATGATATAATCTGTACGTACTGTATAGTTGACTTTCGGCGATGGTTGAGGACTTTGTTACACGGGCTACAAAATAGTTTTCCTCCGCTTGCATGTAAAATTGCCGGATATTGTTTTGCTCGGTCATTTGCCGATATATATGACGGCAGGTGGAACTTGTTAGTAGTCGCCATCACTAACTAACATTCCCACGGCGGTGTGAAAGTGGATGCGCGTGCACGTGTCAAACAGGTGGTGTGAAAGACACGTCTATGGCAGAGCCGTTTATTTGATCTATGGTGGAAAACATATGTGTCGTGGGGAAGGGGCGGCATGTTGGGTTATTTTGCAATAATTGTGCGACATAGTAGGAAATATGCAGCCTCGCGAAAATATGCGGCATATTGCTGATTACGCGGTACACCACGCGATCGCAAAATCGCGAAAAACTGGAGGGACTGGACAAATCTCTTTAGAGAACAGTAGATCATTTGTAGAAGTTAATTTATTTGTGGACATTTCATTGTCACCTGTCTTTGTCACCAGTCTTCATGTTTTTGTTTAACATTAAATCAAAAGTGGGGGGCAACTGTGGTGCAGTGATTAGCACTGGAGGTTCCTCGTTTGAACCTCGGCTGGGTCCTTCCCTGGTGGAGTTTGCATGTTTTCCCTGTGTAATAATAAATAATAGTAATACATTTTATTTATAAGCACTTTTCTGAATACTCAAAGGGACTTTACATAAAAAACATCAAAGCATCCAAAACAACATAAAACAGTACACTAAAAACACATTATACAGCTACATAGAAGGCTCTGTCGCCCAGGTTTGGTGCTTGATCCTGGGTAGTGGAGTCAGGAGGTTAACGGAGGCTGCGGGGGATGGATTGTGGCAATGGAGCAAGTCATTGAGATAGGAAGAGACCTGGTTGTGGAGGGCTTTGTGTGTGAGGAGGAGGATTTTCAACTGGATGCACTGTGTACTCCGGGTACTCTGGTTTCCTTCCACAGTCCAAAGACATGCAGGCTAATTGGTGACTCTACTGTAAATTGCCCATAGGTGTAAATCTGAGTCTGAATGGTTGTTTGTCTCATGTGCTCCATGATAAACTGGCAACTTCAAGGAATCAAGGAACCATATGATGTAGTTAGCTAGTTGAGACGGGAGCAAAAACTATTAAAAGACTTCTTTGCTATTCTTTGCCTTTTTTCATTGCAGCTTTGTCAGTTTCGCTGTATCACACACACCAGATGTTAAACCACACACCAAGCTACAAGTTGTTCCTCATAGGGTGCTGAGTGGACAGAACTACTATGGTTCGGATACATAAGATGGATTCTTGTGTGATCTTGTGAATCCAGCTGCCTTTCAAAGTGAGCAGTCCTTGCTGCATAGATCCATAATGGACTTGAACCAGCCACCCTCCGATTCACAAGTGAAGTCCCTATGGACTGAGCAACTCTTTATGTTCATAAATTTGCAAATGAATCTTATGACGGCAAAACCTTTTTGGACACAAATAACTTAGACAAAAAATTACGTATCTCTTTGGACTGCACACCATAAATAATGGGGTTGAGGCTGCCAGGAATGATATGATACAAAATCCCAGCAAGTTTTCTGGAATCTGAGTACTGTGGGAAGCGATGCAGAGTAATGACAGCCATTCCACTAAGCAACATAATCAGATACACAGCAAGGTGTGTGCTGCAGGTCTTCAAGGCTTTACTGTTCAAAGACTTGTTCTTACCAGTGAGACAGACTACTGTAATCTTAGTATATGTAAGAACCATGCTGCCGATAGAAGCTGTGAACAGGACCACAGTAAAAGTGAGTCCATAGATATTATTTATAAACACATTCTCACAGGAGAGTTTAAACAATGCAGCATTGTCACAGTGAGGGCTTCTTATAAGCGTCCTGCATCGGTTCAGCCGTATGGTCAGGCCAAGAAGAATCCCAACCAAAACAAAGGCCACTCCCCAGGCAGAAACTGTGAGCTTCATCACCATCTTGTTGGTCATCATGGCAGCATAGCGCAGGGGATTGCAGATGGCCACATATCTGTCAAAGGCCATAATCATGAGCACAGTGTGAGCAGAGGTACTGAACATATGTATGGTGAAAGCTTGAACCACACATTCATAATAACTTATGAGGCGCTCAGAGGGAGGCCGCAACAAATCTAATAGTAAACGGGGCACCACGATAGAGTTTCCAAGTATGTCATTGACTGACAAGTTGCAAAAAAGGAGATACATAGGCTGGTGAAGGTTCTTGTCAGTAAAAACCAGAACAGCAATGCCTACATTTGCAACAATTATAAACAAATAGGAAAAAAGGAGGAAAAGAAACACAGGGTATTTAGACTCCTTTGAGACATTTAACCCCTCCAGTTGTAATGTGAAGCTGTTGTAGGTGTAGTTTTCCATCAACCTGAAAGAACAAAACAATGCTGTAAATCCAGGTATTAAAGATTATGCTGCAGTACTAGTGTACAACTAACCACAACAGAAACTCTGAGCTTTTATCAGTTATATGTGTACTGTATATATCCCAAAATTGCTATTTTTGGTGTGGTTTGTTAATTTCACGGCAAGGAGGACAATGTTCAAGTTCATTCTAAGTATTAACACTGGAAGCTAAAGAAGTTAGTAGTCTATACATAGATCTAAGACATGTATCCCAGAATGGGGACTAAATTGTTCTTTTGTTGTTTGCCGTGAAAGTATTAATAATCAAAGCTAAAGAAGTAAATGTTTTAAATATATTTTGACTTTGATCAGGAATTATTATAAGATAAAGTAAAAATGATCAATGATCAGATCAATTTCTGAGAATGTGATGATTATACAACTGAACTGAAAATGTCAGCTTTCCAAGATTATAAAGAATTGTAATGTCCATTGTTTTGGGAAAGTACAACTTATTTTATGTAAATATTTCTATATCCCAGGTCCAACAAATCATTAAAGCATTTAAAGCAGAGGTTGAACAAGTAAATATTCTTTACATATGCATGTTTTGCTTTCAGTTAGACATTGAGAATAAAGAAACTTTCTTGTACATCAGTGATACCTTTTTTGAGCGTCTCTGGTTTGGCTTCTCTGTCTTGTCTCGCCTCGGTCATTACTGGTAATATCCACCATCTCCTCTTTTGCAATCTTTATAGACTTGATTTTATCTTTAGGGAAATCACATCATTATGTCAGATAATATGTGATGCAACTGTCAACAAGCTATAGTATACAAGATTTAGACAAGAAAGTGTGATGTATATGTCACCTTGGTAACCCTTCCTTTCACCATAACTTCTCACATGTTTTTGTCCAACCCTATGCTTCAAACTAGGATACTGTAGATACCTATCGAGTGTCAGTTAGGAACAGGTGGCAGCTCAATAGTACTGGCCAGTGACAAGGCCAATGTGCTGCAGAGCTGAGACTGCTCCAGCTGGGCCACTGGATAGCTGAGGCGATGGGTTTTTGTGGTGACGGCTAGTTGATAACAGACTGGGAAGCTAGTGGCTAATGGGCTGAAGTAAAATCTGTGGACAAACCTGCTGGTGGCTAACAGGTTAGGCCCTCAGCAAGCTGGTTACTCACCTGACTGCTCTGTCTACACACCACACAAAATTAATAACTAAAAAAATAAACCAAGTCCAGACAGACTATGTTGCTATACCAATCCAAGGAAACTCCACCAAAACCAAAACTTGACACACTAGAGGACCACGCAAACTCCCCACTCATTTTAACACACATATGCAAGATTAAACTCCCCAGACTGAAAGAGCAACCAAAACCAAGCAACCAATTCAACTTTAATATTCAAAATGTCCACCAAATGCAATGTGCACCAGACATACCTTTGCATTGCTAGAGGTTGTTGAGAGTAAATTAAAAATCTTAAATTGATTAGCAGTAGAGGTGTGTGATATTGAGCACGCTGCAGTGGGTTTATTGTAGGAAATGATGGTGGTTATAAAATAAGCATTCCAGTCCCATTCTGGAGAGCTGAGTGGCGTGCAGAAGTAGGACGTATGGTGGTGACTTAATATTGCTTAGTGTGCCTTTCTGTCATTCCCTCTGTGCAGAATTCTCAGACAGCACGATGAAAATAATGTCTTAGAAATCACTGACTAAGATATCAGTTAGAAACATTTACAGTTGAACAACTATAAAAGGTTAGTGTCTTTTATGGAGTAAAGTAAATACCACTACACAAAAAAAAAAAATCAGTGACCTTTTCTATGGCTTTATCAGAAGAGTTGACTCAACTCTGTAGTTGATTTTGATGCCAGAGTTTGCAGTGGTGGATAAAATTACATTAAACATTGTTTTATTTGCATACATTTGTCTTTATACAAAGGGGGATGTTTTGCTGTTGCTTTGTTGTTTCCTATGTTTATGTGGATCACAAAATATAAATGGATCATTATACAAAGGAATAATAATAATACAATACAATACAATAACAAATTGGGCTCTACTCACTTTCTATCAAATCAGTTCACAGACAGAACCAACAAGACATGTTTTTAGTGTTTGATTTGTGATTGTGCGGTATTCTTATACTTTAGATTTCTGTATCTTTATCTGTATCCTTTGCCGCAAAACATACAGTAGTTTGCTATTAACATTCATTTATATATTGACACTAGAGTTGTCACAATACCAAAATGAGTAACCACGATACTATACCAGACAAAGTATCACGGTTCTGGGTATTATCGCGATACTGCAGCCTTTTTTTATTATTATTTTTATGAACTGCAATGTATTTGTACAAGTTATAAATACTTATTAATTACTTATAATGTCGTTTGGTGCATGATAGACATAATACTGGTGAAGTAAGAATTAGACTGAAACAAGTTTGAAACAACGAGTTTGGTTTTTTGAGCAAAATTAGTGGTGCCACTGACGATGACGCCACGGCAGACTCGCCGCTCGGGCCTGGTGCTTCTGCTATGGTGAGTGTGTTGTCTCGTGTTTGTGACTGTAAGCCGTGCGCGCGTCTGTAGAATTTCTAGTATAGTAGGAACCGTTACGATTTGGCACCGCGGGGTACTGTGGGTACCGTGGGTATCGTGCAACTCTAATTGACACTAGAGTTGCGCGATACTCTAGTTGACACTAGAGTTTCCACTACATAGCAGCCGCCTCTACTCTCCTCCCGGCTTCTCACTGCATGCTACTCCCTTGTAAACAAACCAACATGGCAACTACTGCAACCGAACTACACAGCTGCTGAATGATTGGCTGTTTGCCTGTTACTGGCGACGTCTGGGGATATGACGCCCGTCTGTTAGCTGATTGGCTGTTCGTGTGTTTTTGCCGGCAAGAACGAACTCCATGAAGACAGCTCTGCTTCGATAGAAATTCGCTTCAAAACAAACAACAAGCTAAAGTTCTGTCTCGCCCAGGCGCGCGCACGGCTTACAGTCACAAACACGAGACAACACACTCACCATGGCAGAAGCACCGGGCCCGAGCGGCGAGTCTGCTGCAGCGGCGTCAGTGGCACCACTAATTTTGCTCAAAAAACCAAACTCGTTGTTTCAAACTTGTTTCAGTCTAATTCTTATTTCACCAGTATTATGTTTATCATGCACCAAACAACATTATAAGTAATTAATAAGTATTTATAACTTGTACGAATACATTGCAGTTCATAAAAATTAGAATAATAAAAAAAAGGCCACAGTATCGCAATAATACCCGGAACCATGATACTTTGTCTGGTATAGTATCGTGGTTACTCATTTTGGTATCGTGACAACTCTAATTGACACAGTACATAACATTTAAGAAAATAAAACAGGAAATGACTAAATTATGTAAATTTATTTTTTACACAATGGCAAGCATTTTTTGGACTGAAATATTTCATATAGGAATTTTCTGATCTCTTTGGACTGCACACCATAAATAATAGGGTTGAGGCTGCCAGGGACAATAACAAATAGAATTGCAGAGAGTTTTCTGTAGTCTGTGTACTGGGGGAAGCGATGCAGAATAATGATAATCATTCCACTGATCAGCATGATCAGATAAACAACCAGATGTGTGCTGCAGGTCCTCAAGGCTTTACTGTTCAAAGACTTGTTTTTACTGGTCAGACAGACTACTGTGATTTTAGTATAGGTGAGAACCATGCTGCCTATAGAAGACGTGAGCAAGACTACAGTGAATGTGAGGCCATAGACATTATTAATGAACACACTCTCACATGAGAGTTTAAACAAGGAGGCATTGTCACAGAAAGGATTCATGATCATAGTCCTGCATCGGTTTAGCCTTATGGTCAGCCCAAGAAGAATCCCAACCAAAACAAAGGCCACTCCCCAGGCAGAAACTGTGAGCTTCATCACCATCTTGTTGGTCATTATAGAAGTATAGCGCAGGGGATTGCAAATGGCCACAAATCTATCAAAGGCCATAATCATGAGCACAGTGTGGGAAGTGGTACCAAACAACTGTGTAATGAAAGCTTGAACCACACATTCATAATAACTAATGAGACGCTCAGATGGAGGAAGCAAAATATCTGCAAGCAAACGGGGCAAAATATGAGTACTTCCAATTATGTCACTGGCTGACAGGTTGCAAAAAAGGAGATACATAGGCTGGTGAAGGTTCTTGTCAATAAAAATTAAAAACGAAATGCCGATATTCATAAACATTATAACAATGTAGGAAATTAAGAACAAGAAAAAGACAGGGTATGTGGAAGCCTTTCTGACATTTAAGCCTTCTAACTGGAGTGTGAAGCTGTTGTAGGTGTAGTTTTCCATCAACCTGAAATACAAATAACAATATTCTATGAATGTTAGGAAACTAATAAAGTATTGGCAATCTAGATGTCAGAGACACTTGGTATACTAAATGACAAGCAACAAACAAAAACAGTCCACACTAAGTCCCATAAAATAAAAATAACTAACACATGAAATAACATATCTTTATCATATCTTTGCATATATTTTGAATACTTTTAGAGATTATGAAAATGCATTTTTCATGCTTGTAATACTATAATACCTACTTTGTATGTTATCACTACAAGGAGACAGTACTCTCCAGCAACAAAGACCTGTTTTTTTATAAATGCAAGTTTAACATCAAGGGATTCAATTAGAATTAAATGTGTGATGTAACATTAAGAAATCAATGTGATGCCCACACTAACCATCAATAAGCAGCATTAATTAACATAAGTTTGAAGCAATATTGTAAAACGTTTTGACCATCAAAATAACAGCTTCATTCAAAATCATTTTTATGCTACACTAACTTGTAATAGGGTGAATGGTGGCACTCTCATTCTCACTCTGCTCACTTTATGCATGTTCTGGCACAATGCAACTTGGTTGACTTGGGTAGATCACATTCTCCCATGAGAAGTATGTAATGCTTTACAGCACAAAGTCACCACCACCTCTGATTTTGGTGAAAATGAGTCAAATCATATTTTATGGAGAAAATCATTTATTTTCCTCTGATTTCCACTGGCTGCTGAGCTTTAACACGATGTGTTGCATTGTTTCCTGATGGATAGTGAAGAAATCTACTGCAAAATGGAATGTGTATGCCTGAATACGTTACCAGTCTATAACGTATTCGGCTTATCCACAGCTAGGCAGCCTTAAAGTAACAAGTCAACCGACTGAAACACCTAACATTTGTTCCAACTCAGATTCCAAAAAAGAAGCTGTGTCAAATGTAAATGTATTCTGGAAGACACAATGACCATGATTTTACATAACAATGTGAGATGTGGAGTCATGAGACCGCAGCACACTTTTTCACTTTCTGTCAGTCCGTGGTCTGTCAGGCCCAGGTTGGAGAAGTTGGATATGTTACTGATATCTGTCTCTCTCTTTGCATGGTAGAGTCTTAACTTACAAATGTAGATATAGCGGTAACCTGTTTTTACCGACAACAGTTTTCTGAAGTGTTCCTGAGCCGACATAGTAATATCCTTTCTACAATCATGTCAGTCTTTGATACAATCCTGCCAGAAGTGTCATAGGTCTCAGGCATTCAGTGGTGGTTTTAGGCCTTGCCCCTTTCATTCTCTGAATCTTTTAATGATATTATGGATTGTGGATGAAACTTGTATTGAAACTGTATGTCAAGAAACTTTGTTTTTAATACATTACCAGTCTGTAAAGGTAGACAGTTGCATTGGTTTACTACTTGCTACCTGGCAATCCTTGGAAATGGGAAAATTTCTGGTTGAGTGAAAAATCTTTGCTGTGCAATGTTCACACATGCTGGTCATCAGAGAAAATCGGGTCTTATTTTAATGGCTCAGCATTAACTTGTTTTGTTGCTCCTAAAGTCAGCTGGCAGACTTTTTGGGCTTCAGACACTAATGTATTTACACTCTCGGTTAGCTCCTTACTAACCAGCAGAGAGCTTGAAGACTGTCAAGCGCTTGTGTTGCAGCCATAATCCTTTGTACTTTCTTCAGCAGCATGCATTGTGCTGATCTCACTGATGTTCACAGACTCATCAGGTCTGAACGTAGAGCAGAAAAGAAAGAGAAGGAGCAAAATGGCAACCTAAAGCTTTGTTGACCAGGTCAGGATGTCTGGCTACAGTCACAAGAACTTACTGTCAGGAACCAGACTAGGACACAGGACTCAGGCGCAGAGATGGTGTGAAAAACAGCAGGCTTTATTAAATGGCAGGAAGGTTCACCTCTCACAAAGTGATAAACAAACAGGGCTATGAAAACTCCTAAAACTATGACCAAGGCTATGAAAACTACGGCTCTAAGGAGAGCAAATAAACCGGCTATGAAAGTTATCAAAATAATAATCGCTCCAGTTGGAGGAAGTACTACTTAAACTATCTATGACTATGAAAAACACTGACTCAAACAAAAGACGCTCCAGCCGGAGAATAACCTAATCTAATAAAGAAAATGCTAAACTAAAAATCACTCCTGAAACTGGAGGCACACTAATCTGAGGAGGAGAAACAAAAATCACTCCTAAGGAGGAAAAACAAAATGCTGAACTGAAAATCTAGAACTAGAAAAACTCTAAACTGAACTATGAAAAATACAAAGCAAAATCACTTGTTAGAGGAACAGCGCTAAGGCGAAAACAGGTTTGAAGATAATTACTTTGGCTGTGGACTTGGGTCAAGGGCTGTAGTGGACGCACGAAATGAAACACACTGGCAACAAGACAAAGGGAGACGCAGACTATATGAACACATGGAGGTAATGGGGAACAGGTGGACACAATCGGGAATCAGGGAAGACAATCAGGCCGGTGACATATGAGGAAGGGCAAGTGACCTGAAACGAGAGGAGAGTTACCTTTCAAAATAAAACAGGAAATGACAAGACATGGAGACAGAACAAACACCGCTCTCTTCACTCGATCTCCCTGACGGATGAGTACCTGACGGGCGGCTGCCCAGATGCGGCGGCAGCGGCGGATCTGAGCCTGGACGGAGGGCACCGACGTCTCTGGTTCGTTGTCTGTGAAGACAGGTGGTTGATAGCCATAGACACACATGAAAGGGGAAAAGCCAGTAGCTGAGGTGGGCAGGGAATTATGTGCATACTTACTACTTACTCCATGTGGCTGGGTTCTGTGACACTAGACACCGGAGGCCGGTTTCCAGCTGTTGGTTGAGGCGCTCGGTCTGGCCGTTTGCCTCCGGGTGGTATCCTGAGGTCAGGCTGGCTTTGGCACCGATAAGCCGGCAGAATTCCCTCCAGAACCGGGACACAAACTGGGGCCCCCGGTCTGATACAATGTCTCTGGGAAAACCGTGAACTCTGAAGACGTGGTTGATCATGATTTCTGTCGTCTCTTTGGCCGAGGGTAGCTTAGGCAGAGCAATAAATCTAGCCGTCTTTGAGAACCTGTCCACCACAGTGAGGACAGTAGTGTTACCTTGAGATGTCGGGAGCCCCGTGACAAAGTCCAAGGAAATATCTGCCCACGGTCTGGAGGGGATGGGGAGCGGGTGCAAAAGTCCCATGCGTGAACTGGTGGAAGTCTTATTGCGGGTGCAGACCGAGCAAGCCTCCACATACTCCCAAACCTCTGGCTCCATGGACGGCCACCAGAACCTCCGGGAGATGGCGAACATGGTCCGCCGAACCCCCCGGATGGCAGCGAGGTGTGGACCCAGTGGATCACCTGTGGGCGCAACTCAACTGGGACAAACAACCGATTCTCTGGGCACCCACTAGGTGGTGGAGCCTCACCATTAGCCTGCTTAACCTCCTTTTCTATCTGCCAGGAAACCGCTCCAACCACACAGGACAGTGGAAGGATGGGTTCAGGCTCCTTGGCAGCAGGCTCGGGGTCGAAGAGTCGTGACAGGGCGTCAGGCTTGACATTCCGGGACCCCGGCCTGTAAGAGAGGGAAAAAGAAAATCTGTTTAAAAAAAAAGCGCCCGCCTGGCGAGAATTTAGTCTTTTGGCTTTTCTCATATACTCCAAGTTTTTGTGGTCAGTCCAGACAATAAACGGCAGACTGGCCCCCTCCAACCAGTGCCACCACTCCTCCAGCGCCACCTTCACAGCGAGGAGCTCACGGTTACCGACATTGTAATTTCTTTCCGCCTTGGACAGCCGCCGAGACAGGAAGGCACAAGGATGCATCTTACCATCCAGCTCGGATCTCTGAGACAGCACAGCCCCGATTCCCTCATTGGAGGCGTCCACCTCCAACACAAACTGCCGCTGAGGACCGGGCATGGTGAGGATGGGGGCCGTGGTGAAACGGCACTTGAGGTTCTGGAAGGCAGACTCTGCCTCTGTAGACCAGTGGAAGCGCACCGTGGGGGAGGTGAGTGCATGGAGCGGAGCTGCTATAGCGCTGAAGCCCCTGATAAATCGTCTGTAAAAATTTGCAAAGCCAAGGAACTGCTGGATCCTTTTGCGGCTATCAGGTGTGGGCCACTCAGCCACCGCATTAATTTTAGCCGGGTCCATCTGCACTCTTCCAGGGGCTACGATGAAGCCCAGGAAGGAGATGGTGTCGGCATGAAACTCACTTTTCTCTGCCTTGACAAACAGTTTGTGGTCTAAAAGTCTCTTCAGTACTTTGGATACGTGGACCTTGTGCGTGTCTAAGTCAGGGGAGTAGATGAGGATGTCGTCTAAATAAACATACACGAAGTGATCTAAAAAGTCCCTAAGGAAGTCATTAATCATGGCCTGAAAAACCGCTGGGGCATTAGTGAGCTCGAATGGCATCACCGAGTACTCGTAGTGGCCAGTAGGGGTGTTAAACCCGTTTTCCACTCATCTCCCTCTCTGATTCTAACCAGGTGGTAGGCGTTGTGAAGGTCTAATTTAGTGAACACCTTAGCTTGCTGAAGTTGGTCAAACAACGATGACATGAGTGGGAGAGGATATCTATTCTTGACAGTGATGTCATTTAGCGGGCTATAATCTATGCAAGGTCTTAATGACCCGTCCTTCTTCCCTACAAAAAAGAAACCTGCGGCCGCTGGAGAGGAGGAGGGACGGATGAGTCCCGCCTTCAGGGAGGTCTGGATGTAGTCTTTCATGGCTTCTCTTTCCGGCCCAGAAATCGAGTACAGGCGGCCCTTGGGGATGGTGAATCCGGGGATTAAGTCAATTGCACAATCGTATGGTCTATGTGGAGGAAGAGACATGGCTTTGGATTTATTAAATACCTCTTTGAGGTGATGATAGCAGGGAGGCACTGCACTCAGGTCCGGGTATTTAGAGTCTGCATTGGGATTAACAGAGACAAGATTAATCATTGTGCCGTCTTCCCCCAGAGTCGGTGTGTTTATGCAGCGCTCCACACAATCCTTTCCCCACCCCATGATGGAACCCGTTTTCCAATTAATGTGTGTGTTGTGACAGAGGAGCCATGGATGTCCCAGAACCAATGTATGTGTGGGTGACTTGAATAAATAAAAACTAATGTGTTCTATGTGCTTGTTGATGCGGAGCTTGAGAGGCTCTGTGATGTGTGTGATAATGGAAAGTTCATGTCCATTCAGTGCTCTGGCGTGGATGGGCTTGGCCAAAAGTTCAGCTCCGAGCCCAGTCCATCATGCTTTCATCAGCCCCTGAGTCTATGAGGGCCCCTAATGTGGTGGTGGTGGTGTGGTACGTTACCTTAACAGGCGTGAGATTACGTCATACAGGCTTTGCAGCCGCAACTCGACTCACCACGAGGTCCTCTTAGCTGGGCATTCTACGACTCGATGACCGGGCTCCCCGCAGTAAAAACAACAGCCCTCCTGCTGCTGCCGTCGTCGTCTCTCCTCCCGCGTGAGCCGTGCCCTTCCGAGCTGCATCGGTTCCCCCGCTTCGGGCTCCGGTGAGTCATGACGTCGTCCTGGTGGCGATCGCAGGTGAATCTGCCCGTCCGGCGCTTGAGTACGTGGGTACCTCTCCGTAGCCGCTGACCTGCTTCTCCGTCGGTGATTGAGCTCCCGGAGTCGATTATCGGTCCGAATGGCGAGTGTAATCAGTGAGTCCAAGTCTGAGGGCAGATCCAAAGGAACCTGAATAGTTCCTGAATAGCTGAAGACAGCCCCTTCAAGAACACATCGTATAACACTGTGGAGTTCCATCCGCTCTCCGCCGCCAGGGTGCGGAAGCGGATGGCATAATCACACACTGAGTCACTGCCCTGCCTCACCCCGCTCAACTCTCGAGCCTTTTCCCGGTCGTAAGAGACTGGATCAAAGGTCCGCAGCAGAGCAGCCTTGAAGTCTGCCAGAGAGCTGCAGAGTGGGGAGTCCTGGGCCCACTCGGCTGTGGCCCATGCTCTCGCTCTGCCAGACAGGTGAGAGATTATGAAAGCGACCTTAGATCTGTCCGTGAGAAAAGCATGAGATGAGTACTCAAAATGAATGGAGCAGTCTACGAGAAACGGTTTGCACTGACCCAACTCTCCAGAAAAGTGCTCTGTAGGCGCTAACTTAATTCCTGTCCCGATGATGGGCGCCGTTGGGGTCGGTGTGGCGGCGGCCGGAACTTCAGGAGTAGATGGGGTAACCGGAGTCTTAGCGTAAAGCTTGCGGAACTGGGTCATTAAATTACTTAAATGCAAGGCCATGGCTGATTGGAATTCTTCCTGCCTGGAGATGCAGGATTCCTGGTCCTGCAGAGCCGCTGCCACCTGCCAAGTCTCTGCTGAGTCCATTCTGGCCAGTGTGTACTCTAAGGAACCAGACTAGGACACAGGACTCAGGCGCAGAGATGGTGTGAAAAACAGCAGGCTTTATTAAATGACAGAAAGGTTCACCTCTCACAAAGTGAGAAGATAATTTGAAGATAATTACTTTGGCTGTGGACTTGGGTCAAGGGCTGTAGTGGACGCACGAAATGAAACACACTGGCAACAAGACAAAGGGAGACGGGTGGACACAATCGGGAATCAGGGAAGACAATCAGACCGGTGACACATGAGGAAGGGAAAGTGACCTGAAACAAGAGGAGAGTTACCTTTCAAAATAAAACAGGAAATGACAAGACATGGAGACAGAACAAAAACCCAGCTTAACTTCACCGCGGTGTGACACTTACCTGAGAAGAGGTGTACCTGTAGACAACAAGAAAAACACAGTTCACAGACATAGACAATATGATATGTTTCATTATTTGTTTGTAATTATGCTGTGTACTAATAATCTGTATTTACTTTAAGTAGAACTTGTACAATGAAAATGGAGTCAAACATACTTTGCTATTGACATTTATTGACATATTTACAAAGTACATAACTTTTAAAGAAAAACAATGTTTCATTGCAAAAGAGCATTCATGCAGTGTTTATGGTTTTATATGATTTATTTGAATCATTTGTTAAAAAAATTATTATTATTAATTAGTGGTATTATTTTTTTACACAATAACAAGTATTTTTTGGACTGAAATACTTTCGTATCTCTCCGGACTGCACACCATAAATAATTGAGTTGAGGGTGCCAGGGACTAAAACAAACAGAATGACAGAAAGTTTTCCGTAGTCGGAGTACTGAGGGAAACGATGCAGAATAATTATAACAAATCCACTAAACACCATGATCAGATACACAGCTAGGTGAGTGCTGCAGGTCTTCAAGGCTTTACTGTTCAAAGACTTGTTTTTACTGGTCAGACAAACCACTGCAATCTTAGTGTAAGTGAGAACCATGCTGCCTATGGAAGCCACATACAGGACTACAGTAAATGTGAGGCCATAGACATTATTAATAAACACACTCTCACAGGAGAGTTTAAACAAGGAGGCATTGTCACAGTGAGAATTCATGATCATAGTCCTGCATCGGTTCAGCCGTATGGTCAGCCCGAGAAGAATCCCAACCAAAACAAAGGCCACTCCCCAGGCAGAAACTGTGAGCTTCATCACCATCTTGTTAGTCATTATTGTTGAATAGCGTAGTGGATTGCAGATGGCCACGTATCTGTCAAAGGCCATAATCATGAGCACTGTGTGGGAAGTGGTACCAAACAACTGTGTAATGAAAGCTTGGACCACACATGCATAATAACTGATGAGACGCTCAGAGGGAGGCCGTAAAATATCTGCAAGCAAACGGGGAAACACATGAGTAGTCCCAATTATGTCACTGAGTGACAGGTTGCAAAATATGAGATACATAGGCTGGTGAAGTTTTTTGTTAATAAAAATCAGAACTGAAATGCCAATATTCATAACCATTGAAACAATGTAGAAAATTAACAACAAGAAAAAGACAGGGTACATGTAATCCTTTGTGATATTTAAGCCTTCTATCTGGAGTATGTAGCTGTTGTAGGTGTAGTTTTCCATCAACCTGAAATAAAAATAACAATATTCTTTGAATGTTAGGATACTGATAGAGTCGTAGCAATCCAGACGTCAGAGATACTTGAATTAAATGACAAGACTGGCTGCTCAACAAAGCGTGGGAAAAAAATGAAGGTTTTAGGCTTGTAATACAATAATACCTATGACTTAGGTTGATAAGCCTTTAGTTATCACTACTACCAGTCAATCCTCTCCAGCAACAATCAAGATCTATTTTTTTTTATGCAATGTTCACATCAAGGAGGTCACTTATGAGCCTTATGTGTGATGTAATATTAAGACATCAATGTGATGTCCATAGCAACCATCAAAACAAGAATGAACTTGTTTAACAGTCATACATCTCAGCCACCTCCCTCAAACTGTTTGTTACGGAGCCGCTAAAGGGACATGGAAGGAAAAAAAAAAAAGGTTGAAAAAAAAAAAAAGTACTTTTGTGAGATCTCGCAAAAGTTTAATTTAAGTTGATGTACTTCCGGGTCAGTTTAGAAACTGTAAAAAAACACAACAATGGAGCGCATTCACCCGTGGGAGAGATTCATAGAGTTTTATTTTGAGATTGGCCTCAAATATAAAGACACTAAATCAGTGCTTGCCCTTAAACACTGCGGTAATGCTATCTACACTTTAAAATCTAGTGCCCGACTACATCGGTTTGTATGGTAAAGCGTGTGAGCGGCTTCATGGTGCCTTCAAGTGCACCTCGAAAAAAACTCAGAAATCAAATAATAATCTCTTTTCTAAGATACATATGCAGATTTAGAAAAGTCATTAAATAAACAAATCAAATCAAATCAAACCTAATCTGGAAATGTTATGCAATGATGAAACACAGACAGTTTGTAGCTAAGTGGGGATTTATTTTGACATCTCAATATTTAGGAAAAGGCAGCAGTAAAGCAACAGGAAAGCCATGATAGGAGTATCTGGAGATCAGTTGTAGCCTACATGTGGCATAATAGTTGTCACATCCACTGTTGCTCTGAGTTCTGGATCTGCCACTGTCCATGGTGCTAAAACTCCACAATGTGACATCATTCCAAGTCAAGTCAGTCATCAGATTAATAGATGGTACAGTAAAAGAACTTGAAATTCACCCCAGAGGTAGCTGGGGACATGTAGAACAAGAATCAGGTGGAGTTGGCAGAAAACAATTTCATTTGCTTTTTTAATGAATTTTCTAATCTGACTATGTCACCATACATTGTGTATGATTTCAGCATGAGACTATTAGAAAATGGTGCAGTAAAAGAACTCGAAATTCACCACAGAAGTAGATGGGGACATGTAGAACAAGAATCAGGTGGAGTTGTCAGACAACAATTAGATTTGTTTATTTAATGAAACAAACAAACACCAAAAAAAAAAAAAACCCAAAACAAAAGTAGACAAAAGTCATTAATAGTACAGCCTCAGACTGAGCTAAAAGCAAGATCATAGGAGTAAGATTTTAAACTGGATTTAAAATTGTCAATAGTGGGGCAGGACTTTATGTTATGGGATAGGCTATTCCAGAGCTTGGGGGCAGCAACAGAGAAGGCACAGTCGCCTTTAGTTTTTAGGCGCAAGTGGGGGACTGAGAGGAGCTGATGTGATGATGACCTGAGAGATCTGGGGGCAGAGTAAGGAACCAAGAGATCAGAAATATATTGTGGAGCTAAGCCATTTAGGGCTTTGTAAACAAATAATAAAATCTTAAAATTAACTCTGAATTTCACTGGCAACCAGTGTAAGTGTGCCAGGATTGGGGTGATCTGGTGTCTCTTTTTTGAACCAGTTAAAAGTCTTACAGCAGCGTTTTGCACCATTTGGGTGTTTTGAGATTCATGAAAACATCATGCTGTATGGACAAACACTACGAGGCAGCCAGGCAGCCTTAAAGTAACAAGCCAGCTGACTGAAACACCTAATATTTGTTCCAACTCAGATTCCAAAAAAGAAGCTGTGTCAAATGTAAATTTATTCTGGAGGACACAATGACCATGATTTTCCGGAACAATCTGAGATGTGGACTCATGAGACCACAGCACACTTTTCCACTTTCTGTCAATCCATCTCACATGGGCCTGGGTTCAGAGAAGTTGGCCCCGTTTCTGCATGTCACTGATATTCGTCTCTCTCTTTGCATGGTAGTCTTGCAAAGGTTTTCTGAAGTGTACCTGAGCCATCATAGTAATATCCTTTCTACAATAATGTTGGTCTTTTGTAATTTTCTTTGGATAAAAGCGTCAGCTACATGACTAAATGTAAATGTAAATTTAAAATTTTGGTTTTTCATTTAGTTTCATAATAATTCTGCACACTAATAGGTAATTGTCCTCAGGAATACAGCTTGCCCAATAATCACACACACAGTGTATTTTTTTTTTTTTTACACAATAGCAAGCATTTTATCTTTGGACTGCACACCATCAATAATTGCGTTTAGGGTGCCAGGGACTGTAACAAAGAGAATGGTAGAAAGTTTTCTGTAGTCTGTGTATTGAGGGATTTCTGTAAAATATCACAGATGTCCACAGATATTCCATAACCTTCAAGAAAAAGCAGAAAATTCATTGCAAAAGAGCATTCATTCAGTGTTCGTAGTTATATTATATCTTATATACATTTATTTGATTCAGTTGTCAACAAAAATCATTTCTGACACAATGGCAAGCATTTTTTAAACTGAAATATTTCATATAAGGATTTCCTGATCTCTTTGGACTGCACACCATAAATAATGGTGTTGAGGCTGCCAGGGACAATTGTAAACAGTATGGCAGAAAGTTTTCTAAAGTCTATGTACTGAGGGAAACGATGCAGAATAATTACAATAAATCCACTGAATGACATAATTAGATACACAACCAAGTGAGTGCTGCAGGTCTTCAAGGCTTTACTGTTCAAAGACTTGTTTTTACTGGTCAGACAAACTATTGCAATCTTAGTGTAAGTGAGAACTATGCTGCCTATGGAAACCACATACAGGACTACAGTAAATGTGAGGCCATAGACATTATTAATGAACACACTCTCACAGGAGAGTTTAAACAAGGAGGCATTGTCACAGAAAGGATTCATGATCATAGTCCTGCATCGGTTCAGCCGTACAGTCAGACTGATAAGAATCCCAACCAAAACAAAGGCTGATCCCCAGGCAGAAACTGACAGCTTCATCACCATGTTGTTGGTCATTATTGTTGAATAGCGTAGTGGATAGCAGATGGCCACGTATCTGTCAAAGGCCATAATCATGAGCACAGTGTGGGAAGTGGTACCAAAAAACTGCGTGAGAAAAGCTTGGACCACACATCCATAATAACTTATGAGACGTTCAGAAGGAGGCCGCAAAATATCTGCAAGCAAACTGGGCAAAATATTTGTACATCCAATTATGTCACTGAGTGACAAGTTGCAAAATATGAAATACATAGGCTGGTGAAGGTTATTATCAGTAAAAATTAGAACTGAAATGCCGATATTCATAACCATTATCATAATGTAGGAAATTAAGAACAAGAAAAAGGCAGGGTACATCGAATGCTCTGAGATTTTTAAGCCCTCTAACTGGAGTGTGAAGCTGTTGTAGGTGTAGTTCTCCATCAACCTGAAATACAAAGAGTATTCTATGAATGAGGATCCTGATAAAGACTTGGCAATCTAGATATCAGAAATACTTTATGTACTCAATGACAAGCAACATCCAACAAACAGAAACGGAACAGAAAACAACTCTTCTATCATAACTCCACACTAAGTTCCACAAAGAAAAAAATAGCAAACAATAGCACAAAACATACAATGTGACACATCTTTACATATATTTTGAATACCTTCAGGGTGAGAAATTGCATTTTTCATGTGTGCGTAATACAATAATACCTGCTTTATGACTTAAGTTCATCAGCCTTGAGTTATCACTACAAGTACTTAGTACTTTCCAGTAGAAATTAATTTCTACTTTTAATAGATTCAATGTTCACATCAAGGGACTTAATTAGACTCCATTTAAATAATGTGTGATGTAAGACATCAATGTTATGTCCATAGCAACCAAAAATTAGCAACCATAAACTTCTTTATCATGTCTCTATCATATGTCCACTTCCCTCCATATGTATCCTTTACACACATGCAGGATTTCAATCTATTATGGTGTGTAGTGTGTTACCAATGGTTTTCTTTGTGACTGTGGTCCCAGCTGCCTTGAGATCAGTAACAAGCTCCTCTTGTGTAGTTCTGGGCTGATCCCTCAGCTTTCTCATGATTATTGATACCTCATGAAGCAAGATCTTATGTGGTGCCCCAGACCGAGGGCAATTGCTGGTTATTTTATGTTTCTTCCATTTTCGAATAATTGCATAAACAGTTGTCTCCTTCTAACCAAGCTACTTGCTGATGGTCTTGTAGTCCATTCCAGCCGTGTGCAGGTTGACAATCTTGTCCCTGATGTTCTTAGCTCTTTTTTCCCCATCGAAAATCTGTGGAGGGAGCTACTGTATAGCCTTGAGTTACCAAGCGACAGCCTCGCCTCCCAACTACAAGAAACGTCTGACCTCTGAGCTTGCCATCAAGTATTTCTCCACCAAGTACTAAGTCATGTTTTGTTAGGGGATTTTGATCCCCTAACAAACTTACTTATTTCCCTCAAGGAAATGCAAATCAATTTATAACTTTTATATAATGTGATTTTTCTGGATATTTTTTAAAAATATTCTATCTCTCACTTAAAGAATATTTAAAAAAAAAACAAAAAAAAAACCCTCACCTATGGTCATGAGCTTTGGGTAGTGACCGAAAGAATGAGATCGCGAGTACAAGCGGCCGAAATGAGCTCCCTTTGCAGGGTGGGTGGGCTCTCCCTTAGAGATAGGATAGGGTGAGAAGCTCGGCCATCCGCGGGGAGCTCGGAGTAGAGTCGCTGCTTCTCCGCATCGAGAGAAACCAGTTGAGGTGGTTCGGGCATCTAGTGAGGATTCCTCCTGGACGTCTCCCTGGTGAGGTGTCCCGGGCATGTCCCTCCGGGAGGCGGCCCCGGGGAAGACCCAGGACACGCTGGAGAGACTGTGCCTCTCGGCTGGCCTGGGAACGCCTTGGGGTTCCCCTGGAAGAGCTGGACGAAGTGGCCGGGGAGAGGGAAGTCTGGGCTTCCCTACTAAAGCTGCTGCCCCCGCGACCCGACCTAAACGGATAAGCGGAAGAAGACGACGACGATGACGACGACGACGACTATCTCTCACTTTTTAAATAAACCTACCATTAAAACAGTGGCCGTTCATTTATTTGTAAGTGGGCAAATTTAGCAAAAATCACAATCAGCAAGGGATCAAATAATTATTTCCCTAACTGTACAAGGCTTCACACTTCACTCAGAATTATTTGTTTTGTTAATAAATCACTTGTACGTATCTTGTTAATGCTGTGATCCTTGCTAGTGAATGCTTCAATCATGAGTAAGTAGGCCACACAGTAAATTTTTGAAGAGTGAGCACAGTGTGTTTTATTTAAAAAATTCACTGGATTCCCAATGCTGTTTCTGTGTCTGAGTTCTGGCTAGCTTTATCTGCTCTGTGGTTTTTCACTCATCATGATATCTGGCAACAATAGATCAGCTATGTATTCTCCACAAAACAGAACAGACAGCCATTTCTGGGATGCTTCTGAACTGCACTGCAGCTAATGGGGGAATCATGCTAATGTTGGCATCCCCCTGTTCCACTCACAGGCTACAAGGTCAGAGGTAGTAGTTAGAGATGGTAACAAGGGCAAGAAGGGAAGTCTCAAACTGCTATGCTACTGCGTGATGCCTTGGCTGACCTTGTTCATGTCCCTGTGGTCACTACAATTATTTGCAATAAGAAATAGGGCACTACTCCTCTTTTATCAACAAAGCAATAGACAGAGCCAAGATAATATGTTTCATCATTTGATTTGTGATTGTGCTGTGTACTAATACTCTGTATTTACTGCAAGTAGAGCTTTACATTTATGTAAAATGAAAATAGACATATTTTGCTATCAACATTTATTTACATATTTTCAGAATACATCACTTTTAAGCAAAACATAATGTTTCAATCTTTCAATAACATTTAAATCATTCACAAAATAAATCTATTAAATAACTATTATTTTTTTACACAAAAGCAAGCATTTTCTTTAACTGAAATACTTTCGTATCTCTTTGGACAACACATCATAAATAATTGCATTGAGGGTGCTAAGGACAGTAACAAACAGAATGGCTGTGAAATATCTGTGGATCTCAGAATATTTTTCTGCATACTTTATTCTTATTTACAGATTTACATAGTACACAAACAAAAGACATAATGATTCATTACAAAAGAGCATTCATTCAGTGTTCGTACTTTTATGTATATTATATATGTCTGAGTCAATTGTCAAGAAAAGTTATTTCTGACACAATGGCAAGCATGTTTTAGAAGTAAATATTTCATATAAGAATTTCCTGATCTCTTTGGACTGCACACCATAAATAATGGTGTTGAGGCTGCCAGGGACAATTGCAAACAGTATGGCAGAAAGTTTTCTGTAGTTGGAGTACTGAGGGAAACGATGCAGGATAATTACAACAAATCCACTGATCAACATGATCAGATACACAACTAGGTGAGTGCTGCAGGTCTTCAAGGCTTTACTGTTCAAAGACTTGTTTTTACTGGTCAGACAAACTACTGCAATCTTAGTGTAAGTGAGAACTATGCTGCCTATAGAAGCTGTGAGCAAAACAACAGTATATGTGAGACCAAAGACATTATTAATGAACACACTCTCACAGGAAAGTTTAAACAAGGAGGCATTGTCACAGTGAGAATTTGTGATCATAGTCCTGCATCGGTTCAGCCTTACGGTCAGACCGATAAGAATCCCAACGAAAAAAAAGGCCACTCCCCAGGCAGAAACTGTGAGCTTTATCACCATCTTGTTAGTCATTATGGCAGAATAGCGTAGTGGATAGCAGATGGCCACATATCTGTCAAAGGCCATAATCATGAGCACAGTGTGGGAAGTGGTACCAAAAAGCTGTGTGAGGAAAGCTTGAACCACACATTCATAATAACTGATGAGACGCTCAGAAGGAGGCCGCAAAATGTCTACAAGCAAACGGGGAAAAACACGAGTAGTCCCAATAACATCACTGAGTGACAGGTTGCAAAATATGAGATACATAGGCTGGTGCAGGTTCTTGTCAATAAAAATCAGAACTGAAATGCCAATATTCATAACCATTGAAACAATGTATAAAATTAACAACAAGAAAAAGACAGGGTAAATGTAATCCTTTGTGATATTTAAGCCTTCTATCTGGAGTATGTAGCTGTTGTAGGTGTAGTTTTCCATCAACCTGAAATAAAAATAACAATATTCTTTGAATGTTAGGATACTGATAGAGTCGTAGCAATCCAGACGTCAGAGATACTTGATGTATTAAATGACAAGAGTGGCTGCTCAACAAAGTATAGAAAAAAAGCATTTTTCATGGTTGTAATACCTACTTTACGACTTAGGTTCATTAATCTTCAGTTATAACTACAAGCAGTCAGTACTCTTCAGCAACAATGAAGTTCCTCTTTTATAAATGCAATGTTCACATCAATGAGGTCACTTATGTGCCTTATGTGTGATGTAATATCAGGACATCAATGTGATGTCCATAGCAACCATCAACAAGCAGCAATGAACTTGTTTAAGAATCATACGTCTCAGCCACCTCCCTCAAACTGTTTGTCGAGAAACTTTGTTCTTAAAATTGTTAAACTGCTATATGTTGATATTTTTTTTTACAATGTGGTGAACCTTTCTTCCCCTTTGCTTTTTACGTGGGCCCGGGTTCGGAGAAGTTGGCCCCATTTCTGGATGTCATTGATATCTGTCTCTCACTTTGCATGGTAGTCTTGCAATTGGCAACCTGTTTTTACCGACAACGGTTTTCTGAAGTGTACCTGAGCCATCATAGTAATATCCTTTCTACAATAATGTTGGTCTTTTGTAATTTGCTTTGGATAAAAGCGTCAGCTACATGACTAAATGTAAATTTAAAATTTTGGGTTTTCATTTAGTTGCATAATAATTCTGCACACTGATAGGTAATTGTCCTCAGGAATACAGCTTGCCCAATAATCACACACACAGTGTATTATTTTTTTTTACACAATAGCAAGCATTTTATCTTTGGACTGCACACCATCAATAATTGCGTTTAGGGTGCCAGGGACTGTAACAAAGAGAATGGTAGAAAGTTTTCTATAGTCTGTGTATTGAGGGATTTCTGTAAAATATCACAGATGTCACAGAAAAATCTTAAATATTTTGTTTTATTTAAATGTTCCCTAACCTTCAAGAAAAAGCAGAATAATTAATTGCGAAAGAGCATTCATTCTGTGTCTGAGTTCTGGCTAGCTTGATCTGCTCTGTGGTTTTTCACTCATCATGATATCTGGCAACAATAGATCAGCTATGTATTCTCCACGAAACAGAACGGAAAGCCATTTCTGGGATGCTTCTGAACTGCACTGCAGCTAATGGGGGAATCATGCTCATGTTGGCATCCCCCTGTTCCACTCACAGGCTACAAGGTCAGAGGTAGTAGTTAGAGATGGTAACAAGGGCAAGAAGGGAAGTCTCAAACTGCTATGCTACTGCGTGATGCCTTGGCTGACCTTGTTCATGTCCCTGTGGTCACTGCAATTATTTGCAATAAGAAATAGGGCACTACTCCTCTTTTATCAACAAAGCAATAGACAGAACCAAGATAATATGTTTCATCATTTGATTTGTGATTGTGCTGTGTACTAATACTCTGTATTTACTGCAAGTAGAGCTTTACATTTATGTAAAATGAAAATAGACATATTTTGCTATCAACATTTATTTACATATTTTCAGAATACATCACTTTTAAGCAAAACATAATGTTTCAATCTTTCAATAACATTTAAATCATTCACAAAATAAATCTATTAAATAACTATTATTTTTTTACACAAAAGCAAGCATTTTCTTTAACTGAAATACTTTCGTATCTCTTTGGACAACACATCATAAATAATTGCATTGAGGGTGCTAAGGACAGTAACAAACAGAATGGCTGTGAAATATCTGTAGATCTCAGAATATTTTTCTGGATACTTTATTCTTATTTACAGATTTACATAGTACACAAACAAAAGACATAATGATTCATTACAAAAGAGCATTCATTCAGTGTTAGTACTTTTATGTATATTATATACGTCTGAGTCAATTGTCAAGAAAAGTTATTTCTGACACAATGGCAAGCATGTTTTAGAAGTAAATATTTCATATAAGAATTTCCTGATCTCTTTGGACTGCACACCATAAATAATGGTGTTGAGGCTGCCAGGGACAATTGTAAACAGTATGGCAGAAAGTTTTCTGTAGTCGGAGTACTGAGGGAAACGATGCAGGATAATTACAACAAATCCACTGATCAACATGATCAGATACACAACTAGGTGAGTGCTGCAGGTCTTCAAGGCTTTACTGTTCAAAGACTTGTTTTTACTGGTCAGACAAACTACTGTAATCTTAGTGTAAGTGAGAACTATGCTGCCTATAGAAGCTGTGAGCAAAACAACAGTATATGTGAGACCAAAGACATTATTAATGAACACACTCTCACAGGAAAGTTTAAACAAGGAGGCATTGTCACAGTGAGAATTTGTGATCATAGTCCTGCATAGGTTCAGCCTTACGGTCAGACCAATAAGAATCCCAACGAAAAAAAAGGCCACTCCCCAGGCAGAAACTGTGAGCTTTATCACCATCTTGTTGGTCATTATGGCAGAATAGCGTAGTGGATAGCAGATGGCCACATATCTGTCAAAGGCCATAATCATGAGCACAGTGTGGGAAGTGGTACCAAAAAACTGCGTGAGGAAAGCTTGAACCACACATTCATAATAACTGATGAGACGCTCAGAAGGAGGCCGCAAAATGTCTACAAGCAAACGGGGAAAAACATGAGTAGTCCCAATAACATCACTGAGTGACAGGTTGCAAAATATGAGATACATAGGCTGGTGCAGGTTCTTGTCAATAAAAATCAGAACTGAAATGCCAATATTCATAACCATTGAAACAATGTATAAAATTAACAACAAGAAAAAGACAGGGTAAATGTAATCCTTTGTGATATTTAAACCTTCTATCTGGAGTATGTAGCTGTTGTAGGTGTAGTTTTCCATCAACCTGAAATAAAAATAACAATATTCTTTGAATGTTAGGATACTGATAGAGTCATAGCAATCCAGACGTCAGAGATACTTGAATTAAATGAGGAGTGGCTGCTCAACAAAGTATAGAAAAAAGCATTTTTCATGGTTGTAATACCTACTTTACGACTTAGGTTCATTAATCTTCAGTTATCACTACAAGCAGTCAGTACTCTTCAGCAACAATGAAGTTCCTCTTTTATGCAAATGCAATGTTCACATCAATAAGGTCACTTATGTGCCTTATGTGTGATGTAATATCAAGACATCAATGTGATGTCCATAGCAACCATCAACAAGCAGCAATGAACTTGTTTAAGAATCATACATCTCAGCCACCTCCCTCAAACTGTTTGTCGAGAAACTTTGTTCGTAAAATTGTTAAACTGCTATATGTTGATATTTTTTTTCACAAAGTGGTGAACCTTTCTTCCCCTTTGCTTGTGAATGACTTTTAAGGATGCCCCTTTCATACCCAATCATTTTACCTATGAACCTTTTTACCTGTGGAATGATTCTAACAGGTGTTTTTCAAGCATTTCACAACTTTTTACAGTTTTTTGTTACCCATGTTCCAACATTTTCGAACATGTTGCTGACATCAAATGACAACAGCAATAAAATTGTTTAAGAATCATATGTCTCATCCACTTCCATCTAAACTTAACCTTTTTATTATCTATTATTATTATCTAGGGCTCACATGAATGCAAAGGTGTTTTGAGATTCATGAAAACATGCTGTATGGACAGACACTACGAGGCAGCCACACCTAATATTTGTTCCAACTCAGATTCCAAAAAAGAAGCTGTGTCAAATGTAAATTTATTCTGGAGGACACAATGACCATGATTTTCCGGAACAATCTGAGATGTGGACTCATGAGACCACAGCACACTTTTCCACTTTCTGGCAATCCATCTCACATGGGCCCGGGTTCGGAGAAGTTGGCCCCATTTCTAGATGTCATTGATATCCGTCTCTCACTTTGCATGGTAGTCTTGCAATTGGCAACCTGTTTTTACCGACAACGGTTTTCTGAAGTGTACCTGAGCCATCATAGTAATATCCTTTCTACAATCATGTTGGTCTTTTGTAATTTGCTTTGGTTAAAAGTGTCAGCTACATGACTAAATGTAAATGTAAATTTAAAATTTTGGTTTTTCATTTAGTTGCATAATAATTCTGCACACTAATAGGTAATTGTCCTCAGGAATACAGCTTGCCCAATATGGATGGATAGCGTAGTGGATAGCAGATGTCCACATATCTGTCAAAGGCCATAATCATGAGCACAGTGTGGGAAGTGGTACCAAAAAACTGCGTGAGGAAAGCTTGGACCACACATTCATAATAACTGATGAGACGCTCAGAAGGAGGCCACAAAATATCTGCAAGCAAACGGGGCAAAATATTTGTACATCCAATTATGTCACTAAGTGACAGGTTGCAAAATATGAGATACATAGGCTGGTGCAGGTTCTTGTCAATGAAAATTAGAACTGAAATGCCGATATTCATAACTATTATAACAATGTAGGAAATGAAGATAAAGAAAAAGAAAGGGTACATGTAATCCTTTGAGATGTTGAAGCTTTCTAATTGGAGTGTGTAGCTGTTGTAGGTGTAGTTTTCCATCAACCTGAAATACAAGAACAATATTCTTTGAATGTTAGGATACTGATAAAGTTTTGGAAATTTAGATATCAGAGATACTTTATGACAAGAAACAAACAAAAACAGAAAACAGAGCAGCAAACAACTTTTCTATCATTAGTCCACACTAAGTTCACAAAGTAAAATTAGCAGCAACAACATATACAATGTGACACATATTTATGTTATAATCACACACACAGTGTATTATTTTTTTTTACACAAGAGCAAGCATTATATCTTTGGACTGCACACCATCAATAATTGCGTTTAGGGTGCCAGGGACTGTAACAAAGAGACTGGTAGAAAGTTTTCTGTAGTCTGTGTATTGAGGGATTTCTGTAAAATATCACAGATGTCACAGAAAAATCTTAAAGATATTTTGTTTTATTTATATATTCCCTAACCTTCAAGAAAAAGCAGAATAATTCATTGCAAAAGAGCATTCATTCAGTGTTCGTAGTTATATTATATCTTATATACATTTATTTGATTGACTTGTCAACAAAAATCATTTCTGACACAATGGCAAGCATTTTTTAAACTGAAATATTTCATATAAGGATTTCCTGATCTCTTTGGACTGCACACCATAAATAATGGTGTTGAGGCTGCCAGGGACAATTGTAAACAGTATGGCAGAAAAGTCTCTGTACTCTGAGTACTCAGGGAAGCGATGCAGGATAATTACAATAAATCCATTGAAAGACATAATTAGATACACAACCAAGTGAGTGCTGCAGGTCTTCAAGGCTTTACTGTTCAAAGACTTGTTTTTACTGGTCAGACAAACTACTGCAATCTTAGTGTAAGTGAGAACCATGCTACCTATAGAAGCTACGAACAGGACTACAGTAAATGTGAGGCCATAGACATTATTAATGAACACACTCTCACAGGAGAGTTTAAACAAGGAGGCATTGTCACAGTAAGGATTTGTGATCATAGTCCTGCATCGGTTCAGCCGTACAGACAGACCGATAAGAACCCCAACGAAAACAAAGGCCACTCCCCAGGCAGAAACTGACAGCTTTATCACCATCTTGTTGGTCATTATTATTGGATAGCGTAGTGGATAGCAGATGGCCACATATCTGTCAAAGGCCATAATCATGAGCACAGTGTGGGAAGTGGTACCAAAAAACTGCGTGAGGAAAGCTTGGACCAGACATGCATAATAACTGATGAGACGCTCAGAAGGAGGCCGCAAAATATCTGCAAGCAAACGGGGCAAAATATTTGTACATCCAATTATGTCACTAAGTGACAAGTTGCAAAATATGAGATACATAGGCTGGTGCAGGTTCTTGTCAATGAAAATTAGAACTGAAATGCCGATATTTATAACCATTATCACAATGTAGGAAATTAAGATAAAGAAAAAGAAAGGGTACATGTAATCCTTTGAGATGTTGAAGCTTTCTAATTGGAGTGTGTAGCTGTTGTAGGTGTAGTTTTCCATCAACCTGAAATACAAGAACAATATTCTTTGAATGTTAGGATACTGATAAAGTTTTGGAAATTTAGATATCAGAGATACTTTATGTATTCAATGACAAGCAACAAGCAAAAACAGCAAACAGAACAGCAAACAACTTTTCTATCATTAGTCCACACTAAGTTCACAAAGTAAAATTAGCAGCAACAACATATACAATGTGATACATCTTTACATGTATGCACTTTTCATGCATGTTATACAATAAAACTTACTTCATGACTTAAGTTCATCAGTCTTTAGTTATCACTACAAGTACTCCCTAGCAGCAATGAAGATCTATTTTTATAAATGCATGTTCACATTAGGGCAGTCACTTATGTGTCTTTTGCGTGATGTAACATTGAGACACCAATTTGATGTCCATAACAACCATCACTGGGCAGTAATAAACTTGTTTCAGAATCATATGTCTCACCCACTTCCCTATAAACATATCCTTTTCACACATACTAAAATATTTTCAACAATAATTTTCATATATATTATTCTATTCTAGGGCTCTGTAACGAAGAGGACTTCGTTCCCTGGAGTTTGAGATGGAGTTGGGGGAACATTGCACCATGCACTTTAACCGAGATACATGCACTTTAAGAATTGAACAGGCACTTTTGTAAAGCAGTGGCACTTTATTGGCTTTGCACACTTTGCACATGGCATATTTGCACATTTGATATACATATAGATATTTGATATTCACATAGACGGATTACCGCATGGGTAAAGTGGGCGTGTGCCCAGGGCCCCAGAGCCAATAGGGGCCCTGGTGTTTTTTTTTTTGGTTTTTTTTTGTACAATAAAAAAATTAATATGGTTTTGAAAATGTAGTATAATAATAAAATAATAATAAAATAATTTCAATGTTTTAGAAATTATAATATTAACGAGTAATGTGTGATGACACAATGACATACGTACGCCAGCCGGGGTAAGAGACGCCTGAACAGTCTTTCACTCATGGCCATAGAAGCCGAACTGGTCCGGGAGTTGGAGTTTGATGACATTATCCAGGATTTTTCATCGAAGAAGGTCAGGAAAAAGATGATGCAGTTGTACTGCTGTTTTGTGTGGTTGTAGCTGTGGCTCTTTACTGATGTTAATTCATGTTGCCTTTATTACTTTCATTTATTACTTTGATTTGTTTTATTTTAATTAAGGTGTGTTTTACTCCATAATATTGCAAGGGCTGGCTATTTGAGCTTGCTGTCTCTCCCATAATAACTCATCGTCATTGTCATTGTAACCTCATCTCTTCAACATGTCCTGGCGGATGCTACAATATGTACATGCAGCGAAGAGTGTGAGTGTGTGCTGTGAATTAACGAGTGTGTATGGACAATAAAATGTGAAGTCCCATCATTGTGTGGCCATGATACGTGCATCAGTGCTGGTATAGATGGTTCAGGGGCCGAGTGTCACATCACCATGGACAGTGGCCATTTTTTTGTGGTTGTGTGTTGCCCGGTGTTGTTATGTGTGTAATGGGAAAAGCACCTTTGCGCGCGCGCTGTTTGCGTGTGTAGGCAGGGGCTTATGGAGAGTTTGTGTCCAGGGCCCGTGGTCATGATAATCCGTCTGTGGATATTCATAATGGATTGTTTCTATATTCATTGTCCTTTTAAATCTTATTTGTGCTGGTAGGTTCTGTGATGTGATGGCCACATGGTTCCACCTGCAAAAGAGGGACATGAGATTTATTGTGCATTTTTTGGTAATTGAATGCTAAATGGACATAATGTGACTAAGCTAATATATGTTGTGCAATTGTGTGTTAGTTTATTGGGAATGGTAAAGTGTGGGAAATGGTACTAACCAGTCTCCTTTGTCTCCAGGGTGTTCGGGCAAAAGGCTTTCCCAGGTGAATGGGCACCATATTTGTAGTTCTGGGGGAATCCAAGTGGTGATTGGTGGATGGTGTATTTTATTAGTGTATATGCTAGAATTGGGATGAGGTTGTGTTTGTAAATAGATGTGCGTGTGTGTGTGTGTGTGTGTATAGTGGGAAGACTATGGGGATAACGTAAATAAATAAGAAGTGTTTCACAAAAGGAGAGCAAGTCAGCATAAGGCGCCATTTTGTGATCATTGGGGGTTGTTGCTGTATGATGTGGAGAGTGTTTGCCATGCTGTTAAACACTTAACAATAAAAGACCCGTGACACTCGACAATTCTGCCTGGTATTCTTTTGCTGTATGCTCCAGCCGTAGTTGTGGTCCGCCTAACAGGCTGACATGAATGCAGAAGTGGTTTTAGATCAATAAAAACATCACGAAGTTCGCCATGTTTCTGGCTGTTAATGATATGTTTCTCTCTTTGCATGGTAGTCTTAGCTTGCAATTGCAGATATAGTGGCAAACAGTTTTTAGCAGCAATGGTTTTCTGAAGCGTACCTGAGCTGTCATAGTAATATCCTTTCTACAATCATGTTGGTCTTTGATGCAGTCCTGCCACTGATTCCAGTTGCCGTTCATCTATGAACCATATCAACTGATACACAGATGATGACAATTATTTATTTTATTTTGTTATAACAGCTGGTATAGCATTGTAGTTTTATTCATCAAGTCATTCTAATTAAATTGCTCAATATCAGAAATCTTTTATTTTTTTTAAATTCAGACATTTGAATGCTCTGCTTTTGATTGTTGCACCACACTCATCCTGACCTGCTGGTATGAAAAGTTGATCAAGAAATATTAGTTTACATACTGTATATTGCTATTTTAAAATATTGGCTGCACATATGCCACAAAATCTGAAAATAACCAAAAAAAATTGCATTTGTAGAATGAGAGATGGTAGGTGTTTTTAATATTTTTGGCATTTAATATTGGGCAGGTGTAGTTTATTGTTTTGTTTTAAGGCTTGGGCCCGCCTACCAGAACCTACACATTAAATGCCTCTTTAGCTTCTACATGACGTAAAACCACATGTTTCATGAGCAATCAACATGTGTCATGAATGTGAAGATATTGTGGGTGCAGTGCATCGTTGGAGCCTCATGTAACATAGCGCTTATACTAGTCTCTCAACATTTCCATCAACACCTTATTACACTGAAATAATCTGATTCTTAAAATACCTGCTTTACGTACATACATTCAGAAATCTGAATGTTGTCCATCACATGACTTAACACAATAACTCCACAATATTTGTTATTGGATGTGTTGATTGATTTAACTGAAGCTAAATCAATTGTTATAATTATGACCTCACTATGATGAAAATAATACTGATAAAAGTATCAATCAGAAACATTTATATGCAGTTTCTGTAGTTAAAGAATTGCCAATAAGAGGTTAGTGTTTTCATAAACAGATGGAGTAAATATCACTGCAGAAGTAATAGTGGACTTTTGCATGGCTTTGTCAGAGGAGTTGACTCAAACAAAAACATAATGATTCATTGCAAAAGAGCATTTATTCAGTGTTCATGGTTTTATATATATTATATCTTATATACATTTCTTTGAGTCAATTGTCAAGAAAAGTTATTTCTGACACAATGGCAAGCATTTCTTTGACTGAAATATTTCATATAAGAATTTCCTGATCTCTTTGGACTGCACACCATAAATAATGGTGTTGAGGCTGCCAGGGACAATTGTAAACAGTATGGCAGAAAGTTTTCTGTAGTCGGAGTTCTGAGGGAAACGATGCAGGATAATTACAACAAATCCACTGATCAACATAATTAGATACACAACCAAGTGAGTGCTGCAGGTCTTCAAGGCTTTACTGTTCAAAGACTTGTTTTTACTGGTCAGACAAACTACTGTAATCTTAGTGTAAGTAAAAACCATGCTGCCTATAGAAGCTGTGAGCAAGACGACAGTAAATGTGAGACCATAGATATTATTAATTAACACACTCTCACAGGAGAGTTTAAACAGGGAGGGATTGTCACAGAAAGGGCTCATGATCATAGTCCTGCATCGGTTCAGCCGTACAGTCAGACCAATAAGAATCCCAACCAAAACAAAGGCTGATCCCCAGGCAAAAACTGTCAGCTTTATCACCATCTTGTTGGTCATTATTGTTGAATAGCGTAGTGGATAGCAGATGGCCACATATCTGTCAAAGGCCATAATCATGAGCACAGTGTGGGAAGTAGTACCAAAAAACTGCGTGAGGAAAGCTTGGACCACACATGCATAATAACTGATGAGACGCTCAGAAGGAGGCCGCAAAATGTCTACAAGCAAACGGGGCAAAATATTTGTACATCCAATTATGTCACTAAGTGACAGGTTGCAAAATATGAGATACATAGGTTGGTGCAGGTTCTTGTCAATAAAAATTAGAACTGAAATGCCAATATTCATAACAATTATAACAATGTAGGAAATTAAGATAAAGAAAAAGAAAGGGTACATGTAATCCTTTGAGATGTTGAAGCCTTCTAATTGGAGTGTGTAGCTGTTGTAGGTGTAGTTTTCCATCAACCTGAAATACAAAAAATAACAGTATTCTTTGAATGTTAGGATACTGATAAAGTTTTGGAAATTTAGATCAGAGATACTTTATGACAAGCAACAAACAAAAACAGAAAACAGAACAGCAAACACCTTTTCTATCATTAGTCCACACTAAGTTCACAAAGTAAAAATAGCAGCAACAACACATACAATGTGACACATCTTTACATACATTTTGAATACTTTTAGCGAGAAAAAAATGCACTTTTCATACATGTTATACAATAAAACTTACTTCATGACTTAAGTTCATCAGTCTTTAGTTATCACTACAAATACTTAGTACTCCCTAGCAGCATGTTGATCATTTTTTTTAAATGCTCACATCAGGGGAGTCACTTATGTGTCTTTTGCATGATGCAACATTAAGACACCAATGTGGTGGCCATAGCAACCATCAATGTACCTGAGCTGTCATAGTAATATCCTTTCTACAATCATGCAGTCCTGCCCCAGTGGTTATAGGTCTCAGGCATTCAATGTTGTTTTTGTATGCAGAGATTTCTCCATATTCTCTGAATCTTTTAATTTTATGGATTGTGAATGCTAAAATCCATGAATTATTTGCAACTGTGTGTCAAGAAACTTTGTTCTTTAACTGTTAAACTGCTATTTGTAATGTTTCACAAAGTGATGAACTTTTCTTCCCCTTTTCTTGTGAATGACTTTTAAAGATGCCCCTTTAATACCCAATCATCTTACCAGTGCCAATATATTGGCTGCACATACGCCACAAAATCAGAAAATAACCAAAAAAATAATTGTATTTGTAGAATGAGAGGTGGTAGATGTTTTTAATATTTTTGGCATTTAATATTGGGCAGGTGTAGTTTATTGTTTTGTTTTAAGGCTTGGGCCCGCCTACCAGATCCTACACATTAAATGCCTCTTTAGCTTCTACATGACGTAAAACCACATGTTTCATGAGCAATCAACATGTGTCATGAATGTGAAGATATTGTGGGTGCAGTGCATCGTAGGAGCCTCATGTAACATAGCGCTTATACTAGTCTCTCAACACTTCCATCAACACCTTATTACACTGAAATAATCTGAATCTTAAAATACCTGCTTTACGTACATACATTCAGAAATCTGAATGTTGTCCATCACACGACTTAACACAATAACTCCACAATATTTGTTATTGGATGTGTTGATTGATTTAACTGAAGCTAAATCAATTGTTATAATTATGACCTCACTATGATGAAAATAATACTGATAAAAGTATCAATCAGAAACATTTATATGCAGGGCTCTAAATTAACACCCGCCAACCCGCCAAATGCGGGTGAAAATTCATTTTGGCGAGTATTTAAAAAAACTCACTAGCCAGCTTGGCCAGTGATAAATGAGGCACTTTACCATCTATTTCGCGGGACGCGTGAGCACGGTTTCTATGGGAACCCGCTGCTGTGAATTATCTGCACTAAAACATGTTTAGAAAGTTGTAAAATATTTCATTTTTGTATATTCAGGGTCACATTAAGATAAATCGTCAAATTTCTATCTAAAAAGAAAAGTTTTAATGTTTTTATTTTATTGTTATGTACAAAAAATGGGTCATATTAGACCCTGAATAGTATGTACGGGTTAATGAGTAATGAAATGTTAGGATAATGATCAAATGAATTCAGTTGCTCTCATAATCTGTCTTTTTTGCACGGGAAAAAATGTGGCTAGTGGAAATTCTGATTGGTTGGTAACTTCAGAAACTTACCAGCCACATTGGCTGGTGATCAAAAAAGTTAATATAGAGCCCTGTTCATATGCAGTTTCAGTACAGAAATTCACTGCAGAAATAATAGTGGACTTTTGCATGGCTTTGTCAGAGGAGTTGACACCTTTTTATCAACAAACCAATAGTAAATAACTTCAAACAAAAACATACTGAGTCATTGCAAAAGAGCATTTATTCAGTGTTCATGGTTTTATATATATTATATCTTATATACATTTGTTTGAGTCAATTGTCAAGAAAAGTTATTTCTGACACAATGGCAAGCATTTCTTTGACTGAAATATTTCATATAAGAATTTTCGGATCTCTTTGGACTGCACGCCATAAATAATGGTGTTGAGGCTGCCAGGGACAATTGTAAACAGTATGGCAGAAAGTTTTCTGTAGTCGGAGTACTGAGGGAAACGATGCAGCATAATTATGATAAATCCACTGAATGACATGATTAGATACACAACCAAGTGAGTGCTGCAGGTCTTCAAGGCTTTACTGTTCAAAGACTTGTTTTTACTGGTCAGACAAACTACTGTAATCTTAGTGTAAGTGAGAACCATGCTGCCTATGGAAGCCACATACAGGACTACAGTAAATGTGAGGCCATAGACATTATTAATGAACACACTCTCACAGGAGAGTTTAAACAAGGAGGGATTGTCACAGAAAGGATTTGTGATCATAGTCCTGCATCGGTTCAGCCGTACAGTCAGACCAATAAGAATCCCAATGAAAACAAAGGCTGATCCCCAGGCAAAAACTGTCAACTTTATCACCATCTTGTTGGTCATTATGGCAGAATAGCGTAGTGGATAGCAGATGGCCACATATCTGTCAAAGGCCATAATCATGAGCACAGTGTGGGAAGTGGTACCAAAAAACTGTGTGAGGAAAGCTTGAACCACACATGCATAATAACTGATGAGACGCTCAGAAGGAGGCCGAAAGATATCTGCAAGCAAACGGGGCAAAATATTTGTACATCCAATTATGTCACTAAGTGACAGGTTGCAAAATATGAGATACATAGGTTGGTGAAGGTTCTTGTCAATAAAAATTATAACTGAAATGCCGATATTCATAACCATTATCACAATGTAGGAAATTAAGATAAAGAAAAAGAAAGGGTACATGTAATCCTTTGAGATGTTTAAGCCTTGTAATTGAAGAGTGAAGCTGTTGTAGGTGTAGTTTTCCATCAACCTGAAATACAAGAACAGTATTCTTTGAATGTTATGATACTGATAAAGTTTTGGAAATTTAGATATCAGAGATACTTTATGACAAGAAACAAACAAAAACAGAAAACAGAACAGCAAACACCTTTTCTATCATTAGTCCACACTAAGTTCACAAAGTAAAAATAGCAGCAACAACACATACAATGTGACACATCTTTACATATATGCACTTTTCATACATGTTATACAATAAAACTTACTTCATGACTTAAGTTCATCAGTCTTTAGTTATCACTACAAGTACTCCCTAGCAGCAATGAAGATCATTTTTTTATAAATGCGATGTTCACATCAGGGGAGTCACTTAAGTGATGTAACATTAAGACACCAATGTGATGGCCATAGCAACCATCAATGGGCAGAAATAAACTTGTTTCATATATGTATTATATGTCTCACCCACTTCTCTCTAAACTTATCCTTTTCACACATACTTATTTGTTTCCAACAATAATTTGAATCTATCATTTTCTAGGGCTCACACAAATGCAAAAGTGGTTTGAGATTAATAAAAACATCATGCTCTATGGAAAGCCATAGATATAGTGACAAACTGTTTTTACCATCAACAGTTTACTTAAATGTTCCTGTGCTTATGTAAAGAGCCATTCATCCACTTTATGGTTCTGTGGTAAAGCTGAACTGATCTATGGTTCAGCATTATTTTTAGACTTGCTGAGCCAGATTTCATCAGTTTTGAGTAGGTGACAGTTGCTCCACAACATGCATTATGGATCTGACCCCTGGATTTCACTGGCATGACTCTGATGTTGCGGCTGTAACGCTGTTTTGGTCCATTCTCCTTGTGGCTTCATAGGACCATGTCAAAACAAAAGCGAAAGTTTTGCCCACCATACTTTATTCACTTTCAGATTTGGTCATTTCTCCTTGGTTTTGTAGTAGTAGTAGTAGTAGTAGTAGTAGTAAAGCAGAGTATCAGGAGTAGGACCACAGCACAACCATGCCATTTCCAATATTTGAATGAATACCCTCCTATAACCCTCATGTCCTTTTACGCTCTGGTATTCCACACCAGACCTGAAAACACACACCACCACCTCAAGCTAACTCAAGATAATGAGCTACTAATTTGTCCTATTAGCTACTTCATCCATCTACTCCCCTCATCTTGAACATGGACTTTGTCTTGCTTTTCTCATCAGCCAACCAAATTAAGATGACCACAATCAAACTTTTCATCGACCAATGGCAGTAGACCCAGCAACAGAAGCTGAAAACTCGTGCATGAGGCCAAACTTCCTGTAATCCAAAAGCTGTCCAAGAAGCTAGCTCCCACTATTGACTTGACTACTCTGCAACTCAAAACACTAGCTGGCCGCAGCGTCACCAAGATTACTGTTGTGGTCCTTGCAAGTGAATGCTTCTACCATTAGTAAGTAGGCTAAATAGTTTATTAGTAAATAGTTTTGTCTATTTTTACAAGATGGAATCTGCACAGGGCGTTTCATTTTAAAAATTGACCTTCATGCTGTTTCTGTGTCTGACTTCTGGCCAGCTCTATCAACTCTGTACTGTTTGACTAGTCACAGTATCTGGCAACAATGGACCGTCCTCAAATTCTTCAGAGTGGAAAGCCACTTCTGGAATGCTTCTGAACTTCGCTGCAGCTACTGGTGGAATCATGCTCATGTTGGTCTACCCCTGTTCTACTCACAGGCCATCAAGTTGGATGTAATAGTTAGAGACAGCAAGAAGGGCTAGAAGGGCTAGAAGGACCAGAAGGAAAGTCTCTTTCCTCAAGTCCATTCATATAACTCTCAAACTACTTTGCTATGCTACTGCAAAATATTTGTATATCCAATTGTGTCACTACCTGACAAGTTGCAAAATATGAGGTACATAGGCCGGTGAAGGTTTTTGTAAAGTATTCTTTGAATGTTATAATACCTACTTTATGACTTGGGTTAATCAGTCTTTAGTTATGACAACAAGCAGTCAGTGTTCAGCAGCAGCAATGAAGATCTATTTTATAGATGCAATTTTTTACATCAGGGGACTCAATTAGACTTATGTGTGATGTAACATTAAGACAACAAAGTGAAATAAGTAGAAAAAGGCACCAATATTAAATAAAATCAAAAGATAACAAAACTTTCAGAAAGTTCAAGAATAATACATCTCTAAAATGATCCCTTTCGTTCATTTGCTAATATATTTCCAACCAGGATCAGTTCTGGAGTCAGTGGAGATCTGTGGAAATATTTGTGTTGACGGAATCTGTTGTAAGTAATAAATGGAGCTTGGAGAACTGTTGTATAAAAGCAACATCACACTCGTTGGCGTGATGTTGTACTGAATACTATTATTAATTTTGGCACATGGCCTGTGGCCTTGCACAGCCTATTGATATGCAGTACACAACCTCAAGTGTAATATTGTTTTAATATATACTGCTTAAAAGTTCGGATAATGATATTTTACTTATTTCTTTCAAACATAGAGATACATAAAGCAGTATATAAACATATAGTATATAAATATATACTATAAAAAGCATAATTAATATGAAAAGAATGATTAGATGATTTAAACTTTTAGTCAGTTTGTCTCCACACTGTTGCATAATGGATGAATACTGTTGTTGTAACTAGTTTGTTTCATTAGGGACGCCTGAACAATTTAATAGTATCCAATACAACAGCTCAGCCATTGAGTTTAGGTTACAATTACAGCTGTATTTAATCCAAATAACAAACTCTTTATCTGCATCGCACCTTGTACTCCAGGATCCACATACCTTTCACTAAACATGTTTGAATATTTTATTAACAACACAACAGTAAAAACATATTGTTATGTTAATTTTCAAAAGTAATTTTTAATAGTTTTCAGTAACACAAATTACTGAACAATCATCAGAAACAACAGGTGAAAGAGCGAGAGGGATGACATGCAGCAAAGTTCCTGAGCCAGAAAAACACCAACACACATAGCAATTACATGGTTTGCACCGTAGACCACTAGAGCATGGGTATGCCCGAAAACCTAAATAATTTTTGATACTGCGATGTGCTACAGGAATGTGATAATCTAAAGACATTAAATCATTTATTGTGACAGACTTGTATGCTAAAATGCTTGATGATGCTAGCACGTATCTCTTTACTGACCAGTCCGTAAATAATGGGATTGATGGCTGGTGGAATGATGATAAACAGGATGCTAGAAAACTTCTTAATATTTTGGGAGACCGAGGGAAATCTAAAAGTCACAATTATGATCATTGAAGCTATTTCATAAAGCACATACACGACAAGGTGCGTTGCGCATGTCTGAAAGGCCTTGCTACGGATGATGCTGTCACCTCTGCCTTGTTTTACTGAAGCATGCAGGATCCTGAAGTAGGAAAAAGCAATGATCAGGAAGATGCTTGTACTCACACACCAAGTCATGGACAGACCTAGAAAAACATAGAAAAAAATTAAGTTAAGTATCATGTAAACCTCACAGGAAGAGGACGGTGATCACATATAAGATATATTAAATTATTAAAATAAAAAAAAAGGTGTATTGTAATGTCCCTTGTGTGAGCACTAGTGTTGTTAGTTGTTGTTTTTTTACTCGTAGAAGAAAAGAGTAAAAAACTGTGTGTAACTTCATTTTAAATGCGCTCACCATAGATATTATTTAAGGTGGTGGGACCGCAGGCCAAGTTCAGGATGGCACGGTTGCTACAGTATACGTGTTGGATGGTATTTCCACACAGTGGGACATTTATGTGGAAGCCGAAAAGCAAACTAATGCACAGCACAGCAATGATCCAGGCCAGGGCACAGCAGGAGTGCAGGCGAGCCGAGGTCATGATGACAGGATACCTGAGTGGTTTACACACAGCAATGTACCTGCAGAGTTAAAGACATAAGAACGATCCTTAGCTTTTAATCTCAGTATCTCAAGCTGTTTGTATTTGTTTTTGTATGCAATAAAAAAATCTTAGTTAGTTAGTTAGTCTTATTTAGGCTTTGCTCATATAAACACATAAATCTGACTAAAAAATCAAAATCAACAAATATGGTGGTCCAACTGGAGGAGGATGGTTTTACATAATCATCCATATTATAGCTACTGTTTTGTGTATTTTAGGGAAAATCTTACTAAACATTAAGGAATTCTTTAAAATAAAAGACACAATGTGGAATTGTTGGGTCTCTGTAAATAATATTATGAAGAGTACGGTCTAGACCTGCTCTGTATGAAAAGTGTCATGAGCCAACTTTTGTTATGATATGGCGCTATATAAATAAAATTGAATTTTATAACTTTTCAAGACCCAGAAACAAAACAACAGCACTAAAAAAACATTTTGTCTGACATTACAGTAAACGGTTTAAATCTGATCTTTAAAAAAAGAGATATTTTAATCTGTCTAAGTCAGTCTGTACCGTTTATGCATAACATTAAAAGAATCTGTGACAGATTGCTGATGCATTTTGATACCTGTCATAGGCCATTGCACCCAGAATAGTTTGCACTGCAACGCCGTACATGTGCACACAGAAGCCTTGAGCGATAGCTGTGATGTAGGCTATCTTTTTCTGCCCCGTCAAGAAGTGCACCATGAGGCGAGGCAGCACCGCAGTGGCTCCCAGCAGATCACAGGCAACCAGGTGACAAATTAACACAAACATGGGTCTGTGTAGGTTCTTGTCTATCACAATGATGCACGCCACCACGCCATTGCCCAGCAGTGTCAGTATGTAGTTCAACAGAGCCAGGAAGAACAGGAAAGAGCTGTAGCCTGGCGGTACATGGAAGCCCTCCAGTTCGAACACTATAGGCTGTTTGAGAGGTGTTATCATTGTTTCGTTCTCCATCATAGCAATACAGTTCTGTAAAAGTATATCAAAACCCTAATATTAGATTTATAACCACACGTTACTATAATCACTAGAAAACAGTTGTTAAACACAAATCTAAAAGAATGACATTGAAATCTTTCTCTTTCTAATTTTTAAATGACAGTGAAATGAAACAGACACACATTGGTACCTATGAAAATACGTGATTCTTAATAACAAAAGATAAAAGAACTGAGGATAATGTCTATTGATCACTATAAAGTTGTTGTGAGCAGCCTAAAGCATCCTGTCCTGTCTTCTCGTCAGAGTGTTGATGATGCTCTGACTTGTCGAGGAGAGTGTGTTCGCTCTTTATGATTTTACTTTGCCCACAGTCAGCGTAACCGTTGACACATTACCCACCCTCTGCAGCTTTGAATGTTTGGCTGTGATTAGAAAAGAATTAGTTCCTGGGAATATGTCATTTATTTCCACAGTGAACAGAAAGTTTAATTAAAAACAATGAAATCGTCTGTCTGAATGTCCTCTTCCCACCGGGATGATTATGGAAGGATGTGAACAACTTCATAGTAATGACCTGAGGTTATTCCTGTCTACATTGACAGAAGAAAAAAACCTAACCTAACCAATAACATGATGTGTAGTTGTGATGTTCAAATTTTATGCACATACTACTCCTATACGCTCTCAAATCATAACATTCTGTCTTCAAGATAAAGATTTTTGTTGGGCTGCCTTCATAGATATGAATTGAACTCACAAAGTTATGCTTATATTTTATTTTATGTCTTTATTTGATAGCTGACAGGAGAGAGATGCCAGGAAATGAAGGGACAGGATGTTCATTCCACGTGCCACAAGGACGCCCTCAAAAAGTGAACTGAAGTTGATCCAGTTTTATGACCATGATAACAGTATTTGTTGCCTCCAATGAAACACTTTCTCATTTATGACGCCGCCAGAGTGGAGTGATTCCTGTTTGATACAGTCTGAGTGTTTCTAAAGGCAGCTACATGCATCTATGACTGGGCTTCACTGATTACTGTACAAAAGCACAACTGTATTCTGGATTTTTTTTTTTTTAATTGCAGCAGTGAGGGGGTAAATATGCGGAAGCACATAGCTCTCTGCTTTCCATTCCATGGGGACTTCAGTGTTGTGAAACAGTGGTTAGGTTTTGACCCATCCATCCACCCCAGCCTCCTCCATATGTGGACTTTATTGCTCTTTTATACTACTACTACTATCACCTCAAAGCAGCACATCAAAACATTGAAGTCTGTGTCAATTCCGAGATTTCTTTCAATATATATTTATATGTTGGAAAATAATTGCTGACATGTGACGTGTGTGCAAACGTGAAAAGACTTAAAGAGTTAAAGGTTAAAACAGTTTTTCACCAGTTTTCAGTCCAGGATTTTTTGGGCGGTCCTAAAGGGTGGCTTGATGACACGCTGAGGCCACCCTGAGCATATCCCATAATTAATAATTAGTGTTTCAAAGTTAGTCATGTCATTTTCTGAACTCATCTGACACGTTTCAGTCGCTTCAAAATTGCTGCTTGACTGCTCCCATGAGTGGGCGTGGCTTCAGTGCATTCGACAGACACGCCCCCACAGTCCTGGATCTGAGAATACTGCTCATTTTAACCTGATTTTGACACCTAATTTCATAAACATGTCAATATTTTTAATCATTCAAATTTGGCTGGGTGGTTAATAACATTTGCTTATTTGTTCTGACAAACTCACAACACATATTTATTCTTAATTTACACAGACTTTAAACTAGAAATAATGCTAGAGGGGTAACTACAACTGCATAGTTTGAAAGGTAGGGTCACTGACCAAGCATTTGAAGTATTTGATAAGTTTTCAACAAGTATTCATCAAAAAGTCATGTTTTCAGACTTCTTGACTCTTCTGTTTGACTTTGAATACTTTTGAGTGCCATCTGAGGATGTGTTACGTTTTTAGATTCATAATAACTGTAACAGTGGATTCAGAGTGAAAACATCGATCTAAAAAAATCTTTCAATCCTTGCAAAAATGTTTTTGCAGTCAGTGAAGGGAAGAGTAGAGATAATAAAAACAGCAGAAACCCCTTGTGTGAGTTGGGGCAACACCTTACCTGCAAAATCAATCTCTTACTTTCTTCCAGACTCCAGGTATCTCTAACTTCATGGAGTCAAATAGGAATACTCTTTTAATGAAGTTAGTGCCTCAGTTTGTATGTCTGTTGTGGTTCCTATATACCAGTGTTATTAATGGGCCATAATGAGTGTCTTGGAGGCCTCTGAGTTCCCAGGTGTCTCAGTGACCAGCAGGTTAATAGAATTAAAATCTGCAGTGAGGCACTCAGGGGGTGACGGACAGGGAGCTCGTTCTCTAAAGAGACTCTAGTCCACACACCAGTCCTCTCTCAGCAGACCATTGTGTTCTGGAAAAGCTTTTCACCTGATTTACTAACCTGGCTGGCCTAGCTGTCATCACATTGGTGCTGTATGGGGTTGAGGTCAGGGCTCTGTGCAGGCACAGACCAAACTGGAAAACCTATTTCTTTGTCTTTGTGCATGGCAGAATTATCATGCTAAAATAGAAAAGGGTTTTCCTTAGAATATTGTGATATGCAGAATAATTAACACTTCCTTTTACTGGAATTAAGGGGCTGAACCCAAACTAGGAAAGACAGCCTCTGACCAAAAGTACCCAGACAAAAAGTACACAATGTAGGCTCATTGAAGTTTCATGTCAGTCTTTTGGTTAAATCATGATATGTCGAATGTTCAAATAGCTCATGATTGCACTAGAGGAAAGTCGGCTTTCACCTAAATTATTATGGGACCATAGATATCTACAGCAAATTTAATCAAAATCTGGCCAGCAGTCTTTGAGTTTTTGTGCTGTGGACCAAAGTATAGTAGTTTGAAAACCAGTAGCCAAAAGTTCATGATTCATTGACAGAGACGTGAGTCTCTCTAGATCCCAGGAGCTTTCATTAGCTCCTGTAATCACTGTTATCCTCTGAGCTCTGATAAACATCTATTAGTGGGCCTCTCTCTTTGCTCCCAGGGGTCTAATTACCATCAGAAACTCTTAATAAGTGTTTTGTTAGGAAGCAGCTCAGAGCAAAGCTCATTAATGATCAGAAACATTAACACTCATTACTGGCTGCTGTGGCAACTGGAACAAGAAGTGATGAAACTGGTGCACCATCGAGGGGCAGTGTAGTCCCCTGAGCTCCCAACATGCAACAGTTCAAATTTGTTTTGGTTTACTGTTCACAAAGTTCCTTAATGCAAAACTTTGAAAGTCAAGGCTGCACAGAAAGACCAGTTTTACTAAGATATGCTAGCCCTGCTGTTGGAATCATAATTATGATGTTTATTGGTCAAGTGTCCTTGAACGCATCACAGGAAAGAAACTGAAAACTGAGAACTGAAAAAAGATTAGGGTGTGAAGTCTGATTTTCCAAACAAAATTTTGAAGGGGAGCTTAGGAACACAAGTCCTGATTAACATGTTAGGGTCCCCATAGCAAGAATTCACATCAAGTACAGTGAACTTTGAAAATAGCTGAATCTGGTGCAACTGGGCCCGGTTGTAAATCCATGAAGATATTTCACCTGTCATTGTTCACCTGTCTCCTATTCTGACGGACTGGTGGGAAAACCCGGTTATTTAGGTGGGATCATTAACAAGGCCATTGTTTTCACATTGTTTATTGGTGCTCCTTGTTGTGATAACTGTCGGCAGAGGTCTGTTAAGGTCACCTGAGGTCTGGGGTGAATGATCGTTGTTAAGACCACCTGAGCTTCGGTGTTGGATCAGAGTCTTTGGAGTCACATAAGTGCAAGTCTGAATTGTTGTTCAGTCTCCTGGGGAAGGAAGAAAAGACAGCATTGTAGGTGGGAGATGTGATTGTAGTGTCTGAGGCCTCCTCCACTGTTAAGGGATACTTTCTCTACTTTTACATAGATAGTCTCCTTCACTGCTCTTTCAAACCTCCTGTCATCCTTTCCCCAAAATGCGGAAATTATTGTCCGCCAGTGTCCCTTGTTTTTTCTAGTCTAGTCCTGGAGTTGGCCCTCCCCATACTCAGAAAAGTGCAAAGACCTGTACACTGGTGAAACCAAACGGCCACTTAACAAACGGATGGCTCAACACAGAGGGGCCACAAATCTACAACCAAGTCCAGTTGCACCAGATTTAAGTCTTCTCAAAGACCTGACCTGGACATCTGAGAACCTTCACACGCTTCTAAGCACAAGGAACACAACAAAAAACTTGAGCTGGAATACTACCAGGCTCCATATTTACAATGTCAACTAGTTTGTGGCATGTTAATTAAATATTACTTTATTCAGCATACAATGTTAACTAAAATTATAAATGTCCAACTAGACTATGATGCAAGATATGGTAATAACGCATGCTCTGCTTAGCTTAATGTTGCAAATTTATCGAACAAATTTGCTGTTAATAAAATTATAAAATAATATTATCACAATTTGCATGCAGTGAATACTGTATGTTGCCATCTTTGTATTTTGGAGCGAAGTGAACATATTTGTACAAGATCGTTAAGCTGCATGGATGACCTACTGCGAGTTGGACTGCCTTTGGTTTTGACTCTTTCTTGCTCTGACAGCTGCCTACCTGCACAAACATTCCCCCAAAAGCAAACTCTGTGTCTCAATTCATGTACTTTGAGACTTACACTTTTACGCTATTTTGAGTACATAAGTGTGTCACACTGTCAGTTACAGCAAGATGCAGTGTAGTGTGAGAACCCAGATGATGTGATGCACTTATAAAGGTCAAAAAGTTGAGTGTGGAATGCTGAACACCGTTTGCCATCAAAGGTAACACTGGCATTGTGAAAATGATGGTTCTGTTGGAGCTGTATGAATATGAAAATGACAAATAATACATGTTTTATATTTACATTTTGGCTGTCAAATGTTGACACTAATGCTCTGGCTGAAAAAATGACTGTAGGAAGTGAGTTACTATGCAGTGGTGTGAAATCTCTGTAAGTTTGGTTCCCAGGGAGAAACTGCTGGAGTTCACAAATAGCATTAGTACAGTGACTTTTAGATGTTTCTTTACATCAGCAGGGCTGTTAATGTGATAATGTGTCAGATACAAAATAATACACAGTACACTTATTAATGATTAAATGCCATTTATATTGTGTTATATTGATTGTAGAGGTACTGTTGCAGAGAGGCTGTGTGTGCGTTCAGTATTCATCTTACGGTTCTTCAGCTCCACCTGCTGCTTAGTGTTTGCTGCTGCAGCGTTCCCTCCTTCACTTTCTGATGTTTAAGGGGAAAGTCTACCACTTAGACACCTGTTACAATGCCTGTTACAGCATGTATACAAATATAATAAATAATTTTTATTTCCCACAATCAGCAGCTGTCTTAAATAGATTTTAATAGTAATGTAATAGTAATAGTGTACAATAGTGTAGAGTAGATTAGAATGCATATGAAAAACATAAAATAACATCTGTGAATTTTTAATTTTTAAGAAAAGTTTCCACAAATCTCAGTAAACAAAGTTGTTTTAATAAGAAATCTTTAATGTATTTCGTGGCATTAACAGTGTTTCATGTGTAAATATGTTTTTTGGGCAAATGCTCAACACCACACAAACATAATATAACAAGTAGCTACAGTGATAAATTTGGCATTTTTTATTTTCATTGTTGAGAAGTTAAGTAACTTTCGTATTCAGGCATATATATAAAGTTTAATTTCGAATTAGTCTTTAAATCCATGACGTGTCATACATTTTTAAGTCTTGAGAAAGCAGATAAACTGCCTGGAAGCAACAGGATTTAATCAACCCAATCCTCCCACATTGTAACATAAAAGTTTCATCTTATGTGGTTTATTTGAATAAATAAATTTGAAACAGCCTTGATAAGTCTGAACACAAGTTAAGATAACTTCGTACAGTGAACAACTCTGAATTAACTGTGATTTAATACCATTATTAGAATGTGATTATCACTCATATAGTATAATAACACCTTTTTATGCAGATATGGTGCATGGCTCGGTCATGCAAAGAGTCACACTAAAGTAAACTCATCTGTGGCTGTAAAACTGACAATGTGAGAGATAAACTGAGCGGGATTTTCAGACAGATGATCCTCGCTGCTGCATCAGAGAACTTAAAATACAGCGTTTTATCTAATTTTTCAAAAGAAAATATTTTTGTGGTTAATAGAGAATTTCCTGGGTATCCAGATGAGTTGAGCCAATTGTGTCGACACACATTTAGCTGCACTCGGAGAACCAACTGTGAGCTGTTTTGGTGTTGATAAGATTTGAGATGAAACTCAAATTGTTGCATTCATATCCAGAATCAGACGCCTCTTCCTCCCCCAGTTTCTTAAAGACCGTTTCTTATTTTCATTTTCTATCACCAAACCCACTATTTCCCTATTTGACTGAATGTTCTGTTCTATGAATGAAAAAAGTACAAATTGCAACTAACATATTCAATTTAATTCATGGCTTGTGCAAATAACAATTAGTCGACGGACACAAAATTTGATCTTGAAACTTGATTCATGCTTTTCCTCTTTGAATACTTGAGATGAGAAAAAAACAAAACAATGACAATTATTCTTGGTTGCTTTCCCAGGTATCATTAATTTTAATGCGACTGATAATGTTAAAAAAAAAAAATCCGGCTTGCATTTTTAAGTTGTCACCTAAAATATATTCTATTAAAAAAACATGTGGCAAACATAACTCTATTAAAACTTTGACACTTAGAGTTACATGTGAGTGTGTGTTCAGTTATAACAGTTACTGTGTTGTAAACGTATATATGTATATATATATATATATTTTTTTTTTTTCATTTTTCACAGTCAAAAGTAGTAAAATGAAAACTATCGTGTTTCTAACTGGTATTATTGTTTGCGTCACTGTTGGATCGCTTTGTGTTTTCCTCAGAACCTGTGAAGAAATGATCAACAGCACTTTGGAAATCAGAGAGAAGAAAGAAGCATTTTCGCTGAAGTGAAATAGAAATGTTTTATATTGAACAATTTTAGACTGAATTTGGGAAAAGGCAAAAATTATTGTAGTCACATGTATTGCATAGTAATAGCATGGTTTGAGTAACGTTGCTGCTTCAAACAAGGAGTGGAGTAACACTGGAGTAACGAGTTTGTTCTTCATTTGGTCTATACATAAGTCTCCTAAAGCTAGCCTTCATTTTCCCGTATTGTGTCTGGTGGCAGACAGAACTGCAGAGTGAAAGCGAGCCGTACAGAAAACCAATCCAAACGTGTCATTGTTCTATATAAGTGAAAGCAAAAAGAGTTACCTATTTCTAGTTTAAAAAATATTTAATCATGATTCGTTCTTAAAATCTTCTGTGAAAAATTTGGAAACCAACTTATAAACAAATTGATTGCTTATATGAGGAGCTGCATGATACGTCTCCTTTTAATTTCCTCAGAAAAGCTTGTATTGAAGTGAAGCTGTGTTACTTAAATAAATACGTCTGGTTTGTGAGTGCATTTCAAATTCATGTCCAGGTGTGTGTACATTCTTAGCAACAAAAAATACGACAGTTTTGATAACAAACTGAAAATGTTAGAGAAAACCCTGTGGAGATCCATATTTGTCACCTCATTTGTTGCTACTTTCAGATCATATTTTCTTTGCAGGATCAGTTTCATCAAACATAAGTTTCTCAAGTTGACAGTTGTAACAAAATTCCCAATAAAACCACCACACACAAGAACACAATAGTTTTGTTTGTAATCATTAATAATTTAGTTGAGCAGAAATGGCATTACCATGGCAACTGTACAGAAATCCCTACTTGATTAGGTAAATTAGTGTTTGTGATTTTGACACAAGAAATCTATTGCAGATGTTTTTGTTACATATGAGTAAGAAAAGCCTTTTTGCAACTGGGCACTAAACTTGTAAAAGCAGTGGGGTTATTTGACACAATGAGATGTCTTTTCTTGATTATTTTACCCTCACATCTCTGTGGTTCTTCTGATGGAAATTATTGTTTGCAAAGGTACCACAGAGTTTGGTTTGCTGTACAAAAAAAGGTGACTTAAGCCTATAAACACATCTGAAATTGTTCACTTCTTTCAACAAAATGAAGACTGACTTTGGCCTTAATGGTTCAGTGTACCAATTCGCTTTTTTCACCCTCTTGATGATAAGCCGGATCACCATCAGACGGCTTGTCCCAGGATGAGGATGCTCATGAAGAAGAACATAATGAAGAAGAGCCACATAAAGAAGCGATCCATGACCTTGGCGACCCTTCTCCACTCCCCAATGCGCAGTTGTGCATCTCGCTGGTCCTGGTATGAGCTGGCAATGTACTCAATGTTCCTGCGAAGTCCTTGGTGCTGGCACACACACTGGATTCTCACCAAGATCTCCTTCCTATTCCCCCCAGCTCCGCCTCCTGGTTCACCTCCTACGCCTTTCTTTTCCTCAACATACTCTTCTCCTCCTCCACAGGCACTCTTTGACTTATTTTGCTCCACTTCCTCTCCTCCAGCAGCTCCTTCCTCCTCTGAGTGGTCAATGGTCACAAACATATCCTCTTTCCAGTCCGTCCCCTGGTTCAGGGACTCCCCAGACCCATCCTCCTCCACGCTCCTGCCCCACGCCTGCCCATTCACATCCCAGTTTGTTTCTTTAGTGTTACCGTCATTGGCTGATGGGGCTTCCTCCTCTGACAGAGTTTTTTTGTTGGCTGCGGTCCCGCCGAGGCAGTTCTCGCCAGCCTCATAGACAAAACAGATGCGGGCAAGGTAATTAAGGATGACACGCTCGGCCCATTGTGGAACGGGATGAGCCTCAGGACCGCAGTGGTGGATGTTCATGATGAAGATGGTGAGTGCTGTTGATGCAGTGACCATCGTCATGGTAGCAATGTAGTACTTTCCTGTTGGAAAAGGAAATTGAATATCATCAATGTCATTAGTTCAAAATCCATGTACAGTAATATTTGTCAAATGTCAGCTTTGCCTCTTTGTCACCACCTTGGCGGAGATTTGGTGAATGGTGGTGGATGTGCTTTTGTCACAACCACTGTAGCTGTAATATTAAGTTATGTACTTACTAATGTACTTATTTTAACCCAAACTATGATCTTTTCTGAAACCTAACCTAGCAGTTTTATTGCCTAAACTTAACCAAACTGCAATAATTTCACAACGTTTATTTGACAATGAAGGCCTGTTTCATATGTCCTTGGTACTCTCCAACAAATGTATATGTCATTTTAGCAGCTGTCCTATTCTGTCTTTTAGGTATTGAAAAACATAAATATATGTCAAAAGTAAGCGTTGCTGATGCTGCTGATGTGGTAATCACAACTTTTTAAACTTTTCTCTGAGTTTATTAGTTGTGATGTAGACTGACACTATTGTTCACTCTTTTCCTCCATTTTGAAAACTAAAAAAATACAAAATTATTAATCAGCATTTTAAAAAGATGGCCATAACAACTGTTTTCTCACACCTCAAATGGATGCCAAACATACATATCGTGTACTTCCCATGTTGAAATCACATCTTCTAGCAAAGAAGGATAAAACAATAATCTCTGTAGAGTTTTCAAATGTTTATTTTTTGTTTATTTCTTGAGATAAAATCACATGCAAAACACCAGAACTGAACAAAGTTACACCTTGTGGAGTTGGTTGAAAATCTGCTTTAAACTGGACAGAATATATTTTAGCAGTAAACTCAGTGTACCAAGTATGTATATTTAACTTTGTAGTTAAATTATTTAGAACGTAGAGTAAAGTTGTACCTCTTTCATGAGAAACACCTCTCAGCTAAAATGTGAGGATTTGATGGACAAACTGCTGTTGGCACCACTGAGACCAGCAGGTTGAACGTCTGTGCTGATGGCTGAGAGATGATCATTGATTCTTCAGCTGTGTTTTGTAGTATTTAAAAAAAAATGCTGACAGGCTTTATCGATCTGCTGGCCTTTTGTTCATTACAATGCTGTTAGCTGCTGGGCCTGAAAACTGTTCACCAAAATCTTTACTGTCTGTGCAGTTTATTTGTTACAAACAACAAGACAGAACACACACACACACACACTCTCTCTCTCACACACACAGAACAATGTAGATCTGCTTGCTTGGCAACTTTCTTCTCCTTCCCAACAGTAAACTGTATCACAGCATATTGAGCGCTCATTTAAAATTCATTGTTCTTCCACTGAGACTCTTGCACTAAGGAGGAGGAAGAAGATGCAGTACAATACAAAACAGCCTTTGGCTTTGATCTCTAGCAATGCAACGATTAGTTGATTAGTTGTCAACTATTAAATCATCAACTACTTTGATAATTTATCCGCTTGAGTCTATTTTCTAAGTCCAAATTCTCTGATTTCAACATCTGAACTGTGATCTTTGGGTTGTGCATAAAAAATACATTTTTTACCCTTTTCTGACATTTTATGGCCCAAACAACTAATCGATTAATCAAGAAAATGATCTACAGAATAATCAATAATGAAAATAATTAGTTAATTGCAATACTCTTATGTCTTACCAAAGTAAGACAAGAGTATGAGTAATATTTTTCTAAGCAACATGGATTTATTATGTTGCATGACTCATTTGGTGTTTGGATCTCAGACCTTCTATGTTTATTAAGATAAGATGGGATAAGATGAAAATATTAAGATATCTATTGATGATGGTAGGACCCACACCTGAGATGAAAAAGGTGAAATCAATTTTCAGTATGGACCTAAAAAGCTTTTGAAGTCCTCCCATCAAAAATGTGTTGACTGCCTTCATATGTGCACTAATATCCCGGTGTTGAGTCTTATCCTGGTGTAGATCTTATTTAAGATATGATGTTTATATGGTTTACATGAGAAAACTGGTTATTCATATCAATGTATACATAACAGTAACAGTATCCTGGTTTCTATTGGAGTACTCTAGGTAGCATAATCAGGTTTCTCAAAACTGGGGTAAGGTCTTATACAGGTTTCTGAAACCAGGATATGATGTTTTCATGTGCAACATATGTATATTCCAAAAACCCAATCACCAGGATGCTTCACTTGGATGTTTGACCGTCACTGTGCAGAGTGGTGTATGTGCAGTTTAGTTTTCCTTGAAGCAGAAAAACTTCGACTACAACTCTGCTGTCGCTCTGAGAAACCTTCAGTTTACTTGAGGTAATGTGACTTTGAAGCTCTCTTGTCTTTCCAGTCTTACTCCACCTCTTACTGAAGTTATGTAGGTGACGTTTCCTTGCCTTTCTGGTTTTGACAAGACTGCAGTGAGAAACATTTGGCTAAGAATCGAGGGCATGTACAGGCAACCTTTTTACTTCTTTCTATTTTTGGCTCTGCAATGGGAGTCTATAGCATGCAGTGGGCAACCTTGTCTAATAGAAATTACATTTGTATGTTACAAAATTGTTTTCATGATTACATTGTGACAACAATATGCCTGGACAACATTAGTTTGAGTAAATAAAACACTAGGCGAGGCGATTGGGGTGGACAAAGAGCAGGACTGTGGCACCAGAGTTTTCAGTGTATTCAGTGTGTTAAGTTTCCTTGAAAATGATGCCCCTACAAATTGTAAAATATTGGTATTTTATGTAACAATCCAATTATTCTAGAGTATGTGAGTATCAGATTACCAGTACTCCACAGCACATTTCCACATTGGATGTCTGCAGTTCATGGCACATCTGAAAACAGTTGATGGTGTTTGTTACCATGACTTTTTTGGCTTTCAGTCAAACATTAAATAATTCATATACTAAACAACTGACTATGCTTATCCAAGGATTTGTTTTTATTTATTTTAAAACGTTACAATAAAACCACCACCAGAGAAATGCACATCTCATTGTGTATACATTAAAATATCATACAGATAATGCTCGTTTCTAATTAAATGATTGTGTTATGTTTTGCACTTTTTAGAATAGATTACACTACATTAAATAAGATACATAAGCGTGACCAAACAGGTGTGTTCAGCAGCAACAAGCAATGAGACACATCAAAGTAAAATATAAAAATTAAAATATGAAGTAAATGCAAATAACAAAATGTATTATGTATTCAGTGTACATTATGTGTACATCTGAGATATTAAATAATATAATATTAACATCTTTTTACATGAAATCGAAGTTTCACTATAACGTGAGTGTAAACAACATGAACTTGAAATATATTACAAATCATTTTTTTAGAGACAGATCAACGATAAATGATGAACAGATAAAAACAGTTATTTAAATTCATCTTAACATTGCTTTACTTATTCCTTTGAGGTATACAAAACACTGGACAGTCCAACGTAAACAAATACTAAAGGAACTGAGTAGGAGGGTTGGAGGTATATGTAGAACCACATTCCTCTGTTCAAGTCACCGACACTTTCTATCACCATAGAAACTGATCAAAACTCCACTGGGTACACATGGATCAGAAAAGTGATGTTACTGAGAAAACACAAAAAGAGCATTGAGGTATGCTGATGAATCCTGAGTTACAGGTTCTTGATATCTTATGTGATTTTTCGTATTCTTGAGTATATGCGCATTACGTTACACTTGACATTACGGATAGGACAGATGATCAGAGGAGCGGCATTTTTACCACCATCATTATTACAGGGGTTGAAGAATGGGTAGAGTTTCTCATTGAAGGAACAGCCAGTAAAGGAGTAGATAAGAGATCCAGTATCGACATCATAGAAGGAGACCAGACTCTCCCCATAATCCACAAACACACCCACTTTCTCAGGCTTTGACTTCAGAGAGAGATAGACACGAGGTTCAGCAAAAGCTTTGTACTCATTTTCGTTCCTCAAAGATATCATCCAAAAACCTTTCTGAGGGTTCAGTGTGATTTGTCCCTTTCTGTTGACTGACTCTCTAGCCACTCCTAAATCCCACTTAGTCTTCCCTTTGACTTGAACCTCGTAGTAGAATTTCCCTGATGTGAAGCTCTGCTTTCCTAACACACTAGCATAATACGAAAATCTCTTTGGGTTGTCTGGGAGATTCTTATTTTCATCGCTGAAGTTCACTTGTTTCCTGTCATCAGACAGGATGAGCCAGGGATTTGCTGTATCATGATCAAGTGTCACATCCACTGCATATTGTTGCACCCTTTTCAGCTCGGCCTCAAATGCCTTCTTTATCTCTTTGCTAAGTGTCTCCTCAAGCTGCTCCACAGCTGTCATCCAAGTTCCCGCATATGTTGGTGGACAGACGGAGACCTCTGTCCAGTCCTTGGTAGGTGGAACAGCATTCAGGAATGGGAAGCTTTGGATGAGGTGGAGGTGGTCCTCAGAGTGTGAGACCTGCTCTAGTTTAGCACTTCTTTTCATCAGCATAGAAATTTCCTGTTCTAGCTCTATGATGAGGCTTTCAGCCTGTTTCTGTATTGGTCTCTGCTTCTCTTCGATTGTCTCAATGAGCTTGGCCTGGCTTCTCTCAACAAACTCTCTCAGAGCATTAAAGACCTGAACACTGTCTTCTTTCTCTTTGTCTGCAGCTTCATTACTGCGCTGCACTGAGTGTTTGATCTCCTGAATCTTCAGTCGTTTCCTTTGAATCATCTGCTGAATTTCAGCCTCTGTCTTCCCCAACTCAGCCTTTTTTTCTTCATATTCTTTCTTCAGAGGAATGACATCATGTGCCTTGTGGTCTAAAATCATGCAAAGCAAGCAGACACACATCTGATCGGTTTTGCAAAACAGCTCCAGTTGTTTATCATGCTTCATACACATCCTACTTTGCAGATTTTCAACAGGATTGATTAGCTGATGTTTTTTCAGACCAGTGACCGTGAAATGAGGTTCCAGATGAGTCTCACAGTAGGAGGCCAGACACACCAGACATGACTTCATAGCCTTTAATTTGTTTCCAACGCAGATGTCACAAGAAATGTCATTCAGTCCAGCACACTGGAGCCTTGAGGTGTTGCTGCTGGCTTCCTGTTGAGCTGACTGTCTGAACTGAGCAGCCATCTGAGAGATCAAAGTATTGACCCGCAGCTCAGGTCTTGTGTAGAAAGTCTCTTTACACAGAGGACACTGGCAAAAGACGTTAATATCCCAGTGTGTAATAATGCAGTCCTTGCAGAAGTTGTGTCCACATGGTGTGGCAACTGGATCAGTGAATACATCGAGACAGATGGAGCAAATAAAATGATCTTCAGTTAACAGACAGCTGGCAGCAGCCATTTCAATCCACTGAGAAGTCAAAAAAAATAAAATTAGAATTATTTTTTTAACAATATCAGATTGTAAGTGCTGTAAAATGAGGAAAGTGTGTAATGATTCTGAACTTAATAAAAGTTACATTTGACAACTGTAAATTAACTGAAATGAGTGGAACTTCCTATCTTAGTAGATTAAGTGTCAATGTTAAATAACATGAATGTTAAATCAGTAAAAATCACTGACTCACCTGTGTTTGGCAGAGACTCTGCTGTGTTAAGGAGGTTAAGAACTTTCTTTCTTCAGGGAAAACTCACACTCGACTTGATTGCAGCTCTGCTGTTGCTCCAACAAATGTTTACCTTCAAATGTAATGTTGAACCTCTGTCTTTTCATTATTGTTTGGCTTACTGGAAGACATTTCCGGTTGAGCGCGATTATAGTTACAAACCTTTGGCACAAAATCAACCCAAGGCGTATGTATGTGCACCCTGCAGTTTCTTAAGTTTTTAGTTCTTTCTTTATTTTGAATTTCTTGCTGTTATAATCTAAACAGGACAGATAATTGTAAAACATGTTAGCCCAAGTTTTTCATGTTGACTGTGAAAGGGTACCAAAAGAGGAAAGAAATGGAGGAAAGTTTTGAATATGTTTGCAATATCCAACATCCATTAAACATTTTACCTTAAACATCTAGACCAGAAAAGCACTGTTTAAGTACAAGTCCATTTACCATTCATTTTCTGCCTCGGCTCTAATATTAACATTAGAAGCAGAAGCAGTTGTACTAGTTTGACAGGATACAGGACACAAACACAGCGTTCCAGTGATGTAATCCCAGGCGCTGCCAGCTATCATTTTAGTATAGTGCTGGCTTTGCCTCTCAGGCTTGAAATCAGTGCATTGGAAACACCGCCCATGGACTGGCATTTTGACTTGACAAAGCAGTAAAAACACAGGACTTTTTAACAGAAATGATGGCTCAGCTCCAGTAACAGTGACAGTAAACCAGCAAGCACAGGACTTCCCCTAAGTGGAATGCAGCTACCTGCGCATTTCCTGCTATGACACATTAAAATGTTTGATATGCAACCAGTCTATTGTCTGCATATGTTGACTGGATTTGAAAAATATGTCACACTTGTGTATTTGCCAAGTGAGTCGGGAAGAATGACAGTGTGTGTCTTTTGCTCATCTTATCTATCTTTTGTTTATCCAACCATCAATGGGATCAGGTCATAACTAAATAATTCTCAGGAATCTGGCCATTTAGAAACAGAACCAGCCTCAGTGTCAGTCTCTAAAGTGGACACATTGATGACGGACTTCATGGTTCATTTTCAAAGAACTTTGATATAAGAGCTACTTAACAGTTACTTACACAGTGGTATAGTAGTGTCTAGTGAAGTAAGTATACTCTTGATTTATTCCACAATTTTTTTTTAAAGTGGCCGATCCAGCAAACAATACACGTCCTGCATTACCGCTTAACAGTGACAGACTACTGCACTACTCCACTGCTCTTACATGTATTACAACTACCATGACCACCATCTGCTTGGCTTAAAAAGCCATTGAAAACTATTTTCTTAATATTTTCTCAACTCTTACAAGACTTAAAAATCAGTGATTCCTCAGTGTTCTCACCTATCAGTGGGACGCTCTCAGAAGGCGGCATGCTTTCAGCCACCAGCAACTGAAACACGGTGAGGGCCAGTAGCACCGTGACACCCAGAGAAACTTTTTCACCCGAGTCAGCCGGCAGATAGAATCCCAGGGGAGCCAGAAAGGAGATCATCATGCAGGGAATGAGGAGGTTAAAGATGTAGAAGGAGGCGTGTCTCTTTAGTTTGAGGGTGAATGTGATGTCGGGGTACGGATCTGAACAGCAACCATACAGGATGACATTCTTCTTGGCTGGCATGCCGAGAACCTGGTTAGAAAAAGGATTACGTTTTGTCAAAAAATTTGGGAATGAGGTGTTTTCTGAACACATGAATAAGGTAACCACTCACCTCCCACTCCACATTGTGGACAAAGTCAGCCAGGTCAGCACTATCCAAAGCATTGATCAAGTCCATCTGGTTGCCATTGTGGGTCCAGGAGCCAAAGGTTAGGTAACACTGCTGCATGTCAAAGGGGAAGAAGGCCACATCCACAGAGCAGGAGCTTTTGGTGATGGCTGGCTGGTCCCACGTGACCTGACCATCATGACGTAGAACCACGTTGGTCTCCATTGAGCTGGAGAACTCATCGTCTGCACTGTTGTGGAGAAGGTGGAGGAAGTTGTGTGAGGGCAAGTAGAGGGAAGATTTCCAGCCAATCCATGGTCAGCCAGCAGGAGTCCATACCTACCTGTTATACAGGACGATATCGGGTCGCCATACGTATCTGCTGGGTATGCGAATAGTGTCAAGGCCGTCATAGTCCTCCTTCTTCCAGGTGAGGTACGCGTCCATCCAGACCTGCCGGATCCACAGGTATGTAGTCAGGATCTGGTTCCGCTCATCCTGGTGAGAGGAAACATGCACATCAGCACAGGCATGAAGACACACACAACATGAACATGTGGATCAGCAGTCAGGATATGATTACCATGTCAATGATTTGAGAGAGGGTGATCTGCAGTGTGACGTTGATGATATGGTCGGTATCTTCCACGGGCCGCAAGGCGTTGGTGTAGTTAGAGAACAAGTCATTCATCAGCTTCTGAGCATAGCGACCATGAGCGGCCAGGTAAACTGGGGAACAGACAGAGAGAAAGACATGTCTTTATTCAACCAAGTACTTATTTAAATCAACACTAATTTTTGAAACAGCAGGACATTAAGATGGCAGTCCAACATACACAGCAGCTATATCAACAATTAGTAGTCATACTTTTATTAAAGGACTAGTGTTTGGTATTCAGTATTCAACTAGAAGTGTACTTGCTGAGGTGATTGCAACCCCCTTGCCTCACCCATCTTCCTAGCATGATGTAGAAACTACAGTGCTCACAAGAAGCATGAAAGATGCAGAAGTTACTATCTAGAGCCATTATTCAGTTAGTCCATTCTGGGCCAATCAACATAAATAAATCGAGGCCCCCTAAATCTGACACACTTGAGCTTTAAATGTCCTGATGTCATTCCTGCTCCTCAGAGGAATAATCAAGTAGATTTTAATGACAACATGACTTTCTCTCTAGCGCCACCATCAGAACTACCGTAACATTTTTAGCTCCACCACTGGTGAAAATCTTACAATGGCTAAATCATTAGTATGTCGTTTGATCTGTTTCATGTTGGGGCTGTAATGAACACTGCAGCCTCTAGGGGGCATTTTACTTTATATTCACAACAATAGTAATAATAATAACAACAACGGTAATAATACTGTTGTACCACAAATTTTATTCACTATAAAAAATAGCTTTTAATTAGTTAAGTTTTGTTGGATAAATCAAATTTTAAACCCAATTTAACTGACATATTTTTGGGAAAATTACTGTTTTAATTCAAGTTTTTAATCTCTCTGGTAATAGATTTCTTGTCTTTTAAAGGAACAGTAACTTTGCTTGTAAGAGTGATCTCTAGTGTTAAAAAACTGGCACTGCAGTGCAAATTCAAAACACTGGAGAGTTGTATTGTCATTATTGTATTCCTTTAAATACCTAAGTAGACTTATACACAAACAATACCACTGCCCTAATTTGATTTTCCAAACGTTGTTGTAACTTGCGATTCACGGATGAAATGTTAACTTGAACTTGTTGTTTGAAAGTCTGTTGAAAGTCCTTTTTTGCCTCTCTGCAGTGATTCATTCTTAATCCTGAAATATCTTGCAGTCAGTCCATCCCTTAGAAACACTCACCATAATACACACAAGGAAACCACATTTCCCAGTTCAATTAACCTGGTAGTCACCTCAGGTTTTATACATTAATCTGCAGAACAGCAGCAGACTGATAAATCCTTTAAATCCTGTGACGACTGATAATGATGATGGTAGCTTGGGTCCTAAACCAAACCAAAGTCAACCAGTGTAAAATAAATAAATAAATAAATACACAATGTGAAGTGAAAAATGTGTAACCTGGATTTGCATTCTACATTTTCTTGATGTAAACAAGACAAGGTGTTGATCTGGATCTCCATGTCTTCAGTCTCCCCATGACTGAATCCAATGTCCACTCTCTGGATTTGTGAACTGAGCCCTCATGGACATCAGTTCAAGTCTGTTACACTCGTTGCCATTAAAAAATTCAAAGCAACAAGTCATGTTTCCTGATGATGATGTTATTCAAAATAATTTCTAACCAACATGAATTAAGTAACATTTTAATAAAAATCATTGTTTTACACATTCAGAATGAACGCTTTCCTCACCACCTGACTGTCATTTACACACCTGATAGCACTGCTCTCATCAGCCCTGCAGTTACCTGACCTTTGTTGCTCACCTGTGTATCCCTCATCAGCTCTTCAGTACTTAACCAGTCCTTTTCCCTCATTTTCACATCAGATGCCAGAATCAAACCAGCAACGTTGTGTATAAGCCTTCAAAATAAAATGTCAGCTAAAGGCATGAGTGTTCTTGAAACAAATTTTATGTCACTTTCGAAAAATAGATAATCCAAAATAACACACTTCAAGGGAGGTCATGAGAGTGAAGGTCAAAAAACATGCAGTCTCACAATTTTTTACAATTATCTCTTCGTCATAACTCATCCTTTTCTATGATCGCCTTCAAATGTGGCCATTCATAAACACTTTGGTCTTTGGGATGACACTTTATAAAATGAAATTTATTGTGGATATTCATGGTATCCAGCAGGAAAATCCTAATAACTTTCAGATGCAGCTTAAGACAGCACATAAACTTGAGCTGGCACTGAATCAATCTAAATAAACTCACAATAAAACTAAAGGACCAGAATGCAATGCAGCCACAAGCCATGGTGATGAACTGTCGCATCTTTAAAGCAGAAGAACAGACTCATGAACTTTTGAGAGTGTGAAAAAGAAATAAACAGAAGCAAAGTTACATCAGTTGTCACATTCAACTCAACAGACAAACTGCCTTCACCATCTTACTTTACGCCCCCCAATAACACCCTGACACCTGGCATGAGGACTGTTGGTCAGACGGTCCAAACTATGAGGACAAAAGTTGTGAAGTTCAACATCCATAAAAAGTCTGATCAGATCAGAGGAATGCTGGAAACAGATGAAGAATGATAATGAGACCTGCAGAGCTGTATGATATTTATGAGCTCTAAGGTCCATATCTGATAAACATCAAGGCTGAAGAATCATCTTAACTATCAATCTGATAACAGCAGACAAAGCGGCATCTTTTGTCCTGTAACCATATAAGTAGATAGTGAAACACTTGAGTCATGTAAAGTGTTTATAAAGTCCGTTAACGACAAAGACTTCACTATCAGCTGCAGTCAGACAGCTGAGGAATGAAGTTTAGCCGCCAAAGAAACATCCTGGAAGATCACACTGAAATATTTTGTTTCCAGTCACATATAAAAAAACCTTTTCTTTTCTTTTGTATGACGGCAAAAAGGTAGTTAAAGAATCAAGAATGCAATCATCAACTTTCATTTTATAAATCGTTATGAATCAAACAACCACAACTGTCTTGTAAATATAAATCCTGTGACCAGTGCTTCATAATGCATGTTGTATGTAATCTATATGCTTCATCTTCATATGCATCAGACTCCCATACTGAAATTAATGTTTATTATATGTGGTCTCTGTCAAATAAACGTAATAAAATAAAATATAAACCTGCTGTGTGCTTTAGTGAGTTGTTTGGTGTGAGAATGCTGCAGGTTTTTAGCTCAGTGTTGAAACTCAGTGTATGTAGTGAACTATGATGTAATGTTAATATTTAAAAAATATAGGTATTTAAAACATTTTACTGTTTCAGACCTACAGTTCATGTAAGAAAACAGATAAACAATAGCAGATAAAAATAATGAAACCCTTTGTTCTTGGCTTTTGTTAATCAAGTCTTGGTCCAAATAGTATGTCATATGCATACTATATGCATATGCAGTGGTGTCACATACTCCTCTTCTCTCTTCAGATGCGCTGTTGAGATATCTGAATCCCACCCCTGCAAATCATGGGCCATCTATAGTTCTCTCCACTTCAGCAACATCAAGCAATCCTCCTGTCGCCTCCACCTCTTGTATATAGTTTTTATTTTGTGGGTAATTAAATCTTATACTTTGTGTAGGCTATTTATATTAAATTACATTATTTGTATTTATTTATTCCTAATTTATTATCTTCTTGTTTACTGTTTTGATTGGGCGACTTGTTTTCTAAAAAATAAAATGTCAAAGACAAAGCTATTCAGTTTCTTGTGTGAGTATAGATAAATTGGCAGCGGAATTTACTAGGATGCAAAAATCTTGCCTAGGGCGTCAAATTGGTTAGACTGCAACTGATTGTCTGTTTCTACTGAGATTCTTTTATATGAAAGGGTTTTAGAGGTTAACTGTTCTTTCACAAGACAAAAGCACAAATTAAAGAAGTGCCACCTAGCAGTGAAGTTGTAGATTGCAACCAAATGAATACTCCCACGCCTCACCATTTTAAAAGACATTTGGCTGTTGATGCTTGATGCTTACTGATATTGGCTGGAAATGCACTTCTCTGAGGAGTTATATGTTGTAATGCTCTCTATCTGTTTAAATTTGCTTGTTTTTCTTATGTGTTTCTGACTCTCTTGGCCAGGTCTCCCATGAAAAAGAGATTTTTGATCTTAATCAGGCCTTTCCTGGTTAAATAAATGGTTATAAGAATGATTTTATGACCCTGATATGATATTTATAATGGGTCCCCAAACTGTTGGCTGGGAACCACTGATTCATCATATAAAAAAATATTCTGTTCATACATGTTTGATTGTGTGAAAAACACAATAGTGATCTAGGCTCCCCCACAGGAAATGCTTTTGTTTGTTGCTCACACACAGAGAGGTTTAACAAGATGTCTTGAACAAAAAAGGAAGTACACAAGACTGCGGTCAAGTCAATGACCTTCGGATAAGAATATAGTATTACGAAACTTCAACATGACTGTAGAGACACACAGAGAGAGGGAGGGTTTGAGTGTTCCCATCCTTTGTACAAAAATGGAAATGTGGAAGTGAAGCTCTGAATCTGTCAGACAGACACGAAAAACAGGATACCTCATTATGAGAAACAGACAGAGCTTCTGCTTTGCTCTATTTGCCTGTTTAAGGACGATTATCCAGACGTGTGAAGGATTTATGTCCGATCATGTAACACGGTGTTTCTCAAACTTTTTATACCACGTACCACCTCAGAAAATAATACATTCAAATAAAGCAACGTAGGCTGACCTTGTTCAGCTATGGACAGTTTACGCAGGAGGCAGGTTTATTCCTATTAAGAAGATTAATTATTGTTGACTATTGAATCTCGAACGGGACCAGTTCAAGAACAGCACTCATTTGGTTTAAAAGTGGTACTCCTGATCCACACTTCTCTTTCTAACATTTCTGGTTTGAAGCCGTGATTGCAGTCTTACCTTTACAACTGTTGTAAATGAGTTGATATGTTTTTTTTATTACTTTAATTAAAAAAAAATTCCAGAGATTCCCCCAAGTACCACTACAGGAAGTTTGCATACCACCAGTAGTACTCATAACACAGTTTGAGAACCAGTGATGTAAGATGTCTTAAAAAGATCTTTCCAGCATTATTGGAAATTTCTTTATTGTCAACAAATCCCATTAAAGGACCAGAATCGGCAACATGTTAGTTCCTGTCTGTGGCTCAGCTCATTGGTTCCTACAGAACATGTAGCTCTTTAAAAGCTGCTCATTGTAGTTTTTTAAGCACAGGAAATAGTACAAATATATATTTATATTATTTTCAGCTGTGGATTAATTCACATGTGGTGCTCTAGTGAGTATTTGTGGCAGCAGGATAAATAAATACAGTGTGTGTGTTCATGGTACAGTGTGGCTCTTTGATGTGTTTTTAATGGAGCTCTATGGCACCACAGAGGAAGACAAACTATCAGGCTGTGATACACACTCAATACTTGTTAGTCGGTACATTCACTGTTGGTTTGAGTCTGAATATGCGAGTTGTTGACAAATTATTAAGTATACTAGATAGACTATACCAGATACTTTATAAAAAAGACACAAAACTACTCCTTCTTTTTATGTATCATCTTCAAACAAACCAGACGGATAACACAGTTTTAAAACAGTACATTTATGATGTTTCAGATGTTGCTCAGAAGGTCTGCAGTGACAACAGTGTGTCTGTCTCTGTGCCCAACACCTTTATTCCGGGCAAGGTATCTGACAAATACAGGCCAGATTTCCATTAAATCTGACATTGTATATACAGACTGGTGACAAATTAAAGTAAAAACCCAACATAAAGTGTCTTAGTAAGGTGTTGAGAACAGCTTTAGTGTCCTTTGTCACAGATGTTAATCTTTACAGGAGGGATGAACATTCTTTCATAAGATGTTCCCTTATTTGGTGTTTTAATCATGGTTGTGGAGAGTGCTGTTGCTCCAAAATCTCCAAAGGTGTTCAACATACCAAAGAAGCCCTAGAATAACTTTACAGCCCACTAGAAACATGTAAAGGTGCTCTAGAACGTCCTTTGTGGTCATCTGTAGCTAGAACCTCCTCAGTGAGGACCTCAGACAACTAAAATATCAGCAAGGACAACTACAACCTCCTTAAGGACCCCATGAACCTCTTCAGTGACCACTAGAAGCTCCTACAGGGTCCTCATGGTGGAGAAGAACACTGTCTTTCAAATTTCCCTCAAATCTCCCTTAGTTCAGCATACTAAATAAGCCCTTGAATTTCTTTAATGTACACAAACTGCCTACCATACTCCTAAACCACCTCAATGACCACAATAATACCTTATATAACCCCTTGAACATACTTAATGACTACTAGAACCTCTTAAATAACCACTCAAACCTCCTCAGTGACCAATAGAAGTTCTTTAATGGCTACATAAACAACCAAAAGTATTGCTAAACCCCACCAGTTACACCTAAAAAAAAAAACATTTTTAAAACCCACTAGAACCACCTAAATGATCTATACATCTTCCTCATTGAACATTTGAACCTCCTAAATGCAGAATAGAATGACCCAAGGACCTCTAGAGCCGCTTCAATGAACATTTGAACCTCCTAAACACCAAGTATAACCACCTAGGAGCTCTAGAACGTCCTTTGTTTCCAGGAATCGCTCAGCTAGAACCTCCTAAAGGGGCCTCGTGGTGGAGAAGAGTGCTGTCCATCACATTGCCCTCAAATCCCCCATATTTTAACATACTAAAACCCCTTAGAATCTCTTTAATGCCCACTAGAACTACCTACCAAGCACTTAAAATTTCCTCTATGACCATAAGAATGTCTTAAATGACCCCTAACCCCTAAAACCTCCCAAATTACAATTAAATACTCTTAAACACCAGCTATACCCTCCTAATAAATGTACACAGCAGCAGAAGTAAAATAAATGTTGATTGTGTCTTTTAACTTCAGGTGTAGCTACTAAACTTTTACAAGATGCTTAATCTAAATACTGAAGTTGATCATCTTACATTGAGGTGAGCTGATGGTTTTACAAGAGGAAGACTCTTCTTCACTTTGTTGGTGTTGCAAGAACTACAAAAAACTCTGTCCACTAGTGGTGGAAAGTACGTAAGTATATTTTATCAAATAGTTTTTAAGTACAATCTACATGCAAATACAATTTATGTCAAAGTGACCAATGGGGTCAACGAGTTCTGAATTACACTACAGTATAATCCTTCTGGTTGCATGCCATCAAAATATGTCCATCTGAAGTGTTTTGTTTTTTTCTCTGACAGACTCAGATTGTGTCTTATTCTGAAATCTCATGAGAGGTTAGGTTCTTGCTGCCCTAAGTCAACATTGGAAATGTGAGTGTAGTAATGCACTAGAAAGAATAGGTTTTTGTGTTGAGTACAGAAAGTGTAGCTTAGTGTTATGTAAAAGATTTTCAATGTCATGGCTGAATATTTAGCTGATTTTAACTATGTGGATGGTCACCGTATTTATTTAAGCCAGAGATGAGGAACATCTACAAAGCAGAGAAAGGTTTACCGGCACCTGTGAAGGTTTAGACACTGGTGGTGATCCTGTGTGCTATGATCCTCGGCCCACAGAGGAGATTTTTTTTTGTGTGGAATCCTTTACATAATGTTAGACACTTATAATGACAATATGAGTCTGTCAGAGACCAAAAGAAGCACTTTTAACAGATGTATTTTGATGGCGAGAAATAGACTAAAAGGATTTTGTTGCACCCTGTTTCACAGCTGCAGGCTGCATTGCTCTCACTCAATACTGGACCAAATTCAAAACCTATAGTCCCCATTAGTCACTTTGACATAAAAACAATGGAAAACAAGGTCCAGGTTGAGAGCAGGTAGGGAACAAAACACAGTAGAGCTCAGTAAAAAACCCAAAATTGATCTGATTTATTTTACAAGTACTGATCCATTGATTGACCTTTTAATTAAAAAAAAAAAAAGATTTAATACCAGGTGACATCATCACAACCTGCAGCTCTGCCTCTTATCGTCTCTGTTCTTTGTTCAAACGTTGTCATGGTTGGCTGAGCAGGCGAGTCAGCATTTTGAGAGACAAGATCGACTCCCTGACGAGTTGAAGTGTTCAAGCTAATAGATCTCTCTCTCTCTCACACACACACACACACACACACACACACACACACACACACACACACAATGCTGCACATTTATCAGCACCTTCATCCCTTCCATCATCACCATCAACAGCACCATCAGCACCATGATTGCCATGGCAGCAACGGAGTTCATACATTCTAAGTGCACAGATGGCCAGAAACATGTGCATCACAGCTAAGTGCAAAAAACAGCTCATGGCATGTTAAGTAAATATGACCTGAGCTGTGTGTGTGTAGATAATCCCATTCACCCAGTTCCTTTTTTACTTTCATATGTGAGTCTGAAGCTTGTTTCTGTCTTCATCAGTCTGTTGTGGGATGTTATATTTGCTCACATGCTGTCTTTTAGAAGACATATTAAAATATATGAAGTGGAGTACTGTTCTGATGTTTATTGAGGTTTTACACATCAACACAAGACAAAAAATAATAATAATTCTGAAATACTGATTTTAAATTGGAAGAATCTCCTAAACAACTTCAAATCTGCCAGTGAGTTTATTATTTTTTAAATATTTTACATTGCTCTCAGTAAGACAGACAAAAATGTCTCAAAAATGTGTTTTGAACCATGTGCAGTTGTCTTTATATTAATGTGACACAATCATCTCCTGCCTGAGGAAACAGGTCAGCAGAATCCGCATTAATTGGGGACATTATTCACTTTGACATAAAAACATGGGAAAATAAGGTCTAGGTAGATGTCTGAAAGAGGATCTAGTCTGTGTTTAAAATGATTCAGAAATCATCCATTTTTTGTGTGGAGATAATAATGAAAGCTGTTTCAGCTGCTACTGCTTCCTGAAGTGAAATTCCCATTTTCCCATAAAATAGGTGACTTAAGTTTGGATCAGTGTGAAACTCTTGGTGATTATTGTTATTGATTGTTACTGATTAAATGATGCTCACCGTTAATGACAGTTAAAGACTTTATATTGTTAAGAAAACTGAAAACATAATCTGCATTTTACATCAATTCAACTTTGGATTGGTGGTCAGTTTTGGAACTGGTCACTTTTTGAAAACCTGCTCAGCTGTTCCGCACCTTTAACTGGCTTCTTCTCCAAAGCAACACTGGGTCAATCTCATAGATATTGTGACATTTATAGCTATCTATTCAGAAACTGAAATCACTTTACTTTGATTTTTAGACAAAGGGCTTTCTTCAGACCATGTACACTAAACTTACTGTTTCATAGAGAAACATAGAACTCAATGCCATGGACACACCATTCAACAAAAACAAACATCACAAAGTTCTTTAGATCACTGTGAATCCATTTGAACTTGATTTGATTGATTCTGACGAAAGAGTTTGTTAAAGTACAATGCATGCAAATGGCAAAAACTGCACAAACAATTGCGCAGTAAAATCGAAAATGGCTGACTTCCTGATCGATTTAGGTTATAGACATGATACCTGTGCCTACTGATTTTAGTAAATGTAGGTGCAATGTGTTGCGAGGAATGCTTCATTGAAATTCTATAGGTGTTGCTATTGAGCCATGTGGCCAAGAGCCATATCAGATGTGATTTCCACCGCTTCTGACATGAGTCATGAGTCTTTGAGCACAGGCAGCCCCTAATAAACGTGATTAATTTGGATAAATAAAAACAAGTCTTTTCAGTACAATAGTACAGTACAACTCTTTGTTGAGGCTCTAATGACACTTTGAGTGTTGCAGTAGCATTCCCCTCAAGACTAAATTATCATCTTTGAACAGATGAAAACCACTGTCTTCACAGTGATGCGTGTCAGTTTCTAGCTGAAAGTGTGTTGGGATTATCTCAGTTTGACCCCTGGTCGTGACTCCTTCTCTTATCTGGATGGACAGTGTGATTGACAGCTTTAATCCTCACAGCCATCAACGCTTATCACTGCTCAGTCTGCCCTCCCCCATTGTCCCAACCACACACATTTTACACCCCTACATCACCAACAGTTGACTTCCATTCTACATCATACAAACGTCGACCACAAAATAATAATAATAAATAATAGTTATTATTTTGTGAGTGCAAACTCAGGTGCAGGTGCCAAGCAGCATGAACTTCAGTCCAGTTTGCAGTTTCCTTATATATGAGACAATGATTGCCACGTGATCGATATATCGCTATAGATACAACATTTTACAGTGATCTTTAGGTTAAAAAAACAACATATTAAAGAGTTGTTCTAACACGTTCTCAATCCCAGCCCGAGCCTGCAGGGGGCAAGTCTGACCTTTAACACACACCAGCAGGTCCCCTCTTGGGTAATATGAAAATGAATTCACCAGACACCATTTTAACATGATTTAAAGCGTGACCAACAGTGAACCTCCAAAATGTCCCTTCACCAGTCAAGTGTTGGTGAATGTACAAAACTATGGTCCACTCTTGGATAGGTATGCAAGTACACACACAACTACAAACACACAATGCACTGTCCAGCACATTATCATTTTCTGATGTGGGGTCCTCATCGGAAGGACTAAAGGTTGTGTTACGCTCAAAAAGAACACATCTGTATGTGCATGTTTGGTTCTGTTTAGACACCAAACTGTTTGGTTAAGGTTAGAAACAGGTGGTGGGCACCACCTCAAAGACTTTCAGAAAGACTTTGTTTGACCTCAAACAAAAAATCAGTCGATAGTGTTTTCTTCTTGGTGTTTATACAGAGGGCAAAGGAACAACTTATCATTTAATTTCACATTTAAATGTGAAAAGCCACAGTCAGCTTTGATAAAACAAAACAGCCTTAATTTATTTCATCACTGCAAAAGCAGGACAATTTGAATTTGGATCAGGCCTCTAAACCGCTGCATCGGCTTCAGATCCGCTCCTCATCCCTGACCTCATGGCTGTAAACTTTTCTTTTTGTCCTCCTGTCCTTATCATTCAGAGGCACAATGAATCCTGATCACCCCTGTTCACTTGACTGTTCAATAAATACACCAATCAATCAATCAATGCACCAAAAGAACGTCACACACAACACATGAAGGTTACTGATAAGGGCTGAGATTTAACAGCATGTTCTCGTTCGCAGGTCGCTTTGTCACTTTAGTGTAAACCGTTCACATCAGGTCACATAGTATAAATTCTTTTCACAAAACACGACTGAATGATGCACATCAGAGGGGATTAAGAAGATGGTGCACTCAATACTGACTAAAAAAAATAATAATGTACTCTGTATACCAACATATGCCTGCACTACACCATGGGTGGACGGCTCAAACCAAAAGTAAACACTGAGCTATAGTAGCCAACCACTAACTGTTGTTAGCTCGGTCAGTCAGGTAGCTAACTGAACTGACTCAGCCCCAGATGCCAGCAGTCAAACCGAGCAAGAAAACCAGCTCGATAGGTATTCCCTGCCAGACTGGCCACCGTTGGTTTTGGAAGTTGTGTTCAGTCCCAGGTCTGGCTGTGTTGACTGTGGAAGGAACATTGTGCCAGCTCTGACTCTGACTTTAAGTTACATAAATGATGTCACTGTCTGTCATTGGCATCGCATCACAAGATTTGCGGTGTCACTTGCGTCGCAATTTACGTAACATAGACATTTTAACCTTAACCATGATCCGTTTCTAAATGAACCGAAAGGGTGAAAGTTTCACAACGTTAACCACGTGTTAAAAAGGTTTTCTGGCCATCTGGTGTGTCTCGTGGACACTGAAGTGAGCCGTATGAGATACTGCAGTGGTAAAGCGTTTTTTTTTTTATTTGATGGCAAAAATTACGACATCTGGAGTTTTGAAAGAGTTAGTCGATTAATCGATTTGTTGAATGACAGAAAATATAATAATAGCGACTATATTGATAATGAATTATGCTTTTCTGATGATTTTTAACTGAAAATGTTTCTTGGCCAATCCTGGGATGAAGAAGAGTGTGATTGTTGGGCATTTTTCATATTTATTTACATAACAAAATATAATGTATATACGTATAATGTGTAAACATATTTAAAAAATAATTGATTATAAAAATAACTGTTGAAATAAGAAAAAATATAATGACAGGTCGGTCACTTTTTAGAGACAGAATAATTATTGATGAAATTGATCAGTTGAGTTCAGATCAGTTGATCAGTCAGGAGGCTGAGACCACATCTGTGTCCAACAGGCATAACCTTTATTTATCATCATGACATAGAATCGTCTTATATTTACGACTAGGTAACAGAGGTTATAACTTACATGTGTGAGAATCAATCCACATATTTTTCTTTTTTCTTTGTTTTTTTTTTTTTACCTTAAAAGTGGCAGAAGTGAAGATGGGCTCACCTGGAAGGAAAGGGAGAAGCAGTAGATAGGCGACCGTTTCGCTGCAGAGAAGCTTCATCCCGCTCTGATGTTATTGATCCGATAAACAACGATCGATAACAGTGATGACAGATCAGCCAGCATCCGACCGTCGAGCGCAGAGACTAAAACACACTGAGAGAGAGAGAGAGAGAGAGCAGCTGCTAATGCGGGTGGGTGCGTGTTTGCTGCGGTGGTCGCTCATGTATGAGAGGTCATTAATGCCACACAGACTTTGGAGGTGGACTAAATATCGATGTGCTTTAGCACTAATAAAAAAAAAGTACTAATACACAAAATAAATACACCACTACAAGTGAAGTCCTGCATTCAACACCTTAAAGTATTTTTTTTTTTTAGTTTAGTAGTTTTTGAAGTCAAATATCTTGAAGTCAAAGACCATGAAGGGGATGTGTATTTCAATATGTGTGGTTAAACTGTGGAATAATTTGGACATGGAACTTAAACAAACAACAAATATTATTTGGCTCAAGAAAAAATACAAAAACAATATTTTCCTGAGGTATAAGAACGAGGAAGGACAGTGATGATGTTTAGTTTTGGTTTACAGACACAGTGGTATATACTTGTTAAACACAGAATAAGGATAAAGATTATAAATATGTATGGTGAATTTGGGTACATACATACACTGTTGTGTATATGTATATAGAAATATATGTACAGGAGACAGTCTATAAATTATAATATAATAGTAATTTAATAAGTCAATGTTAGTCAGTGTTACAAATTAATTTTACTTTTTCGTGACAGCTTGTAACGTGACTTAAAAAAAATTGCCTTTCCACAAATTTCTCAGTCTGTGGACAGATTTCTATGCAAAGTACATGGGACAAATTCTTCTTTAAAATTCAAAGGATGTTATTTATGCTCCGCTTTACTGTCAACAGTGTGCAACAGAAGCTAACGTTAGCTTAGAAATGGAGTTCAACAAACAATGTCAACAGCTACTGTCAACAAACAACCAGGAACCCACCACAACACACAGTCCAACACTAAGTCCAAACTCAAAGCTAATAGTACTGCAAAGCATGTGAAATATATTGTGATATTACGGTTTTAGCTGCTAACGTTAGCTTGCTTGCTAATGCGGATGAATTGAATACTGACTTGTGTGGATAACCTCAGCTAATTTATCCAGACACCAGGTTTTACATTAAATAAGGAGAGATTAAATACAAAAGAAAAACAATCGTCCTACAAGGAATTTATATTAGAGAAGTGCTTTGGATCTTTGGGTCCAGCAAAAGGGTTTTTAAACATTTATACATCTGTCACAGTCAGTCCCCGCTCCGCCTACTCCAGTCTCCCAGTTTCCCGCCTTGTGTTTGTCACGCCCCTAATCACCTGTGCATTTAAACCCTTTGTTTCCCCTTCCTCAGTGCCAAACTGTTAGTGTACCATGTGTCCTACTTTCCAGCGTTTCTCTAGTGTGCTTTTCGGTTTCGACCCTTGCCTGTTTTTGGACCCTGCTTTTGCCTTACCCCTTTGGATTGTCTGCCTGCCTTATCTGACTGTACTCCCGTGTACTGAACCTTTGCCTGTGATTAAAGACTGGTTACCTCCTGTATCTGCCTCCCGAGTCCTGCAGTTGAGTCTTGTGTCCGTGCCTTGTAATAACATCAGCTTGTTCAGTGAGTGAATAATTAAAGGACAGGTACAACCACTTATCTGATTCCTTTGTAACAGGAACCAAAAGCTGCTTGTACCTTGAACACATCAGGTGACAACTACTTATTTCCCCTATCGACTGACAAACACCCCTCACCCTTTGTTCAGTTTCAACAAATGTATCCATGAATTATAAATACAGTCAGAAACAGCAGATAGGCACTAAGAGGTCAGGTCTCTTAACGTCTTTCCAAACTAGCTGTGACATAAAATGACATTTTGGAATATAACATGTTTATATGTGTGACCAGCAGCATAGAGTCTAGCTCTATAGACTGAAACAAAAAAGCCAAGTTAACCAGTGTTAAGTTGCGTAAATTAAACTTACATCAGGTACTTAACGTAACTTACAATATTTTCCTAAACCTTACCTAGTAGTTTTGTTCCTTATAGTTTGTTTACCACCTGGTGGGCAGGTCTGATGATACCAATGCTTTTAGTTTCCTCTCTGTTTTGGCTTTATATCTTCAATAAAGTTTCTGTTCCTACTTTAAGGAACTGCGACATCCCAGCACAAAATAAATTTGGTCCATTCATCAGACATTTGATAACAAAAACAGGAAGCTACAAGAACCCCCAACAAAGCCAGTGTGTCACGTGAGGTATCTAATTCCACAGGCTTCATCTGTACAGAGATAAAGCTGATCAAGAACAAGACAAGTCTTCTCTTTACGATAACATCATCATAAAGATCTTCAGTTGGCACCTGAATCTTGTTCTTCTCTTCTCCACCAGTCATGGGTCACAGGGAACATTTCCTCTGTTTGCTGTTTCTTACTGACCTCGTCCTCTGTTACTCTGAATGAAATGAGACACTGACGGTGAACAGCTGCCAATCAGAGAGTCACATGAATAAATAATGAAGTTTGAAAAGTGAAGTGAGAACACTGAGAGGAGATTAACGGATTAGCAGGAAATAAATTGGCTGCCAGACACAGTGGTAATGACCCTCTTTATTTTCTTATTAATGAAATGTGTTGAAGTGTAAACCCACCATGATGTTACCCTTTGGTTTGAGGCCAATCCTTTTGAAGTCTCCAGTTTTGCATTTTGTCCGCTGCCATCTTGTTTTTTCCCAGCCAGGAGTGACCGTATTTGGATGAGAGTGTGGAGCTGGTTTCAAGCAGAAAAAAAAATGTTGTGTAATGTTGTCCTGTCTGGTTACAAACATTCTATTTTATTCCAGCTAAACAGTAACTAAAATATATTTGTGAAAACATTTGAGGAGAAATAGTCAATGTAGTAACATAATCTTGATAAATATTTGATCAGCACTGCCAAGTTTGACAGTTTGATCTGAGTTTCATGAGCCCGGTGTAACTCACTGAGTTGCTTTTAGGTAGCCACTGCCTAAATCATCTATTTTACTCTAAATGGGGCCATAATTTACGCAATAATCGTCATGCTGTCTGGAAGTAGACTTGAAACTACGGATGGAGATCATAAACTCACGAAGAAACTGTTTACTGAGGACATAAATCAAGTGCAAAGTTGGCTCTTTTCACCATAAGATTCAAAACACTTCTTTTACATCCAGGGGAACCACCCTAAAGTTCTGTCCGTGTTTTAGCTTTGTAAACTTTTATGTATGAAATGTGAGTGTAGGTTTACAAAAGAAAAACTTTTAGTTGTATTTGTATTGTATTTTAACTTTGATGTCAGTTTTAGTTACAAGCACACAAACAGATGACATCAGGATTGTATCTTGTATAAGAAAAAATCGTAAGTCTGCCTTTAAAATCTGAATAAAAGCCCACAGAGAACCATTTTTGTTTCAATAAAACAAAGAAAAACAGATGGTTGACTGTTGACTGGCAATTCAAAGTGCTTTACAGATATAAAAGAAACACAAGGATACAAATATAATATAAAGACAGACTTAGAAAGAATAAATTCAATATAAAATATAGAAAGAAAAGAAAATAGCATGCAAAGGAGAAAGAAAAGTTACAGTGCAGTGAGAGATACATGCAGCAGTAAATCTTCTCTTTTCAAACAGCTTTTGTTGAGTGAACTTGAAGGCGTCTGAAGGTTAATTGAGCTGGGGCACTGCTGTCAGCCAATTCTTTAAATCCTCCTGAAAATAAAAGTAAGAGCCTTTCAGGTGGGCTCAGCGCCAAACTGGACTGAACCAGCCAACGGAAATCAGTTATGAAGCCAAACTCTAAGAAACTGGGAGGGATGCTTGTAAAGGTGCTCTCACACCTTATATGTTTGGTTCAGTTCATCACGTCTTTGCATATTTTTAGATTAGCCAGAGGTGGCAGAGGCAGACTGCCAAGATGGCGGTGGCCAGAGCCACCAAAATTCGAACTTCACGATGGCTCTTCAGTCCATGTTTCATACTGTCTATGTATTTTACTATATATTCAGTGAAGAGAAAAAACTTTAGTCGTCCTTTGACGCTCAAGTGATTAAAGTTTTGCAGTCATTTAACCAACATTAACCAGGTGGTTCTTCTCATGTGCAGATCGAGATGTTTTTATCTCTTCCAGACTCGACTATTAAAACACACGTTATTGTGGTATCATCATGTGAAACATCCACAGACTGCAGCCGATAAAACTTGAGATCCTCTTGTTACTAAAGGTGATGGTGCCTTCACAAAACTCAGTGTCCTCTTTTAAATCTCTTCCTTAAATTTATTTTTATCTTTTGGCTTTAACTTTTTTTAGTTTGATCTTTTTTTGATATTTTTGTTTTAATCACATTTATTCTGTTTTTACTGTTGAGTCATTTGTAACTATAGAAGTTATCGTTATTATTCTTAATTAGCTAGGGTGGGTAACTTTATTTTTAAAGTAAATCAGGCTTTTTTTTTTAAAATTAGACTAATCTAAGAGACAATAAGAGACTGAATTTCACCAAACTTTCAACTTAAGTGCTGTGAAGGAAAATTAATTACATAAGGTTTTTCAGAATTCACAATGAGACAATATTTTTTGGTATTAAGTTTTTCTAAAATGTTATTTTAAATGTGCAAATGAGGCATGATCTAATGCTTACTTTTGTTGAAATCCACAGACAAATAGACAGAATACAGTGGAAGAAGAAGAAATGTTATGGAAGAAAAATAGCCCAAAATCTTATTTGCCTGAAGCGTCTTGCCTTACATCCGAAACCTAGATTTTTTTCTGCATTTAAAATGATTGTGAAATAAAAATGCTGATTTACTAACACCTCACAATTTGTCCGAACACTTTCTGCTGTCTAATAACTTTAATGCATCTCGGGTTTATTGTGGAAGGACCTCAAACTAACAGATTGCTTTCGAATCTGGCTGACCTTGAAACAAAACTTTAATGAATGCAGCGAGCAGGCCAAATGTTTTCAGACTCTCATCAGGTGAGTTATTACTGTATGAGCACAAGTACTGAATACTCGGCTGTCTTTAGACCACACACACCTTTTGCATTGCAGCATACAGATGAATACGACTGAAGGCCTGTAAGCAGTCGGTGTCTATGTACCTGATCCTGAAGCTTCAGTAAAGTTTAATAAACCCACGTCCAGTCTCTGTGTCTGACGACACTACATACAGGTAAAAAAACGTCCTTCAGTGCAACTTTATTCTCCACTTGCACATTGTAGAGTGACGTTTGTTCCCTTCCTGTAAACTCTACAGTAACGTTAAGTTGGTCAGTTCACTTTTCAGTGTTAGCTTTGTATATTGTTATAAAACGTTTATAATGTTTTTAATCATTTTGATGATCACCTCAGTGTCTTAGATAACCCGCAATTTCTGAAGCCACTGGGAGACAGAGACAATATTCCTCGGCTTCCAGTGTAGCCAGCAGATATCCACATAACAGATATCTGGGCCAAGACTTCCTCTGCAGTCCGAGTAGCAACTTGATACACAAGGATGAAGCGAAAGACACATTTCTGTGCATCCTCAATGGAGGAGAGCTAAAATGCGTTCAAAATGAGTGACTGAAAGCATCAGTGAGAGTGATCATCATGAGAGTGTGAGTGATGAGGAAATAAATCTTATGTCTCTCCAAAAACTGCTAAAGGTGTTCAATGTGTGCCACCAACCGTAAGGAAAAGTAGGTTTGGACTGCAGATTAAGACAGCTAGGAACTAGGAACTAGCTAGGAGCTAGGCCTTTGGTCAGAGGAATGATTAGTTTCATGTTTCTATCCCCGCAGCTGGTTTGGCCACTGACAACCATTTCAGGAGATCCGCGACACCATTAGTCTGGAAACTCTGTCTAAGCGAGAACTATTTAACACTCACAAGGCTTATGTTATCCTTGAGATAAATGAGGTGTGGACAACACACAGTGAAGCTCTGCTCATTGTCCAACACCTGGACCTGGTTTCTCTGAAGTCACCATCTCTGAAAAGTGACTTCCTGTGACTCCTCCTCTCAGAGTTGACTACTCTTCCTTCTCAGCTGCTCTGTCCTTGAGGTTGAAGTAAACTAACTGATTTGAACACAGTAATGCAGAATTAACCCTCGCAGAGAACTAAAGTCATCCACTTTACACGATGAGCTCCATTTGTCAAACAATGTTCCCTTTTCCTGAGCAAACTCCACTTCTGTGATGAAATGCTGGAAGAGGGAGACATACCTGCAACCACTGATGTACTCTTTTTAGTCTCAAGCTGATATTGCAACTGTGCTTCTCTGTTTGACTGTTTGTGCTCAAACTGGAGACGAGCAAGGCAGACTTTCAGCCGAGCCTCATCTCTGGACCCAGAACTAGCAGGGGAGAGAGATCATAGCAAGGCAGCATAAACAGTATTTTCATCCACTCACCTGCTACACTATGAACTCCTGACACTGCCTCAGCACCTTGAGAGACCACACACCTAACTCTGCATACACAATAAATGCTACAAACAAATACATGAGCATGTCGGCCGTAACTGTAACACACACACACATATAGGCCCACACAGCCTCTGATTGGTTGACAAACTCATCACATCATTGGATTTCTAGTGGACAGCAGAAATGTTCCAGCTACAGCAACTACAAAGATGGAGTTTGCTCAGTTATCATGGAGATGTTTTTTTTAAATTTATTTATCATGTGATGTGATCCATGAAATGTCTCAAAGCTGCAGAGGAACCAAGTGAGTCGACTGATGAACGAACCTTTATCTTTACTGTAGTCTCAACTTTGTTTTATCGAATTATTACTGAATTATTAAGTAGAATAAAACACAAGAGTTAAGAAGTAAACGAGATGAGGAGAGCAATAAAAGAGCAGGATGCCTGAACCTCCACTGAGAGGCGCCAGAGATATATTACAGTATCTCATAGTCAACAAGTGAGAATATGTTCCCTTAGTATTTAGAGTTTTAATGTTGTACCTTAAATTTGTAACAATGCATCATGTTATCTGTTCATCGTGAGTTTGTATCGAGAATCTGAACACCTGTAGTGAAATGAAAAGTATAATATTTACTTGAAATATAAGTAGCATAAAATGTCAAATTCAAAGAAAAGTACAAGAAAAAGTACAAACAGAAAACTATAATATATAAATTGTGATGTAATACAATATAAATGTTATTTAATGAATGTAAACTTTGGTGAAATTGAGCCTCATTAATTTATTTTTTATCTCTTTAACTTCGCTGCCAAGCATTACATAATGACACGACTCCTCTCTCTGATTGGCTGAGCGCCCTGTCAGTCTGTGACGCAGCGTCCAATGAGAGACGGCGGCAGGCGATACAAACTGGCAGCCGCCATGTTGTGTCTCCGGGGGCCTGGAGCGACGTCCGGTAGTAAACAGTAGATGACGTTACCGCCCGCTCGGCACTTCACAGGAAACGGACCGCAGCTGGAAGATGAGCCGTCCGTCCTCAGCCGGAGCCGGAGCCGGAGGTGGAGGTGGACTCGGGGCCGGGAAAGCAGGCGGAGGGAAGCACGGTGGATCGGGAGGCGCAGCTGCCGCCGCAGCAGCAGCAGCAGCCGCGGCCGCAGCAGCGGCAGCAGCCGCCGGTGTGGGCTCCGTGGCTGGGTCGGGGTCCGCTACCCCTTCTACCGCTGTGTCTCTGACCACGGCGGGTCTTCCCGGGCAGTCCCCGGAGCTCACGGCGCTGTTCGAGTGCCCGGTATGTTTCGACTACGTCCTGCCGCCCATCCTGCAGTGCCAGGCGGGTCACCTGGTCTGCAACCCGTGCCGCCAGAAGCTGAGCTGCTGTCCGACCTGCCGAGGCCCTCTCACCCCGAGCATCCGGAACCTTGCTATGGAGAAGGTGGCCTCCACACTACCGTTCCCCTGCAAGGTGAGCCACACACACACACACACACACACACGAGCTAACCGCTCACTTTTGTCCACTTTTTTTTCGCACAACTTCCTCGTTCAAACATGCTAACATGACAGGTGTGTGCGCGCGTGCCCCGTGACGTCACAGCGGTGCCACCAGAACCAAAACAAATCCGGACCGGTTCATAAAGGGATAATCCACCGAGTTTTACCAGCCACGCAGTTTTCAGATCAGTAACTTCTCCGTCGATAAAGAAAGTGAAAGAAAGTTTGTGTCGGACAGCAGAGCTTCTCCAGATCAAAAGTTAAAGTTTAAAAAACTCAACATGAAGTCTGTCTGATCACAGACTGTATAAAACATGGACGTAGTCTCCATTTGGTCAGCCACAAGTTTCTGAACAGCCGTCTTGAAGCTCTCAGAGTGTGGTGGCTCTGGCTGTGGCCGCCGTCTTGGTGGTCCTGCCTCTTCTGCCTTCTGGCTAATATAAAAATGGGCAAAGACGTGGACCATTGATGGACCTGTGGCGGGCTGAACGATGCCTGGGTGCTCAAACAAGCCACCTGTAAGGAATGGCATACAGTGTTAATTAGTGTGTTTTCATTAGCGTGAATAACCTGAGTATAAGAGTCGTTGTTTTGTGTTTTTGTTGTCTTAAAAATGAGCCTTTTTATATCTAGAGTGAGAGCGGGTCCTCTTCCACAGAGTCTGCCATGCTGGATCTAGATGTGACCTTCTGATTTTTATGTGAATTTGGCTGCCAGAGTTTTTCCTACATGCTTAGAAGAGAGACGTCTGAGAGTATTCATTTGGTTGCAATCTGCAACTTCACTGCTAGGTGCCACTAAATCCTACACACTGGACCTTTTTAATTATGCATAACTTTAAGCTTTAATATAATTTGAACATGTGAGTTATATAAAAATTCACCCTCAGTACAGTTGTCATGAACTATAGAGACCAAAACTGCTTTTTGTACCAGGCTGTAAACATGTTTATTTCTGCTGTGAAGTTGGACATGTTAACATGGGGGCTTATGGAGATTGATGCCAGCCTCAAGTGGACGTTTGAGGAACTGCAGATTTTGGCACTTGCACATTGGCTTCACTTCACAGCCACTGAGGTTTGCCGCTTGGTTCTGAGGTGATTTTGAATTTTTCCTGCCTACCCATCAGATCTGGATTACCCGGTTCTCTTACTTGAATCACTTTGTTGGGATTTGGACTTTTCTGTGATCTTTTGCTGCTTCGTTCAGTACGATGACTGCACGGTCCAGGGCGCCCGCGGCACACACTCCTGTCTGTCGGGTTCAGTTTAAGAGTAAATTCGTACCAGCCATGTCATTCTTGCAGGTCAGGAATCGGGCTAAAATAATGCTCCAAATTTAGCCACTTTGGCCAAAAGGGTCCCTACTCACAGTCCCTTCCCATGTTATGCTCATCCCATGCAGCTTTGGGTACAGAACACAACCTGACAGATGGACCGACGGAGAGAAACGGCTCTGATTCAATTACAGACACATTAAAGTTGAAGTGAGCTTCTTAGGTCGTCTGAAAGCTGAGGAGAAGGAGGAGAATTGAGCTGAGTGCTGAAAACTGATTAAAGCTCCTGAAATCACACACACATAAACTCATCATCATATATCTGATTTATCTGCTGTTAGAACATGTTGAATTGAATCTCGTCATACGTCATAAATGAGACTAAAGGTCCGGAAGATGTTTGATTCGTCAAAGTGAGCGAGTTGTTGTGGCCTCATGATTCGATTGTTATTCACGTCAGCAGTTCTCAGTGCATCTAAATGTTTTTTTTAATTGTCTAGATTATTTTTTCAATAATTAACAAAAGCAGTCAGATAAATCTGAACCCCTTTTAATATAAAATGCTGCATTTATTCAGCACTAGTATCTGTGTCCAGGACTCACATGTGATGGCGACTCGACCAGTTTTACGCTTTGACTCGATCACTCAGACTCTGGTTTCTCTGTAGAGTTCAGGTGTCTCCCAATTAAGGTAACTCCTCTTCCTCCTCAGCTGCCGTGTCTTTGAGGTCAACGCCATTTTTTTTTTCAGCTCTCTTGTTCACCTGTAGTCTCTTTGTGTAATAACGCTTTATAACTAACAACAACAATAAGTTTTCAACACTGAATAATGGATGAATAACCACAAAATACACCCATGTTGAATTTATATTTATGGATTTACTTCACGAAGATACTGCAGTTCACGGCTGAATCTCAAAACAATCACACCAGAGCTGACAGCACAATGTCCAAATAGTAAGAGTGCAGTCATATAGTCAAAAAAATATAAATACTAGATGTCCATCGCAGTTAGAGAAGGTTTGACCATCACACTAAATGTGATGTGTGTGTTTTATATATTAATTTGAATGAAGAGGATTAAAGCTTTTCGAGTTATCAAAAACATTTTGAGTTTTAAGTTTTTCTCTACAGCAGACTGCAAACTTGAACACCTCTGCATGTGAATGCAACTCCACAGTCAACGGCAGAATTAATGCAGCAGATGAAGAGGAACAACCCACCAGCAGTTCATCAGAGTTTATAAGAGTGCAGCACAGTGAGAACACAGACCGGGTTTCATGACGAGAGAGCGTAGAGTAACATCAGACTAGAGCAGGTCGTCCACTAATCAGATAATCACCTCCTCCTCCTCCTACAGTCTGCATGTCGAAGCGTCCACTGCCGCCTTGCATGGTAGTCAATGCCATCAGTGTATGAATGTGGGCGAAAGGGTGAATGAGATATGCAGTGTAAAAGTGCTTTGAGTGGTCGGAAGACTAGAAAAAAGCTACATAAGTACAGTCTGTTCACCATGATCAAAGTTTTCACACCTCTGTTCATATTCACATGCTCTCTCTGCTGCAGCCTGCATCACTTTTTTTAATCAGTTGTTTATTTTTGTCTGTTTGTGAGCGACTAAATAGTGCATCGCTTTTTTTTGTGGGACCGCATTATTTTGTTTCCTTCCTTAAAGCTCTTATCATGACTGCTACATAAACACTCATGGTTCATTTCACTCAGTTAGGGACCTTTCTTTAAGTCTCACTCATGCAGCGCTGCAGAGATATTAACAGTCAAAATATGTTGCAATTGGCAAAACTACAGTCATCAACATGTGGTCGATGAAGAAGAGCTGATTGTTGGAGTGTGTGTGGTTACCCGTCTGCCTTTGCTGTGAGGGTATGTGTGTGACCGTGATGTAGCTCTGAGGCTCGTATTTATTAGATTAATTAAGCCTTGTTTGGTTGGTTACAGCCGCGTTCACATTAATGAGGAGTTATTGAGCTTCTTATCAATGTGTTCTAATGGATTAACCTGCCATTGATTCAATGATAATGGTTTCAGATGATTTTTTTCTGTCGATTGACTAATTGATTAATAATTACAGCCCTGACACTTTCACATTTAACATCATCAAACAGGTTGATGCTTTTTATGGTTTTGAGTGTATTTGTAGTATTGTGACTTCAGTCCTGCATTTCATTAATGTGATGAATGTTATCATGTTATCCTAATCAGCGTGGTACTTCAGTTACTTTATGATGTCATAGCTAAATCAAAACAAACAGTGACATGCACTGACATTGCTGAAAGGTCAAGTTATGAAGCTTTGAGTTTGGATTTGCTGTGTTTCCTCGTCTTTGTCTCTGTTAGACGGCCACAGGTTGATGTTTTTTTTTTTTTGCTGATGTCTTTGTTGCAGTAAGTAAGTAAGTTCTCATGTTTCTCTCTTTCGCTTTGTGGATAATCTGTTGTTCAGCTGAGGTATCGACTGGAAAAAAAAAGCTCAGTTTAAACAATAAGGGTTGAGTCTCGGTGAAACTGAAATCTCAATATGTATTTATGTTCACTTTTTTAAATTTGGTGGAAATGGGGATACTCTTGCTCTGCACTTCTACCATTTGGAGCCACGATTGTGTGGTGTTTTTGAACCATTCATTTTACCTGCATCGTCACATTTAAGCTGTGATACGTTTTAAATAGCATTACAGCGATCTTGTACTTTATTTTCTTTTAAAGTGTTGTAGTATTTTTTTGGTGTGAGATGTTTTTAAATGCATATGTTTCCTTAAAATTCCTACAAGTACCACTAGAGGGAGGTCTGTTAAGTTAGTTAAATCCAAGGCAGCTGGACTTGGTTGTAGCTCCACGAAGACACTTAACCTGTTGTCCAAGAGGCTTCTTCAGTTTTGACTGATTGGTTGGTGGGGAAACCGAGGTATTTAGCCTCAGTGGGATCGTTACGAGGCCATTGTTTCCACGTGGTTCATTAGTGCTCCTTGTTGTTGTGACAACTGTCGTCAAAGTCTTTGCGGTCGTCTGAGGTTTGGTGTGAACGTCAGGCTACTGGTTCTCAAACTCCCCACAAATGAACGTAGCCCTGCCTCCAATGCTGTGTCCAGATGTCTTCATATGTCCATCTGATAAACATGTTGTGAGAGGTTTAAAAGACAGATCTGTAGATCTGTAGTGCCATGCTATTGTTCTGCTCACCCATTATTCTGAAACAATAGTCCAAAAACATTTATCTGACAGTTGTTATAAAGAAAACACAAAAGCGTTTCTGTAAATGCACTCTTGTATCAAACTAAGATACTCATTTTAACACGTACCACAATCTTCCCAAACCTAACCACGTGTTTATTATTGTTACCATGGCAACAAGGTCACCTGACGACGAAGAAGGTCACCTGACTTTGTCCTCCAAACACACATTTTAGTTGAAATGCAGCAAACGTGCCGGCGAGGGTGAAAATCGCAGCGTCGGTCATCAGGTCGTCTTTGCACAACTATAGACGTGTTTTGAAGAAGAAGAAGAAGAAGAAGAAGAAGAAGAAGAAGAAGAAGAAGAAGAAGAAGAAGAAGAAGAAGAAGAAGAAGAAGAGCAGGGAATTCTGGGAAGAGGAAAAAAACAAAACAACAGCTGTCAGTGCACACACACACTTATTATACAGGTACAACATGGGATGTAAACACACACTGCAGACTTAAAAGGAAGAAGAGAGACGTGTGTGTGTGTGTTGGGGGGTGTCGACAGATGCTGGGGGGAGGAGGAGGCTGAGCAATACTCCCCTTTTATTCTCTCTCAGATTTCTTTCTCCCCGCCCCCACTGTGTGTGTGTGTGTGTGTGCTGCAGCGCCTCTGTGTCGTGCGGTCGGTTGGAGGCTGACTGTTTTTCCACCGCTCAGTCAGAGAAGGAGAGAGAGAGAGGCCGAGAGACATTTACAGGAAGCAGAGAGAGAGAGAGTGTGTGTGTGTGTGTGTGTGTGTCGCTGGTATTCTGTCGGACGGACGGACGGACAGACGCCACACAGCTGAGCGTGTGTGTGTCGGTATCTGTGTTTTGGCGTGTGTGTTTGTCGTTTTTCTGCCACAGAAGAAGAAAAACAGTTTGTTGTTTTTTTTTCTGCTGCTGCAGCAGGAGAGCGAGCGGGCGAGCGAGGTTCAGCTGCATTACTGCGTTTAGATCCAGGCGAGCTGGTACGTGTGATTGATCATATATTGGCTCTTGTATTGATTGATTTGTTGTTGGACAAACAGCAGTCAGATGATATTTTTGATATCTTATGGATTACTATCGTTGATGGTTTATGATAATTAACAGTCTGCTCTTAATAATGTTGTCATTCAATGATTAATCTGACAGTTATGAACGATTAATTGTTTAAAATAGTGACTTCATTGTCAATGGTGATCGATTACGCTTGACTAGTTGATCAATCATTTAGTCTTCAAAGGTCTTGTTTGGTCCTCTGTTTGATTTTTATTCCAATACTGTAAAAAAACAAAGACATGGCTCCGTCTCATTCGATTAAGTTAAACTCTGTGTGAGTTTATCCTGTTGTCCTTCTCCTGATCAGTGCCGATCAATAACTGTCTCCTTCCTTATTTTTGTGGTTTCACAGAACAAAGTAACTTAAAATGTCTTAACTTAAGAGAAAAATGATGATCAGCTAATGGTCATATCAGAGAACAGTTGCTGTTTTTCTTGTTCAGCGATCAATCCACTGCTGATAAGCTAATGATCAGTTAATCGTTCAGTTAATAACATTGTGTGTGCGTCAGGACTGAATGTCAAACCTCAACAATGTCGACATTACGTATTCTATCAGTGTGACAGAATATAATAATAATATTACTTTTTATTGATTTAAGTTTTTAATGATAATGAGTCAAACCGCCTTTAATTATCAGTTACAGACGATTCATTTATCGGGTCATGGAGAGAAACAGACTCACTTTTTCATGAAGCAGATACATTTTTACCTCCTTTCTTCTCTCGTAACATCAGCTGCTGTTTTTCCTTCGTCCTCCTCATCACTCCCTCTTTTTTTCACCTCGTTTATCGACCACTATCACAATTATAAGGATCTTCAGACACTCGGCTAACGTGACATTTAGTGACAGCTCGACTATGTACAAGTAGTAATTTGTTGGACTGGTGAGATGCTACAGCCAGCAGGACAAGGAGGTTGTGATGTGAGATCAAAGACAAGCTAATTAATATGCACACTCACTACTTTCACTCACTTTCACGTGATCTACATGTAGTTACTGACAGTGTTACAGTAGATTACCCTTGGCGTTAATCTGTCGACGTGACGGTCAACTTCAGATTTTTCTATTATTAAAAAATAATGAATGTATTAATGTCCCGACACTAAGAATCAAAAAGTGTCTCATCAAATGTTTGAATTGATCATTTTTATTTAGAAAAGGTTCTTCTGCGTTCATGCACATTTTGCAGACAGTTTAACATCCCGGCTGCTGTTCTGGTGTTTAACTCTTAGACTTTACTGTTTGATAAACACAGACCTGAAGTCTAGATCTGATCCGGAGTTAATCTCAGACTCTGGTTTCATGTGTTTCACAAACCCAAACATGGTCCAGACGTTTTAATCTCTGCTACATGATCTCCACGTGGCTCTGCAGGCTGAACAGCTGGTCACCGGCTGCTGTTTTTGTTCTGCCCGTCTGGTTAAGGTACGGAGGGCCAAGAGGGACAAAAAAAACTTCAACTTGACATTCTGGAGTGAAGCGAGATGTGTCGTTTCGACATCCATGAGAGAAAAAGAGGTTATTTTACTGTACAAATTAAATATTTTAGTCGGCTTTAATAGAACAGAACTTTATTATCCCGAGAGAAAACATGCAGCAGTTGCTGTGCAAATATAAAACTAATAACCGTTCACCTTTGATAGCAACAGGTCCTTTAGCCTAAACCTGCACACATGCAGCTCATTGGCAGTGTGTTGGATCACGAACAAGATAAACCAGCAGATAAATAAGTTCAGTAACTGATTGAGGATTTTTAGGACATTTACAGGAATATTGTTTAAGTGTGTCCCTGCAGGATTCTGGATCAGGGTCTTTTCATTGGATTTGTTCTGACGGTGATATCTGTGTTCTGCTGGCTGTTTGGAAGTAATCAAGGTGTGTTTGTTGTGCGTCTGTTTGTGTGTGTGTCAGTCGTGTGTGTTTGATGCTGTGTCCGGCCTCCTGCCTGCCTCTCCTCAGGGAGCTGGCTCAGTGGCGCTGCCTGCTGGGCTGGCATCGCCATGGAGTCGGTTCACCTAGCGCCACAGGGCTAACCGCTAACACTGGACAACAACAACAACAACAACAACAACAACAGCAACAACAGCAACAACAAGGGTCAGAGGTCAAAGGCACAGCCAGTCGACCTGTCGGCCGCACCAAACCACTGCCAGGCAGTCAGGTGAGTCCTGGGCCAAATGGAGATCCATCCTGAGAGCATGAGCGATCCTGTAGCTGCTGGTATCTGAACAAAAGGTGATATAGTTGTGGATATTCCCCGGTCAAACATGAGTTTTATTGGTCGATTATGATGTTTTTTTTTTTTTTTTTGTTTGTTTTTTGTTTTGGTCTTGCAGCTGGTATAAAAGTATTAAAAATCAAGTCTTGGAATACCTGCTAGGCTAAAAACAGGTCTTACCTGGTCTGTTGTATGAAACAGTTTGGTCTTTGTCGTGGCTCAAAAACTGACACGAGAGAAACGTTTGGTCTCAACTTGACGCTGACCATCTGCAGATTTAATTCCCAACATCCAGTACCCAATATGTTCTGATCCACTAAAGATAGACACAATATGAGATCTATAAGAGCATGTTTTCGTTAGCTTCACCACCATCTTCACTGGAAGGGGCTCTATGTCAACATCTGCACGGTTGCCATATTGAACATACTGAACAACGTTTTTATGACTGACGATTTGAAAGCATTAATCCCGATAGCATATTTTTACTGAACATCATATCACCTTCAAATTCCTGAATCATATTTCAGGTCTTCAGTCGGCTGCAGTAAAATTATCAGGATGTTTTTGGTTATTTTCTCTCTTGGGGATGTTAACGACACCTCCAGACTGCTGTCCTTGTTATTGATGAGCTGACTTCATCAGTTTAATGACTCTGATTTAATTATTGATTTAAAAAAACAAACTGACTCCGCTGATTTCCTGCAAGTGAGAAACCCTGAACTGGTCTGAACTCGGCATTGAGACACACACACACACACACACACACACACACACACACACACTCTTTGTCTCATGCTTTTAGCTTGATTATTATCGATCGAGCTGATGCGTGCTGAAGTTTTTTTTTGCTGTGTTGGTTTTTCCGCTGAGGTGGATCTGATGCATCCAGATCTCGGAGCACTTTGGTAGTTAATGCTGATTGAAGCAGATGTTCAGCCTCTGGTTAATGACGTTTGCACATCTGTTTTTACTGAATATTCTCATGCTGAAGGCTGTGAAGGTGCCACTATTGATCCAAACTGTAACTCAAACTTTAACTCACAATTCAAGGTTGATCAATACACTGTTTGGTTTAGCTAAAAGAGCCTAAAAGCAGACTTGGTTATAATCTGCGGGTTTTACTGCTGGAGTCATTTGATCCATCATTAATATAAAATATTGATCTGTGCAGCTGTAATTCTAACCTTGTGGTCTTTGAGGACATTTTGTCTGTTCTTCACTTTTCTTAAAATGTCCTCGCCTCACACACACACACACAGTTCTATCTCCTGATGAGACCAGTGTAGGTTTATCTCTCTAAATCCTCTGAAATATTAATTAATGCTGCTGGATAAAAGGAGTGTGTTTGTGTTTGTGTTTGTGTTTGTGTTTGTGTTTGTGTGTGTCGTATGGTCTGATTGATGTGATTGACATCGTCTTTTTTTTTTTTTTCACTGTCTTTTTAGACATCCGAAATGCCAACAATTTCCACTATGTCGTGGAAATTGTTGAGGATGCTTACAAAAAACCTGACAACTCTGACTTGCAGACTCAGAGTTTATTTGAAAAGAAACCAATCACATGTGGATATATAATGTGTTAAATATTTCAATCAGCTCTTATTATTGATAATCAATATATTCGTCCAGTCGTCCACCCCTTTTTTAAAAAGCTAATTTTAGGTTAATTTCCATTTAATCTGCTTTGACTAAATGAATAAAAACAGGAATGGAAACCGCCTTGGCATAATATTTAAATGACACAGCATTTATTTGATGTTTGACGCTCTGACTTATTAGTATGAAGATTAAATTAGATCTTCTTTACTGGATTATGGCTCATAGTTATTTACACCTCCATTTAATCTGGAATTAACATGAACCATGACTTTCATTTTGACACATTTTATAAACTCCTTTTTATTGGAGAAAGAGTTTCTCTGTCATCACTTAATAAAACAAGAAGCATTTTGGTCTTTGCGTTGTTGTATTCAAGCTCGCTGCCCTTTTCCAGCTGCTGCTGTGTCGTGACCTGCAGCTGATGAATATTTAATGAGGCAAACACTGAGCCTCCCGCTGTGTCACCTTCCTCTGTGTTCATCACATGACTAATAAATGATTCAAGTTATCAATAGATCAAACAGTGCAGCGATGTCACCTCAATCACACAAGCTCAAACTTTCTTTTTTATTAAAGTATTTCTCATGAGGGAGTTTTGTTCTGGTTCCAGGTCACCTTTGAGGTTTTTTTTTATTTATGATCCAAGTCAGTAAAATGTAAGAACCAAGAGCTGAAAAAAGAGTCTGTATTACTTTGAAAAAAAAACTGCAGGAGGATCTGATGAAGGCAAAATCTGTCAGAAGAACATTGGAAGCAACTGCAGAAACCTTGAAAAGAACAAAAAGTCGACTTGAATATGCAAGAAAATTGTGCACAGGCACATGGGTGATGGGTTCAGGGGCTGTTTGGACCTGTGGATCATTGGTATGGATCGAGACCATGAACTTGGAGGTTGATCCGACCTATTGTGGATGTTTTTCCATGGATGTATGAAGAACTGGACACAGTGTTGGAGGTGGGGCTCCGTTCATTCCTGTGGAAGCTGCTCAATGGAGCATGAAGGATGCGGCGCTAACTGGTTTAGCCCTCCACTAATCTCTATAAACAGATTCTGCATGTGAATGCAGAATCTGGACCAGGGTTTGGACACCAGAAATGTTCTGGTTTCTCTTGTAGTTTGAGTAGTATTGACCAATCACATCTGAGTGGCCTTTGGTTACAACAGTCCAGGTGGAGAACAAAAAGTCAAAGACACATTGGCACATCAGAATGCAATCTGAGAACTCATCATCATCTGACGACAATTTTGTTTTTATTAACTTCTTTTTAAAGTTGTCTGCACTTACATACAGATATATGTTTATAGAAATAACAGAAATTTGTCTTTCTCACGTATCAAGCTGTTAATTGGACTTTACCCCGGTATCTGTTTTCCAGATATCTGCTGGCTACACATGAAGTTCTGAAACATCGTTAGAGTTATGCACAATTAAGAGCATGGCCACTTTGAGAGGTGGGTGGCGTTACAGGTGGTTCCCCACCTCTGCTCCAACAACCTCTTGAGATTTTTAGATTAGCCGGAAGCTGGTGAAGGCAGGACTGCCAAGATGGCGATGCCACACTCAGCTTCTACATCCATATTTTATACAGTCTATGAGTAAGATGAGTCATTTCTTGCGATTGTGACGCTCAGAAACATGTATCCACCATTTTACAGCTGCTTCTTTTGCAATGTAAATCTGTAAGGGAAAAGTGTTTTTGGGCTTGTGTCCATCACAGGCCCGTACTCTTGCTCGGTGGCTTGTATTTTTTGGGTTAATTTGATCATGTGACAGGCAAAATGGATGCCCTCACTGTGTAATCTGAAGCTCGATATTCATTGGACCATGATCCTGAGCAAACGTCTAAGTCAAGCCAAGCCTGTTTCAGGAATTGTTCTGTCTCTGTCTTAAACAGTCAAATACATATGTTATCTACCTCTCTTTGTTTTACCAAGGCCTAGTTTATGTTTTCAGTATTTATTCACATCAAATCTTTGTCAAAATGTGTTTATCTCAGATATTGTTGTTACACGGATCAGCTCTGGCTATAGTCCGACAGTCTGCTCTGTGGTTTCATGTCCTCACAGCAGGTCGTGTTGCTGTTTTCTGTCCCGTTGACAGATCAGATCTGGGTCAGCTGCGGTAAATAAGAAATGCCACCACGCCTGAGTAAACAAAACCAGAGAAAGAGGTTAGGATGACATACGTCATCTATCGTCCACCCACTGCTTCTGGTTTCCTCTCGAGAACAAGTGGAGGTGTTTCTAACAGGACACAATCAACCACATCCTCCTGAAGTGAATCCGCAGTAGCAGGATCAGAAACAGTCTGTCATTGTCTGTTTCTTATTAACTCAACGTGGTCATATTTACAGTTTTATCTGTTTGGAGGCAACTAAATGATTTGATTCAACCATTGACAGAAAACGGATCAATTATTTTGATCCTCGTTAAAATCATTTTTGTCATGAAAAATTACATTTTACTTTTCACTGTATGTGAGATCAGTAGTCGATCAATCAAAAAAAAAAAACAATCTATAGATTAACCAGTAATGGAAATAATCCTTAGCTGTAGCTCTACCTTGACGTATTACTCATGAAATCCATCCATTTCCTTACTCTTATCTGTGGTTGGGTTGCGGTGGCAACAGGTTTAGCAGGACGCTCCAGACGTCCCTCTCCCCAGCAACACATTCCAGCTCCTCCTGGGGGATCCTGAGGCGTTCCCAGGCTAGATGGGCTATATGGACCATCCAGGAAGTTCTGGGTCTACCCCAGGTTCTCCTTCCAGTTGGACGTGCCCAGAACACCCCCAAAGGAAGACGCCCAGGAGCTCCATCTTCCTCACAACAGTCTGCAATACTGCCAATGCCACATCAATCCGCCAGTCCATCTTGTGCTCCATTTACTCATCACTCATGAACAAAACCCTGAGATACTTGGGTCAGCAACTCACTCCCAACTCATTAAATTATTAAAGAAAACGTTACATGTCAAAGTCCTCGCGATGGTACTGCTCAGCCTGTACCCTGATGATGTCATAGCAATGTCATCAGTTTGGGCTTGAAGATTTAACACATTTATAACGGGAAGTGAGAGCTACAAACCGGAATATGAGATGGTGGCTATAATAGAGGCTGTAATGAAAGACTCTCCAGTTGCATTCTTGAAAGGTCTCTTATGTTTTGGCTGATCTACTTGTGTATTAAAGGATTTTCTGGAATTAAAGCAAGAAATTAGATCTGAAACAATCACTCGAAATCTGCAGTTATTTTGGTAACTTTTTAAAAGCAACTAAGTTTTTCCAACAACAATGTTCAAAATTTGATATAAACTAAACTGCATATTTATATTTACAATAACAGCCTCTTCACAAGGTTCATTTAGTAGCTGTTCTGGAGCTTTTTTTGAATTGTAGGTATTCAAATTTCCATTTCGTCTTTGGATTTTGAATGAAAGACATCACCTTGGTCACTTCAATTTCTGTATTATTGTTCTTATTCTCTGATCCAATCAGAATCCGGTGTCCTGAGGTCAAACTGACCAATCAGCCAACATCTTCTGATGTCTGCAGATGATTTAATGCAGCACCTCTCTCTCTCCTCATGTTTATGTATGCCTCGCTCTCTCTGTGCAGTGAATCGCGTTCAGATCTTCAAACAGCATCACAAATGCCGCCGCTGCCTCTCGCCTCCCTCGAGTCCCTCTCTGTCTTCCTGAGCTCCTCATCGTCTCGCTGATTTCATACCTCATTTACCGTCCTCATCAGTGCTCCCCCCTCTCGTAGACCGCTATAGGCTCCTGGTCTATCTATAAGTGCTGTGTTGTTCAAGATAAAAGAAGAGGGAGAGGAGGAGCAGGGAGGGGGGATCCCATCACTGTGACCTTCAGCAGCATCTCAGCAAATTTAATGAGAAAGCTGCAGCCATTTGTTTGTAATCTGCTCCTCTGGAATAGAAACACAGACGTTATTTATATCAGAGCTTCATCTGGATAATTTAAATGAGCAGTTAATTATTCACAGGAAAATGCAGCAGAATATCAGTGTGTATAGTGTGTGTCAGGGCTTTATTAAATATGAAGCTCATTTGTCTTTGATAAAAAAAATGATAAATAATTGTGTTCTCACAAACAAACCGACAAAATTAGAGACACAGATGGAGTTCCCAAAATAGAAGGGGGGCCATTTTGACTGACTAACATGCTACTAACAATATTATTAACTGCTGGAATGGAGGTTTTTCTGCTATAATGAGTCAAAATGTCTGCTGTGAAAATGCTTGAAGAATGTGATTAATATTGGTAAGAAACAATAGTGCTCTGATGCTGAAGGAGATTCATTCATAAATAAAACACATGTAAAATACATACAAACCAGTTCAAATCCAAAGCAAGAAAAGGCCTGTCTTTCTCTGGAGTCTCACCCAAACTTGTGTTTGTTTTCTCAGTCTTCCTCCCATCCTCACACCTCAGTCTGCCTCTGCACAGATAATCAACAGATTTACTCCTCAGATCTGCAGCGTCTGAAAAACCCAACAACTACTTCACTTTTTAGAGAATGAGAGATTTATTTATAACAGAATGATTCAGTTTTACATGGTAGAGCTGAGGAATTGTCTGTGTATTCTTTAAAATATCTTTCTGATCTTGATATGTTATCGTGCCCCCACGTCAGGAAATTGATGCTCGGAAAATGTGAGGTTGTTTAACACACTGTATTCTGTTAATTATGCAGCCACAAAGAATAAATTGTGGCTTTGTTAATTTAAAATGTGACAATTTAAAATGTGACAGTGATTTCCATCAGCAGGATGGTGTCCACATATCGAGCTGGAGAACACTGTTTTAGTAGAATACTCAGTCTCATCTTTGTGTCCTCCCTGCAGTACTCGTCGGCCGGTTGTCTGCTGACGCTTCACCACAGTGAGAAGCCCGATCACGAGGAGGTGTGTGAGTTCAGGCCGTACACCTGTCCGTGTCCTGGAGCTACCTGCAAGTGGCATGGATCGCTGGAGGCCGTCATGCCTCACCTGATGCACGCACACAAGTCTATCACCACACTGCAGGTCAGCACCAAAACTTAAAACTTTTGTCTTGGTCCAGGTCTGGAGGATATGGTTGTTGTTATTGAACATTTGAAGGGTTGAAACTGTTGAAAGAAAGTTTAGAACTTCTTTGGAAGAGGTAAGGGAGATAAATGCTAAAATGTGTGTGACGTCTTTCTCTTTGCAGGGGGAGGACATTGTCTTCCTGGCGACAGACATCAACCTGCCGGGCGCGGTGGACTGGGTGATGATGCAGTCTTGTTTCAGCCACCACTTCATGCTGGTCCTGGAGAAGCAGGAGAAATACGAAGGCCACCAGCAGTTCTTCGCTGTTGTGCTGCTCATTGGCACCCGAAAGCAGGCAGAGAACTTCGCCTATCGGCTGGAGCTCAACGGCAACCGACGGCGGCTCACCTGGGAGGCCACGCCGCGCTCCATCCATGATGGGGTTGCGGCTGCCATCATGAACAGCGACTGTCTAGTGTTCGACACCTCCATCGCTCATCTATTTGCCGACAACGGCAACCTGGGGATCAATGTCACCATCTCCATGTGCTGAACGGCAGTCACAGTCAGTATTCACAAACAGTAGATGGACGTCACGATGCAGGATCAGTTTGGGAGCCAGGGAGGTGTCGAGTCCACCTCCTGTCTGGTTCTGTGGTTACAGGGACTCCTGTGCTGTAAACGTCCTGTGTCGGTGGTGCAGCTGGCTGAGCAGCTGGAGTCATTTATGAGGAAAAACATTTGAAGCTCTGAGAGACAACTTCTCAAACGACTCAGAAGACCAGCTCCACCAGGTGTGATGTCTGTGTTTGGTCTTTGATGAATTACAGGACAGAACGGGTCGTCCTCCTGTCCCTCGATTGGGCACCAGAGGAAAAGTGGAAGAAACCTCCACCAGTGCTGAGCATCAGGCCTCTGTCCTTTAGGAAACGATGGAAAAAGAGGTTAGGCCTGCCGTTTTGACCGGCACCTGTCCAGACCTGGACATCTGGACTCGACAGAAGCCGAGCTGTTTTGAGTTTATTCTCCTGAGCAGAAAAGATTCTGGTCTCAGGCGCCACATCAGTCTTCCTGTTGGCCCGATGTGTTCACAATATTCTGATCTTGCTGGCAGCACTGGTGCTTTCAGCCAGGGTCCAATCCACAGTGTCCACCAGCAGAGTCTATATAACCGTCAACAGCTGCACTGACAAATTGGCTAGCTTACGTTAGCGTAGCTTATTGCAGATAGATTGGTATTGGTGTGTTTGTCAGCTGATAAGTAACAAGTGTCTCCATTGCAGATTGTCTCTAACAGGTTTATTTTCACACTGTAAATGTCATGCTTAATCTGTATTTTAGTTAATATCCTTTAATCGATCAGGCTCAAGATTCTTTATAATGTTTTGTGTTTGACCGATGTATCGTTACAGTACAGTCCCAACAAAGTAAAGCTGGGGTCCATCTTCAAAGTCGTCGACTTGGCTGCTTAAAAAAGGCTGCTGGCAGTTCAAGTAAAGCAGAATAATGTGAACACGCCTGTTCAGTAAGTGGGGCTGAGTGGAAGGTTGCTGGTTCAGATACCTGCAGGTCTTTAAGACTGGACTGATGGCATCGAGCAGCGTGGTGACTCTGCAGACTCGTCTCTCACATTTTTGGAGGTCAGTGTTCGACCTCTGTGGGAATTGGCTGAGCTGCAAAATCCAGTTAATCCTCAGACCTTCTTTAATCTCAGATAAAAGCAGTGAAATGGAGGAATAATCCTCAGATCCCTCTTCCTGCAGTTTGTTTAGCCGCCAGCGCCTTACTTTTCTACCGCCAACCTCCTCCTCTTCTTCTTGTTCAAGCTCTTTGTGGGGGAGTCGTGGTGCTCAAGTACTTCATCTACCCAGGGAAACACAACCGAGCCTGTTTTACAGTATGACAAACATATTTAATTTTTTTTTTTTTTTTTTTAATTTTAAAAATCAGTGACACAATGGACGGACATTATTCCCTTTATTTAGCTCAAAGCGCATACGGCATTGTGGATAAAAAAAAACAAACAAACATAAAAAAACATTCCTTGTCTATAAATGTTTGTAGCGACTGACCAGGAAGAAACCAACGTCACAAGATACCTCCGACTACAGACACGTCTGTAACTGAACCATGAACCCCTCAGACCTCAGCGGCGTTTCCTCTGTTTGTTTTGCTAGAAAAAAAAAACAATGTTAATTTCAAAGAAGCGTTGACCTCAATAAAGGCTCGATAAAGTCATCAATGTTGTTGTCAAAAAAAAAAAAAAAAAAAGCCATATCCATTTTACTGATTTACAAAATATTTGCTAGGCGCTCTCCAGCCAGAGATGCTGCACAACCCATGCATTTAAATTGCCTTTTCCAAGCCCGGTTAATTGCAAACAGATGATGGGCTTTGCTAACGAGAAAATTGTGCAATTGCTTGCGAGTGTTGTTGAAGCGGCAGAGTTGATTTGTTCTAGTCCAGTGAGTCACTGTTAAGAATAGTAAACGGTACGAAAGAAAGAAAAGTAAACATGCGATGGAGCAGTTAAATTCCACATTTAATGGAAACAAACTTACTTTTAATAGTTGAGCTGACATTAACTACTGAGTTAATACTCTCGTATACAGATTATATTCTGGTGTGGCATCAACGCTTAATCTGTTGCATGTTGGCTGGCTAACTAATTAACATCTTGCATAAAACTCATTACCTTACAAGCTTTTAGTTAGATAGTAATCTAGAAAACAAATGTTATCTAGCCACTTGTGCATCTTAATAAAGATTTTAGTCAGCTAGTTAACAGACAGCAATTCATGAACACTGTCAGAGTACAAATAAAATAAATGAATAGCTTGTCTTAAAATAATTTTTTACTGTGTTTTAATACCACTTGTAAACTGTAAGGGAGGACTGACTTGACAAATCCTTTTTTTTTTTCCTGCTGCATCGGAAAGCTTTAAAAACTCATTTATTATATTACTATTAATTAAAATAGAGATTATTCATAGTCCTCAGTGCTTTATTTTCATTAAATCCAGGAGATTTTGGATGTCTCACTTAAATCTGATTGGTGCGGTTTCTTGCAGTTTCATGACTGCTGAAAAATAAACACAGAGGAAACGCTGCTCTCTGATAATCACTTCCACTCAACTCGCCGACTTTCTACAAAATGTTTGAAAATATTGTAAATGAAGTTATAATGACAATATATTTTCTAAAAACAAAGACTGCTGCATTTATTCCTCGTGCTAATTTTGACATGTATTTGTGTTTGTTCAGCCGTACAAAGATTTTTGAAAGTAATATTTTGTAAGCTGTTCATGACGTTGTTAATTCTCTTCTGTTCTGCTGAACTGTCACACCTCAACATTATAACTGTTACACCATAAACTACTGTTCACTGCAGAAATATTTCATTCATAGTGAAGTAGAAGTACAGAAAATGAACATCTGTGGGAGAAAAGATGTTGGTTATTTGATTAAAACTCAAAAAGCCTGTGGACGTAAAAGTCAACTACGACTCCCAGAGTGCATTTCAGCAACAAAAATATCTAATCCAGATTCACACACTGTTAAATTTGCCGCAAGCTAAAAATTGTTAAAACCTGATAAATTATTCAGCAGTTTGAATCCATTTGGGATTCAATTAATCTCTACACCAACAGCAGCTGAGGCTCATGGGTATTGTAGTATTTAGAGCCATCCACCAACCTGAAAGGAAAAAACTGTAAAATACAGTGTTACCAAAATGTGTCTAAGTCTCTCCTCTTTGAAGAGTTTCTATCATGGCAGTCGAACAATTTAAAAATATCAGATCTATAATCAATAAAAGAGTGACTGGTATCGTCTTTACATCATCCGACTGTGATAAGAGGATGTTTTTGTTATCAGTGTTGTGTGATGTTTCTATAATAAATGATTGCAGTTTGTTTGCGTGATTCTCATCTTTACTCTGTTTTCAGAATGAGGCAGATATGAAAAATATTATTCACAACTTTGATTTCATGAAACATACCTGAACATACAAGACTACTCAGCCTCTTGGCGGCCATTTTAATGGATAGTGGCCGCTGCAAACACGTTCCTTTAAAACAAAAAAAACCTGACATGCCACAGGTGAAGACATTTCTTTGTTTTATTACAAAACTCATTCAAACAATACAAGTATTTAACATTTCAGGTCTGGAGGATTCAAACAGAAACACTTTTCACGTTGGGGGACATTTCCTGCTCAATTCATGTAAAGATGACGTAAACATTTTGCAGCCGAACTGAATTAAATAAGAAATCATGACCACTAACAATAAAGAAGTGTGTTGTCTAATGAACGATGCAGCCAGCAGAGGGTGGTGTCAACCTCATTACCATATCATTAACATAAACATGATGTCATGATATCAGGTGGTCTCAGCGTTTAAAGGGACGGTCTCTGTCTCTGCTCGTCTCTCTCCTTCTATCGTTATCTCTGTCGCGGTCAGTTTCTCTTCTTCTGTCACCATTTCTATCTGTCTCTCTCCTCCTGTCTCCATCTCTCTCTCTGTTTCTGTCTCCCTCCCTCTCATGGTGTCTCCTCCTGTCTTCCTCTCCTCTCTCCCTGTCCATCTCTCTTCTTCTGTCGTTGTCTCTGTCTGCCTCTCTCCTCCTGTCTCCCTCTCTGTCTGTCTCTCTCCTCCTGTCTCCCTCTCTGTCTGCCTCTCTCCTCCTGTCTCCATCTCTGTCTCTGTTTCTGTCTCCCTCCCTCTCATGGTGTCTCCTCCTGTCTTCCTCTCCTCTCTCCCTGTCTGTCTCTCTCCTTCTCCTCTCCTCCTCTTCCTCCCCCCGGAGTCTCTCGTTCTCCCTTGCTTTCTGTCCATTTTGATGTCCTCCTGGTGGCACCTCCCTCTGGTTGTACTTGTTGTAGGCGGTGTCCTCCTTCTCCTCTTTAACTCTGATGGCGGGAGGAGGAAGAGGAGGTGAAGAGGAGGAGGAGTGCAGCGCCCGGCTCCCCCTCTCTTTCTCTTTCTCAGCCTTCTTCTTCTCCTTCTTCTCTTTCTTCTTTTTCTTCTTCTCTTTCTTGTCTGAGGCAGAGAGAAGAAATTATAAAACAATCATTTGTTTTCCCAAAAAGACTTTCTGTATAAAAATATTACATCATAGAAACATGTCATTTCAGTGAATACTGACTCTACAAAGACCAAACAGCTAAATAAGTGCTTCAACCACAGTTGAGTCAAAACCTCGGCCATCATCCTCCTTTCCTGTCCTTAAATATGTAAGTCAGAACGCTGTAAAATACATTTCAGAATAATGTTACTACCCGTAATGTTCCTGTTTTTTATTTGAAACATTAGCTCCATGATGCTAACTAGCTCGCTATTTGCAAATCACCCCATCGGCCAACATCACGAAGCAACCAACGCCAAACCCACGCTGCAGAACCACAGCCAGCTCAGCTTCAGTTACAGTTAGCTAGTTGGTCTCTGCCTTGCATCGCTCTTGGCTTGTAGAAAGCGATCGTTAGTGACATCATTTATCAACACTGTTTGTCTTAATACAAGCTGCTGAAGTCATCTGGAAAGCTGTAAATAACAACTATCCAACCCAGTGACGCAGGCCCTCTCGCAACACCAGCCAACAAAGAAAACCTGCCATTGCCAAAACAGCCAATTTACAGCCACATCAGCCCCAGGAGTCTGGATGAAGTAGCTGATGTTATCCACCCAAGACAGGATTTTGCTACGTTAGCTATGCTTTGCAGTCATGTTAGCTCTGACTTCGGACTTGGTGTTGAACTCTGTGTTGTAAAGGATGCTGGTCGTTTGTTTACAGACTCTAAGATAAAATTAGTTAGTTTTGCACACTGTTGACACTGTAAGGAATTGGAGAGAGAACAAAATGACGATGATATTTAAGACAACAGGAAGTGACCTTACCTTTTTTGGCCTTCTTCACAGGGATGGCGTACTGCTCGTCTTCCTCTGAGGAGGAGGATGACTCATGGGCTTTGGGAGCGCAGCCCTCCTCCCTCAGGTGTTTGGTGATGTCGTCGATATCCTCCGTGTCTTTGGGAGGTCGGTAGTCTTTGACGTGATCCACACGAATGGTCCGACCTTTGATCTGACAGCAAACACAAGACAGATTTGACTGAGTCAACGAGACAAACGTCCTGCTCATTGATGACCTCACAATCGATTAGAAAGATGCTGCATTCGATCAGTACCTCATACAGCCACACTTGAGGTAACATTTGTCCAGTCTTTAACACAACATAACTACAATGGTGTCGACACAGATACTGTTTTCAGTTTCAAACTGAAGTGAAGTTTAACAAACGTGACGCAGCGTGTCACCTTGATGCCGTTGAAGTTGTCCACAGCCAGGATGGTGCTCCTCTGGTCCTCGTAGCAGATGAAGCAGAAACCTTTGGACTTCCCCGTCTTCTTGTCTCGCACCAGGTTGATGTTAACGATCTCTCCATACCTGACACGAGTTTGGGAGAAAAGGAAAGTGAATTCTCACGTTCTCTGACCACGGCAACAACATTGCAGCTGATGGAAATGAAGGAAACGTACTGAGAGAAGACGCAGATAATGTCGCCTTCAGTCAGCTCGTATGGAAATCCTCCTGCAGGAAACAACAACACCAAACACCAGCTGATCAGGGACGGCACTCTTTACTCTCTCTCCATTAACCTCCCTAATGTCAATGTTGTTTATCTCGAAATCCAGACAAGGAGGGCCCATCTTACCGATGAATATCCAGGCGCTGTCTTTGTACTCAGTGTGCCAGGAAACAGACTCATTCACCCCGAGGTCGGCCTCACGAGCGTTCAGCTCGTTGATCAGCTTCACCTTCGTCAGTGGACTGAAAACACAGAAAAAAAGTTTAGTTTGTAAACGCAACTGTTATTGCACCTGAACACACCATGACTTCTTATTCCTGTGAGGCTTGACTGGAGGACGAGAGGGACCAGGATCATCCTTGGTCTTGAGGATGAAGTTTAAAACTTCATGAGCTACGCTGTCTGTAGTCACATTACTCCGTCTGCAGGCACATTACTCTGTTTAAAATCAACACTCTACTCCTACTATCAACACTGAGGAGGTGGAGGTGGTGCAGGACTACAAGTACTTGGGTGTGCACCTGGATAACAGACTGGACTGGAGATGCAACACTGAGGCTGTCTACAGGAAGGGACAGAGCAGACTCTACTTTCTGAGGAAGCTCCGGTCAGTCTGTTGTTGCAAGTGCAGTCTTCTGAACAATCTGATCAAGAAGGCTGACTCTGTGCTGGGGACTGCTCTGGAGCCCCTGCAGCTGGTTGTGGAGAAAAGGATGCTGCACAAACTGTTTAGTATCATGGACAACAACTCTCATCCATTACATGACCTCCTGCTCAAACAACACAGCAGTTTCAGTCGGAGACTCTTGCAGCTCCACTGTAAAAAGGACCGCGACAGGAAGTCAAGGAAGTCATTGTTACCAACTGCTGTTACTGTGTATGATGAGAGAGGAGACTCATTCTGTAACAGTTGATCTGATTGATGGACATAATAATGGATGCATAATTGCACTCTCCCTATTTAAGTTTTTCACAATGCACATTTACACAAGTTACTGCACAAGAGTCCATATGTATATTTATCTTATGTATATTTTTTTAAGAGGTAGAACCATATGTTCTTCCTCCTTAGAGTCTATTCTATTTATACTGTCTATTTTTACCTCATGCCTGTATATAGTGTGCGCCTGTTCTGTGTTGTTACTTGTAATGCTGCTGCAACAAAATAATTTCCCTTCAGGGATCAGTAAAGTACTCTATCTATCTATCTATCTATCTATCTATCTATCTATCTATCTGTGTTAACCTACATATGAAAATAGACTTTACACGCCAAGCTGTTCTCTGTCTGGAGGTCTATTTTCAGATTTATTTGAAATACGACCTGCTTGCCTGATGCCGAATCAAAAAAACAAAAACAAAAAAACACTTTTAATGCTTCATTATAACGCCAGGTGTAGTTTGATGAGTCACGTTTAGCAGCAGATTAACAGGAAACCGTTAAATTGTGCATTTCTCTTAACGCAGTTTGGTGAAACTAAGAATGTAACTTAGCAACAACAACGTGCGTTAGCTGTTAGCACAGGCTAGCAGGTTAACGCATATCGGGTGATAGATATCAAAGGTGCCGCAGTGTGACGGTGTGAATTATTTCAGAATCAGTAGAAATAAATAAATACTTAAATATAAAAATGTTTACTTACTTCATGGTGATCTACTTGCTCGGGATGTAAACCATACTATGGAGGTTCCTCCTGACATGAGCCACTTCCGCTTGAATTCCCGCCTCTGCTGCCAACTGCTGGTGGGATGACGTCACTACAACTAACGTTTATGTGGCTAAATAACTAAAACCTTATTACATTAGTATGTATGTTATCAGAACATGGCTATATGTTAAAAAATATAATATTATTTACATTTAGTAATTTAGCTGACAGGGAGTAATTTAGGGTTCAGTATCTTCGACATGCAGACTGGAGGAGCTGGGGATCGTCAACAGGCGGCGCTGAGAAGCTACCCGCCATGTTGTGCTGCTGACCCGGTTTGTAAACAGTAGTCTGTGTGAGTGGAGAGCAGACAGCTAACAGTAACGTACATTTAATTACTATTTCACTGGCGATAAAAATGATACAAAAACAGTTTTATCTGTAGAAATGTGTCAGCGCTGACTAGCTGCTCTCATGTTAATTATAAGGAGTTTACGTAGCTACATTTAACGTCCAGTCCGAGGTTAGACAGGCCAACGTTAGCAAGTCAATGGATGTTGTGACAGATAATTCAAGTAATCAACATTTTGTCTCCTTTACCTCTTTCACCATAAGTTAACGGGTAAGTAAAGCAGTAAATAAACGTACAGCTGCTCAGATCAGGCAGTTTTAATGCCCCCCCTCGCATGCTCATAGCTGTAACATAAACTCAATCACAATTTCATTCAGTTTAATCAAACCTCAGCTGCATGTGACAAACTTCATAACGTTTTGAACACATAATGGCATAAGATGAATCTTTGTTGACTTTATTCCTGTGTGACAAAAGGCTGTCGATGAAGTAAGTGTTTTGTTTACATACAAGGACACATAAAATTAGCAGAATATTGAGTGGAGTTTGGTGGGAGCTCTTCCCTAAACTAAATCAACTGAACACTGTCTCGGTAGCTGTAGCTGTAAGTCATCCACAGAGACGCTGTTTGTGTATGAGAGACATTTAGAAATAATTCAATGGACTGGCTGAGCATCAAATATTACCAGCAGGTGGAGCCACTGTATTAGATATTTGATAGGATGGGGAAATTAGAGCACCCAGTAGCAGCATGAGACACAGTAAACATACATTAAAATGACCTATAGAATAAATCTGAATTTAAATTAAACCCATGCAAAGATCTATATAAAAAGTAAAATAATAACAATATAATTTTTTTTTTTTTATATAGAAATAAGAAATAGAACTGCAGATCAAGTGCAAATGGAGTCAAACACGACAAAATGACAGAAAGTGACCTTTGTGTGCTCCCTGCCATAACCAAGAGGTGTTGTACAGTCTTTATGTCTGTGTCTTTCGTCCCGAAAGAGTTCTTGAGTCTGTTAGTGGAGCAGGACCAGGACAACAGTCAACAGATAACAGAGAGAAAATTAACTGATTGATAATTTCTGTTTGTGTCTGCAGGATGATCTCTCAGATCTTCATCTTGTCCTCAAAGGGGGACCACCTCATCTATAAAGACTGTATCCTTACCTGCTTTTTTCTTTGCACACACACACACACACACACACACACACACACACACACACACACACACACACACACAGATATTAATTTATCAGTTTATGGACTTCAAACTACAACCTCAACAGTAAAGATGATGGTTAAATAAATTAATCCCTCTCTGACAGTGACAGCAAAAACACTGAAACGGTAAACCTCACTGGGAATTTAATAATTACAAATAACGACACATAACTAACGGCTCTGCAGAAAAAAGGTACGATGTGTGTGTGATCGGCCTACTTAGTTCTACTACTACCACACACACACACACGCACACACACACACACACACGTTTCTTGTTTCACTTCCTGTCTCCTCTCTTCTTAACCTCACACCATCAGTCCGTGGCGAAGCAGGAAGTGACGTCGTCGGCGTTTTCTATGAGAAGGTCACAGCGCTGACGGGAGACCAGCCTCCAGTCGTCATGGTAACATGCGTGTGTCTTGTATGTGAGGTCATTTAAAGGGGCCCCTGCACATGCATGTGCATGTTGTATGTCGGCGTCATGTGTTCTTCATCTTTGTTTTCTGCAGAGTCACAAAGATCTTCACTTCGTCCACGTCAGGCAGGGAGGACTCTACTGGGTCGCCACGACTACAGCTGACTCCTCCCCCTTCACCATCATCGAGTTCCTCAACAGGTGTGTGTGTGTGTGTGTGTGTGTGTTTGTTGGTGTAAAACATCTATAATCATTTAAAACATCATTTACAATTGTTAATCTTTTCATCTTGACATCCACAGTTTCTTTGAAGATGTCAAAATAATTTAAATATCAGAAATATGAAAAAAAGAAGAACTTTACTTTAAAATATTTACCTAAAGACCCAACCAGGGATTTAGAAGGATTAGGAGTGAATATACTGATTTGATAATCTTTAATCTGCCTATAGTGAATGAATAAATGACCGTGTGTTGTCAGGTTGACAGCTCTGGTTAAAGATTACTGTGGCAGCCTGTCAGAGAAGTCAGTCCAGATGAACTTTGCCCTCATCTACGAGCTGCTGGACGAGATCGTGGTGAGTCTCCATAAGACGGACTTCAGGTGCAGACCTCAAAAACCTCAAAGCGTGGGCTCGTATTCATCAAACATCTCAGAAAACAATTGAAGTAATGAGTAACAAAACGCTGAAACATCAAGGACAGTGTTTATGTTTCAATAAACTGTAAACCAGAACTGCAACTAATCATTTTCTCGATTAAATTTGTCTATAAAATGCCAGAAAATATTTGATCAGTGTTTCCAAATGTCTTGTTTTGTCCACAATACCAAAATTTTCAATTTATTTTCATAGAGGTCAAAGAAAACAAGAAAATACTTTGCATTTGAGAAGCAAAAATCAGAGAATTTCAACACTTTTCTTAAAAAATGAGTCAAAACAAATTGATTATCAGTATAGTTGGTGATTAATTGAATATTTGACAACTAATCAAAGTCTGTCTGTCAGGACTATGGTTACATCCAGACGACGTCCTCCGACGTCCTGAAGAACTTCATCCAGACTGAAGCGGTCTCCTCCAAACCGTTCAGCCTGTTTGACCTCAGTAACGTTGGCTTGGTAAGTTAACACAATGAGACCGGAGGTCAGAGGTCACAGAGGTTCGACTGGATGGACAGGGGAAGGGTAACAGTCTTATGAGAAACAAACATTTTCTCTGCTGACAGAAGGAAAGTTCTTCTTCTAGAAGTTTCAGTCCTAACCTGCAGCTCTGACTCCACAAACAATCAAAACAACAGTGTTTGATGCAGATTTTAAAATATTAGAGTCTTTTAAATAGATCTGAGTGCATTTTATTTAAACTTGTGTCTCTGTCGTTGTTTCGCTGCAGTTTGGAGCAGAGACACAACAGAGTAAAGTGGCTCCGAGCTCTGCAGCCACCAGACCAATCCAGTCCAGCAGGGAGCAGGTACGTTCAAAGTGCTTGAATTTATGTATTTTTCCACCTGTTTATTTTTAAGAAGGTGTGGGAACCCTGTGAAAAAACACTGCTGTCATACACTTAAATCTCGTTATTTTCCAATTGACTTTAGCTCAGGAGAATCCTGGAACATGTTGGCATTTTTCTAGATGGGGAAGTCCAACAAGTCTGTGAGGAAGTCACTTGTGGGTCATTTTCCAGGAGTATAATTTTGTCTTTTAGTAACACACACATGTGAGCATGAACAAACCAGAGACAGGATCAGTTTAAGGTCCTGGAACTACTTAAATGAAGGAAATGGAGAAGCTGAAGTACTTTAGATTAAAGCATTTTAATCAGCTTGTTAAAATATGTAATCATGGTATTTCTGACATTATTCTACGTAGAGAAAAGTAAAGAACATACAACGATAACATTCATTTAAACTAAAGAAGAAATAAGAGTTCATAAACCAACGTGTTAATCACTGAGAAATTCATAAATTGAACTTTTAAATGTGACAAAGTGAATCAAACTCACGTTGTTTAAATGTTTATTTATAGATGAATTTGCATCAGGTTTTCCAGGATTGATCAGAGTTGTTAGAAGAATCTAAATGTGGTAACATAGAGATTTATGACAATCAATGATATTAAACGTAAAATAATGTTGATGAGGAGTTTTTTTTCTGGGCCCAGCTCAATGATAGACTTTACTGGAACAAACAGACTTCACAATTTCCATAATGCATCTGTGTGTGTGTGTTTCCAGGGAGGGAAGAGCGAGATATTTGTGGACGTGATTGAGAGGATGTCGGTCGTCATCGGCTCCAACGTGAGTAACATCAACGTGATCCGAGCAGCAATCTGTCTGAAACACTTAAATCCTGCTAACGTCCCGTCCTCGTGCTTAAACCGGTTTAAACTCTGTAACCTGATGTTTTTTTGTGCTGCAGGGAGTTCTGATGAAGGCCGACATCGAGGGAGAGATCAAAGTCAAGTGCTACATGCCGAGCTGCTCAGGTCAGGTTGAAGGGCTCCTACCACCCTCCTCATTAAATATGATAAATAATATTAGTTGTTATTAATATCTGTGATGTCACAACAGACTGCGCAGACTGTTGAGTTCAGCACAAACCCTGAAAGTGGGAACAACTATACAAGAGAACTGCTGTCAGAAACAGCCAGTCACAGAGCGACTTGGTAGCTGATGGCTACTGCGCACCAACTTAGCCAGCGACCAACTTGAAGGCAATCCAGGCCTTCCAAAATAAAATAAAAATGTCAAACGAGGAAGGAAATAATTAAAAAGCCTTGATTTTAGTTTTTTAGCTGTCCAATAAAGGCAACAGAAAGAGCCAATCAGAGATTCTTAAGGAAGCTACACATGATCAGCAGTCAAACCACACTGGCCGTGCCACTGGGCAGAGTGGTGACGCCCAACTAGGCTAGATGCCAAGCACTGCACTTGAACTTGTTATAACACAGTGTTAAAAACAAATTATAAGTCATCCATGCAGAAATGTCAGCAGTCAAACAGGGCAACTACCAGCTTAGTGGATGGGCACAAACTTGGCTTGAAAAAACGCTAAAGTTATCTGTTTATGTATGTTAACTCTGTCAGGTACACAGAGTCAGGAGATATACAGTCGCTGACCAGAAAACGTTAGCTCCATCATGTTGTTAGAAATTATGATGAAGAAGAATGTGTTTTTTTTGTGTGACTGAACTGACTGAACACTGCACCGTACTTCGCGGTGAGCAAATCTTTAATCACGTGAAGGCACCTTCAGACTGAGTCTGAACTTTATTCTCCTTATGTGAATATGATGCTCCTGTGACTCTAACGAAATCTAACGTGTTGTCGTTTAACAGAAATGCGAATCGGCCTGAATGAAGAATTCAGCATCGGAAAGTCACAGCTCAGAGGTAACACACACCAGCACACACATGCAGACACAGATTTAAGTCAAACTTAGTGCCTTTAAAGGTCCAGTGTGTCAGATTTATAACATTTATAACTTTTTTTTTTTTTAACGCCTACAGATTGGATACTGTTGTGTTTATCTATATTTGCGTAACATTATACACTGTGTAAATATATTTGTTTAATTTCTGCTCTTCTTGCACTGATCTTCTGGGACTTTATGGCTTATTCTATACAGGAATGAAAATAAAACAGCGGAGTTCAGGTTACAGTAAACCCATCAGGCCCCCACCTGAGTCAGCTACAAAAGAATCCTCAACCTGTGACCTGGTTTAAGTTTATTTTTTTATCCAAAAGTATTAAATGAAAATAGACTCAGAAAGTAAAAACAAACTCTGGTTTGTTTCATATTCTGTCATCTGCTGGATAAATACAGAACAACAGTAAACCAGTTTGACAGACAGCATGTTTTCGTCTCCACTTCATTTCCTCCAATATTTAATTTCCTCCCTCTTGTTTTTTTTTATATAGCAGTCTACCGCATTGTCAAATCAGTGAGACAGATGTGTCTTTATTTTGGTGTTTGAAAAAGTCTGATTACATTTTGCTTTGTGTAGATTCACTGCCCTGATAATGGATGATGCTTTTATTACCTTTATAACTGCTTCATTTTTAAATGTGTTGTGTTCAGTGTGTGTTAGATCTGACAGGACACAGTGTTTCTGTTTTTATTGGCAGCTTATGATGGAAAAGGACCAGAGTGTTCTGCGTTTTACCAAACAAACACTAAAATCCTCTTAAAAACCGCTTTGAAGATTTGGCTTAAACCGCAGGATGAGGTCTCATGTTGTTTCAGGTGTTTCTGTTTTGCTTTTTTTGTCTTCAGGTTACGGAGCTGCTGTTCGTGTTGACGAGTGCAGCTTCCACCAGGCGGTCCGACTAGACGAGTTCGACACCCACCGGATCCTCCGACTCTGTCCCAGCCAGGGAGAGGTGCTCTCATCTGCTCACTCTGTCATTTGATTGAACAGTTGTTTTTAACTCATTAAGGCTTCCAACAGAAAGAAATTCATATTTGTGTTAAAACTGCAGAACAAATCATGGATGTTTGCGCTAAACGTTAAATGCATTAGGCCACATTCAGACAGAATTCAGCGCGGCAGTGGGCGTCGTCGTTTAGCTGCAGGGGTGTTCGCTAAGAAACACAGCAACCTGCAGCGGAGAGGCTGAGCCAGATCCAACTTTTGGAAAAACACAGCCAAATGTCATGCTACGGCCGCCAATCAGACAGTTAGACCGGTCAAACTTCCAGAGTCAGCCTGAAATGTCTCTGAAACTGACACTATCCAGGTGGGTTCATGGACTAAACTCTGATACTCTACCTGTTGTGTTCTGGCTTTGTTTATTTTATGCACCCTGCTTCTAAATCTAAGTCTGACTCGCAATTTATGCTGCAAAATAGTGACAAAAAAGAAGTTTAATTTGGTTTGTGTCTGATTGTTTGAGAGAGAGAGACAGAGAGCAGCGAGCATTGGTTGAGAGACATAGACAGTGAATGAGAGTGAGCAAGCACCGGTCTCCATAAAGCCGGTTAATCAGCAAATAAAAAGTTATTTCTTGTTAGTCTCATAAATCAACGTCGGCCAACAGCTGACAGTTTCAGAGATCGGAGACAACAAAACATCTGTACAATGATAAAGCAGCTACAAACACCATTTTAACACATGCAGATCAGCAGTTCATATTTTCCTAAAAAGACTCAAACATCAATTAAAGACATGACAGTAAAGAGGGTGTGAAACAATCGGGAGCTAAATGGACCTGTGAGATTATTCGTTTTAAAACCCCATGAAGACTTGATTGTGTGTTTGACTGCATTAGTTTGAGCCGCTGACTGTAAGTGACCCTGAGTCACAAAATGCTCAACAGTAAACAGCTCGTATCACTAAACACTTTCCTGCTGCAGAGCTCGAAGAGTTTTAAAGTGTTTCAGCTCATTAATTACAAATAAACAAAAGGCATGTGGTTCAGACTGATAGACACTAAACCGTCCATCACAGTGAACACAGCTATATATATAGACTTGTTGGTGTGTTCAGAGACACTCAGCTCAGCTATTGAATAGAAAACGTTTTATATTTTATCAGTTTCCGTTTCGTCGTTTTTTTTTTTTTGTGTGTGTTTTATTTTTCGGAAAGCAGTGCGCCCAAACTCCATCAGGTTTTCATCAGTGTGTTGTATTCGTTGTTCATGTCATGTCATCATTCAGGTCAATGAGCTGATAATCAGCCAATAATATCGACCTGCTGCTGTTTGTTTATCTGCCCTCAGGGCTTAACGTGTGGATCTGTTGTTGACCAGTGAGAGAACATCATGTCATCATGGTATAACTTCCTCTCTGACGTCAGCAGATGGCGGCTGGTTAAACTTTCTCATAGCTGCCACTTTGTTGTTACATTTATCAGTCAGAGTGATGATGTGCCAACAAGGAAAACCAGACTTAATACCAACAGCCGCGCTGTCATCGTCACAGTTTAGACATAAAAATCAGCACCCGCATCTTTGGTTTGCTGAGGAAACAGTGTTCAAAACAGGACGTCATTGTCAATCATCTACCTAACAGTTTGTATAACAATAAAAAAAAGTCCTGGAATACCTTGAAAATAGCCTCTTATTTTAACAAAGAGCTTTAGAAGTCCTTGAAATTAAACACAAACCACATAATCTTGTCATGTATTTTATTAATTGAGTCATTATAATTAAATCGCTCAGCTTTTTCTTGCTTTAAATTCTGATTTGTCACCGTCTGTCCCTTCCCGTTATTCCTCGTCTTGATGAGCTTATTACGGAAAACTAAAAAGTGGAAAACATAAATCCATCATGGCTGCAATTTTTTCTTGATAGGGATTCGCTTTTGACTGCTCTGTTTTATACCGACTGTTGACTCTTCACTCATCCCAACTCTCTGGTTAACAACTGCTCAGCTAAAAACAAGTCTTGCCTGGTCTGTTGTCGGACACATTTTGGTCTTTGACTCATGAACTGACAACAGAGAAACGTTTGGTCTCAACTTGCAGATTAATTAATTTCATACCCGATATGTTCTCATCCAGTTAAAGAGAAGTTAGACATGACACCAGATCACTAAATCCCTGTTTTTCCCTGCTCTTCACCTTCCTCTCGTTGCAGCAAACAGTGATGCAGTACCAGCTGAGTGATGATCTGCCTTCAGCTCCTCCTTTCCGTCTCTTCCCGACCATCGAGAGAGACAGCGGAGGAAGGTTAACAAGCATTTATATGAACTTTAATTAACAACAACTGTTGGTTACATGCTCTTATTTTCTCCTACACAGCGACCCAAGCACCAAACATGGACAACAACGACATGTAGACATTAGGTTTTGTTGGGAGTTGCTCAGAATTGAGGGGTGATTTCTAGAAAACTGGTTTGAATCTGATATTTAACAGTCATACAGGGAGAAACCTGCTGGAAAACAGGAAGCTTGAACACTCGTCAGCCCTCGTTAAAAACATGTTTTGTTTCATTTTATTACAACTTGTGTTTGTAGTTTTAGTCATACTTCGTTAGATGAGAAGATTGATACTGCACCCGTATCTGTCCATGAAATAAAGCATAGCCAGTTATCTTAGCTTAGCATAAATGCTGGAAACAGAGGGAAACAGCTAGCATGGCTTCTGTTCATCTCGTGTTACGTCTCATTCATTTTATTTGTTGTAGAAACAACAATTTGACATTTTGATCCGGGGTTATATGCCAGACTGTTTCTTAGCTGCGACCAGTTGCCAGGCAACCAACCAGAGACTCAAGGAATTTAGTCAGATAGACAAATGACAGCTCGTTTTTACACTTTTTATACAAATTAAACAAACGGGATACAATATGTTGATTAGTGAGCTTCTCCTACTGAAGTAAAGTGCAGGTACCTCAAAACTGTACTTAAGTGACTGTAAATGTATTTAGTTATATTTTACCACTGAACACATTAACATGTGTTTGACATGACTTCACTACATTTAATACAGAAATATTTAGTTTCTATACAAGCAGCTATACCAACCTTAAAATACTATTTTCACAATTAGTATTAATTTAATAATAATAGCGGCAGTTTGTTTTCTGCCAATACTTAAGATATTAAAAGTAGGACATATACTGTATACATAATACTTTTTACTTAAAGGTTGGTTGATGTGTGAATAAAAAGAAAATGGAAACAATGTCTTAAAGTCACTCACCCTCTCCTTCCTAGTGTGAAGGAGAAACTACAGTGAAAAGCCCAATCTAGAGCCAGTGTTTAGTCTGTCTGTACTTTAAAAATAATGATGGTTCAACATGACGGACTCTGTGTAAGAGGACCTGCAGCATCTGTAGATATAAAAGTCTCATTTTAAGGTAACAAAATCAAAACGATTCTTATTTTCAGGTTATGAAGGTTATATTTTGTAAGGAGAGTCCCCAATCTGACACTCTGGACCTTTAAGTAAACTATCTGAATACTGTTTGTGTGTCTCCTTCCTCTCATTGTGGTTTAGAAGGGTAAGTGTTATGTTTAAACCACAAAACGAGGTCAGAAAAGGTTAAAGAAGTTTTCTAACTGTTGATGTTTTTCCTCTGCAGACTGCTGATGTACCTGAAGCTTCGCTGTGATCTGCCACCAAAGAGGTCAGTTCTTTATTTAGTGCAAGTCAAGATGTGAAAACCAAAACTCAACTTTAACTATTAAACTGTAGTTTGAAAGAAAGAAAGAAAATTTTATGTTTGCACAAACTAACTTCTTTAAAATCAGCCAAATTGTTTTGTTAGAAATCACATGCCATGAGCAGTAGCAGAAGAAGAACGACATCTGGTTTAAGAAGCAGACACACATTGTTCTAAATACATAACCTATAAATGTCTTCTGTGGCTCTGAGTTAAGAAAATATCTGATTTGGTCTGATGAGGGCACGCAACTGGCTGTGTGGTGTGCAGACAACAACTTGGACTTTAACACAGAAAACCAAGCAGATCATTGAGACGAGCTAGGAACCACACACAAGAACCTTTCCAACAAATTACCTGTAGTAGGCCGTGTGTCACGCTCATAGACTGTATAAAACACGGACGTTGTATTCGTGTATCCGCTGTAAAGCTCAGAGTGGTGGCATTTACAGTTGTCATGAACGGAGAAATGAGCTACAGAGACCAAAACTGTTTTTTGCACCAGGCTGTAAACATGTTTATTTCTGCTGTGAAGTTGGACATTTTAACATGAGGCTGACTAATTTTGTAGCCAGCCTCATGTGGCCGTTTGAGGAACTGCAGTTTTGGCTTCACTTCACAGTCATGGAGGTTGCTGCTTGGTCATGCTTCATATTTCTTGCCACCCACATCTCTGATGATCATACCTTGTCTCTTAACAAAGCTCACCTGTGGAACAGGATACTGATGGACTTTTACCACTGTACTTTTCTGAATCAACTGCATCACAGTGTGGTATAGCAGCTGCTCTGCATCAGACCATAAAGCCCAAAGAATCACCAGAACCTGATTACAATTACCCACCATTGAGAAAACTTACCACAAAAACACTGACTAGTCATCAGGATGTAACCCACCCTGACCATGGACCTTAAACTGTCCTTGACCAGCACGCTCAGAAAGAGCTTCTTCTATGATCAGTAAAAATACACAGTACAGTATTATCAGTATCATGTAGCTAAAGTATCAGCAGTAAAAGTTATAAAAGTGAACAACTCAGAGACACAAGACAGACAGGATAGCTGGTTTAATCTTTAACAACAACTAATAAAATGATTAGTATGTAAAATCTGAAACTGCGACTGTCAGTACAATTCTTCATTATGAAATGTAGAAGATGTATAAAGTAAAAAAAAGGTACTCAGTGACATGAAAAAAAGCATTTAAACTAAAAACATTTGCAGCGTCGTGATCTGTGAGCACTTAGCGACACAATGTTAATGAACACATTGAGGATTAGTGAAGATGATGATGTCACTGTTTGTTTTTGCAGCTCAGCCATCAACGTCTGTGCCACCATCCCTGTTCCCAAGGGCTCTGTGAGGTGAGACACTCCCATTCAAATGCAGCTGTAACTGATGTTTGTTATGGAAATCAGTCGGTATGTAAAAAAAAAAAAAAAAAGAGAGAGACGCTGCAGCTCGATATGACCTCACAGGCATGTTTAGTTTTTATTTGAATATGACTCTGGTGTTTGAGTAGACACATGAAGAGGAAGTCACGAGAGTTCCTCGTCTGTGTGAGGAAACTTTGGTCTCTTTCAACCTGGACTCTATTTTCCCGCGAGTAACTAATGGGAACAGCAAATCTTGAAACTGTTTTATAGATGTGAACACGTAAAAATCACACGATGAAACGAACATTGAGGCAGCAACCTCATTTGTTTTGCAACGTAAAATTACTGTTTTTGTCAATGGAGTCTGGTCTGGCTTTAAACAGGGAGATATAATTGCTGTTTCTACTCTTTAATATAAAGCTCTATACTTTCCATAATGTTGGCATACACTTATAATAACAATCTGAGCCTGTCAGTGCAAAACAAGCACTTTTAAGGTACATATTGCAAAGTATAATATTTCAGTCCGTTTTTGCAGCTGGTTGCAGCACTCTCACTCAATACTGGACCGATCTCAGTAGATATTGTCTTCATTAGTCACTCTGATGTAAATATATCCAGGTTTGATAAATAGCAGGTAAGTGTTTTGCTTCTTGTTTGAAGTGTAGCTCAGTTTTTTTAAATAGGAAACAACTTTAACAAAGTAGGAAGCATCATAGATGAGCATAATAAAGGCTCCTAATTTGTTATTTAAAGTTATGGAAATGTATACGATTGATGGTGGAGAGCCAGGTGCTGGAGATTACTTAGAGATGTAAGTTAATTTAGAGTATGTCGACATTTAGCCAGCTCAATAAAAAAATAATAATAATTTTCCTTAGTATATATATAAATATATATAAATCTTCAAATGCTTGATGTTAGAGCTGCAACGATTAGTCCAAAATGTCTCTGATTTCAGCTCCTCACGTGAATATTTTCTGTTTTCTTTAGTCTTCTGTAACAATAAACTGAATATCTTTGGGTTTTAAACTGTACAACACATTTGAGGACCGATTTTTCATCTTTTTCTGATATTTTACAGACCAAACTTCTAACTGAGAAAATGATCAACAGATTAATCGATAGTGAAAATAATGGCCCTTCTTGGTGGTGATGATGATGTGAGCTTTAAAACATCCACACCAGTAATTATACAACTCTGGAACGTTATTGTGTATTTTATCATGAGTTGAGTCGATGTGACATAAACAGCAGATAGCAAAATAAAACATTGACGTTACAAAGTCATCTTTCATACGCAGAAGACTTTTTAATCAGACGTTGCTGCGTTCACAAACTAAACTAAATTTACACACAGCTGCTGCACACCCACACATAGAAAGCTGTGATGACCCCTGAATGCTCCATCCAGCCCTGAGTGAAAACCACTCTGTAGACTCAGTGTTGTGGAAAATGATCCCATCACCTGAAAACCTCGGCAGGATTATCTATCAAATCACCTCTGAGAGCCTTTTCAGCCTCACTGCTTCACCTCCACATCATCTCTGAACCTGAACCCCACTGACCTCTGACGACCTCTGTGCTCTCAACTAACAAAGTTTATGATGAAGTTTAATGCCCAACGGTGTGCATACATCTAAATGAATCAACTGTGCTGTCCAGTTTGTCGCAGGAGCTCAGCAGTCCAGATCAGAGCGCCGAGCTGAAGCTGCAGAGCCGAGCTGTCGACTGGCAGATCCCTCGATTCCCCGGAGGAACTCAGCTGTCCGCTCTGTTCAAGGTGACCACACACACATTTAGCAAATGTTATCAGCGTGGCTCCAGAGAAGCTTGTTCCTCTGTACAGACTGAAATATCTCAACAACTGTCTGTTGGATTGTGATGAAATGTTCAGGTTCCCATCAGGATACGTTCTAATTACTGCATCGCTCATTAGTTTAACGTTTTAAGTCTTCAGTCTATATATATATATCCTTTTATATATTCCAAATCTATTGTACTTCAAGGTCAAGTGGGTTTTATTGTCATTTCAACCACATACACAGTACACAGTGAAATGAGACGGTGTTTGCCAAGGACCATGGTGCTACATGAAACATAAAGCATAGAGCAGACAGGACTGAATTAAAGTGGACACACATTACATCACAAAATACAACAAGGCCTACATAAAGTGCAGATACGCTCAGACAAGAAACAACAGACAGAGTGTAACAGACTTATACTGTGCAATAATGTTTATGTAAACTATGAAAGTAATCAATATATGAGTATCAGTGTATCACTTATTCGTTGTGCAGTTTCTTTCATCTTACCATATATTTAGTAATTTCCACACACTGTGTGAATTCAATGATCCAGCAAATATAACTTTATATAGTTTATGTAACTTTTATTTTCTATTTATATCATATCTTATTCGTCATATCTATTTTTCTGCTTTATTTCATGTGTTTTGTGCTGTGTTACAGGCAGATTTCTCTGGGGTGGGATCAATAAAGTCCATCTTATCTTAAAGGATTGATCGATTAATGAATAACAAATGAATAATAATCAATAATAAATACCAGAATACACAGATCTTCTTTCAATTAAATTTACTGTTAAATGATGATTCAGGATTCACAGTATGTTAGTGAACATATCAGCACAGATGGTGTAAACTCAGAATTATTGATCTGCCCTCTACTTGTCTTCTTCTTCCAGCTGGAGGTCCCCGGGCTCAGCTCGGCCTCCATGTTGGAGGTCGGTCCAGTCGGTCTGAGCTTCGAGCTGCCCAAGATTACCGTCACAGGGCTGCAGATCCGATTCCTCCGCCTGTCCCCTGTCCAGCCCGGCCCGTCACAGCGCTGGGTCCGATATGTCACCCACTCTGACTCGTACACCATCAGGATTTAACCTGACTGATGAAACAATTGTGTAAATAAAATGTTTATATGTGGATTTAATATGTGATGTATTTTTATTTATTTAAAAAAAATAGACTTGAGTTGAAAAATTGGTGAAGTTTTAACGGTTTTATTTTAAATTAACTGATCAGTCTCAAGATATTCATGGCTGCCACCATGTGGGCAGTCCTGCCTCTTCCACCTCCAGGTTAATCTAAAAATTAACAAAGACGTGGATCATCGGCAGACCTGAGGTGGGCTGAGTGACGCCTGGTTGCTCAAACAAGCCATATGTAACGGCTACCACCTGTCATTCAAAGCAGCCACACTGTTGATTATGCATAACTTTAAGGCTTAATATAATTTGAACAGGTGCGTTATATAAAAATTCAGACTCAGTACAGTTGTCATGAATGGGGAAATTAGCTATAAAGACAGATAAACTGTTTTTTGTACCAGGCTGTAAGCATGTTTATTTCTGCTGTGAAGTTTTAACATGGGGGCTTATGGAGACTGACTCACTTCTGTAGCCAGCCTCAAGTGGCCCTTCGAGGAACTGCAATTTTTGACATTTTGCTTTTACACTCTGAGGTTACCGCTTGGTCTGAACATAAAAAATACAGAATATGATGAATTAAATGTCCTTTTTTAAATTCTGAAATAAAGTTCTTTGTTGTAAACCCAGTGAACTCAACAGTTTGATTACAAATGTCAGACATGACCCTGAATAAACTTTAAGTTTACACGACTTGTATTTGATAGGCTGAAAAAGCAAAGCTTGAACATTTATTGGCACAAACTCAGCATCTTACCAGCAGCTTCATATATCAAATATTAGATTCAACGGGAAGCTGTGGGTCAGAAATTCAGTTTGAACGCTGGTGATTCTCATGTCTGCTGATGGAATACTATTGTTTCTGCCGGCTGACCTGTTTCACTTCTCTTTTTAGGACTTTAACCCTTAAAAAGCACCTTTTGAACCTTTTCTAACCTTTACGAGTGAATCGTCCTCCTCTGTTGGAGGAACCTGATCCCTGAGAGGACGTCAGACCAGTAGGAAAATATCCTGGAAGTGAATCAAGACGTTGTACAAACATACTGACAGTCTGTGCAAACACTGTTTACAGAAGCTGAGTCACTTCGAATTCAATGCAAAGTTAAGTCTGTCAGCTTACACTTGTTTTACTGGCACTCAAATATAAAGTTTAATTTTATAACAATAGTAACAAACTGAAACTTTACATCCTATATAATCACATACACTTTAAAAATAACTATTTCATTTAGTTAATTTAGTTTTCTTTACAGGAATCAATGAAATGCACATGTATTGGCTGACTGTATGTGTATATATTTTTATGTTTTCTTACATCCTTGACAATGACAACACAAAGAATGGACAGAGCATGACTTTTAGCACTTCCACATTGTCTTAATTGTGTTAGGTAAAGGTATTTTAATCTGATCCTGGATTGGAAAACGTTTCACAATAAATCCTTCCCAGTCTACCACTGATAAAAAGTATTAATTGTTTGACTTTTTATTGATATAAACCAAACTCCTGCTAATAATAATAATAATAATACATGTTTAAAGGTCCGGTGTGTAGAATTTAGTGGAATCTGATGGTGAAGTTGCCCCTCACCTCACTGTCTTCTTTCAACAATAAAGGAGAAACTACAGTGTCCATGGAACCCGACAAAGTCCCTATATAGAGCCAGTGTTTGGTTTGTGCCTTCTGGGCTACTGTAGAAACATGGCGATTCAACATGGCGGACCCCATGGAAGAGGACCTGCTCCCACTGTAGATATAAAAGTCTCAGTCAAAGGTAATAAAAACATAAAGATTCTTATTTTGAAAACATACTAATGAATATCGTATTCCATTCCATGCCACTACAGTGGCTGTGAAACTCGCAAACAAACAAACAAACAAACAAACAAAAACATCAAAGTCCCTATCTAGACCCAATGTTTGGTTTGTTCCTTCTGGGCTACTGTAGAAACATGGCAGTTCAACAAGGCGGACTCTGATAGATATAAAGGGCTCATTTTGAGACAACGAAAAACAAAACAATTCACAAATTCACAATTATATTGACCCTAACCAAAGTCCAGCTTAAAACGAGTGAATTTAAAGGTCCACTGTGTAGAATTTAGTGACATCTTAGTGGCAAAGTCGCAGAGTCCAAAGTCCCCTTCTAGAGCCAGTGTTTGGTTTGTCCCTTCAGGGCTACTGTAGAAACATGGTGGTGCAACATGGTGGACTCTGTAAAAGAGGACCCTCTCTCACTGTAGATATAGTAGCTCAGTCCATAGAGACTTGGCTTGTGGAACCGGAGGGTGGCTGGTTCAAGCCCAGCATGGAACAAGGTATGGTGGTGGACTTGTAGCTGGAGAGGTGCCAGTCCACCTCCTGGGCACTGCCGAGATCAAGTCAAGTCAACTTTATTGTCAACACTGCCATATGTACAAGACATACAGAGAATTAAAATATTATTTCCCTCATATCCCTGGTGCAAACAGCAATACACATGAAATATAGCATATAAAAGATATAAGCAGTATAGAAACCCTTGAGCAAGGCACCAAACCCCTCACAACTGCTCGCAGGGCGCTGCTCTGGGTGGCTGCCCATCACTCCACCATCTTTTTCCACATTTGCATGTGAACCATGTGCACATAAACATCTGTGTGTCTATATTTGGGGTTAAAATGCATGTAAAACTAAGTGAAAAATAATAATAATAATAAAAGTACATAATAATTGTTATTTTCAGGTCATTATAAACTAATAAAAAAACACAGCCTTCAGACATTCAGACATGTGAGTCACTCTCATCAATGAATCATCTTCTTCTTGTCTTTTTAACATTTAATGCTGCTTCTTGTCATGTTTTCTGCGTTGCGCAACGTGATCTGCAACACACACACACACACACACACACGGAGAGGGAGAGGGAGAGATCCTGCCTTTGCGGAAGCCAGAGCAGCCGAGGCGGCGCTAAATTAAATTAGCATACTAACTAGTTAGCTGTGCGCCGATGTGGATGGACGGGTGACCGGAGCTTCCTGAACAAACACACACACATCTTTTTAAAGTCGAGACACCACCGATTCCGGGACTCATTTTGTTGGGATCTTGCTGCCGTCCGCCTGCCGAGGAGATGGGGGACAAGGCGGGCACCAGGTAGGACGGCTGTGTTACACCGCGGCTAACGGCTAGTTAGCAACCACCGCTCTCACGCACTTTGCTAACGTTAGCCGCCGCCGCTGCTGCTGCTGTTGGCCCGGGCGGGGGAGTTTTCTCCAGCCCGCCTGCACATTTAGCTGCTTTATGAGACTTAAAAAAGAAAGGGGATACAAAGCTCACTCAAAGGGGGTCCACTCCGGGTTTGGTTTAAACCTTTAACGCGATGACCACGTTCGTAGGAGGCGAAGTTAGCACAGCAGGGTGGGGTTAGCTAACCGCGATACGTCTCCGGCGGACAGGACGGTGAACCAGAGTCCGAGTACAAATCTGTCAAATCTCCACACCGTGCTAATGCACCTATTTCACAGAGGATCTTAACAGATAATAAACCATTAGGAGCTGCTGTTTAACACGGATCACTCGCATTACACTCAGCTAATCTGTTTTTTTAAAATATAAAACACATCTTGGTGTTGTAGACAGGAATTCCCACGGTGCTTTTCCATCAAAATACGGCCGCGGTGGGCGGTATCGACCCATGGAAATCTGTAGTTAAACGCTAGTTTATTTAAATAAATCGCTGCTTTAGTGGTCTGTATCAAAGCCTGCTTTACTGTAACGTTGATGCCTTCCATAAAACACTCATAGTTTTGTGTAATTGTCTCGATTTCACACGTAAAACTTAAAATAAACACATATTTGAATGGCGTTTGGTGCAGCGGCGCATCCCGATGGAGGGGGGACTATCTGGGTTAGCTCAGCCACCAAAAGAGGCTAATTTCTGGCTATGAGGTACCGCAGGCTTAATGCTAATTAGCTGTTAAGTGTGATTTGAAGGCTCCTCTTTGAGCTCGAGCTTAAGAGATTAAACCCTCGTGCACAATGCACGAGCAGGTAAACAGTGGGAAACGCCTCGTGCTCAGGTTTATTGTTTTTGTTTTTGTTTTTTCTTTCTTTTGATGATGATTATGTGTGTGTGTGTGTGTGTGTGTTGACACACTTGGATATTTGTCAAAACAGCTGATGTTCAGGTTTATTTAAGCCCTGAGGGTTGTGTTAACATGCATATCCTGATTAGTCTTAGAGATCCTGATCAGTCTTAGAGATCCTGATCAGTCTTAGAGATCATGATCAGTCTTTTAAACATGCATATCCTGATTAGTCTTAGAGATCCTGATCAGTCTTAGAGATCCTGATCAGTCTTAGAGATCCTGATCAGTCTTTTAAACAGTGTTGTAATACTTGAAATTGGTCTTGTGGTCTTGAGACCGGTCTCGTCTCAGAGACGACTGCATTGCTTCACCGGAAGAGTTTTCGTGAATATTAGCTACCTAAGTAGACTATACTGTCTGGTCTTGCTCTTGACTTGGTCTCAACGCCTTGGTCCTGTCCCTGTCTCTATACACTCTGGTCTTGGGCTCAGTTTAGTTGGTCTTGACAACAACACTGGTTATAGATCCTGATCAGTGTTATAGACAGTGTTGTAGTACTCGAAATTGGTCTTAAGACCACTTTTTGAAGGTCTTGGTCTCGTCTCAGTGTCGACTGCATTTTTACTCGTTCTTATCTCGCTCTCAGATAAAGAGGACTCTGGATTTTTGTTCAAGACCGGTTAAGACCACAGCTGCCAACAACTTTTGTTCACTGTCTGGGAGGAGACCAAATCAGCCACATTTCCTCAACAGCGTCCAAAAGAACACAAAGCAGTGAAGCAACCACCCAAAGAGTTTTCGTGAATATTTGGTACCCATGGCTGCATTCAGACAGGATCCTGTGTTGCGGGGTTTTCACATTAACTTGAGTCGGGGGGGGGGGTTGTCTGATTTTGCTGTGGTGGTCCGTGCCACAGGAGTGTCCTCCAAAAAACACAGCATCGTGTGATGGAGAGGTTAAGCCAGATTCAACTTTTTAAAAAAAAAATGCATCCCAACTTCACGCTGCAGCTGCCAATCAGACGCTGAGACCAGTCAAACCTCCACACCGTAACAGAAACTGAGACTATTACTACTGCTACATAGACAGCGAATAAGAGTGAACGAGCACCGGCCTTGATAAAGTCAGTTAATCAGACACATAAAAGGTTATTTCCTGATTGTTACACAGCGGTTACATTCAGTGCATATAGACACAACCCCAGCAGGCCACCTCACAACCCTGATCCTATCTATATGCACGCTAAGTAGGCTATATACTGTCTGGTCTTGGTCGTGACTTGGTCTCGTTTTAGTTGCTCTTGACTACAGCAGTGGTTATAGATTCTGATGGATGTTTTTAGACCTCTTATTTGAAGTACAGATGATGTCCTGCAGTCTCACATGCAGTGAGTTTGAGGTCTAAAGCTTTAACATGTTACAATCATGTCTGTGTTTACTCCATCGACGTGTTTCCTCTCATGGACTTTCAGTGACTTTTGAACAAACGTTCGTCAGCTTTTCCTGCCTCGCTCTCTGTCACTTCCTGTTAGGAAACAGGTGAGAAACAGAGAAGGACAGGAAACGAGCAGGAGGAAAGACAAACAGTTGACTACTGTTGAAGAACAGATATACAGGAAGTGATGTCACAGATCAGCTGTAGATATAACTGTTAAAACACCAGCAAGGAAAAAATATTAAAGCTTCGTTAGAGACTCTTCATTGTTGATTCACTCTCATGGCGTCAAAGCTGTAAAAACTAGCTGGTGAACTGAGCAGATAGATGATTATTGTCATTATAATCTGCTGATCGGTTGGCTAATTGGTCGAATGTTATAAGAGAAGACAAAGAAAAGCAACAAAATCTCACATTATCTGGAAACATCAAATATTTTTTTTTCATATTTGTTTGAGAAGTATTAAGATAGTCGTTTCCATGGTTACTACATGTAGTGGTGTTTCCTTGTGGAGCGCTTGTCTGTCGGTCGTTTCATGTGAACAGCGCAGTGAGAGCCAGTGGATCCATGTGGGTCACTTGTTGTCTGAAAAGACCTGAATCTGGGTCAAAACAAGGCTTTGTACTGGCTTCTCACCTTCTAGCTTCTAACCAACCACTGAGTGACCTGACGGTTGTCAGTGACGGAGTTATATTGGAAATGAAGATGATGAGCTTTTTCTTTTATTAACTTTATATTTAGTCATTAAGCTGACGTGTTTATCCAAAGCGACTCACAAAAAAGGAAAACAATCAAGGTACAGTGTGACAAGGAGATGTTAGTGCAGCGATGAATACTGCTCAATGATAGATTTAGCATGTCCAGTTGTTGGTAGTGCTATGAGAGGAGGTACTCTCTGAAGAGCTGGGTCTTTTTGAAGTTAGAGAGAGACGCCTCTGATCTGGTAGGAAGTGGTAAGAAAAGTTTGGATTGCACTGAGTGAACAGGTGGCAGAGCCAGGTGTCGTTCTTTGGACGAGGTAACATACGCCTATAATAAGGACGTTCAAATAAGTGTGTGCAGAACCAGAGACTACTTTGTAAGCAGCATTAGAGATCTGAATTTAATGTGGGCTGCTACAGGTAGCCAGTGGAGCTCGATGAGCAGACGGGTAACAGGTGACTTTTTTTGGGTGGATTGAAGATCAGGCGCACCGCCACCATCTGGAACATCTGAGAGCTGCTTCCTGTCTGTTTTTACAGATTTAATGACAAATGATGATTTAGTCTGTTAAAGCTTGCAGAGCCAATCGGTTAGTGTTATTGTTGTGTCCTCCTGCTGTCCAGCTGGTTCCTGCTGCCCCCCAGTGGCCAAAAAAACTTATTATTACAGATTTAACAAAACATAACAAGAGTTTGTTATCCGTCAGCTGAGTGCAGTGCAGTCGATTGTGTTTGGTCATTTTACTGTGTGGAGCAGCAACACAGCCAATCTACTTGTTTGCCCACTAATTGATTAGTTGATCCATCAAAAGGTAATTTTGATTATTAATTAATGTTCTGTGGTTCAGCTGTAAAGTGGATGTCTGGCTCAGTCTGATGTCTGAGGTTGTACAAAAGTTTGAAGGTTTGTCAGCAGGATGAACACAGAAACGTCCATCCTGCTGCTGTTCACGTTTACTCTTTAAATATTTGTGGTTATGTTGTTAAGCTGTTGTTTTTGAAAGGAACAAGATCAAATCATATAGCGTAGAATAAAATCAACATGAGCTCCAACTGAGTGCTAAAAAGTCACGATCAAATGAAAACAGATCAAAGACAACTGGTTGTTAAAAATAAGAACAATAAAATATGTAAAAGAATAAAACAAAGATGACATTGAATAAATAAATTTGTCGCTGGAGAGTTTTGTCTTTAGAAATCAGCAGCAGACGATCTGAGAGGATGTGAAGACTCAAAGATCTGGTCATGTAGACCGCTCCCAAACCAGTAAGACCAGTAACCCTAACAGGTACAGATGTGGTCTCTCTTCATCTGGTCAAGCAACTGCTTGAAATAAACACATGAATGAGTTTTTGGCATCATGTTGGGACACAAACAGATGTTATATTGTCTCGTGAAGTTTTATTTTTTATTTTTTAATCTGAAATGTTTGTAAAAACAGAACAAACAACATTTTTAAATTTTAAAACTTATTAAACGTTTTCATTTCAAAACACGTCGAGTTATAAAGATTAAATATAACATAATCCAAATTAACGTGTTTCAAGTATTTTTACTTCAGATGCTTCAAATCCACGTTACAGTCCTCTGCTTTTATTTTGAAAACATAGAACAGATATTTACTTTTATTTTGTAAATAAAGGAGGATGATGATTTTTCTTAAAGGTCAGGTGTTCTGGTCTCAGTGAGTCCTGTATGTGTTTTTTTTGTACCTGTGCTCGTTGTTGTTGTCGTCAGACAATCGGTTCATCTTTTACCTCTCTGAGCCCTGATTGGTCAGTTATTTTTTCTCGTGCTGTCACATGATTGGTCGTTATATCCTTCATTTAGTTTGAAGCTGTTTTGCGTAGCTGACTTTCTATAAATCCTCTTCCTCTTAAATCTTTTGTGAGATGTAGAAAGAGACCAAACATGTTTATTTCTGCTGTGAAGTTGGACATTTTAACATGGAGATCGACTCGTTCTGTAGCCAGCCTCAAGTGGACGTTTGAGGAACTGCAGTTTTTGGCAGTTCTGCATTGGCTTTGTTTCACAGCCACAGAGGTTGCCGCTTGGCTGCTACTCGCAACTGCTGTTTTAGGGTGCAGAAGAAGATTTGAGAAAGAGTTTAAGCTGTGATGTAGAAAATGCACATTTAGCAGGTGTCACTTTCTTCATCACAGCTTAAACTCTTTGACACCTGCTAAATGTGCATTTCCTACATAACCCGAATGAAACGTATACCAATAGTCACACTTGTATCAGCCGATATGCGTCTCTAGACGATGCATCACATCATGTTGGTGTGAAACAACCTGCAGTTGAAGCGTTTGATTTAAGTCCTGCTCCATCACTGATCTCTACAGTGTTTTTCTCCATTGTTCAGCAGCAGGTTCATAATGAAACACATGACTGTAACTCACAACACCTTTCTGTTTTCTCCTCCACATGACTGGTTCAGGTCATGTTGTTCAAACCTGTCTGATGGCTTCTGGTGCAATGCCCTGTGGACTTAAAGACGTGCAGGCTTAATGACACAGTTAAACATAGCTCTAAGTGTACACTGGTGAGTTAAATGTCACCAGGACGGACAGGAAGGATGAGCAGAGCTACCAAAATAAACTCCAGGTTGTGAGGAAGTGGACTTGTCTGGCCTCGGTTGCATTTTGGGGGATTGAGTTTCCGTTTTTTCCACTTTTATAATGTTAAAGACGACGTGTTTTAACCGAATGATTCCACTTAAAGGCAGACGTCGAGTAGAAAGATGAGTGATCGAGGTGTTTGTGGGTGTCAAACTCATCAAACTTGGTGTGCTGCAGAGGAAGTGTAGTAAGGAACCAGTCTGAATATGAGGAAGTGTCGTCAGAGTATAAAGTCCACTCTGGATGCGGTTTGGCTAATGAATATATGTGCTTTTTAGGCTTGTTTGGTGTTGAAACACTTGAATCAGCATGAAACTGCTGCTTAAGAGTCTCAGTGAACTCTGACCCAGAGGAAAGACACTTTCCTCAGTGTTCAGATGACATTTCCTGTCCTTTGATCTGCCTGTAGCACTCTCATTTATGACATATCTAATGGTGCAGAATAATCCACGACAAACATATGTTAAAGGAGCTAAAGGAGCCTGTGATCCAAAAGGAAGAAAACATCATTTAAAACATGTTTCCAGTCACCTATTTGTGTCTCATTCCTCTCTCTTGAGGTGTGTTGTCTATTTATAAAAAGAGTTAAAGCTCTTAATGGTAGATGGAAACACTGTTTCTTAATAAGTTATGACGTAGCAAACATTGAAGTTGCACGACCTGTTTCCATAATCCATCCATGATCCTTCCTCACATTAATACATGAAATTAATACATGTCACATTTACTTCCTGTTTTCTGGATTGTTTTTCACCGTTTGAGCTTCTGCTGTCGCTCTTTTAATGGCGATATCTTGTTCGACCCAAGCGACAACCTCCATGGCTGTGAAGTGAAGTCGGTGCGGAAGTACCGACAACTGCAGTTCTTCAAGTGTCCACTTGAGTCTGGTTACAGAATGAATCTCCATAAGCCTCTATGTTAAAAACTTCACAGCAGGCCACCCTGAGCATGCCCGTCAGTGGTTGCGTCCTCTTCTTCTGGTTTTCCGATTTGAGAATCGGCTTATCTCGTGAACCGACTCCAAATATTTACAACACGGTAGTGAATAGAAACAGCATATTTAGACGGAAACACACCTGTTGACATTTAACGCTTTTTAATAACAATCCAGACTTAGACTTCGAACTGAGTCTGACTCTGTAACTGTCGTTAGTTCACGTCTGTTATAGGGGTATACTGTATATACCGGTAAACACAGACACACCCACATGTTGATATAGTGTAAATAATCCAGTGCCTCTTAAATCATTTACGTTCCTTTCAGCTCTCTCTTTGTAGTTTCCACTCTGATTGTTCTGTTATGTATTTATGGTTACATACTCTCTCTCTCTCCGCTTCCATACACTCGTGTTCTGACTTTAATTCATTTGGCAAATAAAAAGAAACAATAAAAGTTGAAGATTAGTTTGACGAGATAACAAGTTTTTACACAGTAGAGATTACAGCTAATTCTAGCTAGTTAGTCTTTAAAAGCTCATTTTTGTGCTGATGAATAAATAAAAAAAAAAATTAAGATACAAAACACTCAGTTCTTGTCCAGACACGAAGCAACGTCCTGTTCGTGTTCATGTGATGCGATCTATTGTCTCCTCAGTCTGTTTATCTTAGCCGCCATCCCTGCAGACCGTCCTGCTGGAGCCTGCCGCTCGTAGCACGTCACACGTTTATCCTCCTGGAAAGTTTTGGAAGCAGCCAGCAGAGCGTTAAATCGTGTTTACATGCAGACGGCTGTTTTCTTCCAGGACTTATTCCCACGGCAGTGGCTACAACCCTCACATCAGTCACACCGGGGAAAGTGGATCTAATAGTTTATCTGAAGAGATAAACATCGGCTGATGCTCAGAAACGGAGCGCCATGCTTCAGTCTGGTCTGTTTGGACAGGTCTTACAGGTTCAGAGTTGTCTGCAACAAATCAGCTGATATTTGACATTTAATACAACAAACTTCTGTTGTTAGTGATCCTCAACCAAATGCCTAAGTGCTAATCAGTTCCCTTTGTCAATGTTTTTCTGACAGTTGCTCGTTACAAAACAGTGATGTCAAGCTCCTGGAAAGTTACAACAACATGAAGCAGGATATTGTTCAAAACGTGACTTCAGAGACTGCAAGAGTGCTAATTATTGTCTGTAAAATGATCATTTCAAATGTGAAACAGCAGCAGTATGCTGAAACGTCTTTGTACACAACATAGGCTTCAATTCCAGGAGCGTCATGTTTTTTTACAGACATGTAACGCTGCATCACAGCCGAGCAGCATGTCTGTTTATGATGCTAAATACTCTGTTATATAATATAAAACATTAGCTACATGCAGTCAGACTGAGCAGAGTCTTGTTTGACTAAGAAAAACTAAATAAAAAAACTAATTCTATAGAAAAAATCTGCCATTTCAGTCATTTTACATTGACAAACTCTGAGGCTACAACTTGCTTTCAGTCTACACAGGACCATCTGTGGTCAGAAGAAGAAGTGGTTTTCTTTAACAGTCGTTAGTTTGTTCACTAACCTGAAGTCGTTTCTATTTTTCACGAATAGTCGAGGGGAAACTTGAGGTTTAAGAACGTCCTTTATAGTTCTCATTATATCTGCAGGACTTCACTGAGATTGTTATCGACCTTCACTTCTAACATTTGTATCTTGTAACTTAATAGAAATGGTAGCCACAGTTGAATCTTTGAGTCCTGTAGTGTGGCATTATGATCCTAACAATGGTTGTTTGAATTCTCCAGGTTAATGACAAGCTGTAAAACTGAGCTGTGGCAGCAAAACGACAACGGTTTGTCTCTTAACACAATGTAATTTACTAGAGATGTGTGATGACAATTTTTGCAATCAAAAAGTATTCAGAAATGTTTCACTTTGTTGCAGCAGCAGCATGTTTGTAGTCCTGATTTACTGCTTGACTGTTTCCAGATTTTGTGCCATGACTTAATGAGCTCAGGTTTCTGACATTAAATAGAGAAAGCTTCAGTCAGACGTCAACTTCCTCACCTCAACTGAAAAGTAGTTTTTGTGTATATATAATTAACTCATTAACCGTTCAACAGTTAAACCCCAAAATGATCAATATTAGCGATGCACCGATTTACATGTCGCATGAACACTGTGCTGAGGAGAAACCTTTCTTTTTTCCTTTGGTTCGTCCTGCACGCGATTTCAAACCCCACCGGGAGAGTTTCATAAGCGAGCGTTTAGCCCGCCAGACTTCGTTTACTTGCTCAGATTTGGCCATTTTCCTGGTGTATGTTCTTCTAAATATGCTTCTACATGTGTAAATATGCTACGTAGTTAATTGTTTTTACGACCGGCAGTTTTCACAGGGTATTTTATTTTGAAAATCCACTGGATTCTCTGTGCTTTTTCTGTGTCTGGCTTCCGCCAGACGGTAGAGGTGCTCTGTGTAGATTTATGCGTGCTGCTTGCGTCAATCATCAAAAATAGAACAGACGCGTATTCAACGTGTAGCCGAGCATATAGACGCTTCTGGGACGCTTCGAGAAAGATCCATGTTATGCAGTTTGCAATCCATGTAACAAAGAAAGAACATCGGTATCGGCCCAGAATTTCACAATCGGTGCATCCCTAATCAATATACTATCATAAGAAACCATCGACCGATGGTTAATCTACACAGTTGGATGTCCTTCTCTACTCACAAGTTCACAACCACCATAAACATTGTTTATTAAACATTCAGAGTTTAGGAAAAGGTCACGTTATGTACATGATGTAAGTTTAAATTGTAAAGTCAATGTAACTTCATCCACACCAACCTCTTCCAGACCAGCGGGTTACGCATCATGCATCATGCCATGTGTTATTAACGCACACTGATACCGTCATGGATGCTGTTTTTTTAACTATGCACTAAACTCTGACCTTCATACGCCATCTACGCCAATAAAACTCTGCATACGTTGGCGTAAAACGACACATTAGAACAGATAACAGCACTTTACATCAATCCTGGTACAGAGTGCACGCTTTAAACCAATTGGCGTTGGGAATTAAAAGTATTTGACAATCGAATTCAAGCAATTAGTCAATTGGTTGAATGTCTGTAAAGTTTTGCGACAGTTTTAATAACTGATTGATATTTTAAGTAATTTATCTTTGTTATTGTTGGTTCTTCGGACAACCATTTTACTGTCACCTCTGGGTCAGTGAAGCTGTGACGGACATTTCTTACTGACAAAGAAAGTAATCATCCGTTCATCAGTAATTTTAAAAAATCGTCCTCTTTGTGTATTTCTGAGCCACAGCTCAAAACACCACAATGACAAACAGTCTTTAGTGCCAAAACTGGAGCCACAGAACTTTGTAAATCAGTTTTAATGTGAGCTTTGAAGTGATCTAAAAATAGCGGTGGTGTGGAAAGGATCAGCATCTGTGACAGGAAGCAGCCGTCAGCTGGAGCTGCTGTAAACATTTTACTGGCTGTTAAAACTCAGAACTCGTACGTCTGAGTTTCTCTTGAACGTCTCTTCGACTTCAAACCGAAGATACAAAAGAAAAAGAAACCGCTGTATTTGTTACTTCCTGTTTACTTGTTGTGGTTGCTCTTGAAGGAAGTGACCATTTCACACAAATGCAGAGTACCTTGATGTTTCCGGCTTGTTCTCACTGTCTTTGTTACTCTGTGATGAAGCTGAGCAGACACATTGATCATGAATATTATGGAGGATTATTAAACCTTAACACTTTATTCTCCAGTTGGTCTGGCTTCATCTATCAAGCAAACAAACCCTCAAACAAAGTCATCTTCTGTGGATGGTTTCTTCAGCAAATATACCCCAGAACTTCTGATGTCTGAAGACCAACTGAACTCTTAAACTGACAGTTTGTTATTCTTTTGTGGTCGTATGAGGTTCTGATCTATAGTCAGTGCATTGCCTACAGTAGACGGCAGTCGGCCCAACATGAAGCTAAGAAATGTACTGCTGTGGACTGGGGAGCATCAAAGCAGATTCTAGACACACGAAAAATCAATGAGTCTAATTGAACGTTATATTTAGAGTATTTACACCTCTTACCCTCGAGGTCAGATGGGAAAGTGAAGCAGTTATAATTGTCCTCTTCAAAGTCACCAGACCTTCACAAAAACAGGAATTTTACCTCTCAGAGTACAGGAGTTGTGGGTCCGTCGCTCAGTCCACAGGACTAACTAACTAAAACATAGAAGTCACGTAACACAAACAAAATTCAGTTTTAATGTGTGTCTCTGTGTGAATGGCTGGGTCATAACTTCAAACTACCAGTTTGGTTCTGCAGATTATAAATCCATAAAAATTGGCTACCTGGCTCCAACTGATGAGGAGCCACAATCTTTTTTTTTTTTTTTTTTTTTTTTTTTACAGTTTTCCTAGAGATCTGTCCTTCGTAGATCAGGCACAAGCTTCATTAGTTCTTTGTCTCTTGTATCCTGCTGACATTTAAAGCCCAGTTTTGGTTCCAGGGCTCCAGACAGATCTTCTATTGTGTTCAATAAGCTTTGCGTTGTTGTGCTGTTGGGGTCGGAGTTACAGGAGGTTTAAAGTCATGTTTTTTTGTAGTGAAAAGAGTCTCAGTACATCAACGGGACCAGGACACAGTTTAGATTTATCAGCGATGTTCTTGGTGTCTTTCCTCCTGACAAAATTTAAAGTTATGAGAATATTTACAGCATTTCCATCTTGTGAGCTAGCTGCTGTTTGGTGACGATTAAGATAATGAATACTTGGATTATGTTAGATCAGAAGAAGGGTGACCACAAAAGTTATAGGCTATAATGAGTTATTTTATGGGGCAATGATGTGTTATGTGTTATTAGTACTAAAATTGTATTACTAATTATGTTTACAGTACTGTCGTATTATTAAGATAAGATGGACTTTATTGATCCCACATATACTCGTGTACACAAGGTGGATAAGAAATTGGTCTTTGCTCTCCTGTCCGCTCTCATAAATTGAAAGCCGTCCAGAGTCTGAAGTGAGTTCATTCAGCCACGTGTCTGCGATGCTACACTCTCCATACTCCCTCTGTAGCCTGGTTAACGCTGTTAGCTCCTCCATCTTATTGGGGAGAAGTCTTACATTCCCTGAGATAACAGACGGTACGCATGGTTTGTACCATCTTTCCTGCTCCCGAGTTCTTCTTCTCCTCACTTCGGCCTGGATCTCTGGTCTTTCCAAAGAGAGTATGCGCTGTCTAACTGTAGCTTTTGTCAAATGGCTCATTAGATGTATCAGGAAGTTGCCGTATAAAAAAACACTAATCTTCATACTTCCACATCCTCGTTTGCACACAGAACGAATGGAGATTGGTGTCAAAAAACGTACTCAAATTACTAAAAACAGAAGTGTTCAGAGCTACTGTAACTGGCTGCCACGCATGGTGCAACACTGCAGGTGTAACTAATACCTGCCTGTACATTACAAAGGCCTCAGAAATATTAAGTATGGATGTAAAATCATGTTTTGAAGGGGAGTGATGGTAGTTAGTAAAACCACGTAAGCTGTCAGTGGCTTTCGGGGGCTTTCGGAGGAGTTTATTATTTCTTGTAACACTCCACCTGCCCCCATTAAAGCTCTGCGGTGACATCCCATAATAACCCAGGTCATATCGCATTCACCTCTCAAACCACTTCCCTTCTCGGCTTCCTGCCCTGTTGAAATCAGCAGTGTTTGAAACTGAGACGTTTCCTATGATTATTCTGACGATATATTCACAACTAGTCAGTATAAATCAGTCATTCATCGTTAGATATTAATCATTCAATTTTAACAAATTCAAAAAAATGAATGAGTGATTAAACTAGTGTCTTCTTCTTCTTCCTCTGTTTCTGTGTGCCCTCCTTCTTCTTCCTCTTTCCAAACTTCTCAGAGTTTTCAAGAAGTCGAGCCCCAACTGTAAGGTGAGTTTGTTCTGCAACAACTGCTGCACTCAGATCTGTTATTAACAAGTACAACGGTAGAAGTACTCATGATGCAGGGGTTAAGGTTGTACCATCAGAAGATTTCACTTTCAAGTACACAAGTATTAGTGGCAAAAGTACTTGTTCATATATTATCTACATCATTGTAACACTGTCGCTGATGCTGTAACATATCAGCAGCATTTTAATATTGCCGTACATTAATTACTTCATATTTAAAGTCCAGAGGGATCAAACATAAGACACATTCAGTTCAGTTTGTTCTGAAGTGGGCCAAAGTGGTAAAACCATCACATGATAACGTAGAAGAGACTCGAACTTTGGCTCCAAATCTCCACAAAGTTCAGGAGTCGTTTGTTGGGTCACTTGACCTTCATAGCCTTCATCATCCACCGCTCATGTGTTCACAAACTGACTTTGATGCTGATGCTATTTGTTAGCATTAAAGTAGCTAGCTGTAAAGTCTGTACAGACTGTAAATATCATTAAATTCTTGTAGTAAAAATGGAAGTATCTGTTTTTAAATGTATTATTTCAGAGGTCACAGAGAAATCTGGAAATACTTTAAAATTCTCATCATAAACTCTTTTAATTGAATGTGTTTGATAAGTTTTTTTTTTTTTTTTTTAGTTGTGACAAAATGTAGAGACTAAAATAATAAAGCCTGACGCTCTGATTGGGTTTGCAGGTGACAGTTTATCTGGGAAAGAGGGACTTTGTGGATCACCTGGACCACGTGGATCCAGTAGGTGAGTCAGCACATCTGGAGGTTGTTATATCAATGTGTTATTTAACAGGTTGTAGAAGACTGTCTGTTTTCCACGAAACAAAACATCTCAAAGTTCTTACAGAATTTCTTTCAATTTTATCGACACATAAAAACATTTTACTCAAGTTATTTTAAACCTTGCAGAAACATTTCCAGAGAAGTCGGTCTGTCGAGTCCAGGTTTGTAGGAACAGATTTGTGATGATGGTTTGTCTTCTTCTTTCCTGCTGACAGATGGCGTGATCCTTGTCGACCCAGAGTATCTGAAGGACAGGAAAGGTAGGACAACATCCTCAACCCTGGACATCAAAGTGTTTTCTAAAAAGGGACACTGTGCGGTTCTTGGATCCAGCTCCAAGTTACCTGAATGAATTGATCTCCACTCAGACGAAACGCCCCTCTGAGATCGTCTGTTTATGACTCGCTGCACCTTTCATAATAAAATCAAATCAATATGTTCAACGGAGATAAAAACACAGCTACAGATCCAACAGTAATCGATCGGAAATACAGGAGTCATCGATCATTAATGAGCAATCATCCATCAAAGACAAAGAGCAGTGACATTTGTGAAGGACAGGAAATATTTGTAATCCTCGTTTACTCATCTGTTTCTCTTCTTCGTCCTCCTCTTGTAGTCTTCGTCACACTGACCTGTGCGTTTCGATACGGCCGTGAGGACCTGGATGTTCTGGGTCTGTCTTTCAGGAAGGATCTCTACATCTCCACCTTCCAGGTGAGAAGACAGTAACTAAGTACATTTACTTATAAGTACTGTACTTCAGTACCCATTGGAGGTACTTTACTTCAGTCTTTCTAGTTGTACTCCACTATGTGTCAGAGTTTTAATTACTTTACAGACAAAACATATAAAGAGTTTTTAAAATGTGACATTTGACGGGACATTTTACTACTTTAATATTTAAGTACATTATACTGAGTATATTTACATACTTTTACTGAAGTAAAGGCTCTGAATACTGTTGTCAGTACCTGTATTGACCAGTCGTTCTGTCTGATCTCTGTCAGGCCTTCCCTCCGGTGCCTGAGGAGAGGAAACCTAACAGTCGGCTGCAGGAGAGGCTGCTGAAGAAACTGGGCCAACATGCACACCCGTTCTACTTCACTGTGAGTCTCACTGCTCAGCATCAACACGAACACTTTCCACCACATGAACTGGGTCCTACAGTTAGCTCTTGGACCCAAAACAAGTCCCTAATGTGGAACTTTGTGACGGTCCGGTAATGGACGGAGATTTCTTGATTGTCATCAGTGATTTTAAAAAAGTGACGACATGTGTGAAGAAAACAGAAATAGAGGGTCAGGAGACCAAGAAGCAGAACAAAGTTTGGAAAACACTCAATTTAAACTGTTAGGTCTTCAAAGTTATGAATATGCTTGAATTTGAATATGATGGTTGATTTTCAACATAATGTGGTGTTTCATCGACACAATAATCACTCCTGATTCTTGTGGAAATAATCAGTAACCATTTAGATATGATGATAAAGGCTTCAAGCGTCTGGAAATGTTTTGGTTTGGAAAGTGCTTGAGAAGTGCTTGAATTTTACTCTGTACAAACGCTGAAGAACATTTGAGGAACCAAACATGCATTTGGACCAGACTACATTTAGTTAAACAGATATTTTTGTTGATTGGCTCTTGTAATGGGTCGGGTGGGCCGGACCTGTACATCAAAACACCTCTGTTTTCTCAGACTTATTGGGGGAACAACTAATAGCCTCTAATCAACAAAACCAAAACATTTGACACATGTCACAGGTTTTATTATCAAAATATATTCTTAGCTTGTCTTCATCAAAAAAATATTTATTTATTTATTTATTTATTTATTTATTTATTAACAATTATCAAGTGTCTCATTTTTTAGTAGAAGGTAAGGCCACATGAGGTTCACCAAAAGGTTTCCTCACTGCTGTTTCTGGGAGTACACTTGTGGTTGGGTTGTCAGAGAGTTACAGAAATGGTCAGAGTTTGTTTTGCTGTTTTGTGAAATAATTGTTTTTAATCTGAGTTCAGTGAGTTCAGTTTGAGTTCCTAAAAGTTGAACATCAAACAGTAATCATCGAACACTTAGTACATTGTTGACTTCGCATTTATTCAAAGTTGCTTGTTCAACATATGACAGTGTTTGTGTCAGAAGAATTTCCATATCTGTTTATTTCCTGGAACTTTATGGTACTTGACTTTTTAGTTTCACTTCCTCATCCTGATTAAACCTCGAATGCCATTCACGTTGTGTCCCTTCAGAGTGATGCTAAGATAAAGCCGTTTGGACTTTCTGGAAGGTGTCTTGAAGCTGAGGACAGGAAGTGAAGCTGTAAAAAGTTCCTCCTGCGTGGATTTGATTATTAAATTAGAGCAGCTCAATCTCATCAGAGTCGTGATCGTACCTCAGAGCTGCAGGTTTCAGCCCCTCTGGATGAGGTCCAGCACTGAACCTGATCAGTGTGCGTCACTGTAACTTAATCTCTCTAATCGAGGACAGTTAGTCTTCATCAACACCGCTATTTATGTCAGGCCAGGTGAAGAACCAGATCCCTCCTCATCCTCTCAGTGGCTCACCTTCATGTTCACACCTGCTCTGTGACTTCCCGTAAATGTCTACTGTCCACTCAAAGAAGACCGGGTTTATAAAAGTCAGGGTTCCTAGTCTGTGGCTCGGGATTAGGGATGTCCTGCCAAGTAGCAGCATCGGAGAACAACATGGCCGACCGAGTCTCAGTTCAAACCTGAGCAGAAGCTGAAGCTGAGCAGATCCGTTGATCGTAAACATTACTGAGGATTATTAGACTTTGATTTTTAAACTCTGACACACCGACTGGAGAATTATCTCCATCAACCAACCAACCAACCAACCACTCAAGTTCTCTCGATCTGATGTCTGAAGACCAACTGAACTACTTAAAGTGACAGTTTGGTGGTGTTTTCATGTGGTTATACTGATGAACTCAGTTAATAAACTGTGTTTAATAAAACTTTTTGTTTTCTTCTGCTGATTCAGATTCCTCAGAACCTCCCATGTTCAGTCACTTTACAGCCCGGCCCAGAGGACACTGGAAAGGTAACACACACACTCACACTCACACTCACTCTCACACACTCTCACTCTTGATGTCATAATTGAAGTGATGATTTTCCTGTATTCAAATTAGTGTGAGCTCTTGAATATTCATTTAGATTCAGTCCTTTGACATTCAGAGTGAAATCTGCATCCCAGTTTGTGTTTGAAATGTTATAATTAATATTAATTCAAGTATTTCTCCACTTTGTGTGTGTGCTGGACTCTAAAACCTCACTGTGATTCAGCAGAATAAGTCTGATATCAGCATGTTTAAATATAAGAATTGAATCTAAGCAGCTGCTCTCGTCTCTCTGTGCAGGCCTGCGGTGTCGACTTTGAGATCAGAGCTTTCTGTGCCAAGTCAATAGAAGAGAAGATCCACAAGAGGTGAGTCCAGACCTGCAGGAACCAGGTGGAGAAGGTTTACAGGAGATCCACAACATGTCGGGGTGGCATGGACAGCTCTAAATACACGATATAATAATCTGTCGGGCCCCCAGCAGACTGTGGATGGGTGTTTCATTTCCTGAACCTCAGTCCACATCTAAATTTCTTGTTTTTCTTCATCATATTTAACAATAAGTTGAATATCTTCAGGTTTTAGACTCTTAGCGAGAAATATATAGCTTGTCTTGGGGGTTTTGGACGTAATAGTTGAAATATTCTCAGCTTTTCAGCACAAGGTGTGAAGTCCACTTATCAATGTCACACAAGCAAAGGGTGGATTTTACAACTTCACCACGTCCTTCCTGTTTTGATGGCAGCAGGTGTGAACCCAAAACCTGATTAACCAGATCGACATTAGACATTTAGAAACAACCACAGAGCAGAGACCTGCCGACCTACAGGAGTTTATTTCTTTTAAAGAATGAAAAAAACAAAATAATAAGTTATTTGTATGTTCAATACTTTTATCGGGAAAGAACAAAGATTAAAATATACACTAATCGTTTTGAGTATGTCTTTCTGAGGAGGATGAGCAGCTCTCTTCCTTGTCACTTGTCAGCCATGACGTGGTGCAGCTTTATTTGTTGTCTGTCTGAACCTTACAGTCGTTGGACTTAAACACAGCTGGAAAGAGGCTGTAATGAAGAAAAGGAAACAATGGTTTCAAAATCTGTAGAGCCCGACCAATATTATCAGCTGATACTATCTGTATTGGTGTCTGTGAATTTCTTTTCTGGTATATAATGCAGAAAACACAGCACAAGTAATAATTTGGTGTCATTTCACAGTTTATCCAGCAGAGTGAATTGAGATTCAAACAAACGGCTCTCAGAAATGTTGACAACAAGACCTGGTTGATTTACATATTAAGTCATTGAACATGTTAAATAGTATTTAAAAGAAACAACATCTTCTGAGCAGCAAAAAAATGCAGCAATTATTAATCAGTTACAACAAAGTTATGTATAGTCTTTAAGTCTTTAAAAGTCCAGATGTGAAGTGTCCACTTTTTTTAAGAGAAGAGGAATAACGGTTACCAAGTGGTGCAGATTTTTTTTGGTTCATTAAAAAAGGAGATTTAAGTTAAATATTCTGAAGCCTTTGCAAAGTCGCAGTCCACATTGAAAAAGACTCTCATCCCAGTATATCAGCCGAAATATGAATATGAATTATTCCCTCCAAATCGTCTCAAAAATCTCATGTCGGATTCTAAAACTTTGTCATAAATCAGGAGAAATCTGGAGACCTTGTAAGGAAACCAGGGTCATGAGTGTCGTGCTCAATCTTAGGTTGCTCAATCTCGGTCACAATTTAATAAAAATACGCGTCTAATGGCTTCACATCAGGAGTGTTTGTTTATGTACCTGTTAGTGCCTCAGTGACCTCAGTCCAGGTAAAATAAGCTTCAAATACCAGTGAGCACATGGATGTTTTCAGGCCGACAGCTTGTGTGTGTGAATTGTTGGCAGGAACTCGGTGCGTCTGGTGATCAGGAAGGTCCAGTATGCTCCCGAGAAACCTGGTCCTCAGCCAATGGTGGAGACGACCCGCAGCTTCCTGATGTCGGACAGATCCCTCCACCTGGAGGCCTCACTGGACAAGGAGGTACACACCTGAACACAGCCCTTTAATTCTTTGTTACTGCAGTCTGAGATCATATTGTCTGTTTTACATGAACTCCTTCTCCTGATAAGATGCTTTAACAACACTAATAAATGTCCTCTTTTCCCATGATGCACTGTGAATAGCTGTATTACCACGGAGAGCCCATCAGCGTCAATGTTCACGTCACCAACAACTCCACCAAGACGGTCAAGAGAGTCAAGATCTCCGGTACGTCTGTCCTGTCGGATTAATTTCACCCACACACTGCTCTTAAAAAGTGCCACTGTCATCGCTTTTATTTTGAAATTGACGCTTCACTTCCTGCTCTAGTTGAACAGTTTGTCTTCAGAAAGTGAGAATATGTTTAATTTATGTTTTACGTATTTTTATTTTCAATATTTTCTGAAAATTTGGTTAAAATTTGAACTCCGTTTGGTTTGAATCTTGACTTTATGGTTTTGCTGTTTGCTTTTCTAACAGTTAACTAACAGACTCTCGTTCTCTCTGCAGTGCGTCAGTATGCAGACATCTGCCTGTTCAGTACTGCCCAGTATAAATGTCCAGTGGCCCAGCTGGAGGCAGAGTAAGTCCCAGTTTAATGTCTCTGTGCTACTAACTTTGAATATTTATCTGAAGGTTACTGAGATCAGGAAAAGTATGAAGTATCTTCAGTGTTTTATTTGATAACCTGATTTAAAGCAGTTTATCTCTTGTCTATCTCTTCTCATTGGTTTAAACTGGTTTAGAGTTGATTATACTGTTAATTTATTTTTAAATTTACCAGAAATTAACTGAATTAAAATTGGAAACTGTTTTTAATTTGTTTAAACCCAGAGATAAAGTGGTTTATAACCAAGGTTAACTTAATTGACATGGATTTAAAATAGTTTAAATTGATATCACTTCATTAAACAGGTTTTAAAGTGTCTTTAAACATTTTTTAGGTATTTTAAGAGATTAAAGTTGGTTTAAACTGGTTTAAGCAAGTGATTAACCACTTAAAAACACAGTTTAACTAAAACATGGATTTAAACTAAACTTAAACTAGTTGTAATCAACTGGATCAAGGTGGGTTTGAATTAGTTTAAATCCGGTCTAAATTGTGTTAAACAAACGATAGTAGAGAACCTGTTTTAAAACATTTTTTATTTGATGAAATTATTTATCTTGATTAAATGGGTTTTAAAGTTTTAAGTTTTAAAGTAGTTCATACTGGGGTAATAACTGGTTCAAATCAGTTTAGAGTTGATGTGTACTGGTTTAAACTGGCGAGAACACATTCAGACCACTATAAAGATGATTCTTCGGACAGTTTATGAACTTTAAACATCAAATTATCGCTCAGTACTGTAATCTAAAGTCAGTCTGTGAGGTGCTGCTGAGTGGGCGGGGTTTACCTGAGCAGTTTGATTGACAGCAGCGTGTCGTCCCCTCAGTGATCAGGTGTCGTCCAGCTCCACCTTCTGTAAGGTGTACACTCTGACCCCGACGCTCGACAAGAACAGAGAGAAGAGAGGACTCGCTCTGGACGGCAAACTCAAACATGAAGACACCAACCTGGCCTCCTCCACCATGTAAACACACACACACACACATATGTACAGGTGTGTTAGACAGGTGTGTTGGTGCAGTCACATGACCTTTGGTGCTCTGTTGTGTGTTTCAGTGTGAAGGATGTCACCAACAAGGAGGTTCTGGGGATCCTGGTGTCCTACAGAGTCAAAGTCAAGCTGGTGGTCTCACGTGGAGGGTACGACACACACACTGCTGACATCACTTCCTGTCCTCTCAGCCTCACTGTTTCCTGTAGATGTTTAGTTAATTAAACATTCCTGGCTGAGCTGCATTAACATTAACTTTTAAAGTTTTCAAACGTCGCACCAGAGACCAAAACAAGCGACACTACGGACCAGACCCCATTCCCACAAAACCTGTACGCAGATAGAGGGTCGTAAAGCACGCTTCAATCTGGACTGAGACAAAATAAAACAACAAACCAAGTCTTTCGAACAATCGCCATCTCGTTTGGTCGAAATAAATCCTTAAATAACCGATGTAGAAGTGGAAATATTCGCGAAATGGCTGCAACGTAAGCGTTTTAGCGCTAAGCCATCATCAGGCATAATAAAAACAGTTACCCCACAGAGGTAGGTACCTTTTCTGTTTAACCAGAAACAGCTCCTTAGATTTGACAATTTGATTCTTCTCTTTGTCCTTCATGACTGTAAACTGAATAACTTTGGACAAAAAATATGAAATGTGGCAAATTAGAAGACACATTTCCACTATTCTCTGACTTTTTACTGACAAAACAGTTAAAGTATTCAGTGTTGTGTAGTGGTGTAGTTGCATGGCGGACTCAAGGTGACAAAAACAACAATTCTTATTTTTTGGTAATTATACACTAATGAAAATATAGTTATGACTCCAAAGGAGGACGCCCATCCTAACCAGAGGCCTGTACCACCTTAGCTGGCTCCTTTCGACATCAAGGAGCAGCAACTCTATTCCAAACTCCGTCCGGATGTCCAAGCTCCTCACCCTGTCTCTAAGGTTGAGCCTGGCCACTCAGCCTCTTGTATCCACGATCTCATTCTTTCGGTCACTACCCAAAGCTCATGAGCATTGGTGAGGGTTGAAACGAGCGTTGAGCTGGAAGGTGAAGCTCCCTCTTCCTCACAGTACTGCAGATGCCGCACCAACCCGCTGGTCCTTCTCACGCTCCATTTTCCCACCACTCATGAACAAAACCCCAAAATATTTGAACTCGTTCACTTGGGGAAACAACTCGCACTGTTTTCCGCTAGAGAAACTAGGCCTCAGATTCAGAGGTTCTGCCTTCTGGTCTGCGTTGCAAGTCTGTCAAATGTGAATGCGGGTACTGATATAATGACTATTCTGTAAATAGAGCCCATAAATCATAAGCTGCATAAATAGCGCCTTTCTAGTCTTCCGACCACTCAAAGCGCTTTCCAGTACGTATCTCATTCACCCATTCACACACATTCATACACTGATGGCATTGGCTGCCATGCAAGGTGCCAACTGCTCATCAGTTTGAGGAGCTAACCATTCATACACATTCACACACCGATGCAGACTGGAGGGGATCGAACCGCCTGACTCAATTGATGCCTCCATGTTGGTGCAGCTCAGCCTCAGCTTCCTGCTTCGTCCTCTAACTTCCTGTTGTCAGCGTTAGTTACCGTGTAGACCGTCTGCTTGTTGCTGTAGTTATTCCTCACTTGTGTTTGCTTCCACTGTAGGTTGTCAACATGTTGTGTTGAACGTGTTGCTTTTCATTTCATCTCCCCTCTTGTGTTTTTGGCTTCTTGTGCGGCTCCCCTCCTCCTCTTCCCCCTACCCCTCCCTTTCCTCCTCCTCATCCTCTTCCTCTTCCTCCTCCTCCCTCCTCCACTGTGTGTCCTCCCCCTCCCCCTGCAGGCTGCTGAGAGGCATGTTGGAGAGGTAAATGTGTCTGATCTGAAGCCGACAGCACACATGAAACATAAAAACACAAATCTGCTTTTCTGGGTGTGTCACCGACCACAGCTCAGTGCTTTAAAACCAGTTTAAACCAGAGATTAACTGGTTTGAAATAACTGGTTTAAGATGTTTTAAATAGATTTAAACCAAGATTAACTTGTTAAAATGTAGATTCATTGCTTAGATTAGAAGTAAATTACAGGTAAACTGGGTAAACGTGGGTTTAAACTAGTTTAAAATGGATTTAAATCAAGATGAACAATTTTTAAAATATGTAACAACAGACACATTATTTCCTAGTCCTTTAAACCAGATTAAAATGGGTTTAAACTGGTTTAAAATGTGTCTTAACAACAGCTGTGATGCTTTAAATTAGGGGTGAACTGGATTAAAAGTGGTTTAAACTGGTTTAAGGTTGGTTTAAATCAGAGATAAACCAGTTTGAACTGATTTTGTGGTTCAAACTGGTTTGAAACCTCTTGATACATACAGAAATAACTGGATTGCAGTCTATTACCATTATTTTTCTGTTTTGATGTATATTTGATCATATTTTAGTTGTTTTCCGATTGGCTCCAGTTTTAATTGATGACTTTAATTAAACGTACATTTTCACATGAACAGTGCGAGTACACGGCTGATGGTGTGCTTGTTTGTTTGTTTTTCAGAGACGTGTCGGTGGAGTTGCCCTTCATCTTAATGCATCCTAAACCTGTGGAGCCGCCAGTGTCCCGCCCACAGTCAGGTGACCTCCTCGCACCGCGCCTCATTTTTAACGAATCATTCAGCCAATCAAAAACACTTTGTCTTTATATGATTAAGTAAATAAAACATCTGGAGATCTCTGGACTTCTCCATCCTCGCCCCTGTTCTTGGAGTTTCCATGGAGACAAGAAGTGGTTACCTTGGAAACAGTGTGACATGCTAATGTGTGTGTGTGTGTGTGTGTGTGTGTGTGTGTGTGTTACAGCTGTGCCAGAGATGGACCCCCCCATCGACACCAATTTGATAGAATTCGACACAAAGTGAGTATCAGATCTTCTGTTTATATTTAAAGACATATTATTGTTGTTATATTTCACGTCTTGTCCCACAAACAGAAACATTTATGTTGAAACCTGAATTCATTTGGATCTGATTTAAGTCCACTGGGTTTGATATTAACTGGATTTACTTTGTTTCAGCTCGGGATGTCTCAAAAACTGTCTTAAAATCTTAAAATGTCCTTCAGACAGGTAGATTACCTGGTTTAAAACACGTCTTAACAACACATACATTGCTTTAAATTGGTGTTTTTTGATTGGTTGAGGTCCAACTTCCTCTCGTCCTGCACCGAGAGTAAATATAAATCTACTTTTTAATCTCCAAAAAATGTCTCCAGATTAGACCAGAATTTGGGTGGTTTATTCTTCCGAGGCTTCTGTCATCAGAGACGTTTAAAGACTGACAGACTATCGACTCAGTGTCTTCTGTTGGACTGTGACGTTTGACGATAGTATTAGATTGTTTCCCTATGAAAAAGGAAGCAGAGTGCAGATGGGGAGGGATTTTCATTAGGGATGCTCTGATCAGGAATCATAAATCTACCGATCACACAATGGATGGGAGAATAATAATTCTCCATGTCCTGTATTTACAGTCTAGCCTTGTGCACCACTTAAAGTGCATGCATTGCAAACAGCGAGTTTTACATCTTTTTCGGAAACTGTGAAAAAATTCCAGACCGGAGAACTCATCCTGCCAGCCTCTGGTCCAGTCCGGCTGTTGAGCCCGGTTTTGTTGCCGGCTAACAGCAGATTCAGTTAGCAGCAGTTCATTAGTGGTTAGCTACTTTAGTAAGTTGTAAGGCTAAAGCTATCTGTCCATCAGGAAACTTGAAGTCTCTGTAAACTGCGAGTGCAGGATGAGTCATCAACTTTTTATCGTTTATCAGGAAATGACAAACTCTAAAATATCCCATCTGCGAGGTTTTCTCGTACAGAAACATGAAGTTTCCGCTTGTTTACGATGAGTTAACACTCTTTGCCTCTCTCCGTCTTCTCAGCAGCATCTCCCAGGACGACGACTTCGTGTTCGAAGACTTCGCCCGCCTGCGGCTTAAAGGCGTTGTGGACGACAAGGACGAGGACTGCTAGGAGCTCGCCAACCCCTTCATATGCTCGCTTCGAAACCACCACACACACACACACACACACACACACACACACACACTCACTGACACACTCACACACACTCACACACACTCTTCACGATACATTCCCCGGTGGAGGGGATGGATGAGGGCATGTTTGGATGGAGGCCTCGCAGGGGGCATCGGTGGTGTTCTTCCTCTCTTGCTTCAGCCATTCGTCACGCTGCCACCATTTTTCGCCGCTGTCTTTCCCATCTGTCTTCTCCGTTTCTTTTCCTTTTTTTTTTTTTGGAAGGTTGAAAAACTCTAAATGTCGAGCAGCTGCAGGACAGATCTTGGCGGTGTGGGCGGGGTTAAAGATGTAGGAAGCAGCAGCGTTCATCCTCTTTTACTTTGAAATCTTTGTTGAATGTTGACCGTTTCCTCGGCGACGATCACCGTCTTGTACAAACAGAATATATATTTGAAAAAATAGAAAAAAAGCTGTCGAGTGTTGAGTGGTGATCGCCGTCTTTCTTCAACTAAATACTGTCGACGCTTTTTACATCATGGCTGCAAGAGGAGGACACACACACACACACACACACAGGCGACTGAAGTTCGATTTCACCAGCATCCTCTCTTTCCCGCTCTCTCGTCCATTTTGTAAAACGTTCGGTTTGTTTTTAAGAACCATTCCAGCGTCAACGGAGTCGTTTTCTTTCAAACACTTTGTGAAGTTTTTGTTTCTGTCGTTAAACTTAATCAAAACGTTACGAAGATGTTTAAATAACTATTCCTGAACTAGGTTTAAGTGGGTCCATCAATCTAAAGACGACAACTCAGAGTAAAATGTTGAGCAAACGTCGCTCAAAAGGAAGGACATAGTTCGTTTGTCGACTTGAACGAGAGTCTACAGACCAAGCGGCAACATCCGTGGCTGTAACGTGAAGCCATCTTAGAAGTGTGCAGTTCCTCAAACGTCCAGTTGAGGCTGGCTACAGAGCGAGTCAGTGTCCGTAACCTCCCCATGTTAAAATGTCCAACTTCACAGCAGAAGTAAACATTGAGGGAATCACTGTTCATGACAGCTGTACTGAGGGTAAATATAACTCACCTGTTCAAATTATATTAAGGTTTAAAGTTATGCATAATTAACAGCCTGGCGGCTTTGATTGACAGGTGGGTGGCTTGTTAGAGCCTCAGGTCCGCTGATGATCCACATCTTTATTGATTTTTTTTCTTTTTAGATTAGCCGGAGGCGGATGGCTAAGATGGCGGCAGCCAGAGCCACCACACTGAGCTTCAAAGAGGCTCTTCAGAAACCTGTGGGTGATGTCATGGATACGTCATCCATTCTTTATACTGTCTATGATTAAAAACTTGAAGTTTTTCTAGAATAAAGTCAGATTTTTACCAGCTGGTTCCCACTGAAGATTCATTTTAAAAACATCTTTGACTGCAGACTTGAATCCTTTGTGGTCTAAAGTTGGTCAATAATCTATGGTATAGACATATTTTGCTCACATGAACCATCTTGCTGTATAAACTATCACGCTTTGGACAATAAGAATGTAGAATACCTCCAGACTTTTGGGTTTGAACGTGTTGATTCCTCTCCGGCTCGTTTAGCTGTTTTTCAGTCAGGGAAGTTAATCAGTCGCCGATAGCGACGTCCGGATGTCTCGTTTCTCGTTGAACTTCATGTTTGTTTTTTTCTGTTCAGACCTGAAGGATCAGACTGTAATGTTTTTGTTCTAACCAGCTGCAAGCGTTCTGTTATGTCTTTATCTGTTCTTTTAAAACACGAGCACAAACTCCGATCACGCTGGAATCGTTTTCCTATGGACGTCGAGTCGCTCTGCAGACCTTCGATCTGGTTTCTGTTCAGTCAGCTGTGACTCGAGTCCTCCATCGTCGGCCTGTTGAAGGGAAACACTGCTGTTTGTTTTTGTTATCATCTTGATTCATTCATATATATATATATATATATATATATATATATATATATATATATATATATATATATATATATATATATATATATATATATATATATATATATATATATATATATATATATATATATATATATATATATATATATATATATGTTTATTTTAAGTTTGCATTGTGCCTTCGACGCCTCACTGTTGCCAACAGCTTCATTTAAAAGCCGAACCCTTTTTTAGTATTAGAAATATTTTATTTTAATGTGGCTAAAAACAGAATTTAAGATGCAAAATGACTTTTTTTTTTTTGTCCCTTTTGTGACTTGAAGGAACCTCCTGTAAGTCGATGAGAAAGGGGAATAATGCCAAATATGATGTCCAGTGTTGTTTTTTAATTAATGTTCACAGTCAGATGAAGTCAGTTGAGTTTTAAAAACTATTAAAATAAAAATAAAACCTGCAGTTTCACAGTTAACCGTCTGAATTTAAATCTAAATATTTAAAGATTATTTTGTCGTAATTACTATTTTTTTTTTCCCCCCCTCAAATTCATCCTTTACTCTGTGTTAGCACTGTGTTTTTTCCGTCCTGAATCATGCCTATCAGGCAGAGAAGTTGTCATAAGCATGAAATTTGGGAAAATGTGACTAACCATCTCCATGACAAGTGAAGAAGTCCATGAAGTGTCTGAAGGAACAAATCGACCTTTTTTTTTGTCCAATTTGTCTTGTAAAATTACAACTAAACTGTCGTAATAAAACTTTTCCTTGTAAAAATGTGACTTTTTGAAAAATGTCAATTTTATCTCCTATTATTCACTTTTTGCCTCAAATTGTTGTACCTTATTATTATGTGTACTTTAAATCTGTTAGCGTTGCTTTTTTTTTTTTTTTTCAAACACTTCAGACGTTTCATCCTGATAGTTTAACTCGGATATGTCGGCTCTAATCTTCTGGTTTTATCTTTAAGACGGTAAAAGTGCCATGAAAACAGAGAGATGGTTCAAATGAACCAAACAGCAGCAGTGTTTCCCTCCTCTTCTCCTCAAACATCTTAAAAATCATTCAAACTCAGACGTGATGAAGGACTTCAGCAGCTCGTTTCTTAAAAAACAAACAAAAAAAACAGGCGGCTCAAAGTAGTTTTGGGGCTTTTAAACATTCGTTTAGTCGCCGTCTAATAATTTGTCTCTTGAGTTTTGTGTTTTAATCCCACCCCCTCCAAAATAAAAGCTGCACAGATCAACATTTCACACGACACAAGAAGAGCACTGCACTTTCATTGGACAAAACAAACCCACAGAACTGCAGACGTTTGGTTGTTTTTGGCTTATTTCAGGAGACAACGAAGAAGAATGTTGATTTTTTTTTGTTTTGTTTTGACGCTTGGCCATTTTTCCAAAAAAAAAAAAAAATTTTTTTTTTGTTTTTTAATCTTAAAAAACTGGCAAACGTCCCTCCCTTCCTCCTTCACTCACTCAAGTCATCGAAGCTGCGACAGTCACCAAGAAGAGAAGAAGAAGAAGAGAAAGAAACGGAGCATGTTTTTAATTTTTTGGTTTTATTTTATTTTATTTTTTTAATTTTTAAAAGCAGTGCTGTGAATCGTACGAGCTGTGATTCTGTCCTTATTTTGTCGTGCATATGTGGGGTAACTTTGCTAAGTGTGAAAATATTTTGACAAGTGCCACGCCCCGGCCTGTGCGATGCTTACCATAATGTCTATAAAAACAGGAAGTGATTTCTGCTGGTGGGACAAACACCAGAAAAGATAGAATTATGATTATTATGCTTCTGATTATTATTATTATTATTATTATTATTATTATTGTGACTATTATTATTACTTCTACTGTATCATCATTGCGACCATGATTATTCTCATAATCATTTAAGAGTCTATTGTTTTGCCATGTATTTTTTATTTTGAGATTTTTATTTTAGTTTTCTTTTTATTATTAAAGGCAAAATGAACTAACAGATTCCTGCTGCTGTCTGGTGATTAATTTCACGATATGTTACAATGTTTTTGTTTCTGTAATCTGAAATGTTTAACTGAAGTCGGAGCTAAAAATTTAACCATATTTGGTTTTAGACGTTCAGGGTCCCTCCACGGTTTACATTTCTAATTTCCAGACTTGTCTGTAGATTTTTTCAGATCATATTTGACATCTGAGTGCACATAAGTATTTGTTTATTATGTAAATAAATTGTTTTAAAATGTTACATTCTGACTATGTATGATATAACTTACATTACATATAAACAACTCAAAGTTAGACAACAGTTAACTGTCAAACATGTCTGATCAAAGAGGAAACTTGCCAGTGCCTGTATGAAAATGATTCATCAAATATGTAAAAGCAAAATAATAGTCAGTGGTCAGGGCGTCAGTGTCTTAAACCTGCATTCTGTTTAATGTCCTGCAGGGGCGCCACTGGCTGCAACAATAAGGTCTGATTATATAGTCTTATGTCAAAATGAGCCTCCTTCTCACTTGATTTATTCCGTCGATAAATAGTTTCCTCCTGTGTTTATGGTCTCAATCTTTAGTTTCAAGTCTTCTTCCACACAGCATGATGTTCACTTTGTAAATCAGTAAAATGGACGATAGGTTCGTTATTTCACTCCTCAAATGTTTTCACATTTTAGTTACAGTTTAGCTGGAATACGAGAACATTTGTGACCAGACAGGACAAGAGTCAAAACCGACTCAGCCTACAAACCTCCATGTGTGCTAAAATTAATCTAATCTAATCTAATCTAATCTAATCGGCACTGTTTCAATCCTTAAACAGTGTTACAGTAATTTGACACCCTATGAGGAGAGTAGCACAAGTTAGTTTATATCATAAATGCTGTAGAGGAGATAGCTCAAGTTAAGCCAGGCACCATATGTAGAGACAAAGACATCAGTCATGTGGTTTTTTTGGGGGGTTTTTTAGCTTTTTGAGGGGATATACTTTGTTTTTTTTAAAGATTACTTTATATTTTCATGTTGAAAAATAATTAACTTTAATAATCAGACACTGAATGTGTCTCCAGGATGCGTCACCTAAATAAGGGTACAAAACTGGGTAAAGCACATTTTCCTGATTATACTTAATACTTTTAGAGCCAGACAGGACATAACAAAGAAAGTGAGGTGTTTATATAGCCATGTTTGAAGGGCCAAAAGTGTGTTTATTTAATAATAATGCCTTCAGACTCCACGGTGTACTCCAGTACACATCACTCCTCATTAGTCCTTTAAATAGTTTGAGAACAGAAGAAAACACAGCTCATGTTTTATTTTGAAAACAGTTTATTGTGAATCAGTGGGACATCAGAGCACGTTCTACTTCCTGTCAGCAGACTGGCTGAACTGGTCGACTCTGCAGGTGAAGGAGGGTGAGCGTCGTCTATTTCTCTGGTTAAACAAACATTCTAGAAAACAGTATGAGTTCTTAACGAGCCACGACCTGGACCAGGCCCTGGTGTCGGGTTTATATTAAAAAGACGTGTTCCGTCGTCATAAAGCATCGTAGTCGTCTTCGTCTTCGTGCTTCCTCTTCAGCGAGTCTCCGCCGGCGTTCTGCGACACCATGTTGGTGGTGATGAGGATGTTCTTGGAGCCGATAAGAGACGGGTTGATGAGGACGTTGGAGACGGCAGGCGTGGATGGCGTGGCTGTCAGGACGAGAAAGGTAATGAGGGTTAGGCCAGTGGACGTTTTGTTTTTAGTATTAAAACCATGGGACAAGATCATGATGGTCCAACAACACTGTCCAGATCCTGAACAAAAGTCTTAATTTGGACTAACTCACAAGCTAACTTTTACTTAAGCAGTAACACACAGTCAATTTATGTGTGTATTAATACACAACTTAAGTACAGATACTATATTTTAGGTTACAACATGAGAAGTCACTGCTGTAGGTAGAGCTGCTACTAAAGTTACTACCATTAGCGCCTCAGCTACCCAGAATGCAGTACTTCTTCTTTACTGGTGTTGAACGCCCTCTAGTGGCCAGAACGTGTGACGCAGGTAAAGTAGTAAATATTAATTAATAGATCAATTTAAAGCATTAAAAACTCAAATATGATCTAATATTAAAAATTTGAATGCTACTACAGAGATATGATTATTTAAAATTCTATTCATCTGCTGTTTTACTGGTTTGCGTTCGTCCGATTTTGAACGTTTCTTGTTGACTTGTTTAAATAAATACTTGCAGTAAATATTTACTTTAGATGTTCATGCTTTGTTTCTGATTTTAGATTTTAGACATGTTGATTGTAGCTGACGCTCTCCTGATTAAATATTCTGATATTAAACTGGTTTATGGTAACAGGTTCTTACTGGTTTTGGTGGTGGTGGTCTGAGAAGGTGGTGGTATCTGCACAGTGAACCTCTGACCTGTCAGAGACACCGGAGTTCCGACTTTAGTGGTGACGGACTGGACCGACGGAGTTCCTGTGGACAACACAACATGAGGCTAAATGCGTGTAGTTGAATATTTCTGCACAATGGGGTTCATAAACAATGTTGAATGTCTAACTAACTAAACTAAAGACCCCTAATGACCCCCTGAACCCCTCAAAAAAACAAACAAAAAAAAAGAGACTATGTTTATTATATGACGGAATTCAGCAGAAGAGGTCAAATCTGTTGAGACTGGTACTTTGGATGCAATCGTGCTTCAAAGTTTGTCTCGTCTTAATAAAATTAAAGCTGCTGATCAAATGTCTGTGATTAACTTGTGTATTCTACCTCTTTCAGTCCTTTTTTTTTTAAACCACCTGTCTGTGTGTGCCTACATTTCCCAGAATTCATTTGACACATGACCTGAGACTTACCGAGGGTCGGCGTGCTCGGTCTGCTGGAGACGGCGCCGACGCTGAGGCGAGGCACCGTTATCCTGCCGGCGGATGTGGACACCTGAAGACACAAACAAACCTCAGAGAGCTGCTACGAGACTCGAAGGAAACGCAGATCGTCACGCCTGAGTTTTACCTTCTTCTGGACCGACTTCAGTCTGTAGTTGGGCGCTGTCAGACAGTAGCGGTCTGGAGGAAGTCGGGGTCCTGTGTACGGTTTGATCAGCGGGAGAGGAGTCTGGTTCTTTTGCCTCGCCACCTCCAACAGGAACTGAACACAGCAGATTTAAAAAGTGATGATCACGTGTTCATTAAAACTCTATAAAAACAGCCACACGAGGACGGTGGTGGCTTACATCTCGTGGCGGCGGAGAGGTGAACGACTGGTCCATGCGACACTGGATGGCGAGTTTGATGTCGTCAGCGTCCACCGTGGACTTCTTGGCGTGTGTGGCGTAGATTTTGGCATCCTCGATGATGGTCGTCACGTATCCTGTGAAAGGAAACAGCTGAGTTATTTGATGTTTTGTTCATACATACAGATTATTAGATTTTATTTTATGATTGGCGAGAAGTACATAACACTTTATGGCACAAAGTCACACACACCAACTATGCCACACAACATGGCGGTGTTTGTAGTTGAGAAACAAACAAAAGATAGTTCACGTTCAGCTCAAACATAGAGCGTGAAACGTACATCCATCTCTCCATCTTCCATCAGGCCACTAGTAAAACAATGTGGGACCAGTCCAGGTCTAAACCTGAACCTTTAACAACACAAGCAAACTGCCTTCCAGCTTTATGTCCATTTCAGGCTCCTGTAGCGCTCATCTGCTCTGAACTCACTGTAGGTGAACTCCAACATCTGGTTGATGACTCGGGGCTCGTACTCTGTGATCCCCATGTCCTTCAGGATCTGGATCATCACCTGCAGCAAAGACATGATCCATCAGAACTAAAACCTTTAATCATCAGAGAAATCCATAATGAAAACAGATGATTAATGTGTCGATCATTAAATCGATCAGTTGGTTTTTAAAATGTTTAAATAAATAAATTAAAAGGTCCAGTGTGTAGGATTTAGTGGCACCTAGCAGTGAAGTTGCAGATTGATCCCACGTCTCACCCTCTCATTCGAAACATGTAAGAAAAACTCCTGATGCATATGAAAAGCAAAAGTTCATATCTAGATCAGTGTTTGGTTTGTCTGTTCTGGGCTACTGTAGAAAAACAGTGGTTCAACATGGTGGACTCCACGGAAAAGGACCCACTCTGACTGTAGATATAAAAAGCTCATTTTAAGACAACGAAAGTTCTTATACAACTAATGAAAACACACTAATGAATACTGTTTTCCATACGTTCAAATCTTAAACACTGGACCTTTAAAATACATTTCTTATTGATCGACTGACTGACAGGAGGAGGTGACGTCCCCCACAGACTGTCTAAAACCTGGACGTAGTCTCCGTGACGTCCCCTCTCCTCGTTTTTTCAGCGCTGAGGTACTTTTCATTCACCTCCTCGATATTAAAGTCAGCGATCATCACCGATTATTTTTGATTTAATCGATCTTCAGATGAGACGAAAAGTAAAACTCAAGCAGGTAACAGTGGAACACAACTACGCCTGATGATTACTTTCATTATCGAATGAGAAAAAGTGTCATGAGATGTCGATTTTATAAATAAAACTGAATTTAATATTATTTTCTGTGTGCTAATTTTGTGTTTAATCCATCCAGGTTATAGTGTATATTATTTGTCATCCTTCTCATTTTTTAAATGTATTTTTCTGTGCAAAACTATCAAACTATCACCTGATGTTTTAAAGAGGAGGTGACACACCTCTGTGCAGCAGGATTTAAACGTGTCCGCACATTTTTGGCCACATAACGTTTATCTGTGTTGATCTGAGGTGCCTGTCTCCGTGTTTCCACGGTGTTTCAGTGTCATAAAGTCGGATGAAGCTCGCCAACATGCCTGTTAATGTCAACAATAAATAATAAACTCGTGTCACGGACAAATATCAGGACAAAGTGTGTGAACAGAGGAGCTGCAGCATCAACTCTCCACCGGCTGCTGCTAGGCTAACAGGCTAGCTGCTGTCCACTGTTGTGAACGGCGCCAACGTTAGCTTGACAGGCTAGCTGCCGTTAGCACCTCCACAGAAAATGAGCACAAAATCGTCGGTTTGTTCGCGTTAACGACGAGATTTAAACATCACAGTTCAAACTGAAGCTTCCGCGACACGTTCGCTGTAAAATCGCCGTTTTCAGACCGTTACCTGAGCGTCTTTAGGGATGGTTTTCGGAGCAGACATTTTGATTTTTGTCCCTCCCTCACCAGGAGCGCCTTCATCCACTGAGCAGGACGGGAACTCTCGCGAGATTATTAACAGAGACGAGATCGCAACACCCACAATGAAAACGAAAAAATGAAAAAGTACTACAGTAACATGTCCCCTGTGAGTAAAAGTAGTGAAAGTACTGTAGTATTATCAGCTTCAAGTAGTACACGCACTATAAGGTTGTCAGCTTCATGGAGTAAAAGTACTGTAGTATTGTCAGTATTGTCTATCATTATTATTATTATTATTATTATTATTATTATTATTATTACATAGTGTTGTAACTAACTAACTGTTACTAACAATAACACTACCATCACACCATCAGTACTATTACCATCATCTTAACACTGCACCTTATGTACCTATTTGTCTTGTGTTCTTTAAGTGTCCTTGTCCCATTCTGTGTTTTTATTATTTTCTACCTCAGTATTTTATTGCATTCAAATATACCGGAATGCTATGACGACCTATCTATCTATCTATCTATCTATCTGTCTATCTGTCTATCTATCTATCTATCTATCTATCTATCTATCTATCTATCTATCTATCTATCTATCTATCTATCTGTCTGTCTGTCTGTCTATTATTGTCATGTGTTAGTAGTACTGTCAACCACAAGCAGTAAAATAACTGTAATATCGTTAGTTTCAAGTTTCAAAAAGTACTGTAGTATTGTCAGCTTTGTGTAGTTAATGTACTGTAGTATTGTCATGTGGTAAAAGTACTGTAATATTGCCAGCTTCATGTAGCAAAAGTACTGTAGTATTGTCAGCTTTGTGTAGTTAAAAAGTAAAAGTACCAGCACCACGCTGTAAAATTTTATAGTATATATTATGATACAAGTATTGAACATGTTACTGAAGTAAAATTATAATCAGTAAAATGTATTTAAAGGATCAAATCAGTAAATTGTCCCCTGTGAGCATTAACCGCACACAGCCTGCAGGGGGCGCTACAGGAAAACATGTTCAACATGTTTCGACTTCTGTACTTCTTGTATTTGTACATGAACAATGAACATTGTAAACAATAATCATTCAGTGCTGGAATAAGATCCTTTATTTAAGTAAAAGTACCAATACTACAATTTCAATAATAATTACTTCAAGTCCTGCATTCAAAATCCCACTAAAAATACACAAGTATTCATTCAAACTTCATGTAGTACTGTAATATTGTCAGCTTCACGTTGTCAAAATACTGTAACATTGTCATGTAGCTATCACAATTTTCTGAAATTTTCCATTCAAAAATGCAAATGAGGTATTATCTAATGCACCACTTTTCATACATTTCCAGAACATAAATGTGAACGATAAATAATGTTGGGTACAAAAATTTGGTTTCATTTTGTTCACATGTTAGAGTCAAAGGTTTTTACAGAAGGAATTTTGGATATCTCTTTTTGTCACTCCATAAATCAGAAAATACTACCATAAACAGCCATTAAAAAGTTTCTTAAAAATTCTCTCCACATTTTTATGAATAAGAAATGAGATGAAAATGAATGAAGTGAAAACTGCAAAAACTTGACTTTGTTTGTGATACGTTTCTTCAGAACAGATCCAGGAATAGTTAAGAGTGTTTAATACAGATGAAGGCATAAATGGAAATGAAGATGTTCATCGTGAGCAGAGCTGATAAGGAAACTTCTCGGAGGTTGTAAAAGACGGTTCTTTTCGAGTCGTATCACTGACTCAACAAACAAAGCCGTCAGAAGAGGAGCCGCTGCCTCAGCTCTTCAGATGACTAATGCTTCCAAAAGACTTTATCTAAATGGGAATGATAAAACTGACTCACAACATGTCAAACAGCAGCCGCTGTGTTCTAACATGTGAAGGTGGAGAACATGGACATGTAGAACTTTCTGTCTTCTTCAGCTAAACGTCTGAAAAATCAAATCAAACTGATGATCCTGTTCTACCATAAAATAACAGATTTTAAATCATGCTCATGCTACACTGACTTGTAATCACACTGCAAAGAGAGAAAACAAACTGTTGTTTTTACAGTAAAAAACTGTCAGCTGTGGTTGCCAGAATGTCACCTTAAAATACTGGTAATACTATTTATTTTAAGTTTAAGGTTGGCGTTTTATTCCATATTTTAAAATGTCTGTAGATTTTACAGTGAAAAACTGTCAAACCATTACAGTAAAAGACTGTAAAATATTCCATGTAATATTACAGTGTTTTACTGTATAATTAACCATCTCTAATAAGAAATACAACTTTAGTCTGTATAAATTCTCTTAACATGCAGCATGAATTGGTTTTGAAATATGACATACGGTTTACTGTACAGAGTAAAACACACTCATACTTCATGGCATATTTTATAGTCTTTTACTGTCAATTGGCGGTTTTTCACTGTAAAATCTACAGACCTGTTTTATAGTGCATGTGAATGGTGTCTGACATTCGTACGTCTGTTCTCACACTATGTAACTTTGGGCTACGTAACGCTTTACACACACCACCAATTATTTCATATTTTATGGCGAAAATGTTTTCTGGTTTTCCCGCTGATGTCCTCTGGCTGCTCTGCCTCAACTCTCTGTGATTTTCAGAGTTTCCTTGTGGACAATAAAGACAGGAATTTGGCACTGTGGTGAAAATACAACTCTACCTGTTGTGTTCTGGCTTTGTTTATTTCATGTACCCAGCTTCTAAATCTGAGTCTGACTCACAACTTACACTGCAAAATAGCGACACGAAGAAGTTTAATTTGGTTTGTGTCCAATGGTTTGAGAGAGAGAGAGAGACAGACCATTGGTCGAGAGACACAGTGAATGAGAAAGAGCGAGCACAGGCATCAATAAAGCCGGTTAATCAGAGAAATAAAAAGTTATTGCTCGATTGTTTCACAGCGGTTATGTTCATCGCAAATTAACACACACTGCCACAAAACCCAGCAACGATTTGCTGCAGCGCCAGATTCAGTGTGAATATAAAACTGCTGCCGACTGTAGCTGCTGTTAGCTCAGTTTGTTAGCTGGGCTGTGAGCTCAGAGCATCGTGGGAGTGTTAGTATTTGTAGCACAGGGGTTTTATACCTCCAGGAAGAGAAGGTGTTGAGATGCTGATGGGGAGTGACGCCTGAATGGACACCAGAACCAGAGTGGGTGAAATCTGGAACTGACTTTCAGTCATTCGTGAGAGCTTCATGAAATAAAAGGCTTGAAAAAATTTGACTTAGTTTCACTTTGCTCTTAGAGACAGGTAAACATATATATAGTGACAATATTTACATGAAAAACAGACGTCATTTTCACAGGATATATGATGATCTTGTAGACCGTGATGCATTGTTGTAGATCAAACTAGCCAACAGTATATAAAGTCGTTAAAATGAGCTCAACCTTCAACATCTACAGCAGCAAAATACAACACTCAAATGAAAGCAGCAGGAACATTAATCCAAAAACATCAGATAGGATAAAAAACACTTTACTGCGACAGCAATACTTTAAAATAATACATAGATTATCATAATACGACATGCAGGTATTTTACTGGTGTAGTATTTTCACCGCATGTATTAGTACTTTTACTTTCAGTTCACCTCCTGCTTCCTGTGTGTGTGTGTGTGTGTGTGTGTGTGTGTGTGTGTGTGTGTGTGTGTGTGTGTGTGTGTGTGTGTGTGTGTGTGTGTTATAATTACAGGCAGGCTGACTGACTGAATCAGAAAGCTTTTTGTAATTGATTTGTTTGTTTGATTTGTTTCTGTGAACGGATCTTTTCTTTTTTTAAATTTTAGTTTGACATAATGTGTTTGTAAAAAAAACAAACAAACCAACAATTTATCAATCAATGTTATGATTGTTTTTATTAAATAACACATGAGATGGAATTTGTACCAACAACACATGAAACATAAAACAAAATATTTTATATAGTAGTAGTATTAATAGTCATGTAGTCATATTATAACAATAATAATCTAATTTTGATGAAGAGGAAGGAGCAGCAGGAAAATGGACGGTTTGCTTTGAATAAAAAAATAAAAAATAAAATCATACATGAACTAATATTAACAGAGCAGAGACAGTTATTTTATAACTGAACTCTGTTTGTATTTCATGTTTTATTTCAGTTGAATTGAGGCACTTTTCCATCTGTATTTAAAAGTTTAACAGTGAAAACAAACAAACAAACAGCAAATTTAATGTCAATAAATTGTTCACATAAGAAAGAATTAAAATTTTAACTTTCACCTCCTGTTCAGGTGGATGTTTTGTCTCTCAGCTGGTAAAACTTCATGAAAACACAAAATATATGAAATCAAATCATCTAATTATAAAACAGTTGTGTGATCATGTAAAGTCATTTCAAGTAAAAGCAGCCGTACTAAACTGTGACAACACGTCACCGTACTTGTCAATGACTTCATTTATTATAACTGATTTATTTATAATGAGGGACGATACAGTTATAAACTCTGAGATGTGAAGAACTAAACATATAAAGTAAAACATTTTCATGTGAAGTAAAAATAAATGTTTTATACTTTTTTTGTTTCAGACTAAAAATAATAAACAAAACCTCTATTTCCTATCGACTGTTTTAACGTGTAACAAAGAAGTTTTGTTTTATAAATGTGTAAATTATAAATTATAGATCCAACTATCAGAATTTTTAGAGGGAGTAACTTTAGAAACACAACCATGGACATTCAAGATCCTTGAAAACTTTTCGAGAGTATCATGGATGTGATCTTTATTGTTTAATAGATATTAAAGTATGTTAAAAGTTACTTACAACTCTGTTGCTGTTCTTTCAGGTACAGTACACATGTATTGTACGTCCTTCCTTGTTTGTTGTCCACGGAGACGTCATTGTTTTCTCTCTTTATGTGTTTGGTTTATTTTGATTTTAAGTTTAAGTTTAGTTTGTTTTATCTTTATTTGTAATTCTATGTCTTATTTCTATAAAACTTCTATTTACATGTTTACTTTTATATATACTATATATACTGCATATCTTGAAAAATATGTGCATGGTTATGTGTTTCTAAAGTTACTCCTAAAATTCTAAGTCATTAAATATTCTAAAAAATAAAATATATCTATAAATATAAATAATGATTTATACATGATATGATGAATCTATTATTATTATTATTATTATTATTATTATTATTATTATTATTATTATTATTTTATTATTATTAGTATTATTATTATCATTAGTAGTAGTAGTAGTAGTAGTAGTAGTAGTAGTAGTATTGTTGTTGTTGTTGTTGTTGGAAGCTCATCTAAAGTTTAAAACAATCAGATTGAAAACATCTTATTACATAAACTTGTTATAAATAAATGTTATATATATATATATATATATATATATATATATATATATATATATATAACTACTTTATATACAGTTAACTACAGATATTTGTGCAAACAAAGACTCTAAAGTACAGATTAAACTTCTTTACTTGAGTAAGTGAGTATGAAACAAATTATTTCATTTTTGTTTGACCATTTTGGGCTACTGTAGAAACATAGAAGAGGGCCGCTGTAGATATAAAAGACTCATTGTAAGGGGATTATATAGTACACTAATGAAAACATAGTTATGAATATTATAAATCGGACACACTGAGCATTTTTGGTCTTTTTGTGGCTGTTGAGAAATTTTTTAGTCAGTGCTTCCAAAGACGAGCAGTCTTCAAGTCAAGTTTTTTTTAAATTCTACATTTTGGTTTTATTCATTTTCTATAAATGTAGATAAACATGTAGTGGAGGAATGTAGCTACATTTACTGTACTTCAGTACACATTTGAGGTTTTTTCTACTTGTACTCCGCTACTCTGACAGCTTTACTTACTTTACACATGAAAAGTTTATAAAGTCTGATATTTTGATCTAAATTAAAAAGAGTACAGCTGACAGAAAATCAATGATCGACTCTTTTGATGACCTAAAGTCATTTTTCATGTCAAAAGAGTTGGTGGTTCCAGATTTGCTGCTTTTCCTTTAAATCATTTAAATATATTTACATTTACATTTAGTCATTTAGCTGACGCTTTTTACCACTTACAGAGAAGGTAAACAATCAAGGTACTATTTGTAATAATGTTGAGGGTTTGGACTGATGGTTGGACAAAACAAGCGTTGTAAAGGTGTCTCTTTTGGATTCTGGTTAATTATGATGGCATTTCTCATTTTTCTATGAACTTTTTCAAACCAATCAATCGATTCATGGAGAAAATAATCAGCTGTTCTCCATCACAGAGTGGTAAAAAAGTGTAGAATCAACAACAATAGTCCCAATGTAGCTTAAAATATTATTACTTCATCAGTGCATAGCAAAAAGGATCATATTATTACTCTTACATACCACTAAGTACTGCAGTATTCGTACTGGTCAGGTGTACTGTGTGTATACCGTTTGACTTGTATTGAGCTTGATTGTATGTGTAGAGTTTGTTTCTATTGTTATATTATTTATTATATATATTACACGTATGTTTTCTATAAGAATAAATGACATATTTGATGTGAAGAAGAGCGAAGTAAATGAAACAATTAATAAATAAATGAATGGATGAGTGAGTCTGACCTGCCGTCACTCTGACTGACGACATGTTTGCTTTTCTTTCTTCGGCTCTTCACGTCGTTTGTCCGCGTGTCTCCTCTCTTTGATGGCGGCCTTTGAAGTGCAGCAGCGGACTGTCATGCAAATGGAGGCCGGCGGAGAGACACTGCAGGCCGGGAAGGGGATGAGTGGGTGTGGAGGGGGGGTGGTCAGCTAGTATTTCTTCTCAGGGTTTAATTCAGTGGATAAAAACATCTGGTGACAGGTGGAGGTGGAGGAGGAGAAAGAGAGTTAGAGAGTTAGAGAGGGAGGAGGGGGAGATAAGAGCAATAAAACAGGTCATGTGACTGCAGCAGTTTTTAACTGGCAGCTGATGGAGAAACCACAGAGAGAGAAAGAGAGAGAGAGGGGGAGAGAGGGAACAGGTGGAGGTGTGGACAGGTAGAGAGCGTGCACACACTCTGAAGCTCACTTTACCTGTAGACCAGGTGAGAGGCAGAGAGGGGGGACAGAGAGGCAGGCTGGATCCGCCGTATGCTGAGGGAGTCCCCTCACCTGGAAAGATGTACGTAAGCTACCTGCAGCTGGATAAAGACCCAACAATGTACCCTCACCAGAACCCGGTGACCCGCCACCCGGGCCTCAGCCTCAGTCCGCAGAACTTCGCGGTCCCTGCCCCGCCGCAGTACTCAGACTTCGCCGGCTACCACCACCATCATCACGGCATCAATAACGACCTGCACCCGTCTCAGCAGGTCGGCCCGGGCACAGGCGGCTGGAGCCCGGCTTACCCTCCTCCACCCACACGGGATGAGTGGTCGTCCCATCACTACGCTGCAGCAGCCGCGGCAGCAGCAGCCGGGGGGCCCGCGGCGTCCACCGTGCCCGGCTCGGTGGGTCCCACCTTGGGGTTCAGCCCACCGGAGTTCAGCGGGCAGCCGCCCGCCATGCTGCCCGCCTCCCTTAACACATCCTCGGGGCAGCTGTCGCCTGGATCCCCGCAGAGGAGGAACCCGTACGAGTGGATAAGACGCAGCTCCGCACCGCCCACCAACCCAAGTAAGACCACCTGACGACCTTTACGACCTGCAGGTCTCAGACCAGTAATCAATATTATACTCTTATTGAACTACCGCTGCTCTTTAATTTAGATCATTTAGACGGTTTAATATTTTAATATGACGCAGACAGCGGAGTGATACTCAAATGTGACCGCATGTGATATCAAACACTGAGCCTTTAGGTCAAACTCCTATTATAACTATATATTCTTCATGTCAACACCTCACAATTTAAATATAAATCTAATTAAAATACAATTATAATTGCACAAGTTTGATATCAGGCGATAATTTCATTATTAATTAATGGATCATTAATAAATTAGTGAAGAAATTGTACTTATAATAATGAAAACGATAATAAAATAATAAAATAAATTAACCAACCCATTTATATTTATTTCCACTAAAATATGTTTCTAGGTGTGTAAAAACAACAACAACAGCAATAATAATAATAATAATAATAATAATAATAATAATAATAATAATGCACTTTTCCCAGTTAAACTTTATTTTCGTTCTGTCACATTTCTGTTTTTCGGATGTATAATTTAAAATTATTAATATATTTTTATAAAACATTTAATCTATAACTAACTAAATAAATAAATAAATAAAAGTAGAAACCTTTGGCCTCTAAAATATAAAGTGCATGTGATCTTCATGTGAAATCTCTTTTTTCCCACCGTGTCGTCCCGCCGCGGATCAAACGTGTGAAGCCGTTGTCATGTTAATGTTTCCCCTCGCTGGATGTGACTCCGGGCGGCGGAGCGTCGCCTTTGTCCTCCGCTTGTTTCAGGGCGGAGAAAACAAGAGTTTACAAGAAAGTTCCCACTTTGAAGTGTGTGTGTGTGTGTGTGTGTGTGTGTGTGTGTGTGTGTGTGTGTGTGTGTGTGTGTGTGTGTTTGTGTGTCTGTGTGTGTGTCTGTGACGGCTTTCAAGTTTCACCTGATTCAGTTACAGGTGGAATAAGTACTCTGATTTCGATACTTACAAGTACTTCAAGTAGTTTTTGGATTAATATTCCTGCTGTATGTTCCATTTAACATGCTTTCTAACTGCTTTATATACAGTTAACTACAGATATTTGTGCAAACAAAGACTCTAAAGTACAGATTAAACTTCTTTACTTGAGTAAGTGAGTATGAAACAAATTATTTCATTTTTGTTTGACCATTTTGGGCTACTGTAGAAACATAGAAGAGGGCCGCTGTAGATATAAAAGACTCATTGTAAGGGGATTATATAGTACACTAATGAAAACATAGTTATGAATATTATAAATCGGACACACTGAGCATTTTTGGTCTTTTTGTGGCTGTTGAGAAATTTTTTAGTCAGTGCTTCCAAAGACGAGCAGTCTTCAAGTCAAGTTTTTTTTAAATTCTACATTTTGGTTTTATTCCTTTTCTATAAATGTAGATAAACATGTAGTGGAGGAATGTAGCTACATTTACTGTACTTCAGTACACATTTGAGGTTCTTTCTACTTGTACTCCATTAGCCATTAATCAATTAATGTATTGGCAGAAAATCAATGATCGACTCTTTTGATGACCTGAAGTCATTTTTCATGTCAAAAGAGTTGGTGGTTCCAGATTTGCTGCTTTTCCTTTGAATCATTTAAATATATTTACATTTACATTTAGTCATTTAGCTGACGCTTTTTACCACTTTCAGAGAAGGTAAACAATCAAGGTACTATTTGTAATAATGTTGAGGGTTTGGACTGATGGTTGGACAAAACAAGCGTTGTAAAGGTGTCTCTTTTGGATTCTGGTTAATTATGATGGCATTTCTCATTTTTCTATGAACTTTTTCAAACCAGTCAATCGATTCATGGAGAAAATAATCAGCTGTTCTCCATCACAGAGTGGTAAAAAAGTGTAGAATCAACAACAATAGTCCCAATGTAGCTTAAAATATCATTATCAGATATCACTCTTATGTGAATGTTCAGTCATGTCTGAATGAAGCTGTGAAGAACATAAAAGCCAGACATAAAAAAAGATGACATTCAAACGGGTGAATGAAGTCGGCAGTCTTTAAAAATCACATCAACGAGGGATAGGAAGGGAGGTTTGGTTAACTTAGCTTAGCTTAGCATAAAGACTGGAAGCAGGGAGAAACTGCTAGCCTGTCCAAAATATAAATATATTATTATATAAAATAATAATGTGAAATTAGTAGTAATGATAGTAATATTTCTTTAAGGCATCACAGCGATGAGTTTGTAGTTACTGTACTTCAGTGTGTGTTCTGTGTGCAGAGTAAACATCTCTCTCTCTCTCTCTCTTGACTTACGTTCCTTCATTAGCGGTGTCCTCTGCTCTTTATCAAACTGTTGGTTTTTACTTTCTGACAAATGAAGCAGAAAGTCGACAGTTCAGACAGATGTTCCCCAAACTAAAATGTTTGAGTTGTAATTCGCCCTGGTGACCGATTAGAGGACAGACGGTATGTGTGTTTAACAAAGAGAGACTTATTTAACTGTTGTGTGTTTAGTGTTAATATTGAATCACAGCGTGTTAAAGAGACCTTAAGGCTTTTTAATGAATCTGAACACAACCAAGTGTTGGTCAGTGTTTCTGCTGTTTTTATTGTTAAATAAGAACCCCTCAGATCAGGTTTATCATGTCTTCGTCAGGTATTTCTTCAGGTTTCTGTTTTATGCTGCTCTTTATTGGGGGGCAGGGGCTTTTTAGGCCTTTATTTGACACTTGAGATAGACAGGAAAGGGGTTGAGACAGAGGGGATGGCATGCAGCAAAGGGCTCCAGATTAGAATCGAGTTGGCTGCTGTGGAAAGAACTTAAACCTTAGTACACAAGGTGCACGCTCTGACAGGGGAGCTACCATAATGTATGATGTTTGTTTGTTTTTTTAGTTTATTTTTGGTTGATTGGGTGGTTGTATGGTTGAATGGTTGGTTGGTTGGTTGGTTGGCTGGGTGATTGGTTGGATGATTGGTTGAATGGTTGGTTGGTTGGTTGGTTGGTTGGTTGGTTGGGTGGGTGATTGGTTGGATGATTGGTTGGTTGGTTGGTTGGGTGGGTGATTGGTTGGATGATTGGTTGAATGGTTGGTTGGTTGGTTGTTTGGTTGGTTGGGTGGGTGATTGGTTGAATGGTTGGTTGATTGATGGGATGATTGGTTCAAAAGTTTGGTTGGTTGGCACAGATGGTGAAAAATAGTTAGAATTACACTTTAACAGGTGTTTGTTCCTTGTTTCTTCTGTGTTTCAAACACGTTATAAAACCAGTCTATATGCAGCTCTGTGAGGCTTTGCTAATGCACAGTGCTGCTTTGAGCTAAATGCTAACAGTTGTGTATATATATATATATATATATATATATATATATATATATATATATATACATATATAATTATAGTTATAGAGCTTGTATGTTAAATTAACTTTAACATATTGATGGTCAGTGATGCAGTTTTAACAGATGTTGAGGTTCAACAGTAACTTGTGAACACTGAACAGTCCATGAACGAACAGATAGGGTTCAGTTTATGCAAATCCAGTGGAGGCAGGTTGTCTATTTGAATACAGGAGCCATGGTAAGAACACACAGACACACCAGTCTGTCCACATTTCTTTTATGTGACCAGTTTATAGCACATAATATAAAATACTACCACTCCATACGCTTCATTCACCTTTTTACATACTAACAGCTGGTGTGATTTTGTGCCGTTGAAGTAGACTCATTCATCATGTTGAAGTCACAATGAGTATCAAAATAATTTTAGAGGTTGCTATAGTTACAAACTGTGACTCTAATATTGTGTTAATAATCGAAATTGAAGCCCAATTAGAATAAAAATGTCTCATGTAATCGGAAAATACCGGCCTGATCTGGCCCGATGAGGGGGGTGGTGTAAACCTTTGATAATCTGTTCAAAAGGAAAATATTAGCACCTAATAACCACGAACTATATTCTTTCTGCCTGACCTTAATAATTATGGGGTTATAAAATAACAGGAGGGAACATCACAGATCCTTCCTTCTTCTACCTTTCACAATAAAAGCCTGCAACATATACACTGTATCATCAGAGGGAACTCAGAGTATTTCACTAAAAGGAAACTAAATAAACAACCAACAGTAACATTAAGAGACATGAAGCAAAACCACTTCTTCCTCCTCCTCTTCTTCTTTTGTTGTATTTCTGGCAGATTAGACACTTCACAGCTGGAGGAACCACTTTGCATATATCAAAAATGTTATATTAGAAATGTTTTGGTTTGCTCTAATCAGAATAACTTCAATCGGGTTGAAGAAATATGGTGAGTTTAGAGGAACAGATAAATATTACCTGCATATTAATGCAAAATCTGTAGGCAAGGGACCATTATTTGATTGTTCTGGTTGTAGTACTGACCAATCATATTTGAGCAGGTTTTGGTTCCAGCAGTCCATATGGAGAGCAAAAGGCGAACGTTTTGGCTGAAATGCAATCTGGGAACCCAGCAGCTATCGTCGATTCAGTTTTTTTAAAAGTTATCTTCAGTCATGTGCAGAAATCTGTTTATAGAGATTAACAAAAATGTGTCTTTTTCATCTTAGCCAGGGTATCCGTTTTCCAGATATCCACTGGCTACGAGAAAAGCCAAGAAACATCGGCCGTTTCCCCCAGAGGCTAAATCTTAACAATAGCCGATGAGCTCTGAGATTGTGAGGAATGTGTTTTTTTGTAGGCTTTTTTGTAGGGAACCACTAATTTGTACCTTAGACTTCAGATTTCCTTCATTTTCATCGTCTTCAAGCACAAAGTTATATACTCTGATGACATCACTGTGACCTGTGAAGAAGTGTGAGTGTGTTTCTGTTAACTTTGTTATATTTCTGTGTTTTATAGATGGAAAGACGCGGACTAAAGACAAGTACCGGGTGGTTTACACCGACCACCAGCGGCTGGAGCTGGAGAAAGAGTTTCACTACAGCAAATATATCACCATCAGGAGGAAGGCAGAGCTCGCCACATCGCTTGGCCTGTCAGAGAGACAGGTACACCAACACCAAGACGCTCATACATTGTATATGTAAAATGCCTCAAAATCCTACATATAGAAGCTTTAAACAACTGAACATTGTAGTTTTTAACCTTACTCAAACTAGAGGAGTGTGGCTTTAAGGAGGGCAACTTTGGTCCATCACTTTTATCTAGACTTAAATAACTCAACAATTATTGGACGGATTGTTGGTAAGCATGCTAGCTAGCACAAAGCAATACTAGCATTGACACTGAAACTGGGCTCCTGCTCCTCCAACAAGCCTGTGATTGAAGTGAAATGAACTTTATTTACAGTAAATAGATTAAAACACGCTAATATGTTTTTCCTTAATCCTGCAGATATTGAGATTCATTTGTCTGAATACAAATAAAAACATGGTTTCTTCTCCTCCAGGTGAAGATCTGGTTCCAGAACCGCCGGGCCAAGGAGCGCAAGATCAACAAGAAGAAGCTCCAGCAGCCAGCTTCCTCCACGACCACACCCACCCCTCCCACCAACGGCAACGGAGGAGGAGGCGGCGGCGGACTTCACGGAAACGGTGGGAACAGTGTCGCCATGGTGACAAGCAGCAGCGGCAGCAACGGGCTGGTGTCCCCTTCCTCCCTACCTTTGAACATCAAAGAGGAGTACTGAGAGAAAGAGACATTTTATTGGACGCTGATGTCAGGGATGTGGACTAAAAACTTTGCGTGTCACATCCCGCTCTCTTGTCAAACTTTCTGTCCACCATCTTAAAGCTAAAAAGCTTGTTAAAAATGTGAGAGAATGTGGATGGGCGACGTCACCGTGCAGCGATAGTACATTTGTTGTTCCTCGCTGTGATCAGGAAATTCAGCCTGTTTTGATCACATCTCGAGCTCTCAGGTGAAAATAAAGTTCCCAAAGATCCCAAAATGAGGCACAAGACCATGTTGAATATATCCATTTGATGGAATGATGCAGCCATAAAAACACATGTCTTGGGTGTGAATATCTTACTCTGCAACATATATATATATATATATATATATATATATATCTATAGATATTATAGATAGATATATCTATATATATGATACTGTCAGACAGTGTGGAAAGTGTTTTTTTTTTTTTTTACTCTAAAGCTACTTAAAAAGAGGGATTTTAAGGGTAAATCCAGTTTCCAGATGTCTGTTTTTAGCTTGATGACAGTGCGTAAAAAAAAAAAGAAAGAAAGAAAGAAAGAAAAACATATATCCTGCTTCAGTAAGAAAGTTTCCTGTGGAGGACGATAAAATACACAATCATTGCACATGATCCGGATCATACTGTGAGGAGCTGCTGGTTCTGGAAGTGTTTTTCCCCTTCAGATATTTCTTTAAACAAAATTTTTTAAATCAAAGTTACTGAACAATAGAAACTCTCCTGGACAAATAATGTAGGTTTTGTTTTAATTATTTCAACTCATGTTTCATCAATTGGCACTAGACTACAATACCCATGAGCATCGGCTGCTGAAGAAGAAGCCAGTCAGAGAGAGCAGAAGTGAATTCATAACTCCTTAAATATATTGTGAAACATTTATGGACAGAACATGTTGCCATAGTTACTGAATTCATCCAAATTTGACCCACAGATTGTAGAATCAATACTTAAATCTTCAGATTAATTTTACGATGTGTAGTTTCTTCTTCTCTCTTTGACCCTTAATCAAAGATGGTTTCTTCTTCTGATGATGATGATTGAACAGGAAAGTCATCGCTGCCGAGCGGATCAAACTGTGAACGGGACTTTTACTTTGAGAACCAGGGGCACCAAAAATATCTTCTCCCACCTCACAAATGTACAAAAACACATGATCTGGAAGTTGTCAGAGTTTGGTTTCTGTTTCTGAACTCATGATCTGGAAGTTGTCAGAGTTTGGTTTCTGTTTCTGAACTCATCCATCTGACTGTTTTTGTCTTTTATAAAGTTTCATTGAGATTCTGAGCTTGTTTCCCCATTTTTGTTTCATTAATCCAACAAAAACGAGACAGCCTTGCGTGAAGTTTATTTGCAATTATTGGAAGAAGTATTGATATCCTTTACTGAAGTACAAACTGTAAAAATACTCCATAGAAGTACAAATTGTTCTATTATCATGGTGGATCAATATAACTGATGCATTAACAGTGTTTTAACATTGTAGCTGGTTTAGATGTCGGCAATTTAAAGTTTTATAGGTTGATTAATGTATAGCAGCCCAGCACTTACAAGTGTGTGAAATCTTCTAAAGCTCTCAGATGAATGCAGTGGAGTAAAAAGTACAATATTTATCTCTGAAATGTAGTGAAGCACAATATACAGTTGCAAAAACATGTAATAGTCAAGTAAAGTACAGTAACTAACTTGTGTATGTAATAAATATTGTACTTTATTCCACTACATTTGTCGGACAGCTTTAGTTGCTAGTTACTTTTCAGATTACAGTTGTTCATCTGCTTCCTTTCCAGTGGAAACCAAAATCCTCCTGCTTCTTGGTTTCAGTTAGACATCTACAGCAGTAAAACACAACATAGAGATGAATACAACAGGAATATGAATTCAAAAACATCAGATAGAATAGGAAAACACTTTCACTTTTACTGACGATACTTTTACTTACATTAAAGTTTTGAATACTTCTTCCATCTCTGGGAAACACACCTGGAGTACCTGGCAGGCTCTGTATACAGTAAATGTTTTGTAAATGTTCATGATTTTTATCACGTGTATACTTTCAAATGTAATCTGTACACTGTAAAACAAGCTGGTTCAACTTAAAAACTTCACTGAACTTGAGAAAACAAGTGAAATAAAACTTCAGATTCAATCAACAGATGTTCAGTCATGCTGACACACGTCATGTTCTTGAACCCAGAGCTGCTCAGTGACCTTGTTGAATTAATAATTGCACAGGACAAACTGTCATCTTGGTTAACTTTGTTGTTTGTTTTTAATGACTTCATTTAACATGAACATTAAGACGCACAGAAAGTTTCCATCATGTTTGTTTTGTTCAAACTCTTTTAACTATTATTTCAAGTCAGGTGAGCTCATGTTTCTGAACAAGCAGCAACCCCCATGGCTGTGAAGTGAAGCCAAAAACTGCACTTCCTCAAATGTCCACTTGAGACTGGTTCCAGAAGTGAGATAAGTCTTCATAAACGCCCATGTTAAAACGTCCAACTTCACAGCAGAAATAAACGTGTTTACAGCCTGATTCAAAAAAACTGTTTTGGTTTTCTATATGTAATTTCCCTGTTCATGACAACTATACTGAGGGTGGATTTCTATATAACTCACCTGTTCAAATTAAATTAAGCGTTAATGTTAGGGTGGCAGCGTTAGGGTTCTGTTACAGGTGTCTAGTTTCAGTTATCAGGCTTCATTCAGCCCACCTCAGCTCCACCCATGCACGTCTTTGCCTGTTTGTGGATTCAGCAGGAGCACCAAGACACCCACCACACTCTGAGCTTCACAGCAGCTCTAGAGAAACCTATGGGTGACATCACCTACATCGAGACTACATCGATGTTTTATACAGTCTGTGTTACTGAAGAAGCCCATGTAGTAATATCCTTATATATCCTTCATATAATCATGTTGGTTTTTAATGTAATGCTGCCTGAGGAGTCGAAGGTCACAGGTATTCAATGTTGTTTTTGGGCCTTGCCCCTTATAAGAGATTTCTCTGGATTCTCTGAATCTTTTTTAATTACATTTTTGATTGTATATGGTGAAATCCATGAATTCATTCAAACTGCATGTTGAGAAATGTTGAGGAAAAAAGAGTCATTGTGAAACTCAGAGTGTGGTGGTGCTGACAGCTGCCATTTTGGCAGCCCTGCCTCTTCTGCCTTCTGTGTAATCTAAAAATCAACCATCTGTAACGGCGCATACCTGCCAATCAAAGCAGTCATGCTGTTAATTATGCATAACTTTCAGCCTTAATATAATTTGAATAGGTGAGTTAAATAAAAATTCAGCCTCAGTCCAGTTGTCATGAATGGGGAAATTAGCTATAAAGACCAAAACTGTTTTTTGTACCAGGCTGTATACATGCTTATTTCTGCTGTGAAGTTAGACATTTTAATATGGGGGCTTATGGAGACTGACTCACTTCTGGACCCAGCCTCAAGTGGACGTTTGAGGATCTGCAGTTTTTGGACATGAGTCGCTTCACTTGAGACAGTACTGTAATATTTAGTATTTGTATTAGCCATAATAATCTAATGACGTCATATATAAGGAGACGTTATTGCTTTAATACTTTCACTACATTTTACTGTACTTACATACGTTTTACTGAAGTAACATTTTTAATACATGTAACAGAGTATTTTTACAGTGTGCTAAAATTGCTGCATCAGACTTTTTAAACAAGCTAATAAATTATAAAGTGAGAATCAAGAAAGATCGAACAACATTATTAACAAATAACACACACACACACACACATATATATATTTGCTAACTGATGCAGCAGTTGAGGTGTGGTGTCCAAAGGGCGAAGAGGAACTCTGGGTAAATAGAGCACAGGATCCTGCTATCTGCCAGAGTGTGTTGTGTAGGTGTGTGTTCATGTGTCCTCACTCAGACCTTTGTCCTTCTGGGTCCATTTGGCCTCCAACTACAGTTCTATCTTAACACTGATAGAGACTATCAGCAGTGTGTGTGTGTGTGTGTCAGTTGTTCAGACAGCCATCTTGAACTTGACGTTTTGTGTAGAAACAGTTGGAACAACCAAAGTATCTCTTTTCAGTTGGTAAACAAGGCTAGTTAATTTGAATGTTTCTGTAATATCGGAAATGTTAAATAAAAGAAGACCATGTATTGAGCCTTGGAGAACTCCACGTCATGTTGGTTGTTGCTTTAGGTGTCCGCCTCACTTTTATCTTACACTCTCTGAACATCATCTTTGTTCTGTGCAGCCACCTTTATCCAAAAAACAGGAGAGAGGAGTTCATATAAATGTTTAATACAATCTTGCCGTGAGCTAGAATGTGCAGATGTTCAGCAGCCCTGCGTGAAGATAACGCAGCAGCCCAACTCATTTGCATGGACCCAGTCCAGCTCTGCAGTAACACTGTGTTATTGTGTGTTTATCAGGTGCTGATCAATGATCAATACTTTGGTGATGATGTCAGGTATACTTTAAGGAACTGGCAGGATTTTCATACATGCTAATGTTACAAATATAATAACCAGTATTAGTAAGTCTGTGCTCAAAATTTGTACAGCAGTCAAACATCAGAAAATGTATGCTAATCTTTTTAATACTCTAACATTACTCTTATTAACATTCTTCTTTTTTTATTTTAATATTACTCTTTTTTTCTGCTAACATTCCTCTTTTTAATGCTAATATTACTATTTCTTAGGGTCACATTACTCCTTTTAATGCTAACATTACTCTTTTTAAGGCTTTAAAGGCAGCAGTGATTGCAGCAGGTGCAAGATGTCTTAGCTCCGGGTTTTCACCTGTCAGGCTACAGATAGTTTACTCAAGCTACTTGTTGGATCGTGTTGAGCCTAGATTCAACCAGAGGAAATGTCAGGAGACGTCTACAACACTGCTACACATTTATAATTCAATAGAGGTAGTAGACACTCCACTTGTTTCACTATTGATAAGGTGTAATATGTTATATAAATAATGGCACTGTTCCCATAATCATAAAAAAAATAAATAATCAAATATAGAACACCAGGACATAAACTAAAAACACCTTAATGCTGAGTGTTCACAGGTTCACTACTCAGTTTTATTTATTTAACCTAATATCACAAATCATAAATTTGCCTCAAGGGGCTTTACAATTTGTAAATGACAGTTCTGTCCTTTGACATTTGAAGTCAAATAGTCAAATATTAAAGTTTAATTTTAATCTTCATCATTTTTCTTTGTTGTTACTTAGAATAAAAAAGAGAAATTTAAGTTACAATGTGAAAGACACATGCACGATCTGCCGATGACTCAACAACAGAAAGTATGTTATATCTGTAAATGTGACAGAACTGTAGCCCAAATTGTGAATATTGTAAAGCTAACAATGTGGATAACAGTTAGTCTGCTAATTCAGTGACTCTTCATGAAGTAAAACGGTGTACCATTAAGAGAGGGTGTCAAAGCCCAAGTACAGAGAAAGTATAAAGTAACTCAAAGAGCTATTGCGGTGGATTACGTTAGCCATTAGCCACCACCACCTCACATTTAAGAGAGCATTTAACTCGTCTGCTATTCTAATCCTTTAACGTAAAATCTGCATCTGTTTTTTAATGTACAGTCAAACATAATGTTAACATGAAAAGATTCTGCAAAACGTATTATGTTAAGTGCTGGTATATCTGCATAACAGTGCAACACAATATGGAGGGGTCCTTATAGCTGCTTGAAATTGTAGAGTACATAACCAATGCAGAGCTAACCTAAATGAAATTATGTAGTCCAATAAAAGTTTTATAACTTGTAAGTAACTTTGTAAGTTTCTGGATGTGTACAGATTTAAACTAGAAACTAGAAGTCCCGGTTCTCTTGGCCAGTAGAAAAAGAGGAGAAATTGGTGGAGTTGTGGAGTGAGCGAGAGTGCCTCTTTAACGTGTTGTGATAGAGCGGGGAAGGAAAAAAAGTGGAAAGAATTTGCTGCAGCCCTCGAAATAAACCTGCAAGACTTTGAGACACTTTAGATGTGAGAGGGTATCACTTTTAAAAAAATATATATATTTAGTCTTTATGTGAACAAGGACAACGATCCACGTTGTGAGTAGCAACGGCTGTGTTCGTGTCTCATTTTTGGGTAAACAGAGCGTAATGAGAGCGGAGCTGCTCGGTCTCTCTTCACCGTCATAAAGTTTATTGAGGGGTGGATGCAGTAAAAATGGTTTCACCACAGAGACGCAGATATGTTTGTTGAGGAGGCGTGATGAGCTCTGATAGCAGCGATGGATGACAGCCAGAGGATTCACCACCGGAGTTTGAACATGTGCATGTACAGACATTAGGCTGTACATGACACATGTTAGAAGCCTTGTTCTTAGTTAATAGCATCAAAAAGTCTCATCTTGACACTAAAATCTGTTACTCACTGTTTCCAGTTTTCTGGGATAAAAGGTTGAGTAAAATTTAAAATGATGTAAAAACAAAATTAAACATATTGAACCCCTTTTTTGACACCTTAATCTGATCCCAAACTCAACTGAATACCATCAGCAGCAACAACAGATAAACAAACTTAGTCTCATCTATCTCAAACTGGACTTTTATGCTATTATTTCTCTTCTATGCTAACATTGCTTTTTTTACTGTTAACATTACTCTTTATAAATGCAAATGTTTCTGTTTTTTTATGCTAACGTTCCTCTTTTTAATGCTAACATTACTCATATTTGTTGAAGCGTGTTGTCGAGATGACCACATGAAGGTCACAGTGGATACTGCTGGTTATGGACACGGACTGTAAAGATGAACAAATCACTGTTAAATAATCATTCGTATCCAAATTCTGTGCCACCTTCATGATGTAACAAATAAAACTGATCAGGACGGGTCAATAAATTAGACCACAGTACACTTTCACTTTCACAAATCTGCTGTTACTATATGGATTTTTGTAAAAATAAAGAGTCCTGAATGGATCCACAATGAGAGCAAATCTATTGACACGTTTAAACAGTAAACGGGTGTAAAAACGTAAAGTGAAAGAGTGTTTTTATGAGACCTGGTGGCTCAGTGCTCTTTCGTGAGCTGTGACTGCGTTAATGAGGAACAATCTCTTCGGCTCTTATCGCGGAGGTCAAATGTTCAGCTGGCAGCCAGTCAGAGCTCAGTAGAAAGCAGGATGTAGAAGACGTACGAGAACCTGAAGACAGTGATCAACATGTTATCTCTGAACTTAAGTAGCCTACAAATCAGGTCAACAGTCTGACGTACATCTGCAATATGATTATCTATTATCATCATTCCTTCACAATTTCAAACCTTTGTAATTGTTCATTAGAAAATATTAGTTATCAATATGAACAGGATCAATGTCTGTTTTTTTATCAGTGTCCTTCACACACACACACACACACACACACATAATCAAACAGTCGATGTGTGTTTGACAAGAGACTCCAAACACAACCGACAGCATGACGACGTGACAGGGCGGCGGCCATTTCAGGTCACATTTCATCTCCAAAACAAAATGGTTGACAGCACAACAGAACATTGATGATCTTGAAGGCCTCAGGCTGAACGTTCACGTTACATATACTATAAAAATAAAATCCAAATAATCGTAACGATGTGTAGACTGAATATTACAAGTTTGGTAAACATCTGTTGAAATAAAAATCTGTTTGTAGCCAATCAAAGATGTTTACTACATCTCTGTCAACCCAGACAATAATTAAAGCATTTACAAGGAAAAGACAACAAAGTGAGTAAATATCTCTCACCTCTCGCCGCTGTCCATAAATGCTCGAGGAACCTGCAGCAGCTCATCCAGACTTATACAGCCACATGTTTATGGGCCATTTTACCATAAACTTTCATTTACAATATACTTACTGCCCCTAATACGCCCCTGTATTGGCCACATTGATTGTGGATAAACAGTGGAGTTGTAAAGGCGTAGTGATGGAACGGTAGTGTGCTGTAAAGGCCAGATAATACTGAAGACATGACAGGGACTACTGGTATTCCCCCAAAACAACTCCGTGAAATGCAGCGGATTCTTCAAGAGGTTTGTGTCAATCACCATACGTGTTACGCTACCTTTATGAATTATATCATCATGAGGAAATAATACAAAATAATACAATAAGAACATCAACTAAAATATTTGAATAATAAAATATTTAATTATGATTTAGAAAAGACATGATTACAATTCATAATTAAAAAAAAACACAAAAAAAACAGAGGAGGTGGTGAATAAATCCAGAAAATATAGAATATAAAAAATTAGAAAATTAGACTGCTTCAGTAAATTTAGAAAATATAAAATATTTAATAATTACATATAACTTTAAAGAGAAAAATGTCAAAATTGAGCAGATTCTCAATGAGGTCTGTTTTTGTCACTAGAAAAACAAGCACAAATAAATGCAAACTAATTATAAAGGAACTCTTAAATATATGACACCTAATTAAACAATAAAAATAAATGTGAGAAAGCACGCCACATATTAATTTCTAGACTTAGTTAACAATGCAGACTTATAAATAGAATACAAAGACATGATAATAATGCATAAGTGTGCAAAAACAATGTTCTTTTCAAATCTGACGTGTTTTATGTTACAGCAGCAGTATATTCAGGTGAAACGAGGAGTTTTATGAACGGACTGATTACAGTCTATCAGTCAAACAGGTTGTTGTGTCGCTCATCACACAGTAAACTGCTGCAGCCCATTAACCTACATCAGATAGACAACACACACACTTCAGTGTCTCTTTATCAGCACACTTTTAATTAAGTCAAGTTTATATTATTGTAGTGATTCACCCTTATTGTTTATTATTTTATTGCCTTTAATGTGAGAGAATATCCTGTGAGGAAGCAGTGTGACGACACCGTTTTACTGCAAGATGTTATATGACTTCATATCTGGTGTCAGGTATATTTTAAGGAAACAATGGATTTTCATGCATGCTAATGTTTTGAATATAATAACGAGAATGAGTCGAACTTATGCAGCAGTCAATCATCAGGAAAACGTTACTCTTTTTTAATGCCAATGTTACTGTAAGAGAATATCCTGTGAGAAAGCAGCGTGTCGACATTCTAGACAAAGTAGACAAATCTGTCAAAATGTGAATAAAACGATACCACAACCTTCTGCAACAGGATAATCGTGTGATGAAGACAAAAACATTTGGGGAACATTTTGAAAATGTTGATTTATGTTCATGGAATTTCTCAGATATTATAATTTAATCAGCTGCTGTATATAAAATGCCACAACATCATCATGACTTCCTCATTCCTCCTTAATAGTCTTATTTAAAGTCTGTTCTTCAGTCAGTCCAAACAAACAGTTAACATACACTTTCAACTTTTACATGTTGTATAAAGCCAGTTAGTCAGTTAGTTTCCTTCCAAACAACATAAGAGAATATTAATTATATTTTAGCGTCTTTTGACTCCCACAATGCAGTGTAGATGCTGTATTTGCTAATGATCAGCTGCTGTGGGAACAGAAAGAGAAGTTTCTGTACTGTATGCTTCTCAGAGAGATCCAGGACCAGAAATCATAAATACTCCAAGTATGGTGTATAAACATCATGAGACACAAGTTTACGTAGTGTGAAACAGAATTAAGAGGGGCATTAATTTTCTTTTTGAAGGATATTATACATTTTACATTTATAATTTGGATGTTCAAATAAATTGACAGCTAAATATAATTCAGTAGGTAATTTTCTGAAACTCTTCCATTGCTTTGTCTGAAAAACTGAAGTGAGTTTCTAAAGTTTACTGCAGGTACGCAGTTGGACAGACCTACATTAGTAGGTCAATATAATGGTTTAATTTGTGTTTGGGACATTCCTTGATGGTTGTTCTCTACGAAAACACTCTGTATCACATTACTGCCATGCAATTATTTGTGCATTTTATTCATATGCACTTCTAGCCTGTGCTAAAAGGAACACTTGTGTTCGCGATTTAACTGGAGAGGAGCTACAAAGAAGGTTTCCCGCCACAACTGACAGCTGAAACCTGCCCGTGATTGAGTTGCGTGTCAGTTTGCAGGGCCATGAAACCCAGCTCCAAGCCTAATCACTTCATCTTACACTCTGGCTCCAAATTTATACAGTGGGAGGTTGTCCCTCTTTATATACAGTTTATGAGTTTATGACCATCAGTTTGAATTATTTCAACCTTTTTAAAGTTTGGTAGACGGTTCAAAAATACTACAACCCCCTCGAGCCTCGGCCTCTGTTGCCATGTAGAAGGTGCATTGAATTCAAGATGCTTTGTTGTTGAGAATTCATGAACACAACATGATGCCATGTTTATTGACTTTTTAGCTCAGTGATTGGATGTTTCTTGACGCACCTTGGGAGTTGTAGTCAACATCTCTGTTTGATCAGATGGAAAATAATAATACACAATATATTTGAAGTCACATTCAGAAGACGTTCTGACCTGCTTTTACCTTAAGTTTATGAAGGCTGGATTAACTGTGTGTGTGTATGTGTGTATGTGCGTGTGTGTGTGTGTGTGCGTGTGTGTGTGTGTGTGTGTCCTTACCTTTTCCCCTCATTAACCTTTGTCCTGGTGATAGTGCCGGGGTTTCGACACCACATTGCAGAACCATGATTCCTCTCCAAGTTCATGTTTGGCAACAGCACAAGAGACGCAAATAGTTTCTTCTTATATAGCATATGGTGCAATTCAGTGATTTAAAAACTAATAAGAGATAATAAGAGATTTTAAATTCAATTCTAAAACTAAAAGACAAGCAATACGATGATGTTAAAATGGGAGTTTTATGTGCTCTCTGGTTGGTCTTCATAAGTGCTCAGGGTGCAGACAAGTTCTGGAAAAGTTGGACTCAACTACATTCATCTTTACAATTTACGATTTTATAAAAATGTACAAATATAGCTGAGATGGTTAATAAATTAATTAGTTGACTGACAGAACATTTAATTAATGAACATAAATGAAAGTTTAACATTATCTGTCATGCATCAATCTAATATGATTCTGAGGCTTTACCATCAGTAACACGTAGAGATAAATATAGACATAGTGGAAGTAGATTTAAATGTTGAATGTTGGTGTCTTCTGTTGGTTTCAGCTCTGTGTGTGCTCTGACCCACAAGGCTGTTAAACACAGTCAATAGTTAACCAATGAAAAAGTCAAAGGAAGTCACAGAGCACCCTCACCTCTGTTATACTTTTATATGATTCTCGTGTCCTCACTATGACCGCAATCAAGTTATACATTCATGAAGAGGAAAATCTGTTTGAAATGCAGAAATAAAGACATGCTGTTGTTTTCTCTGTCTTCATGTCCATCCTGATCATTTCTGTATCCAAGAGAACGTTAATCTGTTGAAACAAGAGGAGGAAGTGGTTGTGTTTACAGTAAAGCACAACTTCCAGGTAGAAATACTCGAGTTAATAGAGGTAAAGGACCTGCAATCAGAATACGTCTAAAATTATCTGCATCTGTACCAAAAAGAGAAGGCAATCAAAAGTAAAAATACTTTCTACAAATCTTGTGATTATCATCCTGAGCAATAAAGTCTGTTTGAATACTCTTAAGACATCAGAATCACTAAAGTACAGCATTTCTTTCTGAGGTGTAGTGGAGTACATAAAAGTAACATAAAATGGAAGTACTCAAGCAATGTACGAGTACCTCAAATTTCTACTTACGTACTGTACTTAGTAAATGTACTGGACATGTGTGCTGAGTCACATACTGTAGTAACTTTGATATATTTTAACAGATACACGCTTTACGTGAGCTGCCAAACACTATCATAATTACAAACCTGTATAACTTTGGCAGATTGTAACAAATAAATTCAAATTATATCAAATCTTAAACTAAAATTAGCTTCCAACAACAAAAATAAACATGATGCACGTGGTTGTTATAGTCTGCATGTTAGTTAGCTACTTGGTCTCTGCTTTGTATCACTCTTGGCTAGTAGAAAGCAATTGTTAGCTAGCTTTGTACCGTTAGCACCATTTACCCCTTGTCTTAATACATAAGTTGGTATCATGGATCACGCTAGCTGCTGTAGTCATTTGGCAAACTATAAGTAAGATATCCACTCGTGGTGTTTCGTTGGCAATAACGTTAGCGAGCACCAAGCTAACATTAACCAGCAGGCTACATAGCAACCAGGTGATACAAGACAGACATTTTTTCAGCCAGATCAGGCCCCATAGACTTAATGAATTGACTAACGTTATCTACCCGATACAGTATTTTGATACATTAGCTAGCTATAAATTTGTCCACATTAGCAAGATAATGTCAGCCAGCTAAAACCACAATATCACAATATATTTGACACACTTTGCAGTAATGTTAGCTTTGACTTTGGACTCCATTTCTAAGCTAACGTTAGCTTATGTTGCACACTGTTGAGGCTGTAGGGAAGCAAAGACAGAAGGCACTCTTGAGCATAAACGTTACATCCTTTGTTTTTTTATGGAAAAGTTGAGTCTTCTACATAGAAATCAGCAGCCAAGAAAGTCGTGGAAGGGCTCATTTTTTAAAGTTGTTATTAGTTACTACTTGCTCACACACTAGCAATAAAAAGTGATTAGAACATAAAATTAATACGTAAAATGCTTCAGAAATTTGATTAATCTGTTCGTAGTTAACTTCAGTTCATCAGACATATTTTACAGATGAGTCCAGACCTCGATCTAATGAAAACATGTCACCATGTCACAGAAATATTTGACTGTATTTCAAGGACACACATTAGCTCGATGAAAGCAGCCCATCCCTCAGTACGACATTACAAATGATCGATTGTGTGTTTTCTACATTTGATTAGCTAACACATGCACACACATGAAAGCACCCGCTGTGTTTTATTGTGTTAGGCGTCTGTAATCTGACCGCGTATGTGTGTCACTGTTTGCCTTGTAATAATCTCATAATTTGACCTTTCACACAAGCAGATCGATGACATTTTAACAACCCTATTAACCTGTGTCTTACTTCACTCTAATGTTCGCTGGGGGTCAAAGTTCACGACCCCAAGACCGCCGAGGACTCGCACCTCTGTGCCTCTCTGAGCATGCTAAAAATGCTAATTCTCCTAAAGCATGCTAACGACGGGGGCAGCCAGCCCGTCTCTTCCTGGCTCCCGCTTCCCAGCATTGTTTACCCAGACTACATCTGTGAATTTTGACGCCAGGGAAACAGAGAAAGAGACAGGGGAAGAACACGAGAACAACAGAGAGGAAGAAGAAACTCATCTAATAAAACATTTTTAACTTCACTGTGACAAAACATGTTTATAACAGAGAGGTGTTTCTGATATTTTGTTGACATTTAATGATGGAAAGTGGTGGACAAAATATTAGAAACACCTCAATAAAATACATTTAATTTAAATTTAAACAGCAGCACAAACTACAGCCTTCAACTTGTATTTATTTATTTGACAGGAACAGTACACAGAGTTAACCATGAGCTAATTTGAACACTTATGAAGTTGAGATTTAAGTTTGTTTTAGTCCATAAATGACAACAGAAGAAAAACAAATTAACAACATTATTATTAACATAACATCATTACATCATGTTAACATAACGTTAGAAACAAAAAAAATGAATTACTCTGTTATAATATTAATAATAACCAACTTACTTTCAGTGTCCCTGTTAATCAGACACAGCTGGATTGTTATCCAGTTTTGATGTTTATTTTCTTCCTACGAGCCAGAAGTTAATCAAACCACGAAGAAGTAAACATGTTTATTTCTGCTGTGAAGTTGAACATTTTAACATGGGGACTTATGGAGACTGGCTCACTTCTGGAGACAGCCTCAAGTGGGCGTTTGAGGAACTGCAGTTTTTGGTACTTCGGCAGTGACTTCACTTCACAAAGACCACATGGGGCCAGACCAGGTCCTGGACTTGCTGATTGTTTGCAGTTCAATGAGTTCTTTATAGGTTCAAAAACATTTTTAGCTGCTTTATTATTGATCAAACAACCACAATCAAAAGTAACTAATACTTTGAGTAGGTTTACTTAGAGTTGAGTAATATTTCAGTAATGTAACAGTACTTGTACTTGATTACAGTACTCTTTAATCCACTGATGATCCTCACAGTCTGGAAGCATTTTTAGAGTCAACATGATAACTCGCATAATAAATAACAGCTCGACTCTTACAGCTTTCCGCTGGTGGATAAATGCTAACATCAGCATACTAATATGCTCAGTGCTAACGTGAAAGTTGAACACAAAGTTATGTCAGTGAGTATTTATCATGATGTGGATCATAAAACATTAAAACAAAGTTGTTTTCAGGTGATCAAAAGATCAATAAAAGTCATTTTTCAGAATCGTCACTGATATCTGGGTCGCCTCCTGAGCAGTCAATGTTTTTTGATGATATGAGTGACTCGTCGTTTACAACCCTGAGAGACGAACAGAGCTGCAGGAGGCTGACGGGCTGTAAAAGTTAATCATTTCAGAAAACACACATACTGTATGCAGCGGCGTACAGTTGGCGAGGTGTCGTGGTTCTCATGGCTTTATGGTGTCAGTGTGTATGAATGTGTCTGTGAACACGAGGATGAGCTGATGGGAAAAACATGCGGTCGGTTCTTATTGTCGCCTGAAGTCAAAGTTTAATGTTACAGCAGAGGTGAAGGAAGTATTCATATCTGTTACTGAAGTAAAAGTACTAATACTGCACTGTAAAAATACTCTGGTACATCTGAACATCTAAGTTATAATGCAGGACGAGGTTGTTGCAGAGAGTGAAGGCACAGTGAATATATCTTGTGTTCGGGTTATCCTGTCACATTTATTTAACTTAAAATCCTGAATGATCAACTAAACTTTAACGGAAACTACAAATGGAAACACAAATGGATGAAATGCTGAGATATAAGCCATCAGATGCATAGAGTTATGAGGAGGCTTTAATGTTCTTCACATTAATACATTAAACCATCATGTTTTTTGTTGGTTTAACGACCTCGTCCTCTCGTGTCTTTTTCTTCGTTTGTGGTGGTTTAATGGCACCAACTGGAGAAGTAGCTCCAGCAGCTGTTTATCTCAGATTCAACAGCAATCCCCATTTTCTAAGGTCTAATTGGCTAATTGACTGAAATTCCAATTAATATTCACTATATTAAAGATGTAGACCTGTCTGTTATTACGATAAGAATATATATGATAGCTGCTTTAAGTTCAGTACAGTATACTGAAGGGGCCTCAAACTCAACTTACCTGGGGGCCGCTGGAGGTAGAGTCTGGGTGAGGCTTGGCCGCATCAAGTGCTCCAAAAAAAGTACAACTGAACCAATCTTCTCAATCTTTATGATTAACATTTCTTCAACATGAATGGTTCTTCAGAACATGAACAGTTCTTCAGAACATTGGCTTCTCTTGCCTACTCCTTGCTGCCAGAGACCTGGCAGCGCCTCCTATCACACAGCTGAGCCACATTTGGCTTGAGGGAGGCAGCAGTTGAGACCTTCAGTATGGCTTGAAGATGCTCATCAGTAAGTTTGGACCTGTACTTTGACTTATTAAAGTTCATGGTGGAGAAGAGCTTTTCACACAGATATGTGCTCCAAAAAAGGGGAAGGGGGTCCGCTTGAACATCCTGGAAAGCTCTGGGAAGGTGGGGGGCAGTTCTCTCAAAAATTGTCCAAGCTTGTCTACTTTTCCACTCACCTCCCTGAACTTGGCTTTGAGTTCAAAAAGGTGCGCTTGAGAAAAAATGCGTGGGCTGCATTAACACTAAACTTTGATGTCAAGTAGGGGGCCACAAAATATCGTCCAGTGGGCCTCAGTTGGCCTGCGGGCCGCAAGTTTATGACCCCTGGTATACTGCATTACATACATTACCTATTAGTATATTACAGTACCTAGTGTCACATAACATCTATCTATCTAGCTATCTCGCTATCTATGTTTCTGCCACTCTTGCTTCTCTATATGGAAAATTTCATGAGATAACGTCTGTTATGATAAATAAATAAAATTTAATTAAATTACATATTAGTACCTCTTCTTACATTACATTTATAAATGTTTTGATAAATCCCTTCAGCCACTGGTCAAGCCAACCAAAGAACCTTCAAAAATTAAAACAACACAACAATTATTAGAATGATAAAATAAACAAACAAACCTGAAAACAAAGAAAACTACACAAATGAGAATACAATATTTCATTTCATATATATTATATTATATTATATTATATTATATTATATTATATTATATTATATTTTTGATCAATAGAAATCAATACTTGATAAAACATGACAATAAAGGAGACAATGCATTTATTATGAACGATTTTGGTATCACATTACATAATATAACATTATGTTGTATTACGTATTAATATATGTCATTATATCACATTACTTATTATTACATTTTATATTATTATATTACATTCATAAATGTACGAGGTTCCATTGAACTACTGGTCAAAAATTAGTCATAAATGAGATTTAAGTCCAGTTTAATTTAGTATTAATAAAACAGTGGATCACCTGTTGTTTTATGAACGCTCTGACATATTTGGCAGGTTTGATTCTCACCTTGCTTGTGGGCACAATGCTGCAGGGATTTAAACCAACAACCTTCCAGTCGAAGCGATCCCTCCTGTCCTCCTTGGGTCTCCCCTCTGCTGCCCTCCTGAAGAGGAATTATCTGCATCTTTATGGATTTATGGGAGATTTATTGTTTTACACTGATGAGTATTTAGTTTAGTCTGCAGCAGTAAAATCACATAAAAGCCACAATAATTCTCATCACACATGACGATTTGTGTCTTCAAGTGTTTGATAGATGTTTTATTGATGCTGCTGCTTCTGTTCTTAATCAACATGATTAAACTCTGATTGTGCTTTTATAAAATTAAATTTAACTTTATTCATATTTTAATGTCACATTTCTACTTTTGTTTTTTATTTTTATATTTTTAATTAAATGTTTCCTCTGTGTTGTCAGTTTTTAAATGTTATTAAATTATATTATATGATGTATACAATTACAAAAATAACCAAACTAAAAATTAAGCCTGACACATTTTCTCACATGACTCCAGGAGGAAATAAAAGTTTTTTTTAAAAGTGAAAATGCACATTTTAAAGCTTTGTGTGTCACAATTTCAATATTTCAATATTCAAGAAGAATGAAACACCTGCATAACAAAAGTGTAATTATAAAACGTAATGCTGCAGTAATGTAACTAATAATCAGAAAGATTTGTGTTTTAATTAAATTGATTTGATCTAATAACCTTTGAACATATTATGGCTGCATGCTAAGATATTTTCAGTAAAGAGAGCAGCTATAATAACAATAAAAAGATGAAAATATTGTAAAAAGCTGTAGAAAAACAAAAATAATGACAAATATTGTGATGATATTGTTCTTTTTATTTCCTGTTCTATGTTTAGTTTAAGAGCCTTTCTATTTAAATTCACAAAGTAAGGAAACTTTAGTTACAAACACAAAAGATAAAAATGACAGTGAGGAGGGATGAAGGTGATATGAAAACACATTAATTTAAGAAGTTATATTGAAATTAAAACATTGTCAATTTAATCATAATTTAAAATCACAAAAACCCCACAATCACCATGTTGTCTTGACCAGCAGTTCATATTTATATTAAATGCAATATTAAATTGACTGTAAAATTACAATATAAGATATTGTAATATTTCTTTGAAGCCAGTGTTACTATTTACATTTTATAGAATACATATGGACTTAATATATCCAACATAGTAAAGTGTTTGGTTTATTTGGTATAAAACATTCAAACTTGAACACAACTGCTGACAGTTATTAGTCATTATAATAATAAACAAGTGGAAATGAAGAAATAAATAAATACATAAAAATAAGAAAAAAGAAACTTACACAAATTTGAATAAAAAAAGGTTCAGATAATAGTTTCAGTTTATTTTGTTTTAATACCTATCAATAAAAGGACTGTCGGTAACAGCAAATGAAACAGTGCATCTTAAGATCCAGAAAATAAATCATCATAAACAAATACAAATAATCTGCATTAATAAACACATAGTACATCCTGTTTGTATTTATATGTAATTATTATTTGACTTTACAGCAGTGAGACTGTGATCATCTTGAATGTTTTTTCCGTAAAACAAACACATCATGAACATGCTAAAACACATATGTGAATAACGTAAACACCCTGTCAGAATCATTAGAAAATCTGGCTTCATTTGAATCAGCTGACATGTATTTCACATACAGTCTAAATTAATTTAATTAAACTAAATGTATTACAGTGTACGGGGTGTCCATCACCTTTGATTTTCAGTTTTATCGAAATCTAAAGAAAAATAGATGACAAGAACAATGAAGAAGAAAGACAGGGCAAAGAAGACGAAGGCAAAGAACATTTCAATGAAGAGATAAGGAGGATTGTGTGAACTGTGTCCATCTTGTTTCTGTTTCCCCCTGTCACCTGTCTTCAGGTAAACCATTAACCAGCTAACGGCCATAAAACTCCACTTTATGGAAAGTTTGATGATGGCGGTGGGTCATAAATGCTGAAGCCTTTTATGGCTTTGCTGGCTGTTGCTGCTCACCTTGACACAGTCTGCATGCTGGAAAAAACGTCGACGGGGGTCAGGTTTACCCCGAAACCTTCAAACATGAGTTGCTCTACTGCTAGCTTAGATACCATGTAGCTCTCTCCCTCAGAGCTTTATAAGACAGATTAACAATTGATTGGCCATCTTCCTTGCTATTGGTTTACTTCATTGTTGCTCCGCATCAGCACCTGAGAAAAAATCTTCAGACTCGCTGTTCAGTCCCCTTTAAACCTTCAAATGTAAGCAGCTGCTGTAGCTTATCTTACATGTAGCTAGCTCTGTGGGACACAACAGGCTTCAATGCTGTTTAATTTCACAATTAACTGCTTTTAAGGCCCAAGAGAAAGAAAGAAAATAAGTATACAAATGTGTCGTTAGCATGTAACATGAGCTTGGTAGTTGTAAATGTTCAAATTTAATTGTGAGGGCGTTTCCTCTAATATAAGGAGTGTGTAACAACGGTTAGGGTCAAAACTTTGTGTAAAAGTTAGAAACATACAGTAGTTCAATAAAAACTGTTGTTTTATCTAAGCTAACAAACAAATGTAGTTTGGCTTTAGCATTTTCTCAGGAAACAAAATTCTTATTAGCCTGGTTCTGCTCTTGGTTGCCAACAGATCTACTGATCCACTGATGGTGGGGAAACAACCGACAACCGTGCAGGCAATCCCAAAACGCAAAATGACTGGTGGCAGTGAAGAAGGTTGTTCTGGTGGAAAGAGTGCCATAGGGGTGTAGTTGAGGTGGGTGAAGAAAGGAGGAAGTCAGGGAAGGTGACAGTGTCAGGACATGAAGAAGAAGGCAGATTAGGAGATGAAGAGATGGATAAAGGACATGTGGTGTCAGCCGGTGGAGGGAAATGAGGACTGTCAACATTTCTCTTTTGTACAAACGAAAGTACAAACGAAAGTACAAAGCGATAACAAATGTTATCTCATGACATTTTCCATATAGAGTAGATAGATAAATAGAAAGAGACAGATACACAGCAGCAATACAATAATTGTAACTTTATGTCACAACTGTAACTAAATGTAACGATGACTAAAGGTAGTAATAATGATAATCATAGTAATAGTACATGTAGTGGACGGCGAGCAGCATGCTCGACCAATCGCTGAACAAAGTGTAGCCACGATCCATGAGAACCTGCCAGATGAGAAAGCACAGTTAGTAACATGCATTGGTGTGGTGTACAGATGGAAGAGGAAGAAAAGAAGAGAAGAGTTCAGTGCATCATGGGAAGTCCCTGAGCTAAATGGTGGTTCAGGACTTACCTGAGGCAGCCCCAACTTTGATCTCTATCAAAAACAGTCTTAAGCAGACTCTTAAATGTGTAGAGAAGCGAGTGCCAAAAACTGTAGTTCTTCAAAAGTACTGTTACATTACTGAAATATTAATTAGAACTCAAAAAACTACAAATAATCAGCAAGTCCAGGACCTGGTCTGTCTCCATGTGGTTTCTGTGAAGTGAAGCCAATGCAGAAGTACTAAAAACTGCAGTTCCTCAAATGTCCACTTGAGGCTGGCTACAGAACAAATCAGTCTCCATGAGCCCCCATGTTAAAATGTTCAACTTCACAGCAGAAATAAACATGTTTACAGCCTGGTACAAAAAACGGTTTTGGTCTCTATAGCTAATTGAAAACTGTACCAAATGTGAATTTTATATAACTCACCTGTTCAAATTATATTAAGGCTTAAAGTTATGCATAATTAACAGCGTGATTGACAGGTAGGTGCCATTACAGACGACTTGTTTGAACACCCAGGATTCATTCAGCCCACCTCAGCTCACAGAATAAGGTGACAGGTCACATAATAAACCTATAAAACTACATCAGTGCCCTTATATGATCAGTAAACACTCACCTTTACGAATACAACTTCTTTGTCAAACTAAATCCGATGACACAGACTTAAATGTCCCGCACAAGTATAATAAAAATGAGTTAAACATCTTGAAATGTGTGAGAAATATATTGATAGTATTTTGTGATTTTGTTTCTCAGATGTTGCTGATCAGCAAAACCCTCGAGATGTTATGTGCTGCTGCCCCCTGGTGTTGAACAGTGTAATACAAGTTATTATGAGCCACTAATAACAACCACTGGTGGTGTGAACCACTGTAGGATGTAGTCATATGTTACCATTCTGTTGTATGCAAGAAATAAGTAATGACTTTTATTTTGAAGGATGGGCAGTTTGTTTTTATACTTTATACATTTCTGTCCAGGAGTCAATGTGGACCACTGTGGATCATCTTTCAGTACTTTTACATGAAAATTAATTCAATGGTTACTCTAGACTGAAACACCAATAAGTTTCCGTGTATTCACACATTTTACATACTGTTACATACAAGATTACTGCAGCTTCATCCACATCCTTATTCCTAGATGACCTCAAAGAAAGACCGTCAGAGAGGAAAGTGAAGCAGAATGCAGAGTGTAAATGTTTATTGGATGTTCATAAATTGGACATTGTACCATTGTAAGTCACTTGTAAAAAAAACAAACATTAAAAACACTTCCTCGTATGAATAATGTGCTGGTTTTGGATTGTTGCTCAGACAAAACAAAACATTTTAACATTTTGACTGTGTTGTGCTATTTTACCATTTCTGATTGACTAAACTGATTAATTGAGAACGTATTAGGCTAATTAATCAGTTAAGCATGGATGTTAAACATGTCCATGAACACATGGTTTATGGAGTTCACAGTACAATACTGGAGGCAATGCAGTTCCTCAAACCACCACTTGAGGTTGGCTCTGGAAGTGTCTCAGTCTCCATAAGCGCCCATATTAATATGCCCAACTTCACAGCAGATCTAAAGATGTTTGTAGACTCGTCTCTATAGCTAATTTCCCTGTTCATGAGAACTTTACTGAGGCTCAATTTTTATAGAACTAACCTGTTCAAATATCTGTCTGAATTTGTATGTAACTGGTTTCAGTAACCAGGCAGCATTTACCACCATCTAGCATCCAGAATAAGTTTCTATTTTATTTTGTTCTTTAAAATTTTTATCACCTTAGTGCATAAACCACTAGACAAACTTTCTCCCAGCATCACAAGACCATGTGTAGAGACATAAAATCTAATTAAAACACACAGACCCGGATGTAAATAACCTCTATATGTGTACTTCACAATTAGGAGTTTATTACATGTTATTTGTTTAGAACCAAATTGATTTGCTACAACAGCGATGTCCAAAGTACAGCCCGGGGGCCAATCAAAGCCTGCAGTCAGATTTCATACGGCCCGAAACTTTATTTTTATAATATATTATTTATGACCTAAGATTGTCAGATACTGTATGGCTGGAAAATTTGCCTTTTTAATATAGATAGATGTTACTTTTTGAATGATTTTGTTAAAGACAAAAGCAAGAGTGACACGTTTCAATCTTAAATGTTAAGACTTTGCATTACTCATAAGTCATGTTTAGAATGAACATGATTTGTACCTAACTTCATGCAAGTTTAATGTATTGCATACAGTGACAATGAAAACAAAACTGTTACAGAACACTGCATTTGTATATAACTTTTATTGGTAATTTTTCATTTTTAAAATGTTAGTATTGGCCCCCAGGCATCATCACATTGTCAGATCTGGCCATCTTTAAAAGTTTGGACACCCCTGTGGTAAGATTGGACACCGCAGCTCAAATTCAAAACACGGGAGAGTTGTCACCCCCCCAGACTAAAGCTCATGCAGGTTGCCAGATTGAAAACACCAAACCTCCACTAGGGCGGGCAAAAAAAAAAAAAATAAAAATAAAAACATAAGTGTTTCATTGACGACAAAGAATTGAGTGAAATGCAGTAAATCTTCAATATTTTACTTTAACGTCTGCTAATGTTTCATATAGTGTTGAAAATAAAAAAGGAATACAGCTCTTAGTTGAAGGAGTGTGTGGTCCTGAAAAGGACCTTTGGGTTGATGTTAGTTGTTGAGAAATTTACTTGGAGCTGGTGTACTTGGTCACAGCCTTGGTGCCCTCAGACACGGCGTGCTTAGCCAGCTCACCGGGAAGGAGCAGGCGGACGGCAGTCTGGATCTCCCTGGAGGTGATGGTGGAGCGCTTGTTGTAGTGAGCCAGACGAGAGGCCTCACCGGCGATACGCTCGAAGATGTCGCTCACGAAGGAGTTCATGATGCCCATAGCTTTGGATGAGATACCGGTGTCGGGGTGGACCTGCTTGAGGACCTTGTACACGTAGATGGCATAGCTTTCCTTCCTGGTCCTTCTCCTCTTCTTGCCGGTCTTAGTGACGCTCTTAGAAACGGCTTTCTTGGAGCCCTTCTTCGCTACTTTCGGTTGCTCAGGCATCTTTCTCTTTGACTTCAAAATCAGGAGTCGTACCAATGTGCTGGACACGAGCATTTTTATGTACCAACTTTGCAAATTAGGCTGTGCTGTTGCTCGCACAGGATTGGTTGTTGATACTGACGCGTGATACGCAAGTAACCGACTCTGTGCGAGTGCGCGGGCTTTTTAAAATGACTTCCGGAACGACTTCCTGGCGTCGGTTGATGCGTTAACAAAACAAAAACGACTGTTTACTTATACGAGACACGTTTAAACTATAAACTAACGTGTACGTTCACACAAACGTATGATAGATGCACTTTATAAGGTCTTCCCATAAAAAAACTATATTAATGCATTTAAATATTAAGACGACATACCGAAATTCAAATGTTAAATCAGCGCACACTACACAAGATGATAAATATACATGCAAATCAAAGATAAAAAAAAATGAGTTATATACACTATACACCTTTCAAGTATAGACATATGCATGGCTCATTGCACATCTAAACTGAATGCACACATGGTGTTTTGCATTTTACTAATACGTATTTACTAAAACGTATTTATAAAAGGAAATAATGCCATGAAATGGTGGGTGAGATGTTATGGGTAAAGCAGTGTACACAAATGTGATTGACTTGTGAACCAAGCATCACAGTGAGCTGTGAATCTCTGTGCTTTGTGGTTGCCCTTTTTGTGTATGTTCACTATTTTGTTGTGTATATATATGTATCTGCATTTTTCTATATGTGTATTGTGCTTTGTTTGTCTCTTTTTATTTGAATATAAACTTTGTTAAACTTCAATACTGTTTCTTAAAAAGAAAAAGCAATTGCACGCCATTCCTTCATTTGTTACACATTTCTTCACTTACACACTAGCAACATGCACACAGTTAATATACAAGCAAATCTAATGTATTAAAATGAACAATATGGAAGTATGATACAATGCAGCAATGTAATAAACCTCTGTGTATAAATATGTGGTAACTACAGTTTTTTTTTTTTTCCATTTGGTCATTTAGCGGATTTTGGTTCGCGAAGGAAGTCAAGCAAACATTTTATTCACCCCCGTTCACCTTTCATCCCAGTGGTAAGCCCCCTTAGTCATTCACTGGAGCGCTTATCATTATCTGTTCACCTGCTCACTGAACATACTATCTGCTGTTGTCTGGAATCCAGACATTGATATAGAAATTAATTTTAATATAACCATAACACATTTAAGCTACTACAGCTACTACTATCTAGACCATATAAATAGGGCAACCAAAAATACTTTTGTCATTGGACTTTGTTTTATGCATTTTATTACTATGCTTTAAGACTGTCTTGTTTTCTAACTGTTGATACTTAGAATAGAAGAAAAGAAAAAAATATAAGAGTGAACAGTTTGTGATTGATTTTGTCTATTTCTTTCCTTTACCCTCTACTCCCACAGAGAAACCAGGACTGAAGAGTACAGCTGTCCTGAATAGAGCTACAAGAACCAAAAGTCTTCTGCCTACAGCAAAATGAAGCCTAAACCTCTCATCTGTAGTATGTCAAACAGCATCTGTGTATTTAGTAATACACAATGTACACTGTACAGCTAGTTTAATCATATACACACACAATACAAAAAGGAATTTAGCTTTTAGATGAAGTGGGTGGCTCTTAAAAGAGCCTTTGGGTTTCAGTATCTGAAGGTCTGGTTGATGTTTAACCGCCGAAGCCGTACAGAGTGCGGCCCTGCCTCTTCAGAGCGTAGACCACATCCATGGCGGTGACGGTCTTCCTCTTGGCATGCTCGGTGTAAGTGACGGCATCACGGATGACGTTCTCCAGGAAGACCTTGAGGACACCACGGGTCTCCTCGTAGATGAGACCGGAGATACGCTTGACACCACCACGGCGAGCCAGACGGCGGATAGCCGGCTTGGTGATTCCCTGGATGTTATCGCGGAGAACTTTACGATGACGCTTAGCGCCCCCTTTTCCAAGTCCTTTACCACCTTTGCCTCTTCCACTCATCGTGTCTATACAGTTGATTCGACTGCTTGTAATGTCCCAAGCCAGGCAGCACTCCGGTATTTAAACACAGTTTGCGGACGTCGTAGAGGCCTGAAGCTCGTAGGGTGGCGCCAACGCTGACGTCAAATCAAAGGAGGAGGAGGCAGACTGCAAGAGCAGCCCATTGAGTTCAACCACAAAGGAGCGAGAACAGAGAGACGCTTCAGAGCACATTCAAAAAATGTGTAGAGGATTTCAAGCGTTAAAACGGAAGAAATAAAACGTATGCACCCAACCGACGACAGCAACAAGCAACATCTTTCTTATGGGTTTTCTCCAGGAGCTCCAGTTATCCCACTTTTTAAAAATCATTTATCATGTCACTTAAGATTTATCTGGTGACCCTTTGGAGGGTCTAATATCTAACTGTTTATAAGGTATTTGATATATAACAGTGATATGAGTAGTACTAGTATTCAGTATGTCATCACTTTCTCCTTGCTTTACACCACATCAGCTCTGGGAATTTTTCTCTGCATCGTTTATGTAGCGAGCATTGCAAAATGCATAAATGATGCCTGAGCTTTTTCTGGACTAAAACTGTTTTAAGGTTGGGTTCTGGTGGTGGCAACCAAAAGAGTTGACCCAAATCTTGACACAAAGTCAAACAATGGTTTTAAATCTACAGTACCATATTTAATAGAAATCATTAGATTAATCTTCTCCAAAACTACAGCCAGAACCATTTGGAAACTGTCAATTAAATTAGTTATTTCTGCTGTAATAAACATCAGAGTTGTAATTCAAACAGAAACAGTAACAGACAGTAACCATAGTAATAAGGTAATAATGTGTTTTTTGTGTGCTACAGAATGTCTGAATATCTGATTATTTTGTACTGAAACTGATGAAACCAGAAATCTATCATGCATATATCAGGCAGAAGAGATCAGCTGTATCTCTTTAATTTGTGTAACTCTTAGTAAGTATATTTTTAAACTTTCTGGGGTTTTAGGGGTGAACACAGTTGTGAATTATTTTTATCTCTTCAGATGCCGCACACGGATAGCGTTTTTCTTCAGTTTTTTAGCCTTGCTAACAGCATATCCAAGGATGGCAGTGCTGTTGATTAATCGCTTTAGTCTGAAAACAAATCGATTAGTGCACCGGAATTCATGGTTGCAGAACAATATATCCTAATTAGGTGATTATTTAATGCATCATTGTGTAGGCTTTAGTGCTATTTATGCATTATATTCAATTTCTGACATATTCTGTAAGTAGAACCAACTAACTCCTGCATACAAGGACCAGTGTGTAGGATTTAGTTATTGAATTCACCTGGATAGCCTAAGCTTCAGTGACATTTTAAGCTGTTTGTGGAGGGATTTGACCAGTCTGATGCAGCATGACAGCAACATAAAAAAATAAAATATTAAAAAAAGAAAACATTACTCACAGTAGTACCTTTATCAAGTGTGCTGAGAGTTATGGTGACCTTTTCTATGACAAAATCCTAGCAAGCCAAATGTATTCTTTAATTTCTCAAAGCAGCTCAACAAAAAGTCATTTTTAGTGCATTTGTAATCAAACATACATACTGCAACATTAACAGTTTACTGACTGATGTAACAACATATGAAAAGTGGGAACACCATAGAAAAAGTCAAAATGAAATGGCAACTTTGGGGTTATTGATTATATGAATATATATATAATATATACAACTGAAGCTTAAATATTCTCATGTTTTCTTATGAAGTGAATCCTCAAATAATGAGGTAATAAGACTCTAGATTTCTTTAAGTGTCAGCTATTTATTTCTGACCTGTTACTACTCAAAGCTTTATAGGTGTTCCTATCTGCTTTGTGTAGCAGAGTGGTTCTACAAGCAAGTTAGTGCATTCATTGGGCGATTTCAGAGTTACATGGGTCTGTAAACACAATGAAAACAATTGGCTACAGCAATTTACTGATATTTGAGAAAGTAATTTTTAATGCTTCAGTACAAAGGGTGTATTGAATATGTATGTACACATACAAATCAGCATTAAACGTGGCTGAATTCTGAAAAGCTATAAGTGGTAACATTAAAAGCCATTAGGGAGCTTTCCTTGGTGAGCTGAGTCAAATGATCTGACTCCTAAAAGTACTAAACTTCCCATATAAAACACACGCATTTGTTTCTTTAAGAGCTTGACATGACCCAGAAACCATGCACAGGAATTCAGCTGCTTTCAGCTAAAACTTTTAAGGATATAGACAGGATTATACCCTGTATAAAGCTTTAAAAAAAAAAAAAAAAAGTTTACACATGTACAGCTTGCATTGCCAGAGAACCTGTACTCTTAAGTGAGTGTATGTGGCTCTTAAAAGAGCCGTTGTGTTTGAAGAGTCTCAGATCAGTTTAAGCCCGTTCTCCACGGATACGGCGGGCCAGCTGGATGTCTTTGGGCATAATGGTAACCCTCTTGGCGTGGATGGCGCACAGGTTGGTGTCCTCGAACAGGCCGACCAGGTAAGCCTCGCTGGCCTCCTGCAGAGCCATGACGGCTGAACTCTGGAAGCGCAGGTCGGTCTTGAAATCCTGAGCGATCTCCCTGACCAGGCGCTGGAAGGGCAGCTTACGAATCAGCAACTCAGTGGACTTCTGGTAACGTCGGATTTCCCTGAGAGCCACGGTACCAGGCCTGTAACGATGGGGCTTCTTCACTCCGCCGGTGGCTGGGGCGCTCTTACGGGCAGCCTTGGTGGCCAGCTGCTTCCTAGGAGCCTTTCCTCCGGTGGATTTACGGGCGGTTTGCTTGGTTCTTGCCATCTCGCTTTCTTAGTCTTGTCTGCGTTAACAGAATGACTTTAGGTTGCGGACAGCGTCCTTATAAAGGGGACTGTCGGAGCGATGTCAGCGCTGATTGGTTCAGACGGAGAGAAGCGCGGGCTCTAAGCTGATCTACTATTGGATAAAAAAATTCAAAATACCCACGCCCCTACAACAGTTGAAGTCAAACATGTTTCTCACGTGTAATGAAAAGAGCATTTGTATAGTAAAGTATAGAATATGAGCATGTCTGGAACGTATTTCGAACATATTTCGAACATGATTATAACATATTTGGACATTAACACTTCCATAACTGAAAATATAGATGAACTATAATATAAAACCACCACACTAAAGGCATGTATACAGTACATATACTGTAACCATTTATTTAAATTTACATAAAGGAATCTACCACTCAATACTAATATATCTGAACTATTATTTTACTAAGTTTACTAAGATTTACTCAAGTATTATATATACTTTAAAGGACCAGTGTGTACTGGCCACTCGCCCTCTGCCCTTCATTACTCAAATTAAAGGTCTGAAGCAAGCGGCTACCTCGGTGGCTGAGAAATTAAGCCAATGCAGAAGTGCTAAAAAATTCACTTCATGAGTGGCTGCAGAAGTGATTGAATCTCCATAAGCACCCATATTAAAATGCCCAACTTCACAGCAGAAATAAACATGTTTGTACAGCCTGGTTCAAAAAAACAGTTTTGGTCTCTTTAGCTAATTTCCCTGATCATGACAACTGTACTGAGGGTGAATTTTTCAACACTCAACCGTTCAAATGATATGAAGGCTTAAAGTTATGCATAATTAACAGAGTGGCCGCTTTGATTGACAGGTAGGCTAAGTGCACTCAGGCGTAATTTGGACTACCGTCTTTGCAGATATTTAGATTAGCCAGGAGGCGGAAGAAACAGTACAGGCTTCAAAACGGCGCTTCGGAAAACTATGGGTGAAATCACTCATGCACTGTGCATTCTTTGTACTTCATTCGCCTGAGGTTGCAAATAAGGCAAGATGGGGGCTACCAAAGTATACAGTATATAAAATTATGAATAACCATGTTTTATATCTGTGGTGTGAAACGTGTCCCTTTCTTAACCTCTGAAACCTGCTCAGTTGTGGTGATAATGATGTTATTACACCTGCAATCCTGTAAATCCACACATAACTACATTATTTTAGTAGTACACCATTCAGTACAAACAGATATAAACTTGCTTATGGTGACACTGTCAGAAGTATTACTAACAATATTTCAAATGGTGCAATATCTTTTTTATATAGTATGTTCATATATTTCTGTATATATTTATACAGTAATACGCCAATACTTGTATACGTCCTGTACAGTGTATAGTATAACATTCATACACATTTTTCAGATTCTATTTTTATATAAATTGTATATGTTCATAGCTGTTTTTTCACCAGGATATGGGAGTAACTATTTAAATCCTCTGTATGTCCTGTACTTGTGGCAGTGTTATTAATGAAGCTGACTTACTAGGGGATTCATGACTGTCAACAAAAGTTAACATAAGCTTAATATAAGTAGAACTGAATCACACTGTAATGTGTGAAACGGTCAGCAGCTTCATTCATCTTCAGATCCACCAACTACCTGCATGTATTGTACCGTAGAAGGAAGCGTATTATATTGATATAAAAATGTCATAGGAACAACGCTTTGGTAGAAGCTGTGGTGGCCCTTAAAAGAGCCTTTGGTGCACTGTGTGCTAGATTAAACCACTTCACTTCTTGGACTTCTTTGGGGCAGCTTTCTTCGCTGGAGCCTTCTTTGTGGGAGTTTTCTTCGCAGCGGTTTTCTTAGGGGCAGCTTTCTTTGTTGCCTTCTTCACTGTGGCAGTTGCGGCCTTTTTTGCTGCAGGCTTCTTGGCAACCTTCTTGGTTGGGGTCTTCTTTTTTGCGGTCTTCTTAACGGCCTTTTTCTTGGGAGTTGATGGGGTTTTCTTGGCAGCGGGTCTCTTGGCTTTAACCGGGACTTTTTTCTTCTTGACGTCTTTCTTGACGGGTTTGGCCGCTTTGGTCTCCTTGTTGAGCTTGAAAGACCCCGAGGCTCCTGTTCCTGTGGTCTTCACCAGTTGGCCGGTTAGCACCAGCCTACTCACAGTCAGGTTGATGCGTTTGTTTGCCTTCAACACATCGACGCCTTTATCTGCCAAAACCTTCTTGAGCGCAGCGAGTGACATCCCCTTGCGGCTGCTGGCCTCAGCCACGGCGCTGAGGATCAGCGATGAAAGCGTGGGTCCAGTATTCTTACTGCGGGTAGCCGTCTTTTTCTTCGCGGCTTTGGCCGGCGCCTTAGCCGGGGCAGCTGCTGCTGGTGCTTCTTCCGCCATGTCTGTGTGTCTCTGAGTTTTCGTCGGAGGGTGTCTGAACTGACAGCAGGAGGCGGGACTTATAAGACATATGAGAACCGTGGAGAGTCAACTCACATAGCCTCCGGGCACTCTGCTGACATACGGCGACACTTGTGTTTTCTCGTCCACTTTTTTGGGGTAACATTCAGCGAGATAAACATTTAAGTTTAAAATTGTATTAGCAGCATCAAGAAAACGTCCCTCCCTTCAGGCTGAGGTTCATGTTTGGTGACGAGGATGCGTTTGTTTAATTCCAGGAGGCTTCAAACCTCCATAACACACAGTCACTTTGTGCAACTCTTCACTTTTTGTCTGCTAAAATAGATAAACATGATTCATATATAAATGTTACAGTGGTGTTCCAGTAAGCAGAGATATGTGAGGGTAGATTAAAACTAAAATCAGTGTAATAGTGTGATTTATTTGGATTTAATCAGACATGATTTCGATGGAGGTAAGCACACAGGTGTTGTCCGTGACTCAGCCTGTGATTGGGCTCCTGTCTCAGGTTGATCCGATAGGAAAAACTCTTCCCGTTTCCACCAAATGTTAACATGATGAGACTGGGCAACACCACTGGGGAAGTTAATTTCTCAGTTCAATAAAGTGTTTATTTCTTTCATCTGCCGTATCATTTAACCAACTCCATGTATCTATAAATCTTCTTCATAAAGTAAAAGCCTTTAAACGTGTATGACTTAAAACAAGTTTTGAGTGGAAGCAATGTTTAGATGCCTGTATTATTTTAGAATTTCAGAACATACAATTCAGGTTTTGTAAATAATAACAATAATAATATAGATTGGATTTGAAGTTTGAACTTGAGGTCATGTACGTTACACGATTGCAGTGCAAAGTTCTCTGAATTATCGTTAACTGAATGGAGGTCTATTATAAGTCTAAATGACCAATTCATGTCATATATAGTAAACAAATGTTATTAACAAAGTTCTCAGATGCCTGACCTCATTTAGCTAATTGTGGAATCTGTTGTCAATACCTTAAACCATTTCACATGGTAAAACACAATTTGCAGATCTCACTTACACTTTTGAGCAAAACTCTAAACAATTACATACAAATGGAGCACACATGTCATTGATTAAACACAACAACTCAAAATTGATTTCACTTGTTTCAAATGATGTGACACAACCAATATAAGCCAGTTCAGAGAGCAAACAGGTTGTTGAAGGCGGAATGAGAAAGTCTGAGAATGGATAGAAGAAACTATGTGAGAGGAGGAGGACGAGTGCATATGCAAGGTGGGGACGAGGACAAGAAAGAAGAAGAGGAGGACGAAGAGGAAGATCAAGAGTGGAAATATCCAATAAAATTCAAGCAACAATCATAGACCATGTTATTGTCCATGGACTGACAATGAGGGAAGCAGGACTTAGAGCACAGCCCAATTTGAGCTGTGTTTTTTCTGTGTCCACCATAGTAAGGACGTTCAGAGAAGAGGTACAGTATACTACTGTATTTTTGTAATTGCAAATTTACTGTACTACACTATATGCAGCAGTTTCAATAGACATTTGTAAAGGTCATCACTGTATGTATTGTACTGCATGAATATTTTTTGTAACTACACATCTACTTTTTGTAGAATTGCAATACACAAATTGCCTGGCCCTGAACATTGTGCTTTCCATTTGTTTACAGTACTGACTGCTCAATAGATTTTGACTGGTTGCAGGTTCATATCAACATAGAACAAGAATTACAGTATTACAGAGCTAAAGGACAAGTTTGTTGATTGTGAGTCATTACAAGTCTGCTACTTTTTATCTGTGTGGTGCATTAACTATGTATATAATCATTTTCACCAATAAAGCTCTAAAATTAGTTTGCAAATTTGTAATTTCTTGTCTCCCTTTCAGCATATACCAAACATTGTAATACATAAACAGCTGGCAGTGCAATTGCAATGCAATTCTTTAATTACAGATTATTATTATAAATTATTATTTTTGTTTCTTTATATGTGATTCTTGTCTGCTGATTTGTTGAACTTCTGTGTGTTTATAGCCTGTAGACTACCTTGTTTTGTTAAAAACTGGTCCTGGTCTCCTACAGAGAAGGTTTCTTTAAGACATGATGTGATAGGCAGAAAGAATAACATCATTTTATGTGAAATGTTATCCTATACAAAGTCATTGTGAAAAATCAGACCAAAAACATTACAATTTTTAATTGTGAGGCACAACAGCGCCACCTTCAGGTGAAAATAAGCCACAATCAAACAGTTTTGTAAAGTGTTTAACCAGAGTCATCAAGCTGATAAAGTGCACAAAGGAGAGCTGCAGAAACATGAGCTACAGATTTGAAAATGTATATACTTTTACCCTACAAAGTGGAATCGATGACGCTCTATCCGTGCTGCTGGAATCGATTGCTGTTGATTAATAACTCCTTGTTGTTATAGACGTTTAATAAATCAAATAGGTCTGTTCATAATGTACAGAGAATACCAAATTATTACTGAAATACAACACATAACATATTAATTATCCTGGACAAGCGGACAGGAAGCAGACCTACACCTTAGCTCATCTTATAGCTTAGAAACTCTCCTCACTACAGTAACATAAAGTAACTTAATTTTTATTTACAGTGGACTGAGCGCATCACAGTAAATTCCGGTGTAATCGTCCACATTTTATTTTGAAATTTCATAAAAAGCGGAAGCTCTGTGGTTAATACAAGATGGTGATACAAGCTCTTTTCTGATTGGGCGGTCATAGTCACACGTAATTCAACCAATCACGGAACAGCTCGGTTGCTATATAATCATGGTTACGCGACTCTTAGGGTACATTTCGTTTAATTTCGTGACGAAATAATCTAGCAGGATGTCTGGACGTGGAAAGGGAGCTGGTAAAGCTAGAGCAAAGGCTAAGACTCGTTCTTCCCGTGCTGGACTTCAGTTCCCAGTAGGTCGTGTTCACAGGCTGCTGAGAAAAGGCAATTATGCCCAGCGTGTTGGCGCCGGCGCTCCTGTCTATCTAGCAGCAGTGCTGGAATATCTTACCGCTGAGATCCTGGAGCTGGCTGGTAACGCTGCCCGTGATAACAAGAAGACCAGGATCATTCCTCGTCATTTGCAGTTAGCTGTCCGCAACGACGAGGAGCTCAACAAGCTGCTTGGCGGAGTCACCATCGCTCAGGGTGGTGTGCTGCCCAACATCCAGGCTGTCCTACTCCCCAAGAAGACTGAGAAGGTCGCCAAGAAGTAAAGTCAATACCCAGATCCAACGGCATTTGAAACCCAACGGCTCTTTTAAGAGCCATCCACACTCACGCTAATAGCTGATCTGTTTCTGTAATTTGAATTTGTCCATAATGAATAAATGAACTCTACTTATGATATATCCCCAACATATGATTTTCTTATAGGAATTTTTAAGAAAAACCCTCAGTTGGTCCTCCCCACTGATACAAATGTTTGTTTTTTTTTTTTTTTTTTTCTGCTCAGTAATCAACAGGATGTTCCTTATCCAAATGATACTTCCCTAACCTGTCTCTCCTGTTCTTGTCCTGATTAATTACCTTTCCCTGCCAGCCTTAGTAAAACACAGGCCAAATAAGGGAAGTGCATGAGACATGCAAAAGACAGGATACACACTATATGAATTAAAACATGTGAACCCCAGTATAATCCTAATTTTTATTACATCTTCATGTAAAAGTAGTCAGTTATACAACGGCTCACAGATAAGCGAGCAACAAAATCCAATATGGTGGCTCTAAGACTCATGACTGATTCAGTTGGGTAGCACAGCAACAATAAATATGACTGATTATAATAAAATCATATCGTAAAGCACATCAAGCAGGCCAGCAGGAGGTGCAACAAAAATACCCTTTTAAGTGGAGCCATGATCTACAAGGACCTGTGAGATAAAGCACTAAAACATTGACAGTCTACACCTATAACAGCATGGTGTACATTCAGACAGGATCTGGTGCTATATCCCTGTGAAATGTCACCAAAACTGAGGATATCCAGGTGCATTCATCAAGTACACTTTCATACTGTACCTGTTGTCTTTTGGCCTTATTTATATCATGTACCCAGCTTATAAACCATGTGGCTCACAATTTATGCTGCAAAATAGTGACACGAAGCAGTGCAAGTTTTGGTCAAAAAACACAGACAGTGAATTAGAGTGAGTGAGCACCAGCATCAATAAAGTCAATCAGAGATATTTATTTTATTTATTTTCTGATCGCTTCACAGCACTTGCATTCAGCACAAATAGACACAGCAGCCCCTCACAGCTGCCAGACAGCCATGCAGTGATCCGTTGCAGCTCCTGATCTGAATATATAAGGGATGGTTCAGGACTTATCTGAACCTGCCTTAACTATAAGCTCTATCAAAAAGGGACAACTTAAGCCTACTCTTAAATGTAGAGTTGTATTCCTTCAGAATCAGAACTGGGAGCTGGTTCCACAGGAGGGGAGCTTGATATCTGAAGGCTCTGCCTGCCATCCTACTTTTGAAGACTATAGGACTATAGGAACCACAGTGAACCTTTGCCTTTTAAAAGTTAACCAGTTGAATTTCTTGACATCTTGATGTTGTTCAAAGGTAGTGTGGAAATCTGTTCTTTGGTCTGATGAGTCCAGTTTTTATATTTTTGGCTCCAATTGCTGTATCTTCTGTGTGAGATGCACAAAAAGGTAAATTAATGGTATCTACATTTGTAGTTCTGATATCTGCAGTGTCAATCTACAAGTAACATAAATAAAGAAAAAACATTGAATGAGCAGTTGTGTCTAAACTTTTGATTCGGTACTGTAGTTGACTCATTATTTTTTTAGGTTTGTTTTTTCAGTCATAGTTTGGTCAGGGTTTAGGCACCAAAGCTACTTGACTAGGTTTAAGAAAAGATCATGGTTTGGGTTAAAAATATCTAAGTATTGAATTTCAGTTTCATGTGGGACATTGAACAGCTTCTCCATGGGCCAAAAACGCTCATTTTATAATACAACGTGAGATTAAAATACTGGACCTCGTGTATGTCAATGTGAAGGGGGCATGCAGTCAGAGTCACACTGACAGGCCAGTGTACTACCGTAAAGGTAGCACATATAGATATATACAACACTCATACATACACATACATAAAAAGTGCAACCCTGAAGAACAAAGAGTTCATAGCTCATTATGATGTTTGATTTGTTTTGTTTGATTCAGTTTGCTCTTGTATAATTTCCAAATAAGTTAACGTTTCTACGTCTGTTCATATGTACTTATTTCTGCCTTTGTAATGCCGCAACAACTGTTAATGTGTGAAAATGTGTATTTGTCAGATACATGTAGTGTAGAAAAAAGTAAAAGAAAAAGTATTTCTCACTAAAATGGAATATAAGTATGAAGTAGATTTATGAGTCACTTCATGTAGAAGAGACACAGTGGTTATCTGTTGTTGAATCATATTTTTTGTTTACATTTTATTTAAAAAACAAACAAACGAACAAAAAACAACCTTCAGATGATTTTTGCTGGATATAAAAAAATACAGGTAAAAGGTCGGTTGTGTTTGGTGCCAAAAAAAAAAAAGCCAAAAAAACACATGCAGCGCGTCTTCTTTTACGTCCGCAGATATGCCCTAAATGTAGAGTCTGCCTTCCAAGAACCAAAATTTTTTTCTGTTCTGTTCTGTTCCATCAATATCATTCGACTCGAAAGAAGCATCCAAGATGAGTGGAAGAGGCAAAGGAGGCAAAGGACTCGGAAAAGGAGGCGCTAAGCGCCACCGTAAAGTTCTTCGTGATAACATCCAGGGAATTACCAAGCCGGCTATCCGCCGACTGGCTCGTCGCGGTGGTGTCAAGCGTATCTCAGGTCTCATCTACGAGGAGACCCGTGGTGTCCTCAAGGTCTTCCTGGAGAATGTCATCCGTGATGCCGTCACTTACACAGAGCATGCCAAGAGGAAGACCGTCACCGCCATGGATGTGGTCTACGCTCTGAAGAGGCAGGGCCGCACTCTGTACGGCTTCGGCGGTTAAACGTCATCCAGACTTTCAGATACTGAAACCCAAAGGCTCTTTTAAGAGCCACACACACTTAACTAAGAGTTAGTTATGTTCCCTAAATTAATGTTGACAATCTGTTGTAACAGCCATGGCTCTAATTTGATTATCAAATTCCAGTGAGTAAAATGAGAGGCTGTACTATAGAAGTTCTATCCATTGACTATGCATGAATTGCCTGCCACACTATACTTGTTCTTTACAACTTTGTTTGTGAATCACAGTACAGATGTCATTGACCGACGCATATATCATCACTAACTTGTACACATGAACTGAGTTTTAATAAAGAAACTTTGACACTGTAAATCAATTTCAGATAGTGCCATGGAAGGCTAAAGTTTACCACGTTCAGAAACTACTCAAGATACAAAATTTAAAAAAAAAATAATACAAAAGGACTTAAACTCAGACAAAACAGTATGTTAAACAAACAGATACATATCCATAATTATAAATATGCATATATTAACACACAAGATGTTGTCACTGTCAGTAATTGCTTGATTTGTAAACATAGCACATCTAGATTCCTTCTGAGTTCTGCTATAACTTGTTTTAAAACAAGCTGTCCTAAGAGTTTATAATCAAAACACACCTGGTCTTTTACAACTTATAGTTAACAATACTAATGAACAATAAACAATATGGTCCATTATCGAAGTATAGTTTACTGTGAAAAAGTCCTATGGCTCATAAATGGGACCAGACATTTTGTGCTCCATAGCACACATCAAAAGATGTTCCTGGGTTTCCTGGGTTTTGTGGTGATATACGCTCCATGAAACTATAGCTTAGACTGGCAATCTGTTAACATTAATGGGCCATTTCACATCAAGAATATTTTCTGAGATTGTTTAAGATTTTGATTACTTCATTATTTAAACTGCTTGGTATATTTTTGTAATTTACAAAATCACAATATTTAAAATCATTAATTGTATTAAAAAATGTACAGTGCAATCCATATCAATCCAAATTTAGAGCCTCAATCTGATTAACAAAGTCTCTATATATTAATTTATAATATGGACCCTGTCTGCTCTCCCCCTCTTCTTTCTCCACATTAAGAGGTCACCGATCCAGACGGGCATTGTGCATATTTTTAATAACTGCTATTTTTTAATCTTATATCCATGTCTATTGCTCCTAAACCTCCATATCTTTTACTTTTAAATAGAATATTTCACTTAGTTACTTCTCTAGTGGCCCCCCATTATAAAATTTACACAAATTTTATTGAATTTAATTATTGTTTTGTTGGGAGGTGGAAGAACACTGGCAAGGAAGAGGAGTTTCAGGAGACAGGACGAAAGTTTTGACTATATTTACTCTAAATTCACTACCATCATCCACTTAAAAGAGCCGGCTCTTTGAACCGGCTCGTTCATGACCGACACATCACTACAAGATATGTCCCAGAAAATAGTTTGTCTGTATTAATTGTGTGTATTAAGGGATTGATTGCACATACATATGCCCTTAGAGGACAGCCCTGCTTTACACCTCTCTTTACATTAAAACAATCAGTCAGATAACATTAACATTTATGCATACACTGGATTTAAGATACAGGCATCTGATCATGTGAATAAATTATTTTAGGAAGCCATATGCTTCCATCACTGACCAGAGGTACTCTTTGGATATGTCAAATGTTTTTTTTTTGTTGTTGACTGTATTATTTCTCTTAAAATAGACAGATTATCCCACATGCCCCGTCCGTTGATTGCACGTTTGTATTTTGTCTATTATTTATATTCTATTCATAATTTTTTTGCAAATATTTTATAATCAGTATTCATAATAGTCAGATGTCTGTGGTTGTTGATGTCAGGCTCGTCACCTCAGTTGCTTGTGAGGCGCATGCACAGTCGCATTAAAAAACTTATCCAATCCTGTGAGAGGGACAGCGCAGTCTCATTTGCATCAGACGCATATAAATAGACGGGCGAAAGTTTTGGTACTTAGTCGTATTCACACGAAACAATCATGCCTGATGCACCAAAAGCCGCGAAGAAGGGCTCCAAGAAAGCCGTTTCTAAGAGCGTCACTAAGACTGGCAAGAAGAGGAGAAGGACCAGGAAGGAAAGCTATGCCATTTATGTGTACAAGGTCCTCAAGCAGGTCCACCCCGACACCGGTATCTCATCCAAGGCTATGCTGATCATGAACTCCTTCGTGAGCGACATCTTCGAGCGTATCGCCGGTGAGGCCTCTCGTCTGGCTCACTACAACAAGCGCTCCACCATCACCTCCAGGGAGATCCAGACTGCCGTCCGCCTGCTCCTTCCCGGTGAGCTGGCTAAGCACGCCGTGTCTGAGGGCACCAAGGCTGTGACCAAGTACACCAGCTCCAAGTAAACTCCCTGTATCCCAACAACACAACGGTCCTTTTCAGGACCACACACTACTTAAACTAAACGCTATATTTCCTTTGTTTACCCCAATACTACTCTTGAATGAGTATTAATGTAAAATGGTCTTCTACTTAAGGCTGTTAAAGACTCATATTTAAACGCCCATAAGGGACGGTATAGATTTAAGACATGTACATAAATGTATTGTAGCCAAGATACACATAGCACAAAATGAGTAGTGTTCAGACGCAATTAATGTCTTAATTCGAAAATAGTGAAATTATTAAAGATGATTCGTCCTGCATTTTAAAAATCAGTTTCAGTAATATTGATCCCGAAGTTAACCCATGCTCCAACATACAGATTTACTATTACAAACTTGGTGTTCCCACGGCGGTGTGAAAATGGCCGTGTCAAACAGGTGGTCCGGAAGACGCATCTATGGTAGAGCCGTTTATTTGATCCATGGAGGAAAATACGTGTCGTGGGGAAGGGGCGGCATGTTGGGTTATTTTACAACAATAAAGTTTTTTATAATAATTAATGAAAATAGAAAATACGCGGCATATTACGTGGTAATTCACGCGATCGCAAAAAAAGGAGTGACTACTCATTCAGCTGTAGATACAGCTATTGTTGAAATAAATGTGGAAAGTATAATAGTTTAATAGATCAAGTCAATAATTCGATCCTTGGTGTGCCTTGTGCACTTAGGCTTTAGCTTTTAGATGAAGTGGGTGGCTCTTAAAAGAGCCTTTGGGTTTCAGTATCTGAAGGTCTGGTTGATATTTAACCGCCGAAGCCGTACAGAGTGCGGCCTTGCCTCTTCAGAGCGTAGACCACATCCATGGCGGTGACGGTCTTCCTCTTGGCGTGCTCGGTGTAAGTGACGGCATCACGGATGACGTTCTCCAGGAAAACTTTAAGCACACCACGGGTCTCCTCGTAGATGAGACCGGAGATACGCTTAACACCACCGCGACGAGCCAGTCGGCGGATAGCCGGCTTGGTGATTCCCTGGATGTTATCGCGGAGAACTTTACGATGACGCTTAGCGCCCCCTTTTCCAAGTCCTTTACCACCTTTGCCTCTTCCACTCATCGTGTCTATACAGTTGATACGACTGCTTGAAACGTCCCAAGCCAGGCAGCACTCCGGTATTTAAACACAGTTTGCGGACGTCGTAGAGGCCTGAAGCTCGTAGGGTGGCGCCAACGCTGACGTCAAATCAAAGGAGGAGGAGGCAGACTGCAAGAGCAGTCCATTGAGTTCAACCACAAAGGAGCGAGAACAGAGAGACGCTTCAGAGCACATTCAAAAAATGTGTAGAGGATTTCAAGCGTTAAAACGGAAGAAATAAAACGTATGCACCCAACCGACGACAGCAACAAGCAACATCTTTCTTGTGGGTTTTCTCCAGGAGCTCCAGTTATCCCACTTTTTAAAAATCATTTATCATGTCACTTAAGATTTATCTGGTGACCCTTTGGAGGGTCTAATATCTGTTTATAATAGAAACAAATCCAGTAACATAAAAGTACTTTCGGTTGTCCTATTTATATGATCTAGAGTGTTTGAACTGTGTTATGGTTATATTAAACAGGATTTCTATATCAATATTTCAGTAAAACAGACAGTGGTGTAGTGCAGATGGACCGGAGTGGGTTTGCTCTTTTCTCTTCAATGATTGGTTGAAGTGATGGATTATTTTGAGCCCTGTGCAGATATTTTTTCCCCAGAATGGCCATTCTGTCTTGTGAGGTCATGAAACCAGAAAGTAGATGGGTGTATTCGTTACTTGTGTATTTGGGTATCCTGTAGCACATCTTTATGGCAGCGTTTTGTATGACCTGGAGTTTATTGAGTTGAGCTCTTCCTATGTTACACCAGACAGGGGCTGCATATTCAAACAAGGGTCGGATATGAGACTGGTATACCTTCAGAGCAGTTTCTGGATTTGCTCCTCCTTTTTTTTTGCAGAGTACTTTCAAGTGGTTTAGTCTGCGTCTGGCCTCTTTTTCCGCCTCAGCAATGTGTGCTGTCCACTGCATGTTTTGTTGGAAAGTGACTCCTAAAAATTTTGCTGTTGGGGTGATCTGAAGAGTTTTGCCATACAGTTTGAGACTGAGGTTTGTTTGGTCTTTTTCACGAAGCTGTCTGGTAAAAAGTAAACATTGTGTTTTGGCTGGGTTTAGTTTTATTCTCCACATATTTGCCCATTCTTTCATCTTAGTGATGCACACCTGGAGCTTTTTGGCAGCAAGCTTTACGTTCTTAGAGGAGGTCCAGTAGCAGAGGTCATCTGCAAACTGGGAGACTTGGCCCTTCCCTCTAGGTGGGTAATATATGTCACTAATATAAAGGAGGAACAGTAAAGGACTGAGGGCTGAACCTTGGGGTACACTGGCTTCTGGGCAAAATCTGTTAGAGATTGATGTTCCAATTTTAACTGCAATTTCTCTGTCGCTGTTTAAAAGCACTATCATTTGTTGTGGGAGTTTGAGATTCTGATCCAGTAACCTGTATATGAGTCCATCATGCCACATTTTATCGAATGCTTTCTCAATATCAAAGAAGACACCGATTGTTATTTCTCTTTTATTGAATCCTCGCTGTACATAGTCTGCCAGTCTTAGGATGTTGTCAATTGTACTTCTTTCCCTTCTGAAGCCTGCCTGGTGGACTCCCAAGATTCCGAGGTCATCAAAGTGTTTTTGAAGCCTGTCCGCCAGCACTCTCTCCAGTAATTTACCCAGGTTGCTCAGGAGGCTGATTGGTCTGTAGTTTGCTGCCAGGTGAGGGTCTTTATTTGGTTTTGGAATCATGGTAACCAGAGTTGATTTCATGGGCTTAGGAAAGTATCCGATATGGAGGCAGATGGTAAAAAGGTTTGCTAGTTGAGCCAGAAATTCTATTGCTGCTTCCTAGATGAGTCTGTTGTCCACTCCATCTTCTGCAGGGGCTTTTACTTTGAGTTTTTGAAAATGTTGTTGAACTTCAGTTATAGTGACCACTTTAATTAGAGGGTTATTGGTATCTATATTTGTTGTTATAGGTAGATGGGTTGGCAGACTAACTTGTCGCACTACAATCTCCTTCCACTCTGGGTCGAATAGAGGGTCATCTGGGCACGAGTGAACATTTTTCAAGTGTTCTTTAAAAACATTGGCCTTTTCTCTATCTTCATCAATTATCTTGCCATTATGTCTTAGTACTGTGACTATAGAGTAGTTTTGCTTTCTGTTTAATTTGTATACTTTTTGCCAGAAAGTTTTAGGATTCGGGTCGTTGTTTAGGTCTGTATAAAATTTGTCCCACGATCTTTCTCTTTCTCTCTCTCCTGATTTCCCTCTGGATTTGTGTTTGTATTTGATTGATTTTTTGTTTAATCTCTGTAGATCTTGTTTTCATGAACTCTCTTCTTAGCTTCCTTTTTGATTTTATAAGGGACATCAGAGAGAGTGGGAGATTTGTTTAACCTTCTGCATCTATTTTACGTTTTATTGAATTTTACCTGGCTATGAGGAGAATTTGTGCAAGCAGAAGTGCTCGTTGGTCTATAGCGGCAGGCTCAGGATCGCAAGGGGGGAGGTTGGCGCTCTGGTTGATCGTTGATAGTTTAAAGGCCTCCCAGTTTGCCTTTTTGTAATCAAACTGAGGTTTCTTTGGAGCAGTATAAGCCTCCAAATTAAATGAGGAGAGTATTGTGAGATGGTCACTGCCAATGTCAGTGCAGACCGTAAACTGTATCACTTTGCCTGTGAGATCAGGGGTGAGAAGGCAGAGATCCAAAATATCTACGGAGTTATTTGAAGAAGAAAAATGTGTTGGTTCATCGTTATTTAGGACAACTAAATCAAACTGTTCTATTATGTTATGTAATGTAATACCAGAATGGTTTGTAGTTTTATTGTTAAAGGTTGGATGTTTGGCATTGAAGTCTCCCATTATTACAGCTGTCTTTTCTTTTAAGAGAGTTTCTTGAAAAAGATATGGAGAGGGGGTGACACCTGGTGGACAGTAAACTGACAGGATGAGAATGCTGAAGTTTGAAGACAGTTAAAGCAACAAATTCATTGTTCTGGGTTTGTGCAGGACTTAATGAAATGATTGTTTCACTGTAAGCAATAGGTCTTTTAATTAGAGAATGTGGAGTAACTCTTCTCTATTTGCCCTTATCCCTCTTATATTGATATGAATAATGTTAAATGAACCCAGGGAGACCGGGCTTGAGTGGAGCAAATCTGGGATAAATATGTTGGACATTGTTTGGAAGCTGCAGAGTGATTTCCACCACAATTGGCACATTTAGGCTCGTGTTTGGCTTTATCACATGTTTTGTGTTGAGACTTTGAAAGGCTTTTTCGGTTTCAGAAATTGTGTTAGCAACTAAGAAGCTGTATATATAAAGTATATATAATATGATTCAACAACAGATAACCACTATTTCATACTCACATTTCAGTGGGAAATACTGCACTTTTTACTTCACTACGTGTATCTGACACATGTGGTACTAAATACTTTTAATTAATCAGGTTTTACAAAATAAAATAAACGTCGCTTCAAAATACAGCCTTCTTACCTTGTCATAAATATGAATATAAATAGACAATAAAAAAGGTAAACTTAATTAAGAGTATAAATAAAATGTAAAACTATGCAAGACCAAATGAAAAGAAAAGAGACTTTGAGATATACCAGGTTGTGATTCTCTGATTGTATTGCCACCTTCTGCTGTATTTCATTTTATTTTTTCTTGAGGAAAATCAGCGTAAAGTTTGGATGTAGAAATGTTAACAAGCTTATCAATTAATGAATTAACTTATTAAGCTTTTAAATAAACACTGTTTTATAAATAAAACATTATTTTACCTTTACTACTTTTTACTCCACTCCAGCGTTAGTTATTAATTGTGTTGCAAAATAAAATTTTACAAAAAACAAACAAACAATAACTAATCATCAAGAACTATTTATAGTTATAGTTTATTTGCAATTTAGTTATTTTATTTTATTTTATTTTATATGAATAATTAAAACAGGCGACGTAACGTAATGAATCAGCACACTCCGAAACAATAGGTGGCGGTATGGACCCTTTACGTCAGTTTGCGAAGCAGCATGAGGAGGCGGAGGAAGAAGGAAGTTAATGAAAGCATGCTAACATGCTAACAGAAGTCATGGATAATATTTGTTGTTGTTCTCCATTAACGTACTAGTGATTACGTCGTCCCGCGCCATGTGGTTACGGTGAGTCGTGCCCTCTTAAAACAGACCATTCCTCCCTGAAAGCTTGTTTTGGTTTCATTTGTATGTACACCTATGGGTGTGGTCTGCTGGGTAACGTTAGCGACGTTAGCATGTGATTGCTGCCAACGACACTGTTCAGACATAAAGGATAAATGAGAGAGTGAGAATAATGTGGTACTACATCAACAGTAAAATAAATAGCAGTGTTGTTGCTGTCTATCCACCGACATCTTCACTGACATCTGCAGCTAGCTGCTGTAAATACCAAAGTCCATTTAGAATAGCTCATTATAATGTATTTGTCCTCACTGTTTACATTTAGTCTGTTGTACATAGGTATGTATATACTGTCGTATCCACCTACCTCATGTACATAACACATCTCATTGCATCACCAGTCTACAAATGTCTGTCAGTGTCTGTAGATATATACACATATCTATATTTATGCACATATATATCTGTTTAAATATGTTTCTTAAGTTGTATGTTCATGTCTGTGCCTACCTGTCATGTTCCTTGTTAAACTGTACGTCTATACCTGTATGTACGATTGAGAGCACGGTGAACCCGGAGTCAAATTCCTCACACACCTGGCCAGTAAAGCGATTTATTTATTTATATATATATATATGTATATGTATATGTATATATATATATATATATATGTATATATATATATATATATATATATATATATATATATATATATATATATATATATATATATATACATATATACATATATATATATATATATATATATATATATATATATATATATATATATATATATATATATATATATATACATACATATATACATATATATATGTATGTATGTATGTATGTATGTATGTATATATATATATATATATATATATATATATATATATATATGTATGTATGTATGTATATATATATATATATATGTATATGTGTATGTGTATGTGTATGTATATATATATATATATGTGTGTCAACAACACAATGAAATGTGTTGGAACAAGAAGAACAGGTCAGCTCAGCACATGAAGAATAGAAATAAGATAAAGCAGTAAAGTGAAATACTATAAAACATTTTAGGTAAAAAAAAAAAAAGAATATACATCTTACTAAAATAGAATACATATAAGTGTTTTATACATATATACAGGTACTGAGAAGTGTCACTGTATAAATAGATATACTACAAAATTTAAAATGTTTATAGTAAGAGTAAAGTGACATGTCTACACAGGGATAGTGTTGATTTAAATATAGGAAAGTGACTACAGACAAAATAGAGTAAAATGTGTGCAACCTTTGTTGCATGTCATATCCATATTCCTGTCTTTCTCGACATTGTCAGCTACAAAATAAAGGTAAAGATGCCCCAAAACTTCAGAAAAATCAACATCAGCAGCACAGGTCTTTGCGTGGCTGTTGTTCTGTCAGTGTTGATGGGTTTAAACCTTTGTTGTCTGGAACAAAATCACATTTTAATCCTCAGAAGCTCCAATATAACCTTTACCAAGCTGCTGTGTACTGTAGAAATTACCTGAATGCCACCAAAGAGCATTATAAGTTACCCAAATTCACAGAGAAATTCAACATGACATATTGTTGTTTTGATATTTTTAAAATCTATATACTGAGCAGCTCTAATTCCACCTCTCTCCTCTGCAGCCTAATATGGATGAAGTGAACGTTGTCTCTCTTGCTGTTGGGAGATGTGTGGACGCCTGCTGCCTGCTGCTCGACCTGGTCGTCAGGACGTTGAGCTGGCTGCTTCGCTTCCTATCTGGTGTGGCCACTTCCCTCCACAATACACTGGTCACCCTGAGTGGATCCACTCTAGTTGAGTACTGGAACTTTGCTCTTTTCTCTTTCCTCACTGCCACCGAGGCCGTCTCCAGTGCCGCCTGTGGAGCCCTGCATGTCGTGGAGGGCTGGCTGCAGATGCTGGGAGGAGTGTTTGAGAGTTTCAAGATGGTGGGACACCTCTCCTGTCATGTGGCGTGGCGCATCAAGGAGGTGCTGCACCGCGGGTTTATTTCATGCAGCTGCATCCTGCGTCAGACGTGCGAAGGCCTCTGCATCGCACTCAGCCTTGTTCTCTACTTTGTCAACACGGTGGTCAACATCGTCCTTATCGGCACGCAGAACTGTCTGTCTGTGTTGGCGGGGGTCTGGGAGATGGTGGCGGACCCTGTGCACAAAGTGGTGGAGCTGGCTCTGACTGTACTGACCTTCCTGTACAGTTGTCTGGTTGGTGCCTCCGTGCTGCTGTGGGCGCCATGCCAGCTTCTGCTGGATTTCCTGGGAGCACTGAGTCGTGTCTTCTTTGCTGTTTTCATGGTGGACTGGCACGGCCTGCTCATCACAGCAGCCATCATCTCAGTGGCTTTGCTGTTACTGAACCACAGGCTTCCTGTCCTTGCCGGACGGCTGTGCCTTCATTTGGTCAACGCTCTTCCGGGAGCTCGTGGCATACAAACAGCACAGGAACAAGCTCTGGCCAATCAGGAGGTCCATACCAGGACAGCGCAGGAAGTGAGTACAACAAGTCTACCGCACACAGACGCTTTAATAACTGAGACTGAGAATGAGCTGAGCCAGCCAAACCTTCCTCAGCTCCAGGCTCAGCAGGAAGGCAACCCAGCGAGCGGCAGCAGGGCTGCTGCATCCCAGCCAAACTCCACTCCGGCAGATAGCGGCGAGCTGCTCAGCCTACTAAAGGAGCAGGAGGAGAGGAAGAAGTGTGTCATCTGTCAGGACTTCAGCAAGACGGTGCTGCTGCTGCCCTGCCGTCACCTCTGCCTCTGCCGGCACTGCGCTGACATCCTGACTCAACACCGTCACGCTCAGCAGCGCTGCTGTCCACTCTGCCGGCAGCCCATCACACAGACCATGGACGTCTTCCTCTGATGGGCCGGAGCGGCGCTCACATCAACTACAAACTTCAGCACAAGACAGAAGAAACCTGTTGCCACTATAGTCACTGTTTAATCACAAGTAGGTCTGAGTGTTGAACTGCATCTGTAGAATCAAGTATCGCAAAGTGCCGACTACTGGTATCTTTATTTATTCTTTGTTCCGATATTTTCTAATCAAAACCCAGAAACTTTTCTTACATTACTGAACAGTATCTGTGTGCCCTGGTGTTTCATCTTAAAACGTGAAAATGTAAATTAAATAATTTATGTTTGTCATCAATTTTGAAATGCCAAAACAACAGAAATGTCTCTTAATATAATTATGTAAGAAGTGAATTTTTCAACAGCTGAACTCGTTGGCCACTGATTATGAACACTGGATTAATACACGTGTGGATTTGTGCCAAAGACGTTGCATTTTTTTGTACTAATTTAAGTTTATTTAAGTTATTTATGTGTTGAACATTTAAATATATATATATATATATATATATATATATATATATATATATATATATATATATATATATATATATATATATATATATATATATATATATATATATATAAAAATAAAAGTGTCATATGTTAAAGACTGAATGTGTGCCCTTTATGTTTCTATTTTGTTGGTCCAAACTCTTTCTAAAGTAGTAAAGTTTTGGTGCTTAAGCTAAGGGCTGCATACTTAAACAGCAAATCAATTTTGTGGCAGTTGCTGTCAATAGTATGAGCTGCATGAGAAATAAATATTCACAATGAAAGGAAAGGGTTTTCATTTAATTTGAGAATCACTGATCAAACTGTTTCCTGAAGCAGAAATGTTACTGTGACTAAACTCCATTAAGAAAATGGATGTTTTACTGAATCTGAAGCCGGACAGATGTAAACATCAGCAACTCAAGGTATCACCGACTGCACTAGATGTCAATTTCAAGCAAAAGTTCTGATTAAAAAATTTTACTAAATGGTATTTAAGATTCTAAAGATTTAGTAAGATTTCACATAGCCTATTAATTGTATATATTAATCACTTTTCAGTCCCTCCAGTTTTTCGAAATTTTGCGATCGCGTGGTTTACCGCGTAATCAGCAATACGCCGCATATTTTCGCGAGGCCGCATATTTCCTACTATGTTGCACAATTATTGCAAAATAACCCAACATGCCGCCCCTTCCCCACGACACGTGTTTTCCACCATAGATCAAATAAACGGCTCTGCCATAGATGTGTCTTTCACACCCCCTGTTTGACACACACACACACACACACACACACGCCACGCACGCGCAGCCATTTTCACACACCGCCGTGGGAACGTTAGTTAGTGATGGCGACTACTAATAAGTCCCACCTGCCATCATATATATCGGCAAATGACCGAGCAAAACAATATCCGGCAATTTTCCATGCAAGCGGAGGAAAACTATTTTGTAGCCCGTGTAACAAAGTCCTCGACCATCACCAAATGGGGCCTCGTACAAATTATATCATTGATCGTTGGAATCACTTGTGCATTGTGCATATGGGTGACTGCTAACCATTTTTATTGTTTGTTTTGGTTAATTATCTCGCCTCACTCAGTACTGGGGTAAATGCGTTTTTACACTCCAGTACTAATGTTAAGATTCTTACAGAAAATAAAAAGGAAACAGTGTTTCTCAATCTGTCTGCCTTGTTTTTGTCTTATTAAGCCTGTTTAGACTTTTTGATGTGGTTTAAAAGTAAAGAAAATAACAAAAAAGGGGCGCAAAATTCTTGAGAAATGAGAAAATGACGCCGCAAAATCAGTCATTTTGATCGCAAAAATCACACAAAAAAATCGTGAAATCCTGGTGGGACTGACTTTTTATTGCTAATGTGTGTGTATGTGCTGGTGGGTGACGTACTGCGAGATGGGTTGCACTTAGTTTTGACTAACCTGATTCTGACTTGTAATATTTTATGATTAATACATGTTATTAACTTAGCTTTTTCCCCAGTGTTTTTTATGTTCTCTTGTCTCACAGGTTCTCATGGCTGCTGCTGTTAGAAGGAAGTTTCTCTTGCTCATGGTGGAATAGTTGGGTCTCTGGAGATAATATTATAAAGAGTACGGTCTGGACCTTCTCTATATGGAAAGTGTCATGAGATAACTTTTGTTATTAATTGGCGCTATATAAATAAAACTGAATTGAATTAATATTAAGTACTGTTATTGTTATTTCTGAAGCTGGTAACTGTGATGACCTTATCCTCTACAGCAGAGGTTACTATTGGTTTTACTTTCCTGGGGTGGTCGTCAGGAGAGCCAGTGTGTTTGATGGTTTTTGAAACTGCACTTAAAGACACATTCAAAGTTCTTGAAATTTACTGGACTGACTGACCCTCATGTCTTAAAGCAATGATGGACTGTCATTTCTCTTTACTTAGTTGAGCGGTTCTTGCAATAATATGGATTACTAAAGCTGAATAGAGTATTTTTTACAAGGCACACATGCTAATTGAGAACCATTCCAGATGACTACCTCATGAAGCTAATAAAGAGATTTCCAAGACTGTGCAAAGCTATGTCTTGTATCACTTACCTGAACTTTGGTTTTCTGCTGTATTTTTTATTACCATGTAAAGCACATTGAATTGCCCTGGTGTATAAAATGTTTTATACAGACTAAATTTCTTTGCCTTGTGCCCTTCACTGAGTATGGCCACTGTTGAAATAATCTGAAATTTTTGGAACAGTTCAAGACATTGAGAAAAAAAAAAAAAAACTATAGTGAGAATAAAGCTGTATTGTTCTCATTGTTGTGGCAGATACAGCTTCCGTGTGGCAATCTTGCACGATGCTGGCACATTACATGACGTAAAATGTGTTATCAGGTTGTTTTGTGTTTTGGGGAATGAGGATATATTCAGCAGATCTCAGATTAACCAGGACAATCAGAAAATCAGTTCATTATTCATTGTGTTTAACGGTTGAATGAAACAACAAGATGCAATGATGTGTAGAAGAAATGTCACTGGCAATAAATCTTTGTCAAAGGTCATACTACCTATTTTTTCAGTGTGATGTACATACTTGATTTATATACATATCATATTAAAGTAGTGTTTTCTTGTGTTTCTGTGGACAGAAACAAGAAACGGTTGTCAGTAGCAGCACGGCAGCAGAAACGGCACATGCACAGTAGGTACACATGGTGGTAAAGCTGCTTCAGGTGCTGTGTTGGCGAAGAACTCAGAGCACACTTTTATTGCATATGAACATCAGCCAGGCCATTATGGGAGTTCTTCTAATGGTGTTACACTGCTTTTGGAGGTTGGAGATGATGTGTTTTTACGTCTGTGGCCTGGTACAAGGGTGTTTGACAATGGCAGTCACCATACCACCTTCAGTGGCCATCTGCTTTTCACCATGTAAGACTGAAACAGTTCTTCTTTCGTCAGCTGTGATAGTCATGCAGGCTTTTGACACAGCTCTTGCAGCCCGTTGGTGAGGTAAGCAAAGTCATGGCTTCTTGAGCCTGTGCTCAGCTAGTTTCTTCTAACAGGAAGGTCCTTCGTCTTCGTCTTCGTCTTCTTCCGCTTATCCGTTTAGGTCGGGTCGCGGGGGCAGCAGCTTCAGTAGGGCAGCCCAGACTTCCCTCTCCCCGGTCACTTCGTCCAGCTCTTCCAGGGGAACCCCAAGGCGTTCCCAGGCCAGCCGAGAGACATAGTCTCTCCAGTGTGTCCTGGGTCTTCCCCGGGGCCGCCTCCCGGAGCGACGTGCCCGGAGCACCTCACCAGGGAGCCGTCCAGGAGGCATCCTCACTAGATGCCCGAGCCACCTCAACTGGTTTCTCTTGATGCGGAGGAGCAGCGACTCTACTCCGAGCTCCCCGCGGATGGCCGAGCTTCTCACCCTATCTCTAAGGGAGAGCCCAGCCACCCTAAGGAAGCTCATTTCGGCCGCTTGTATTCGCGATCTCATTCTTTCGGTCACTACCCAAAGCTCATGACCATAGGTGAGGGTAGGAACGTAGACCGACCGGTAAATCGAGAGCTTCGCCTTTCGGCTCAGCTCCTTCTTCACCACGACGGACCGGTCCAGAGTCCGCATTACTGCAGAAGCTGCACCAATCCGCCAGTCAATCTCTCGCTCCATCCTTCCCTCACTCGTGAACAAGACCCCGAGATACTTGAACTCCTCCACTTGAGGCAGGATCTCATCCCCGACCCGGAGGCTGCACTCCACCCTTTTCCGGCTGAGAACCATGGCCTCGGATTTGGAGGTGCTGATTCTCATCCCAGCCGCTTCACACTCGGCTGCGAACCGTTCCAGAGAGAGCTTCCTCTGTCTAGTTAAAATATATGCTAAAATGAATAATCTAAAAGGTGTACTTTTAAAAGAGCGTATTAAACTGGTCCCATAGTCATAATTTGACATGTTCAAGTTTTCCATGCAAACACTGAATCTGTGAAAACTCTTTAGTTTTTGTGCTGCACACATTAAGACTTAGCACACTTTAGCACACAGCTATGGTCAATTGAAAACCATGATTACAAACTACTCTACTTTTGAATTAAAAGTTTTATCTGTTCTGTTGGTTTGTTTCTGTGTATTCATAATGTTTATAGGTTGAATGAATGTATGAACTAATTTTCTGATTGTCCTTGTTTCATCTCAAATCTGCTAAATATTTTCCTTATTCCCTAAAATAAACTGACAACATGATGTATTGTGCCAGCATCAGTATGAGGATGTTGGCACACTAAAGCTGTATCTGCAAAAATACAAAAGATACAGCTTTATTCTCACACTAGTGAACAGAAAACTGTCAGCATCTAATGTTCAACTTTGTGTTGCCTGTTCATGTTGTCAGCTGGCTTAAAGCTAAAATGAACTCGGTATGTTAAGTGAAATAGCTTTGGGGAGAGTAAAGAGAAAATATGTAGCTATGCAGAGAAGAACAGTAAACACTTCTCGGAATCCAGCCTGTGATTAACTCATCGTTCCCGTTGTCACGCATTGCACACTTCCTCATCCTTCTGCTTCTTCTGCTTCAGGTGACAACTCAGGCATTCCTGAGTATATCTAGTATAGCAAGTATAAAATTGTAAATAGACTGTAGTTATATATCGCCTTTCTAGTCTTCTGGCCACTCATTTCATTTTTACACTACATGTCTCATTCACCCATTAACACACATTCATACACTGATGGCATTGGCATTGGCTGCCATGCAAGGTGCCAACTGCTCATCAGTTTTTGAGAGCTAACCATTCATACACATTTACACGGTGGTGCTAAAATGGTAATGGCTGCCTTGTCAAAAATTAATTAGTGGTTCATATCGGTTGTGTTGTCCAGAGGTAGTGTTGGCAAACAGAAAACAGCTCTATTCAACTTTAGTAATCCATATTATTGTAAGAACCACATGAGGGTCAGTAAGTCCAGAAAATATTCAATAACTTTCAATAACTTTGAATGTGTCTTCAAGTGCAGTTTCAAAAATCATCGAACACTATAAAGAAACTGGCTCTCATGAGGACTGCCGCCCCGGGAAAGAAAGACCAATAGCTTCAGAAATATCCAATTAACAGCACTTGAGAAGAAATGAGAAGAATCTGACAAATCCAAACAAAATAGTCCAGGTAAGAACTCTTTCTCTCTCTTCTATTTCTAGGCTGATTTTTCTAGTTTAATAACAATAGTTTGTTTGTTTTCTGGACAAAATGATCCTGCAGGATCCACAGTCTGTGAACAATTTGTTTCATTTACTTTTTACATAATGTTACTGTTGTTTTCTGTTTGCCAACTCTCAAAAAGGGTTAGCCTTGTGTGCGATTTGGTGACTGCACTAGGAGTTTTTTAGGGCCACAAACGAGATCTTGCTTACACTTCTAGAATCAACATGGCCGGCCCTAGGCTTTTACCAGCCCTGTTGATTCTAGAAGTGTTGATTGATAAGTGGTATTTGAAGTGCAAACCTAAATGTGCAATACAGATGAAGTTGCGTTGCCTTGTGCCCTCTCCTGAGTATGGCCACTGTTGAAATAATCATTTTTGGAACAGTTTTAAGACTTTGAGAAAAAAACTAGTGTAAGAGTAAAGCTGTATTTTTCTTAATGTTGTTACAGCTTTACTTTGCCAACATCCTCATGAAAGGTATATAATATAAGGTTATATTTGAGTCAATTTACTAAAAATGCATTTGCAATGTTATAATTTACATCAGTTAACTATTTACATATTATGTTACACATTTATTATTTACATATTTACCTGTTTAAATATTTACAACTGCATCTTTAAGACAGTTAGTATATTCTGTTGAATCTGACTTTCCGATTCCCTCACAACAAGGAAGTGAAGATGTTATGAAGTGTGGAATCGAGTAAAGTGGCTTGAGAAAGTTATCCGTCTCCATCCTGCTGTTTCTTCTTAACAAGAGTGATCCAACCACCTAACATTACACTCATACCAATGCTGTCACAGTAAATCACATGCAACGTGTGGAATGAGTCTGTGGTTTACAGAACAGTGGAGGTAGAGCTGTGTCTCTAGATAAGATTATCACCATCCAAGACAAACAAGAGCATGTCTGCAACATCCACCTGTCCCACAGGTGCTGTGAAGGTGGTGTGAAGAATTCAGAGCAGACTTTTATTGCATATGAGCATCAGCCAAGCCATTCTGAGAGTTATTCTAATGGCATTACACTGCTTCTGGATGTTGGAGATGTTGTGTTTTTACGTCTGCCGATTAATAGAAGTGTGTTTGACAATAGCTTTCAACCTTCAGTGGCCATCTGCTGTTCACCATGTAAGACAGAATCAGATCCTCATTTTCTTCACCTGTGATAACCATGTAGGTTTTTGATGTCTTGAACAATTCTTCATCTTAAACTTAATCTGATTATCTTGAATCACTGTAATAATATCAAACATACTCCAAATTTTTCATTATAATCGAATTTAAAAATGTTCAAACATGTTTGACCTGCATCTTGATCTGGATCTGAATCTAGCATCCTTCTTTATTTTTTTCAAATTTCAAAGTGATAAAGTTTTCTGATTCTCGTGATTTGAATTAAATAATAAATGTATTATTGCAATACAGTCTGTGGACATTTCTTCATCATCTTAGTTTCAACTGTAGTTATAAACATATTAAAAGCATTGACAGTATAATTAATGGGCAAAGCTTTCAGTTCTATGAAGTAAAAAGTGTCTAGACCAGCATTTGTTCTAATCTCCAGCAGGGGGGAGCTCCACTGGCTGCAGAAATGAATCTACTTCTCATTTGATTTAATACTTCTGTAAGTTTCCAAATGAGTTCATGGTCTCAGTCTTTAGTCTTCTTCCATACAGCATGATGTTCATTTTGTAAATTATGGTAAAATAGACGATAAAGCAGGGTAGGTTCATAATTTAAAAATCTAGCCAAGGCGGTGGAGAGTAGACAAATATATAATATATATAAAATAACTTTCAGAAAATCTAAATTGCTCAAAGGACTTGAAATACAAAAGTTTAGTTTAATTAGTCATTATGAATATATTATATTAACTAAGATTAACCAGCCAGCTACAACCCACTGAGGCTGCATGTATCCAAGTGGCTTGCAGTGCCAGCCGACAACGTAACCTGCAAATGACTAGAGAGCCAATTTACAGCCAGATCGGCCCCAGGAACCAGGATAAATTAGCTGATGTTATCCAGCCAAGACAGTAACCCAGAATGTGATTTAAGAGTTCATTTTTAAATTAAGAGAGAACTGGTTAAGACTTAAAGAAAAAAAACTGTCATAAGAATAAATAAATATTTTTCTCAATGGCGTTGCAGATATAACTTTAGTGTGCCAACATCCTCATACCAATGCTGTCACAGTACATCATGTAAAATGTGTTGTCAGTTTTTTGGGGGGGAATAAGAAAGATGTTCAGCAGATTTGAGATGAACCAGGACAATCAGAAAATACATTTATTCAACCTATAAACATAATGAACAGTTAAAACAGTTCATTCAAAAGTGGAGTGGATTTTGAATTGACCATAGGTGTGTGCTGAAGTGTGCTAAGTTTAAATGATTATTTCAACAGTGGCCATACTCAGGAGAGGGCCCAAGGCAAGGCAACTTCATCTGTATTGCACCTCGAATATCACTCATCATAAGAGTTATTGTAAAACAGTATTGATTGAATGCCAGAAACCAAACTGGCCTCGCTGGTTTCAGAAGTGGGTCACGACATGTTTACGACTGTTTTTACAGGAAGCCCATAGGAATTAAGAAAGTCAAGAAAGTCAAGTGTTCATAGTGTTTGATGTTTTTTTAAACTGCACAGGATGGCTGCTTTTTTGCTGTGTGAATGTGTTTGAATGGTTTGCATGGAGAACTTGAATATTTCAAATAATGACTATGGGAACAGTTTAAGAAGGAGGAACATGATGTGATGTACATACTTGATCTATATACATATCATATTAAAGTAGTGTTTTCTCATGTTTCTGTGGACAAAAACAAGACATGTTAACAATGCTTTTATTGTATATATCAATACAGTTACAGCTACACCGCAGCAGAAACGGCGTCTGTGTTGACACCACATGCACAGGTGGAGTGCAGTGTGGCGGTGTGTCCTAATCATTAGGGTGGAGTGATGAGTGTGGTTTCCAGAACAGGGTGTCTGTAGATAACATCACCATCATCCAAAAAAAACAAGACGGCTTCTGTTATATCCCCCTCCCTCACCTTCACGCCTTCTTTTGCTGTGCTATATAAATGTCACAGAGGTTCACAGATGACACAGTTCACCTGTGTAAATTGCCAGTGTGAGAATGAAGATCTCTGCGATTTTCCCGTTGTTGCTGCTGGTCTGCGCTGTCTCCACTTCAGCGGGAAACACAGAGGTACAACTGGCTTATTTGCAAGACGTCCGTGCTCTACTGAAAGAGATGACCGCCTCGTTGGCTCAGCAGAAGGTGGAGATGAGATTCTTGCAAAGAGTGAATCAAGGTACAGCATTTTGTCAGATAATGATAGAAGTAATAGCATTAGAACTTGCTTTCTGTTGTTTTACAAGGGTGTCAAAGTCATGTCGTAGCACTTCATAAATATCCAAAAATTGAAACTCAGTAACTAAGTCTTTTCTTCCACTAATATATTTCCATAGATCCTGGTTGTGCAGTGAAATCAAAGTGTCAGAGTTATTTATTCACTTTTTTTTTCTTCAGAACATGCAGCAAAGCTGAAACTACAGAAGACTGAGGTGACGAGGCAGAAGACTGAGATTGACAAGCTGAACAAACAGTTGCAAGGTATTTGGGGGAATGTGTATTAAATATTGTTGTTCTTTGTGCACTATTTTTGAGATTAGCTATTTATGTTTTCATCCTTAAGTATACTTTTAATTCTCTCTCTCTCTCTCTCTCTCTCTCTCTCTCTCTCTTTCTCTCTCTCTTTTAGTGAAACAGGTGGCTTTCTCAGCCTCTCTGTTGGGTGCAGGCTATGGAGAAACCGGACCCTTTGCCAAATTCACTACTCTAGTCTTTGAACATGTCGTAACAGACATTGGAAAGGCCTACAACAAACACACAGGTACCTGAACTTATATATGTTGATGTCAGTCTGACTAACAGATGTTACAGCAGCTGATTTTATATTTAAAATAACACAAACAAATGTCCAACAGGTGTTTTCACTGCACCAGTGAAAGGAGCCTACCACTTCGAGTGGTACATAGGTGCACATGGTGGTAAAGCTGCTTCAGGTGCTGTGTTGGCGAAGAACTCAGAGCACACTTTTGTTGCATATGAACATCAGCCAAGCCATTACGGGAGTTCTTCTAATGGTGTTACACTGCTTCTGGAGGTTGGAGATGATGTTGTTTTACGTCTGTGGCCTGGTACAAGGGTGTTTGACAATGTCAATCACCATACCACCTTCAGTGGCCATCTGCTTTTCACCATGTAAGACTGAAACAGTTCTTCTTTCTTCAGCTGTGATAGTCATGCAGGCTTTTGTTGTCTTGAACAGAACTTCATCTTAAACTCAATCTGATTATCTTGAATCACAGTGATCATGTCAAATATACTACATATTTTTAATTTTAATCAAATTTAAAATGTTTAGACACTTTTTACCTGGATCTTGATCTGGATCTGAATCTTGCATCCTTCTTTCTTTTTTTTCAAATTTCAAAGTGATTAAGTTTTCTGATTCTCTTGTGATATGAATAAATAATAAACATATTATTACAATACTGTCTGTGGACATTTCTTTATCATTTTAATTTCAACTCTAATTATGACCATATTAAAAGCATTGACAGAATAATTAGTGGACGGAGCTCTGATAAACATGAATTAAAGGAGTTTAGCTTAAATTTGATCTATATGCTTTATTTACATCAACTAGTCTTAAATAATTGACTTTTTCTGTCTTTGACAGCTATTTGTTGTAAATGAACACTTCAAATTAAAAGTTTATTTTTGTTTTTATTTCTTCAAAACTTAAATACTGCGTTCAATTAGTCATTATAAATATATTAACTTGCTGGGTTGGGGATTGGATCTGGTAACAGGGATGGCAATGTTTGGAGGTTAAGGTCACTGTCCATATAGGAACATGCTTGTGATAGTAATTCTATTGTAATACGGACTCTTGATGAAGACCACTAGTTAGAAAATTGAAAAAACAACAATGGTGACAGCTGAAGAGGTTAGCGAGGGCTTCGTGAACGAAAAGGCTGAAAGACAGATGCAGAACTGGGCTTTATGCTGTTGGACTAGTATGTAATATAAGCTGGCTGCTTTGTTTTGTGTTGTTGCACTTGTTTGATGTGTGGCTGTTAGCAAAGTTGTGGACTTGATACTTTATGAACTTTACTTTTTGAAGTAATATAATCATAGATACACATGCAGAGCTGTCCATATTTACCACGGTGATATTACACTCTGAAACTGGCGGGTCTAAATCACAAAAATACCAATTCCTACACAATGTTTTAAACCCACCTTCGATGACCCTAGGGTTAGGGTTTGAGGTCTGGAATTTTATACGGGTGTGGTTGGGTTAGGGGTTAGGTTAGAGGACTACAACTACCAACTAGTTTCTGGAAGGCTCTGGCTCAGGTCTCATTGTTGGCAGACTACCATATGGAGGAGATTTAATGAGACTAAAAAAGGAAGGAACCAAGTAAATTATATAATAAACATTGTCAAACTAAACAATAATGTCTTCCAATATGTTTATTTTTTAAAAGAATCATAAACAAACCAAGGAAACATAATGTAAAGCAGATTAAAAGCATTAAAAGGTTTGAGGAAATGAGAATATGAACCACTAGTAATTCATTTGGCTCTATCTAGTGATCAATGGAAGAAATGTTTTTTCCACCCCGGTTAGTAAAATTCATTTCAACCATTCCACAATTAGGTGGCTCAACAACATTTTAAAATGAGCAAATCATTTTGAAATAGTAGCATATAGTCATATATCCTAGATATCTTTTTTTTTCTCTCACAGGTCAATAAATAACGACTGAGGAAGTACAAGAAGGCCCCAGAAGGATCTCTATCCCACTCAGAACACCAGGCAGATAAAGGAGACCCATTGAGCAGATAAAACATAAAACAGTGAACGTACAGGTAGAAACCAGGAGAGCAGGTAAATAATAACATCCAAACAACATATTTTATGCACCCAGGTAAATAGATTAGAAATATTACCCGATGTTGTAGGCTAATACTACGTCAATATTCCATAGTCACCAAAACATTTTGTCGACATACTGTATATGTCTCACACCACATCCTGTTAGTTGTTTCCAATTCTTACTATTTCCCACCACAGATGGAGATCAACAGGACAAAGGCAGGATCCACATCTCACATGGAACAACAGATAGCAGAGGAGAGCCATAGAAGGGGTAAGTGATACAGTGTCAGTTCAAGCCGACAGAATATTTGTGACCAGGCAGGACAACATTTTTTCAGTTCAACTGGTAGGATATATTAGTAAACAATCGAAACTGTCAGTGACGTCTACATCAACTAGATTTAAGCTTTGGTAACCTAAATTCATTATCATGCATTATCATAAGTTCAAATATTTTATAATTGAGGTGAGAATTTCTTTCCACTACTTGATAATGGTATGTTTAACTGTTGACAGGATGATTTGGTTGATGTTGTTAAATATTGCAATTAATAATGTTTGACAAACTATTATTTGATAGATGATATTTTAATTTAACGTGATTTGAAGAACAAATTTGATTTGTTGATGATAATAAATAAATGAACGTAAAGAGCAGCAAGTGTGTCCTGGTGGTTTGTGGCTCTTTATATCTATAAGAATTGTGTTGATTTTAAATAAACTAAAGGTGCTACTGTTTCAAACCAATTTAAAGCTCACCCTACTTAGAAGAAACATGACCACACACCCAGACCCTACTCGCTATATTAATGTCTACTGACTGGCATTACATTAACGCACACAAACAGTACATCTCTTTTCATTTGATGTTTTTTTACTTAATTTGAAGCCTTGAGTTTCCAATCTTTTTTTTTTTTTTTTTTTTTTTTTTTAGCCAGAAGTGACAAGATTTGGACAAGTGCATGAAGTTGGTGGGTGATGTACCAGAAGTTGGGCTTGGTTTGGTTTTGACTTCATTTTGAAGCAGAAAAAAATGTCGTCCTGCCTGGTCACAAATATTTTCGTATTCCAGCTAAACAGTAACTTAAATGTGAAATGGTCAATGCAGTAACAGAATCTTGATTCATATTTACTGACTAGTTTGACAGTTTGTTTGTGAGCCCAGTGTGTTGAGCTGGATGGACTCTCTGAGAATGACAGACACGTGGCAAAACACAGGTAAACAGTGTTTCTTTTGAAAGATAAAGACAACTTATAGGCCAGAAAAACTGATAACACATGTTCAATATTTCATCATACTTCATTTTAAAATTTCAGTGCATCAAAACACAGAAAATAAATCATGAATGAAGGCACTTGTGAAGGTTCAGTGTCCTCAATCTGGCAACCCGAATGAGCTTGAAGTCTGGGGAAGGAGGGGTGGGGAAGACCACTCTCCAGTACTTTGAATTTGGACTGCAGTACCAATTTTTCAACCACTAGATGTCACTGTTTCATGTGAAGTTACATATTGTTCCTTCAAGATCAAAAATTGTTCAAGACATCAAAAACCTGCATCACAGGTGAAGAAAAATAGGGACTGTTTCTGTCTTCCATGGTGAAAAGCAGATGGCCACTGAAGGTGGTATGGTGATTGTGATTGTCATACACCCTTGCATTAACCCCCAGTCAATATCAATGACATCTCGTAGTTAAAATCTTTTACTAACCACAAGTTCTTCACCAACACAGCACGCATAGGATGGGCACCACCAAATGTATCCATGTAAGTGGTAGGCTCTTCTCCTGTTTACAACAGAAAAGATACTTTGCTTGTTTTTGGCTTAAAGATTAGACATCTGTAACCTTTTCCAGCTTGAAGGTGGTCTTGTAGAGAATATCTGATATGATTTGGGCCGTGTTGGCTGTATGGTGAGGCTAAACTAAACAGGTAAAGGTTCAAAGGCTTGCAGGTTTAGGCCCTACTTTGGGCTAATTTTACAATACTTAAACTGGGGTCACACCATTTCAATTATGACTAGAAAGATGTAACCTTTTCTAATTAAGAGACGGTCTATTACAGAATACCTGACATGTTTTTGGTGATCTTGGCTGCATGGTAAGACTTAACAAAACAGGTACAAAATTCAAAAGGTCGCCAGGTTTAGGTCTTATTTCGGATGTTTATACAGCACCTAAAACTGATGTTGCACCATTTTTATTATGACTAGAAAGTTGTAACCATTTCCAACTCAAGAAGATCTCTAGAATACCTGACATGATTTTGGTAGTCCTGGCTGTGGTTCGGACCAATCAGCGTCCTATGAGGAACTACTAGCAGCTACAGCATGAGTCGCTGGCATGGTTTATAGTTTGTTTACTCAAAAAGAAGATTTGCTGAAGGAGTTAGCATAGATGCTGCTAGAATCATTTATATAAGAGCGGGAAGGTGTTTGTTTATTGATAGAAGAGCAATGAGCAACACTGAAGTCCTTTCTCAATGACTACATTATATGGGTCGTTGATGTGATTAAGTTCACCCACGATAGACAGATTGTTTATCAAATCACCTGCCAAGTATTTCTGGCCAACCTCCAATTTCCAATGACAACCTCCCAGATGGTTCTCTGTAAGAAACCATCTGACACAGTCAGGTTAAAAAGATTCTACAAGGAAGGACATTCACAGGAAACTTGAATCTCAGCTGGGAAATATTTTAGTATTCATTCCAGTAGATATATTTCCAGAGGACAAAGGACAATTATTGTTTGTTCCTGAAAGTGTCTCCTTAAAGGAAGTAGACTTAGTAAATCTATCTCTATGGGAACTCATGGAGGGCCAGGTCAATGAAAGTTTTGTGATGTACAGTCACGTTGGGTATATCACTATCACTACTGGAAAAATGTCTTTACATTGTGATTTCTTCATCATTCCCTTTATATTCGAAGTAGCCAAATCACTTTCCTTCAAAATAAAGAACTGTGCCAGGAATCATCAAAAGAGGAGAAATTGGTGTTGTGGAGTGAGTGTGAGTGCCTCTTTGACATGTGACTTTGTCTGTGACTTTTGACACACTGACTTTCGTCTCCTAAAAGTCTTCTAGTGTATGGTGGTCACAAGTTTAATTCAATCTGGTAATATGTTTATTTTTTAATGTTTGTGTTAAGCATATTTAATAATATGAGTAACAAAGTCATGTTAAATAGCCTATGCAGTGATGTCATATAAAAACATGCGTGCCTGCATGCACTAGAATGTTACTGTGAGCATGCGCAGAATAAATGGTCAGTGAGTTCCCAGACCAAAGAGACGATGGAGTCTGTATTTTTTCTCCCGTGAATACAAGTGCTAGCTAACCACTTCGGTGACTGTGTTAACGAACGACTGCTGCAGAAATGTCTAACGCTACAGTTTGCCATCAGACACTAGGTAACATATGATGTATGTATGAGATAAAGTATGAGTAAGTTTGTCTGACCTTGACTGCCGGTAGTTGCTAGTTGGTTGCTAGTTGGTTTGATGATCGTATTCATGGTTGATCCTTGTGTGTTTTTAGAAGAGAAGAGTAGAAATATGTTCATTTTTGTGGTGCAAAGTTTGTTACAATCTAAAATAGATGACGACTACCAATGCAATAGTCATTAAAGCACCTGTAAAGTGGAGTGACACATGACGTTAAACGTCCCAGTGATGATGTACTCTATATCAGCTGTCCTAGAATGACTCTTGTCTTTTGCTTGAAGGTGTCGGCTTCCAGTTCTCATGATTACTGGTGCTGGCTCGCTCCTCTTCCTCCTCACCGTGTTGTTTCTTCCATGGTAACACCTTCTCCAGATAGGCCTATATGTTGCTGTACTCCATCTAGCAGATCACCAAAAACATCAGACAGGACTGGACTCACATTTTCATACAAATATTTCTCACTGTGTTGAAAAGAGACAAAATAATTATATATTTGTTCACATACAGACTTTTCCTCATTTGGTGTAATAACAATACTTTTTATTATATGTGTTATGCGGCAAAAATGTATTTATTATTACTACAATTATATAAGCTATTTATACAATATATATACAATATATTACAAACATTTGTAATATATTACAATATATAATATACAATTGAATGCAACTTACGAATCAAAACAATATTTAAGAAAATGAAGGTACAAAATAATTTACAATAAAACAAGACGAAGTAAAAATTAAAGGAATAATAAACAAATATTTAAAATGATGTTTTAGATGCAGGTTAAGTCACAAATTCCAGTTAGGGACTATTAGGTGATTAAGGTGGCATTTTATTAATCACTGAGAAACAACAGATCTGGTTTCTGGGAAGTTTGTCAAGTGGACACAATACTTGCATCCTCCTCCGTCATTATGGTGACGCTCATCACGGTTAGTTGAGTTTCTGACAAACAAGGTGCAACAAAAGCTCTGTCATCATGACACCCATGAAGCACTTTGTGAGTGTTGAAGTGGTTAATTAAGGCTCTGAGTTTCTGTGTCGTCGGGCCTCTCCTAACTGACAGTAGTGGAAAAAAGTACTCGACGAGTGACACAGTTCATCTACATCATCAAGTATTTACTGTATTTTTATCCATATCCAGCAGTTACAGAACAACACAGACATTTGTGTCACCTGATGAATCTAAGTCCACTATTGACTCTTTTAGCTCTGTTTTTGGTCTCCACCACCTCCTGAAGGAAAGATCTGTCTCATTAGCTTCTATGCTCACCAGATACTGTCTAACTGTGTCTGTAGGTGGTGTAAAGTGACTTTTTCCAGCTTTTTTCTCTGAAAACGACACAAGGAGAGCACTGAGAGTGAACCAAAACAGCAAGCTGAAAGTCACTGAAACGTCATTACATCAATATTTACATAAAATATTGATTAAAACCTCTTTAAAGTCACCTGAGTTCAGCACCTGTTGGGCTGCTGAGCTCAGCAGAAGCAGCAGGAGGTTGACTGGTGATCAATATTTGTCTGATAGAGGTGATCAGATCATGTCGGCTCATTAGCTCCGTTTGTTTTACTAAGTGCTGAAACCGGTCAATCAGAAGTAAACAGAGTCACTTAACACACACACACACACATACATTAGTGGGCGTGTCGAGGTGGAGGTGATGGAGTATAAATGGAGAGGCGGCCTTCTGTTCTGCCTCACACCAACCAGCTCTCAGCTGCTTTTCCTTCTCTTTATCACAGAATTACCTTGTCCATCTTCTCCTCCTCTTCATCCACTGACTATACAGGTGAGTTCTTCTCCATCTCCTCATCTTCTTCTCACTCTTCCTCCTCTGTCTACTCCGTATTATCTTCTGAATCTAGAGGTGAGCTGCCCTTTTCTTTCTAAACCTCCATTTCTTCTACAGGTGAGTTGTTCTGCTCCTCTTCCCACTCCAGAGACTTCCTCCTTTACACTTCCTCCTCCACCTCCTACCTATCTTTCTCTGTTCCTCCTGTATCTACACCTCCATTTCCTCCTCTTCCTCCATCTCTTCTTCATCTCAGAATCACTTTATCCATCTCCTCCTCCTCTTCCTCATCCACTGCACCTCCATCTTCTCCTCTTCTTCTCACCCTTCCTCGTCTATCTAGTCCTTATTATCCTCTGAATCTAGAAATAACTCTCCTCCTCTAGGTTTTCTTCCTCCTCTACTCCTCCTCTTCCTCTACCTACTCAACACACTTCCTCCATTACTCTTCCTCCTTGACCTCCTCCATCTCCTACTCATCTTCCTCCACTGCTCCTGTATTTACACCTCCATCTCCTCCTCTTCTGAGGGGTCCTGTTAGGTATTCTATACCCTGTTAGGTATTGTACTCATCCACTTCCTGCCTTTCATCCTCTTCTGCAGGTGCATTATTCTGCTCCTCCTCCTCTTTCCACAACTCCACTTCCTCCTCCAACTCAGGTGACCTGCTCTTTTCCTCTACTTCCCTTCTTTCTATACCTTCTCCTCCATCACCTGCTCTTTCTTCACCTGTCTTCTCCTCCTTCAGCTCCACAGGTGAGCTGCTCTCTTCCTCCTCTTCTACAAGTGAGCCACCTCCACCTCCTCTTCCTGTAACTTCACCTCCTCTACCTCTCCTCTACTTTTCATCCTTTGTCTTTTTATTTCATTCATTTAATATGACCATCACACTCTTTTCACACTCGCACTTTTCAATTTCTTTTCAGCATCAACCTAAAAACTCTGTTTGTGTTCAGCTCTCCTCCAGCATGGCAGCTCTGTGGCTCCAGTCTTTCTCTCTGCTGGTCTTACTGATCGTATCGTGGCCAGGCTCCCAGGCCGCCACTGGCCCACAACATCTGTGCGGATCTCACCTGGTTGATGCCCTCTACATGGTCTGTGGAAACAGAGGCTTCTTCTACAACCCCAAGAGAGATGTCGACCCTCTGCTGGGTGAGACCCCCAACTAAAAACCTTTACAGCATACAGACACTGTATTTTGATTCAAATGTCGGAGGATGATGACTTCCCCTCTCACCATCTTCTTGTTTGCTTCTTCAGGTTTCCTTCCTCCAAAGGCAGGCGGTGCAGCAGCGGCGGGTGGTGAAAACGAGGTGGCCGAGTTCGCCTTCAAGGACCAGATGGAGATGATGGTGAAGCGAGGCATCGTGGAGCAGTGCTGCCACAGGCCCTGCAACATCTTCGAGCTGGAGAGCTACTGCAATTGAGCGGTGCTCAGGCCTGGCTTCGGTTAACCTCGCCTAGCTTAGCATAGCTTAGCTTCTTGGCTAACTCAGCCTGACCCAACACCCACCCACCCTCACCTTTGCATCAGGAGAGCTGTCCTCTCTTTGAAAAACCAACTGCTGTCAAATGAAGTGCTGAGAAATGGATGAAATTATTTTTCCTAGAAAATAAAGTTTTGTGAATTGAGAGAATATTAAGACGTGTGATTTTTTTTTATCACTCTTTCATTTTCAAGTTCAATTCATTAACTATATCAGTGTTTCTCAAATGTTTTACACTGTGCGCATCAGAAAACATTAGACACTCACAGTACCACCATCATAACAGGCCTTAAAACGCAGCATTTTAACAGACACCACTTCACACAAGAGGCAGGTTTATTCCCAATAAGATTATTTATTGTTGACTGTTGTCTGGTTCATAAACTAGAGCTAATTACATGGAAAAGGGGTCCAGTTTGGAGCATCTTACTAGTAGCTAATCATGGATATGTGCACATTACATGGATGAACGTGTGTATGTATCAGGCTGATATTAAAACTAAATATTACAAGAAATGTAAAACATGTTTTAAATTACGTTCCAGCGACCTCATAGTTTATTTCCATTCAAAATTTTGTAGTATTTCTCTACTATAATGTGTTTTAAATTCATTTATTTTGTTCTAAGAAAATATTTCAGGGATTCCTCTGTATGTACATGTAGACGGAGGTTACTTACCACTCGTAGTGCACTTACCATAGTTTGAGAACCATTGGTTGAGAGCACCAATCCCAATAAATATGCATTGGTGTAGTTTTTAAGTATATATAGTCATACTTAGTGTAGGTGTACTCTAAGTATGTATAGGTGTACTATCAAAGTACCTATCTATATATGTATATGCATACTATCAAAATATTTATAGGTGTACTTAGTATAGGTGTACTATCTTAGTATATATATTAGTGTATGTCAGGAATTATTTTAACCCCAATTAGAAAAATTGTTATTTAAATTTTTATAAACTTTCCTGATACTGGGCAGATATTTCTTACTTAATTTATTTTGCAAACTAATAGTAAAATAATCCCACAGAACCAAACCTCTCTGCTCTCAATCTGCCTTAAAGTCAGTTGAAGCTAAAGGAAAATGGCTTCAGTACATATTGTATATATATGCGTGTGTGTGTCTGTGTGTGTGTGTCTGTGTGTCTGTATATATATATATGTTATATAGCTGTTGCGACAGAGATTCTGACCAACAGTACATCGTTCTCTCTCTCTCTCTCAATTGCACAAAGCAAATTAAACCTCTTGCTGTCATTATTTTCAGCACAGACTGAAGTCAGACTCAGAAGTAGAACTTTGTACATGAAATGAACCATGTTGTGCTCATTTGCCCTTGTGAAGGTTCATTGTCTTCAATCTGGCAACCTGTGTGACCTTCAGTTGTGGGGAGGAGAGGGTTGGGGGAGACAACTCTCCATTATTTTTATTTTGGATTGTAGTACCAATTTCTAATCACTCGATGTCACTGTTACAACCAGTTACATATTGTCCAGATGCAGGTAGGGTCACAAATTCCAGTCAGAGACTATTGGGTAATTAAGGTGGAGTTTTCTTAATCACTGATAAACAACAGACCTGGTTTCTGGGAGGTTTGTCGAGTGGACACAATACTTGCATCCTCATTTATCATTATGGTGACGCTCATCACGGTTAGTTGAGTTTCTGACAAACAAGGTGCAACAAAAGCTCTGTCATCCTGACACCCATGAAGCACTTTGTGAGTGCTGAAATGGTTAATTAAGGCTCTGAGTTTCTGTGTAGTAATACTATAAAGTAGAAATACTTGAAAGTACAGCTCCTGCACTAAAACTTGCTTTTCAAAAAGACATGAAAAATTATGATTTCAGCTCTTCACTGGATGTGACGAGTGACACAATTCATCTACATCATCAGGTATTCACTGTATCTTTATCCATATCCAGCAGTTACAGAACAACACAGACATTTGTGTCACCTGATGAATCTAAGTCCACTATTGACTCTTTTAGCTCTGTTTTTGGTCTCCACCACCTCCTGAAGGAAAGATCTGTCTCATTAGTTTCTATGTTCACCAGATACTGTCTAACTGTGTCTGTAGGTGGTGTAAAGTGACTTTTTCCAGCTTTTTCTCTGAAAACGACACAAAGAGAGCGCTGAGAGTGAACCAAAACAGATAAACTCAAGCTGAAAGTCACCAAAACGTCAAGAGGACCTGCAGATTCAGCTGATAAATCACCAAAATGTTGTTTTCATGTTGTCATTTCATTCATTTTTAACATAAAATATTGATTAAAACCTCTTTAAAGTCACCTGAGTTCAAGACCTGTTGGGCTGCTGAGCTCAGCAGAAGCAGTAAGAGGCTGATTGGTGATCAATATTTGTCTGATAGAGGTGATCAGATCATGTCGGCTCATTAGCTCTGTTTATTTTACTAAGTGCTGAAACCGGTCAATCAGAAGTAAACAGAGTCACTTAACACACACACACACACACACACACACACACACACACACACACACAGCAATGGGCATGTCCAGTTGGAGGTGATGGAGTATAAATGGAGAGGTGGTCATCTATTCTGCCTCACACCAACAAGCACCAACCTCCTCCTCCTCTTCATCACAGAATCACCCCGTCTATCTCCTCCTCCACAAACTCTACAGGTGAGTTCTTCCTTTGCTGCACCTCCATTTCCTCCTCTTCTCCTCACTCTTCCTCCTCTGTCTACTCCTTATTATCCTCTGAATCTCGAGGTGAGCTGTCTTCCTCCTCTCTTTCTCTTTCCTATTCACCTCCTGCCCTTCATCCTCATGTTCAGTTAGTTCACTCTTCCTCCTCTTTCCACTTATCCACTTCAATTCAATTCAATTCAATTTTATTTACATAGCACCAGATCATAACAAAAGTTATCTCATGACACTTTCCATACAGAGCAGGTCTAGACCGTACTCTGTATAATATTATTTACAGAGACCCAACAATTCCACCATGAGCAAGCACTTGGCAACGGTGGCGAGGAAAAACTTCCTTTTAACAGGCAGAAACCTCGGGCAGACCCAAGCTCATTGGTGGACGGTCATCCATCCATCTTCTAACATCCATCTTCTCCTACTTCAGCATCAACCTAAAAACTCTGATTGTGTTCAGCTCTCCTCCAGCATGGCAGCTCTGTGGCTCCAGTCTTTTTCTCTGCTGGTCTTAATGATTGTATCGTGGCCGGGTTCCCAGGCCGTTGCTGCCCCACAATACCTATGTGGCTCTCACCTGGCTGATGCCCTCTACTTTGTCTGTGGAGACAGAGGCTTCTTCTACAACCCCAAGAGAGATGTCGACCCTCTGCTGGGTGAGACCCCCAACTAAAAACCTTTACAGCATACAGATGCGGTATTTTGATTCAAATGTCAGAGGATGATGACTTCCCCTCTGATCATCTTCCTGTTTGCTCCTTCAGGTTTCCTTCCTCCAAAGGCAGGCGGTGCTGAAGCGGCAGGTGGTGACAACGAGGTGGCCGAGTTCGCCTTCAAGGACCAGATGGAGATGATGGTGAAGCGAAGCGTCGTGCAGAATTGCTGTTACAGCCCCTGCACCATCCTTGACCTGGAGAGCTACTGCAATTGAGCATTTGCAATTGCTCAGGCCTGGCTTCGGTTAACCTTGCCTAGCTTAGCATAGCTTAGCTTCTTGGATAACTTGACCCTCTACCCCTGATCCCCACCTTTGCATCAGGAGAGCGGCAGTGCTGTCCTCTCTTTGAAAAACCAACTGCTGTCAAGTGAAGTGCTTAGAAATGGATGAAATTATTTTTCCTAGAAAATAAATTTTTGTGAATTGAAAGAATATCAAGACACGTGTGATTTTTTTAATTCACTGAGCTCCGACCAACCACTGACTGGAAACTAACAGCAAAGTAAATATTGTTATTCAGTGCTCTCTGGATAACTCATTTAACTCACTGATTTGTAAATCTTTATGTTACTGTAAGATCACTTAGAGTACAAGTATTTTTAACATGATGGTGATTCACACACACAGCTGTGTTTTTCACTCATTTGCCACGAGGGGGCGACAACCCTCCTCTGAAGAATGAAGTAAAGAGTGGAAGAACAAAACAGACATGAGATTTGTACTTCATTCATAGTGTTTTGTGTGTGTGTGTGTGTGTGTGTGTGAGAGAGAGAGAGAGAGAGAGAGAGAGAGAGAGAGAGAGAGAGGGAGTGTAAGTACACCGGTCCAATAAAATAATGGCCACAGATGTCTTTTGACATTTTATTCTTCTCTTACATACATCTCTAATGCTAGTGGCTGGACTCAAAACACACATAACAGAGAAGATTAAATTACTGAAATACATTACATTGTTGATATTAAAACACATAAACCTTTACATCATACACAATACCTACAATTACTGTCTGCATTAAACAATATAACCATACAACAGAGACTCTAAATATTTGTTTATAATATTATCTTTTTAACAAACTTATTTATTACATTTTAATCCTATTCAATGTCTTTATGAACTAAATTAACTATGGATTGTATAATATAAAATAATATGAACAATCTGTCTCTAGGGCAGTTACAGTTTGTTTTGCTTTAACAAGAGAAAAGACGATGATGATCATCAATGAATTGAGTAAATGAGTAAATGTAGGCAAACACTTATAATAAAGATTTACAGTAAAACTACTAATACCACAGTGTATATTCGAATACTTGAAATACTGAATACTATATAGCATATAGCACAGAAATATAGGCTACTTCAAACATTAAAAGTGCTTATTGTACATATCACATAAGACTACAGCCCTGCTCTGCCTCTGATTGGCTAGCATGTGTTGCCTTCACTGTAACCAAGTTAAATTTGTAGGCAGAATTTAAGAGCAAGAAATGTTTATATTTTTGGTATGTATCGCTTTTGGGGTTGATTTGACTCTCAGTCTTTTTAAAGTTGGTTTACTGGATTTTTTTTCTACTTGTTGGTAAGGTGATACACCTGCTGTGTGACACCGGCACTGCCTGGTTGGGTGGGGCTGGGCTGGGCGGTGCAGGAGTCAGGTGTCCCTTTGTTTACCTCCTCCACCGCTCCGCTGTGGGTTCAGACGGAGTTGATACGTGAAGTCAGACACACCTGTTAAATCCCCGAGTAGAAAACATCGTTTCAATGCGCACAGGTGAATTATTCTTACCGAATTCGTTGTTTGTGGTGACCACCGGCTCAATGTACCGGGATAAAGTGTTGTTCCGTGTCTAGACTTCTGCGTTTGTCTTGGACAAAAGCTCTCAGCTCGGTGTTTCTGCGGATTTTGTTTCCTCAACAAAGCAGCACGATGAGAGACGTTCAGGTGAATAATGAGACGTGCAGAAACGGTAAGAACAAGTTCTTCAGCATCACTCACAGTTTTAGTTTTTAGTTAAGTTTTATTTGTTTTATATAGATTTTACATAGATCAACACAGTCAGTAAAAGCAGGTCAGTTTTAAGAGCAATGGTTTTAATAACAGCGCGAAACACAAATGATAAAGATAAGCTAGATAAATAAAATCCAATAAAATAAAAGTTTAATTTTACATACGGATGTATAGGTGTACTATCTAAGGATGTATAGGTGTGCTATATAAGGATGTATAGGTTTCCTGTCTAATGAAGTATAGGTGTACTATCTAAGGATGTGTAGGTGTACTATCTGAGGATGTATAGATGTACTATCTGAGAATGTATAGGTGTACTATCTGAGGATGTATAGGTGTACTATCTGAGGATGTATAGGTGTACTATCTGAGGATGTATAGGTGTACTATCTGAGAATGTATAGGTGTACTATCTAAGGATGTATAGGTGTACTATCTGAGAATGTATAGGTGTACTATCTAAGGATGTATAGGTGTACTATCTGAGGATGTATAGGTGTACTATCTGAGGATGTATAGGTGTACTATCTGAGGATGTATAGGTGTACTATCTAAGGATGTATAGGTGTACTATCTGAGAATGTATAGGTGTACTATCTAAGGATGTATAGGTGTACTATCTGAGAATGTATAGGTGTACTATCTGAGAATGTATAGGTGTACTATCTAAGGATGCATATGTGTATTATCTAAGTACATATAAACACACTAAGAATGTAAATGTGAAAGGAGTGTGTGTAGAATAGTATTACTGTATGAATAAACATAAACATAGTATGTAAAAAAAGATAAACTACACTATATAAATATATGAAAACTGACGGTTGAGAGTGAGATTAAAGTGAAGTATATGCAGGGGTATTGTGCAAAGTATCAGTTCTAGTACAGTAGTTATGGTTAATATGCATATTTTTCAGACAGCAGTCCTATCGATATTATCTCTGTCACAGGCAGAACGTTCTTCTTTTTTCTGTTTCCTGCTTCACAAAGATGCCATATTTTATGATTAAAGCCCCCTAAATCTGACACACTGGACCTTTAAACCAAAGTTAAGGGGTTGGGGTTAAGTTTTTCTCTGTATTTGAACACTTGCCTGCAGACAAATTAGAAATTAGAAATGTAGGACGTGTAAAATAAAGTTTTTAAAAGTCTAGTTAAAGAAACTCTTCCTTTTATATGTTCTGAGGCTAACGTGACTTCTGTCTTTCACCTTCATGTTTTCCCCTCCCAATAATTCAGGTTTAAAGATATTTAAACTTCTTCCATCGTAAAAGTGTTGATCAAACTTAAATCATTATTTTTTTGCCTTCACTTTTCGTGAAGGGCAACTTCTGCAGTCAGTGTTATTATAGTCTGTGTATACTGAGGCCTCAGTGTTGACAGTGCAAATATTAAACTGTTCTGCCTGCTTATGTTACCTGTCTCCTCTCCTCATGTTACTCTGATTAACACAGTGGTAAAACCAGTATTGCACAACTGGGTTCAAAGCGAGCAGAAACAAACTCAGACTTCTCTAGCATTTTTTAAATCTGATGGTTTGTGAGATTATTGAAAGGATCAGATAAATAATAATAATAAAAAAAATTAAAAAAGATTTTAAATCAGAATCCAGCTGAATTTCTGCCCAATCACTTGTTGTTTAGTTTGAAGTCACAACATCTGATCAATGTCCAATCAACAGTAAATGTTAAAGCCACTGGAAACCCAAATTCACAACAGCCTACTAACGTAACTCAGGGTTTTTACGTAAATAATTGCAAGCATCTAAAATGTTTTAGGATTTAGTTTCAGTCCATATTTACAATATTTTATCAAGTTTTATAAACTTTCACATTATTAGGTTCAAATTAACAATTTCGCATCATTCATATTCACTTATACTTAATATTACAAATGTAATCTAAATTTACACATTTCAAATTATTTTAAGTGTAAGGCATCACTTAATTAATGTATTGCATTACTGTAAACACAAGCTGTGAATACATTAACCTGTATATACTGTAAGTATATAATAATAAATCAATAAACTGTATAAATTACTCTGTTATATGAACTTATATTATTGTGTCCTATTTAGTCATAATCAATAAATTGTGATTAGGTAAATATGTTTTTATATTAAATCTTTTTATGTAGCAAATTAAGCCGGCATCTTAAAATGTTGAATATTGTGTAAAGACAAGTAGCTGCACAAGAACTTAAAAATAATAATAATATACATTTAATAATAATAATACTCTACGTTTTAAATTATAAATTATACGTCAACAAGAGTGACTTAAGACATCTGACCAGAAAATCATTGTCCTGTGTGTATTTATATATTTTCTGTCTCTCTGCATCTAAAAGTAAACAGGAAACAAGAATAAAAAGTTTGAAACAATCCTATAATATCAAAGCTAACTGATGCTAGCTGATGCTTCCTGTCTCTGCAGGGTCTGTGATCATGTTGTCGTGTGGCTCTCAGTCTGCTGTGTGTTTGGTCATCGGCAATCAAGGGCCGTTCTACACACACCTGGACAACAACACTCACCCAACAGGTACACACACCTCTTACATACCTGTGCTAATGGATGGGCAGGGTCTTTGTTTGTGTGTAAACATCCATGTTTGGGTTGTTTTAGGATCTTTATTTCAAACTATGTGTAAAACATAAATAAAACACCTGTATTCAATTACCGGCACAAAGACCAGATATTTAATGTTCAAGTTGATAAACTTTGTTTTTTGCAAGTACGCACTCATTCTAAATTTTATTTGATGTAACACAGTCGACTTGTTGAAGGTATTAAATTTAAAATGAGTGTATATTCAGAATCATTTCCTATATCCAGGTCTAATGTAAACATTGGACTCAATTCTTCTGAACTTTATGACACTAAAATTATTCGAAAATGTGAATGAAGCTCCTCTCCACGGCAAAACAGTGACAGAAAGTTTAAACTGGATTAAGACAGACATGAAGGAAAACAATCTGAAGATTTTCATTGAAACTGACCTGAACTACACACCTTTAATGTTTTGTGCACAGTTGTGACTATCGCGCTAACATAGCTCACAGACAGACACATGGACACCTGCCAAAGTACTTAAAATGATCTCAGCTGTAGTTCCTGCTGCAGTACGTGTCTCCAGGAGCACATTTTTTTCCATGACGACACAAACACTCACAAAGTCAAAACAATACCAGCCGTAGCACCGAAACCTTACATGTTTGATAAAGTTCAGGTTACAGGTTGTTAACTGTCTCATGAGAACAAAAAAACAAAAACAAAATGACAAAAGACACAGAGAGTATGTTAATAAAACTCTGACTGGCTCTTTAATAACGAGACAGTACTGAGGTGTTCACGGAGAGAATGACCTCATAATGTGTTTTTGTTGTTTGCTGGTGGTGGAAAATAAAATCCTTTGTTAACAAGAGGAAAATTTCTTCGTACTTCCTCAATACTCACAATGCAGCCAGAAAGAAGAAGAACACTCATTGTTTTGTAGAATGATTTTTCAACCAAGAAATCTGATTTACAACATTTAAAACATGATCAAGTCAGCTGATCTCAGCTGATGAACAGCTGCCAGAACCAGTCGGCTGCAGCAAACTAATATCTGAAAGAGATTTTTATGTCAAAGGTAACTCAGACAATAACTTGAAACAATGATCAGCTAAATTAGGATGCAAATTATCCAACAAATGCTCATGAAAATATAAAAATATCTATTATTATACGCAGACTGGGACAAGTGGAAAAATCTTTTATTCATGAAAATAAATCAGGAACCACAGCTGTCTTTTTCTTACAACTGTCACATTTATAGAATAATTGAATCAACTTTCTTTAATGAATATGATTTATGGTGCCTCCCTTGTGGAGAGCCATCTGCAAAGACAACCAACTGTCCAAGTGGGACGCACATGGACTTTACCTGGATTAGATGGGTTGGTATTGGGGCCCACATGGCCAGCACAGAAGAAGAAGAAGAAGAAGAAGAAGAAAGAAAGAAAGGTCTATCATGGACAACTGTGTGGCAGTTAGTTTGCTCATTTTCCACTTTTTTGAATATAAAACACTGCATTTGCAAGGGTGGATTGCATGGATTACGCTACCGGTCTGTCTTCAATGAAGCAATAGATTTTACATTTTAGTGAACTTTTAAACACATTTTAGTAGTTCAGTAGGTTGACTGTTTTATTTGGGGGCTTTCTTTAAAATAAGCTAGTCAAATTTGGCCCATAAATTGAGACCTAGCTGAGTCCCATCATCAACTTCTGAAGGCCCCACATGGGAGAATCTGAGATTGCTCATATAGGCCCTTTATGAACACATCTGTGCTAACAATGTTGGGGGGTAAAATGGTTTAAGTCAACATCTAAGCAGACAGAGAAGCTATTTCTGAGCAGAAAATGTGTCTTCTAGCACAATATTTATACAACATCTGAAAACTTTTCTTCAGAGACGATCTAACCACTCTCACTGGGTGTCATGATGAGGAGCTGAAATTCGACCTTTCAGAGACTCTGTTCTAATGGAAATATTTAATGTTTCACTTTATATAAGACAAAAGGCTTCAAAGGGACTTCGTCTCTTCCCTGTGGACTGATGTTAGTTCTGTATTCTGTACTGTGTTATGTTACAATAGAGAGGGAACAGTGTGATAACAATCACTGTGGAAACAACAATGGGGTGAGTTTATTATGTAAAGAGGAATGTAAATGTGAATCAGAGGAACTCTGGAGGGCAGATGAAACCAAAAGGAGATTAATAAGACTAAAAACATGATGCTCAGTCAAATTCTGCAGTTATAATAAGGAAGTGTCAATCACACGGGGAAAATATGTGTACTCAAGGAAAGAGACAAAACTTCCTGTCAGTTACCAACTCACTCAAGTCATTTTTTTTTCTTGGTCAAGTTTCTCCCCCAACATACCACAGCCTTACCTGAAGTAGTCCAGTCTTTCTAAGGTGTGAGACCAGTCTCATTTATATGACCATTTTAATTGAATTTCTGTTGTAAAAACTGATATTCCCCTGAAAAAGTCTCTCATTACTCGGGTGTACTCTTCACACTTCATAGCCACAATTAAAGGGATATTTCGGGTTTGGGAGCTCGCTGACTGCTGCCTACTGTAGGTAACCGAACTGTCGGCAGTCGGATCGCATAAGTGTGCATAAGTATCTCATACAACCCTGCAACAAAATATCTGAGCTATCACTTTAAATGATAAATTGCAGATGTGAATCAAAACGCAATATAGGGTTAGGGATACTTTCTTTGTGTGTGTTTACACATACTAGAGTGACTCGTTAATACGATCTGATTGGTTGATTACTAATGTATTAGATCTTAGTAAATTCTTTGGATTCTTTTCAGGTTGGCTAAAGTTATTAAACACACACACACCCTCAAAAACACACACTGACTACATGTTTGTCTCCAGCCCTGAAGACAAACAGCACCTACAACCTGTGGCTGGGCCTGACTCTGGCTCTGATGTCCGCCTTCCTGATTGGTGGAAGCGTCATTTTAAAGAAGAAAGCTCTCCTCCGATTGGCCAGCACGGGTCGCACCAGAGCAGGTCAGCAGAGCGTCTCGTCTCCTTTTTTCTGATGTTATATATTAAACAAGGTCTCATCCTGCCTGAATCTTTACTGTGTGTTTTTATTGTAGTAGTGTCGTGTGTGTGTTTAAATTAAAGGACTTAGTTCTGGTGTATGAAATCACACATTAACATGATTAAAAAAATAATAATAATTGTTCTACAAGATTTGGATGATTTTGTCCACAGCTGTATCTTGAAAGCATCAAACGACAAATTCCTAAACTTAACTTCCTAAAATTGACATATGGTTAGTTATCAGTTTGCTAAAACGTGTACAAACATTGTTATGGCACAAAGTTTTCTACAGTTCAAGGATAAAAAAAAGTTGTAGGAAAGACCCGGAGAGAAGTAATGTTGGCGATAAAGACTGTTTACAGCCTTTGTGTTACGAAAGAAGTGGACAAATAGAGAGTTGCTCAACCAGTTTGACTTCACTGGTCACAGAGAGCAGTTGCCTTACCTTTGGATTTCACCGGACACAGCTCTATTCCTCAGATAATGATTTAGGAGTGTTTTCTCATGATCAGGACTAATCATCATTTTTTCTCAAAATAAATGAATTTATAAATAAAGTAGCGTGATGTTGTGTTTGTATGTAAAACATGACTGTGTGTGTGTGTGTGTTTGTAGGTGACGGAGGCCATGGCTACCTGAAGGACTTGCTATGGTGGGGAGGCTTGTTAACCAGTAAGAATTATGTTTTTATTTGAGTTTATAATCCAAGTTCTTTGTGTTAATCTGGCTCTAAGAAAAATGTTTGCTTTGGGGCGGTGTTTAGCTCAGTTGGTAGAGCAGCCACCCCATGTGTAAAGGCTCAGTCCTTGTTGCGGAAACCCAGGGATTGAATCCGACCTGTGGCTCTTTCCCGCATGTCATTCCTGTCTCTCTCTCTCTCCGCATTCCTGTCACTCTTCAGCTGTCTCTTTCAAAATAAAGCTTGAAAAGGCCAAAAAAAATCTGAAAAAAAGAAAAATGTTTGCTTTGTTACTCAGGTAAGATGACGTCATCTGTCATGTTAGAACTCTTATTCCAGTGCAATTTAAATAGATGAATTTTGCTACAAAATATTTGCTTTAATATGTTGTTGTGATTGGGCTAGCAGTTCCCCCCTGCTTCCAGCCTTTGTACTAATCTAACACATCCTGGACCTATGAAACTGATATCTGACTGGGGAAACGCATAATTAATAAAAAAATGTTTGTTCTACAATTGAATTTAAATGATCTGCTTGTGGTGTTACTATCAGCTGTCAAATGGTTGTATGGTAACTACTGACAGAGCCTTTTTTTTTGACTGTCTCTGCAGTGGGAGCAGGAGAGGCCTGTAACTTTGCTGCCTACATGTTCGCTCCGGCCACGTTGGTGACTCCGCTGGGCGCTCTGAGCGTCCTCATCAGGTAGCCGTAGTTCTCAGAGTTAAACTCAAGTTTAAGTTTCACCAAATTATTGAAAAAGCTTCAAAGTAAATGCAAAAACAGTTCAGTGTCACACAGAGAGATAGATAATTTATTCTGGAGCCAAAACACACTTCAGTTTAAATTTGACGCTCAGTGTTTGTGCGTTTCAGTGCAGTCTTGTCTTCCTACCTGTTGGGGGAGGTGTTGAACGTGGTCGGGAAGTTCGGCTGTCTGCTGTGCGTGCTGGGAAGCATATTATTGGTTATCCACGCCCCACAGGAGCAGGAAGTGACATCGCTACAGGAAATGAGCAAAAAGTTGCTGGAGCCTGGTGAGATGGAGTTAATAGTCTGTCAGTTTTTACATGCAGTTCCTACCTAAATAATTCTTTAATACTTCATTGGTGACGTACTGCGAGTTGGTGTTGACTCCATTTTCAAGCAGGAAGAAATGTCGTCCCGCCTGCTCACAAAAAATCGTATTCCAGCTAAACAGTAACTAAAATATATTTGTGAAAACATTTGAGGGGAGAAATATTCAATGCAGTAACAGAATCTGGATTCATATTAGCTGTTGGTGAGCTGAGCTGGACGAACTCACTGAGAATGGCTTCTCAATTACAACGTAGCCACGCCCCAAAGCATACCCTGCTTTATCATCTATTTTACACTAAATGGAACCATAATTTACCAAAATGAACATCATGCAACATGCATGCTAATTTTGGAGCTGAACTTTAACCTAACATTTTGGTTTTACAGCCTCATGCAGCTGCTAGCAGAGACTCTAGCCAGCAAACAGTAACGAGTGAAATGATTTTATTAATCCACACGTATGTTTCTGATGTACGTCATTCTTGTTGTTCTGTTATGATGTTTTGGTATCATCACGCGCTGGTGATGTGAATCATAGTTTATGTGTTGTGTGTGCAATCTTCCAACTTTAATGGGGGTGAGATATTAAAAGAACAGTTTACATTTTCACTTATTCACCTCCTTAGGGGAGGTTTCACATCATGTATGACCAGGACTCCAACCCAGATCACTAGTGCACAGATTCTGGCTCCAAATGACAAGAGCAAGATGGCAGCCACCATATCTGGGATATTTAAATTATTTTGATATTTTTGTACAGTGCGAGGAAGTGGAGACATGACGTTCATCTTTATATACAGTTTATAATTCAAATATAATATCTCTCCACCTGAAAGTGATGACCCAAATTGTCGAAGTATTCCTGTAAGAGTGACCTGGTCAGCAAAGCTGACCTTATGTTGGACATCCCACATGTACAACAGCTGAAATGCGACTCTGGCTCTTTGCCACCTGATAGTGGAAGAAACACAGAGACACTTGATCTGCTCTTAAAAAAGATCACTGTCTGTTGTAGTAATACTTTCATTGATGGAGAATGTAGATTCATATTTTTATTTCAGTTAAAAGCTTCAATGTGTGTTAATAGTAATAATAACTCTTGTGTTGTGTGTGTGTGTGTGTGTGTGTTAGGTTTCCTGGTGTACATGTCGGCGGTGTTGCTGCTGTGTGCAGTGCTCTGTCTTTATTTCTCTCCTCGGGTCGGTCGCTCTAACATCCTCGTCTACATCAGCATCTGCTCGTTGCTCGGAGCCTTCACAGTCTCTTCCGTGAAGGGTCTCGCCATCGCCATTAACACCGGTGAGAGACAAAATATATTACCATGTTTTGGCACTCCCTCATCAACTGTCGAGTTGCATTGTGGGTAATGTAGGCACCAGGTAAGCTATCGTCTCCGGTTCTGCTACGTTGATTTTGATCTCTCGTTTTTTTTTTTTTTTAACCTGTCCATCGTGAGTCAAATAGTTTTATTGAAGTGCAATGATAAACTGATGGAAATCTCATTATCTTGTCTCTTTCTCTTTCTTTAGTGTTTTATGATATATCAGTCCTTGCTAGTCCTCTCACCTGGATCCTGCTGTTCACTCTCATCATCTCAATAGTAATACAGGTGAGCTGTAACGTCCTTTTTTTTTCTTGTCTCATAGTCTCATTTCTTCATGTTCAAGTCAAAGCTGCACTCGGACACTGAGTTTTAATATAAAAATGTTTCTCTAATGCTCACAGGTGAACTACCTGAATAAGTCTCTGGACACCTTCAACACGCTGATGGTCTATCCCATCTACTACGTCCTCTTCACCTCTGTGGTTCTGTCCACCTCCATCATCCTCTTCCAGGAGTGGAGGAGCATGGTGGCCGTGGACGTGGTCACGACACTGGGAGCCTTCCTGGTCATTGTGGTGGGCGTGGCCATGCTCCACCTGTTCAAAGAGCTGCAGGTTGGTGGTCACTCACCAACACATTTATGAACAAGATGCAACATGAGACCTTTGGTTCAAAGGTTTTGAAGTATCGCATTAGAGGAATCAAAGTTAATAAACAAAGCGACTATATAATAGATTACTCTGGGTATAAAGTCATTCTTTATTTGCAGTTGCAATTATAATAACAATGTGGATATGATGGTTCAGGTACGTTGAAAATGCTTGAAAAGTGCTTTAAGTTTCTGAAATCTGTATTGGTTACTGTAGATGTGATTTTAAAATAAAACCTGCATTGATGTCTCACAGGTGACGATGAAGGAGCTGACCAATCAGCTGTCTCAGCCGGTGGAGAGGGAGGGGCTCGCAGAGGAGACTTCAGCCAGTGAACAAATAGAAAATGATGGAGGAAGGAGGAATAAAAAAGAGGATAAATACGGACTGATGGACAACATGGTGATAGAGAGTCTTCCTCCTATGAGAGAGGAGGGCCCGAGAGTCTTCATCATCAGCTGAAAGAGCCAGAAGAAGACATTGGAGACATAGGTTTGTGTTTCCTGTCTGGACTTTGGAGTTCAGATTCACTGTGATATTTTAAGTTTTGTGCACTTTTTTAAAGGTCCTTTAGTTTGACGGTTAGCCAGTTCATCCTCCTCCTTTATATTTCACACAAAACAAACCTGAATGTACTGTGCAGGTCGTGGACAGAAATCTGAGGAAATCTCTGACCCCATTTACACTTAATAACATATAAAAATATATTAAAAAAACAATCTTAACAACTACAAAGAGACACAAAATGACTACAGAGATTTAAAATGGTTACAGACAACTACACAAAGATACCAAATGATTATGAAGAGAATGAAAATGAGTAAAGAGACAAAAAAATACTACAAAGAGACACTAAATGAGTACAACTATACAAATAAATAACTACAAAAAGCTGTGAAACAACTACAAGGTGACACAAAAAACTACAGCGTGATGTAAGACCTTTGGCATGAATGAAAGTGTATTAAATTACGTCTGGATGTTATCCAGATCTGAGACATTAGAAGTCTCAAGTGTAAATGAGGCCACTGTCCATTATCATTTCTGCTACACCTTCAGATTCTTTTTACCTCTTTTTACTTCTCCTCTTGGATGTGGTGAGAGATAAGAAAATGTTTAGAAAACTTTAATAACCAGCTTTCTTTTTTGAAAGAGTGCTTTCTTTATTTAGGATTTAAATTGTAACTCTGATGTTGTTCAGGTCTTCTTATTGTCAACAAATCTCATGAAAAACCAAAACCAACAATGTCTCTCAATACTTTCAGAGTACACCACTCTGTCTGGAGATTTCTGTCACTCAGGTTTTAAAAAATAAAGCTGATAATCACATCTGATAACGTGTGAAATGTGCTGACAGTATGCCACCTGAAACCCTGTTCTGACTGGGATCAGTTCTGAATAAATAATAAGCGGCAGTATGTTTTTAGGTCACACACACACAGACCGGACAGTTGTGTAACTTGAGAGTAGAGACTTCAGCTCTGTGGTTAAGTTTTACTCAAGTTGATGACAGCACTTGTTCATTCTCTGTCAGATTAATTTCATCATCCCGTCTCTGTTTTTCAGGAAATAAGCGGTAGATGCCTAAAAATCCACGATGACGAGTGGCTAGTTACCAACAGCTTTTTCATAGTGCAATAGTAAACAGCTCTAAAGAAGGTGCTGCTTTTAAACATCATCGTCTCAAGGCAGATGTGTCATCAGTTAAAGACAGGGGGTAAGCCTGATGTAATGGAGATGTAAATGTCTGTCGTGCTGGGCTGAGACCAACAGAGTTAAACCAGCACATGTCCAGAGTTAATTTGTGAGTTATGGTCTGTAGTTTTCTATTAATTATTTATCAGTTTTAGTAGACTGGTATCTGTGGTTTGGAGACCTCTGGTTCTTAGCTTATTTAGCCTGGCTAGCTAAAGTAGCTTTCATGAAAGCCGGACATGATTATGAGAATATTTTCTCTTCTGTGGCAAGAAACACGACACACACGCACTGTGGATAACTTGATTTTGATATTTTCATGGATTTGTTGACGGTATAGAAAACACAAAGAAATACAAAACTACTATCAAAAAAATATCTTTCCATCGCACTTCGTTCACTTTGTTAATCATCATTTCAAGGCATATATATACTTTTAACATATGATTTTATATAATTATCGGTAATTTTATTTCTGACATCACTGTAAAAATGTTAATTATTTCCATAGCATGTTGAATGTTTTCTTTACAACTGAGTGTTGTATTTACCTATTGCATTTCTTTACGTTATGTTTTTTGATGTATTTGTTTTAATTTTATGTTTTCTCAACAGTGAATAAGAAAGGTATTTTTATTTGTTACCCTTGGGGATTACTACCGTCAAACTAGAGGCTCTAAAGTCAAGGAGACAAATAAGTTTTTATTTGAAAGATAAAAAGACATATCAGGGATACAACCTTGTTTTTAAGACGATATGACTCTGGTTTGCTGCTCTCTGTGGTGCCAGGAAATTGACGCAGAGTGAGACAGCTTCCTGCTGTTAATGGAGTGTCATTTTTATTTTATTATTTTTTAAAATCCTCATATTTCCACAGTTACTGTTCTCGTCTCTGCAGATGACTATAGTTTATGACGCAGATGGACACTAACTGTTTCTGTGATACATACTGACCATCATTCAGTGTTTACGATAACTAATTTCCCTAGTCGCAGTGGTTGTGAGTTAAACAGTATAAATATACTGTTCACATAACTAAGTAAGCTACCAGGAGTGTGTTTGCATGTATTTGATGATTGGCTCCCTGCAGTGCTTTGCTTGATGACATCATGTTGCTGTCTGGCAAAAGTTGAGCTATACTTAACTTTTTTGCTAGATGACCCCATATTGTCGACTACAGAGAAGTAGTAGTAGAAGAGAAATTATTAAAATGACCACAAAGAGTTATAACCGGCTGTAAAGAGACACTAACGACTGTAAAGAAACACTAATGTCTGTAAAGAAACACTAACGACTGTAAAGAAACACTAACGACTGTAAAGAAACACTAACGACTGTAAAGAAATACTAATGTCTGTAAAGATACACAAAACGTCTATACAGAAACGACCACAAAGAGATGCAAAATGACTGTTAAGAAACACACGTGACTACAAAGTGACAAAATGACCACAAATGGAAACAAAACAACCACAATGAGACACAAACAACTACAAAGATGCACAAAACTACCCTATGAAGATGCAAAACAACTGTTAATACTTAAATGACTGCAAAAAGACAAAACCACCAAGACACAAAACAACTATCGAGATGCAAGTCGACAGTTTGAACCAAAAGTCCAAGATAATGACACAAATCTGTAATTCAAAAATAACTGTAACTCAGAGTCCACTTGCAAAGAATAACGATGTCCACATTGTTTTGGTCTCTTAGTGTATATAATACACATCACCTAAAATATATATATACCGTTTATACTTTGATTTTATTTTAAGAGATTTTGTCCTTTTCTACCTGGATAATTTGACAGTATACACTGAATGATGCTCAATAATGAACCGTATAATATGTGTGTGTGTGTGTGTGTCTGCAGCTGAAGACTTTTATGTTTATGAAGCTCAGACGAACAAACTAAAACTAATTGAAGTGTTCTGATTCTATGAACCGCCTAAAAGGACGAATGTCCATCAGCGTTTTGGATTCTTCAGTTGTTTGTGTATGTTGACGTTTGTGTAATCATTGATAATTAAGTATGTGTGTGATGTACAGAGAAGCGCAGCAGGTCAGGTATTTGCTTGCTTCTTGCTGAGAGTTAGATGTTCAGACTGATTACACTGTGTCTTTAGCATAAAGACTGGAAACAGAAGGAAACAGGTCATCCACCTACCTAGATCACTGATTAACACACAAGACTTAAATATATAGATATACAACTATAAAAGTGGTGTTGGCCTCTGACTACCAAACTTGTGACCTCCAGTGAAACAGCAAACTGTATGTGCTGATTAAACAAACAAGGCTGGACAAAATACATTGAATTAAATGGAAAATTTGTGATACATGTCCAGAGGCTTGAAAAAAGTCACTTTACAGACAGACAAAACCTAATTAGCTAACTATTACCCTCTGTTTCCAGTCTTTATGCTGAGCTAAGAAAAACTAAGCAGTTGCGGGCTGTATATTGTACTGTACAGACATGAGAGACAAACAACAATCAAACTCTGACCTGATGTTTATTATTTCTATTTTTAAATGATTCCTAAAAGGATTTTTTTTTTAAAATGTCCATATTATGAGCAGCAGTTATGCAACGTATGTGATATGTGATTTAACGCTAAGCCGCTCAAACAGAATGAAAGAAACTCTGGTTTTGTTTATGAACCTTTAAACTACTTCCTGTTTTTCTGTTTTTAAACATATCTTTATATTTTTAACATACACAGATCATTTCAATAAAGACAAAAAGACCTAAAGTGACCAAGATCTCAAAGCATGTTCAGTTTTTTCATTGCTGTTTATTTTACATCAGTATCCACATTCTTTTAATTATCATTTAATTGATTGAATAGTACAAAAAGGTAAATATTCCAAAGATATTCGATAAATTTTTTAATAGACAATATAAAAGGTAAAACTTACATTAAAGCAAGTAACAGTGTTTAATGGGGAAAAAGAAAAGAGGAAGAGGGATAAAGAGGAAATAAGAGCCAGACAACAATAAGAACAGAGCTATTGTTGTTATTTGAAATCATTTTACAGAGTTTCCTGATAACTGTAACCTGTTACCTGCAGCTGCTGTTAGCTCAGTTTGTTAGCCGGGCTGCCGGTACTGTGAGCGCAGAGCACCAACGTGTTAGTGTTTGTACCACAGGGGTTTTGGACCATCAGGAAGATGAGGGAATGGTGCTGAGGAGCAAGAAGCCGCCAGACAAGAGTAAATCTTGGACTGACTTTCAGTTATTTCTTTAACATTTATCTTTTTACAACAAGCAATTTATTGTCTGATTTTATCATTTTTATCTCTTATCAGTTACATTTTGGTTGTTTATGTCTTTGAATTTCATTTGATTTGTTTTAAAGGTGCTTTATAAATAATGTTTTGGTAACATTTTGGTCCCCAATGCTGGTTATATTTGTGCAACTGTGCCTCTGATATACAGAGAAGAGAGGAGAAAACCTTATAGACAAGTTCATCTTTTCAGCATCAACTCTGTCATTCTGCACATGATTTATTCTTCCATTCGATCTTGTTCTTCTCTGCCTGTTGACCAGCGTTGATCATTACCATTGTGTTGCTGCTCTGCTGCATCTCCGGTGGGGAAACCGGAGTGAGGGTGTTGTCAGTGAAGTGTTTTGTCAGTAACCTCAGTGGACTAATTATCCAGCAGCAGAATCATCAGGAGACAGACAGGCAGACAGATAGACAGACCGAATGTCAGACAGGAAACTCAGCAACCTGCAGCTAGTTAGTGAGATCCTCTCAAACTTTCACTCTGGCGCTGCAGAGGAATTTGAATTGCAAACTAGAGACACATCCAAGCGGCACTGCAGCCACCAAACCGCCGGTCATTGAACGTCACATGCCCTCAGCTTGTTAAAAGCACTCTGCAAAGAGTAATTTTTTTTTGACACAGATTCTGAGTCGGTGAGGACAGAGTCGTGAGTCGTAAAGTTGTAAACTACCAAAGAGAAAGATGAGTTTTGAATACACGAGGTGTTTTTCCATCCACTTGTTTAATATGTATTTTTAGTTTGTGCATAGAAATTCCTGAGTGACTTAAAATCACTCGTTACTTCCTGTGAAGAGCTGAAATCATCAGATGTGTGCCAAGCGGTGAGGAGTCTGTGACCTTTCTCACATTAATACGTGAAACTAACACAAATGTCTGATTTCTTTTACATTTTCCATCGTTTCAGCTTTGACTGGAGGTCTTTTAAAGAGCTTGTTGTGTCTTCTTCTTCTGTGCAGGAGTCCCCAACCTTTTCCCTTTAATCTTTCTATCATCGAGTAAACGCACTAAGTCACATATTTTATGGATCTTTCACATTATATTCAATGCAGAACAATAACAGAACAGAACAACTGATAAGCTGAACAATTACTCCAAATAATGAACTGAATAAATAACTGCATGAAGTTTCTGTCAAGTTTTCATACACCCCTTAAAATCAAGAAGGCCCCCACATGAAGCTTTGGCGACCCATAGTGGAGATCAGTACCCCCAGGTTGAAAACCAGTGGTTTAATGCCACCAACTGAACAATTAGCTTCATCTGCTGTTTATTTTGCAGATTTTCTGTAAATTCTGTTAAAGTTTGAGCTACATTTGGACGGACACTTGGCCAGTGAGAACGGGACAAAACCTTGTTTGTGATTCATAATAATAATAATATGTTGTAATATTATCCTGACAGAGTAATCCCTGACATTGTATCAGTGTCAGCAAACAGGGCTGCATTTGTACAACAGCAGTTCAGAGTGCTTTAGATGTGACAGAAAGACATTTACAGAAGAGTTAAAATAAACACAGAGACAACATACATTTCTGAATACTTGTATATTGCTGTGGAGTTCAGTTTCTTCTTTTGTGTCGGTTCTCCAGACGTCCACTTGGTGTCACTGTGAAACAAGACATCAACCTCTGACAGGACTTGGACTTCTTCCAGTGAATATTTGCATTAATCACAGTGTGATGTATAAAACATTAGACCTTTTAAAACACACTTTAGATACCTTAAAGCTTGAATTCATCCACTTGTCTAGTCTGCATGTCTTTATCTCCTGCTGTGTGGTGTTTAGTATTCAGAAATACAATGAAAGGAAATTGTGTTTTTAACCTGAATTCACCTCATCACCGAACAAGAGCAGCGGAAACAGTGACCTGAATATTCAGCAGGGTGTCCAGGAGGAATCCCAGAATCCCCAGAAAGGTTTTTGTAGTGGTCGAAGGTAAAATGTTGGAGATGTTTTCAGGGCTGTGGCGGTGTCATGGCTCTGCTGCAGCCTAAAATATGAACATGATGCCAGTTCATGACTGGCTGTCTGGATCTATTTCTCCACTGTCATTCCTTCATCTCCATGAGCACACGCTGTAGTTTATTTTGACTCAGTCCCACATTCACTGACCTGCTGCCACAACACATTAGAGCACTGAGTCTGGATTAGTCCCCAATAAATGAACTTCTTCCTCCGGTTTGTGTCACAAAAACTACAGTGAGCAGCTGTTTTAGGAAATTCTTGAACCTTTTGATTTATGTCTTCAGTACAAACCACTGACAGTATATAATTAGAGAGCTTCAGGGTCTGCGATGTGCTTTAAACCTGAAGACTATCTATTGTCCAGCAGGAGGCAGCTCCACTGGCTGTATCAACAAGGTCTGATTGTATTGAGTCTTCTTAAATGAGCCTTCTTCTCAGTTGATTTAAGTTTCCTTATGAGTTTATGGTCTTAATCTCTAGCTGCAAGTCTTCTTCCACACTGCATGATGTTCACTTTGTAAATTTTGGTCCCATTTAGAGTAAAATAGACGATAAAGTAGCATGGATGCCTTGTGACCAATGGACTTGGAGCTGAGAGCCGTAGAAAGGAAGATGTCAGTAGACAGTATAAAAGACGGACTAACCGTCTGAGATGAGCTGGTTGACAATTGTGAAATCTAGATGGTTGGTTTTCCTCAATCGCAGAGCTTTACTCTTTCAGCCTTTTATTTCATGAAGCTCTCAACAACGACAAAAAGTCAGTCCCAGATTTTTTTTGGCACCTTCTTGCCCAGTCTCTCTCTCCTTTTCTCTTCTTATCTTCCTCCGTCAACGTCCCTGTTTGGTCCATTAGCCTCTGGCACGTCTGTAGAGGCCACTGAGCCTGGTCGCATTGCCCACTCCCCCAGCCTAAAAAAAAATCACCTCCTCCCAGCAGTTCAAAACTCCTGTGCTACCAGTATAAACCAACACCCACTTGGTGCTCAGCTAACTGAGCTAACATTAGCTAACAACAGCTTTCAGTTGGTAGCAGATCACATTACTGTCCATCAATAAACTCTCTAAATCACAGAGAGTTGAGGTGGAGCAGCCAGAGGTCATCAGAGGAAAAACTAGAAAACATTTTTAAAAATAGATGAAATAGTCAGTGTGTGACTTAGCATCAACATGATAGAGAAGTTGTTATTTTAAGGTAGAAAACTTACACAATGTTGCTTAAAAATGTTGCCACAGAGTTGAAAAATTCAGTCAGACTTCCTGGATCTTATTTCTAGTCTCACATGTTACCTTCGACATCGCAGCAGACCTCTGCAGTGTTTTCAGTCTGAATCCCCACAAAAGGCGTCACACATTAAATCTGTTAGTGATAACCAAAATACATTATATCACCAAAACACCTTCATTTTGTAAATCTCGTGCAATTTTTGGCAACGTTCAGTGAAGAGTCTGATGCAGGTTTTTTTCTTCATCATGATGATCAGCATCATTCATCATCTCTGCAGCTCTGCAGCAGTCTCTTAGCCCCATGATGGCAATAATAACAATCACAACTCTATCTGCTGCTGATGAAAACAAGTCACTGTAAACCAAAAGCCATAATTACATTTTGCACGCTTTGGTTAGCTTTGGTTAATTCCCTGACAACCAATCAGCTCGCCTCCTCTGTCTGGGTTGCACAACTTGCGTCCATGTTTGATGGTCATTTTAAACCCCCATAATCCTCTCTGAGAGGTTGAACTGGCACGACACAAAAAGCTTCTTTTCTCTCCTTCCCGCTGCAGTTTGACAATTTCACTGTCGTTTATGCACTTTTCTTCTTATCTGACAGTTTTCCACAGATGTTCCTTCATAATTACTTCATAAATCTGCCTCCACGACTTCTCATTATGTTGTCATGTGATTTTTAAAATCCTTCAATACAGACCAGCGCTTGCCTTTTATATATGTGTGTATATAAGCGGTCTGAGTGAGTCACTATAAATATAACTACAGAAGATCCTCAATGAAATATCTCAACAGCTATTGGATGGATTGTCTTGAAACGTTGCTCAGACCTTCATGTTCCCCTCAGGATGAATTGTAATAACTTGACTGATCCTCTTTGACTCTTCATCTTTCGGCATCATCAGTTCAACATTTGAATTTGATTTATGACCAAATCGTGTTCCCATCAGTGTTAGCATGCTAACACACGGAGCTAAGATGTTGACCACGGTGAACATTATACCTGCTGAACATCAGCATGTTAATGTTGTCATGTTTCAATCAGAGTATTTTGATGCATTTTGAAGGGTCTCTTTTTCATTTAATAATCTTGTTGCACCCTCTTCTTCTGGTTTTCTGACTGAAAATATGGATTGGCGCCACCTGTTGCTTATCTCGTGAACCAACTCCTAAGATTCACGTAACGTTACCAAGCAATCGTTGGCATTTTCTTTTGCTGAATTACTTAAAATTCAGGTTATTATTATGTTAGCATGCTGTGACACAACTAAAACCCAACAGCCTCGCTTCTGTTGGTGGTCACAGGTTTCAGATTTCTTTGAGACATTAATAAAGTTTCCATCCAATTGTTAAACACATTTTATCTGAATTTCTAAAAAGATAATCAAAAGAAAGAATGACTGAATGTTTGTTTCTATCCACTCCTGTTGTGTTAATATGAGTTCATCGTTTGATAAACAGCCACTGAAGCTAATTCTCCATTTGTGTATTAAACATAGACAGTATAACATATGGACATTGTATGTGTGGCATTACCCACAGGTTTCTCTCCACACAGATCTGATGTTTTCAGCTCTTCAGATGATGTCACATGTTTGATGGATGTCATCATTTATTCACTGAATCTGTGTGTTTATCCACACAACATCCAATATTTTGACTTTTTACGATCAACATTTGGAAAAAGAACCATGGAGAGAAACCACCAGAGGTTAGTGTTAAACTGTTTTTCTGTTTTCTTCTGATTTTGTTGAACATTCACAAACAACACAGCACAGACAACAGGATGAGCAGTGAACACTAAAGATATCACAACATGTACAAAAGTATTGAATATAAAGATAAAGATGGGGCATTTTAAGATTATTAAACTCGTCTTTTATTATTATTTCTTCCATCATGTCAGACTGTGTCTCCTCTCACCACGCCGTCTGATTCAGTACAGAAAGGAGTTAAAATAAACCTCCTCCTCCGACGACATCTTTTACGATTTCACACCAATGGGAGAATGAAAGGTAGGAGGAGGCCTGTTTGACTCCGTTTATAGCTGCATATCCACCCATTTAAAAACCAATGGGGAGGCAGGGGCTCTTTTGATTTGAGTGTAGCCGTTATTTCCCCAGCAGGCAGACTGTGATGGAAACTGACAGAGATCCTGGATTGAGAGGGTGTAATGTGTCTATAAGCCTCCTTTAAATGCCCGGATACGACGCAGATGGAGCTGCTCGTGGAGAGGGGGAGGAATGAGGAGTTTCTCCGGGGTGTGCCGTGTTATTTTTAATTGAAAATCCACCTTACATTAATCAGATTCCCTTAGATCACTCTCCTATAACCCTGGGCTGTTAACTCTGGAGGAGAAGTAGGCCGAGGAAGATGGAGACAGAGAGTGAGGGAGACAAAATGATTGAATAGATTCATATTATCATTGTTGTTAAACTGATTCTTCTCTCTGTCAATATGTACCATAGATCAAAGTAACTCAAGATTTTTACCTGTGAAAGCTAAACAAAAATACTCATCTAATAAAGGTTATTTTATTCTTACTGTCAATAAATCCCATAAAAAGACGTAAATATTTAAACCAAAACAGCCCAAAAACCAACAATTTTATAAAACAAGCCAACAGGGTAATTAATCTTCCCAACTCTGCTTGACATGTATGTCCAGTGCCAAAGCAGGAAGTTGAGAAGTTATATTCTCATAAACAGAACATGTCAGGAGAGCAACGTACACATACTGTCAACAAAACAAAAATTCACAGTGACAGAAGATCCAGAAGTTAAAGCTGGTACTCACAACCAAAATATGCACGACTCGTTGATTGTAATTGTAATGTTTTTACCTCACAGAACACAGCGGTTTGTTTGTGTTATTGTGTGACTTTGGTGTTTTGACACATTAGTCTGGAGCTGAACTAATGTTAGCGATAGACCAGAAAAAATGACCCATGTTATGTGAGGTAAATCTAAGGTTTTGTTGAAGATGTCTGGCGGCTTAGAAGAGAGTGATTCAACTGCTTCTGATCCTTGTTAAATAGAGCTGTCTGAAATCGAGGATAAGCTGTGAAAATACTCTAAAGATAGCATACACTTAGTCTAAAATCTGTTTTGTAGCTGCCCCCGTCCACAGCAGTACTTTGCTTTGTTTCATGTTGCTCTCCTATCTGCTTTTTCAAACAGGAAACGTACCGACCGCCGTCTACTGTAGGTAAAACACTGACTATGGATCAGTACCAATCGACAACCTCTATGTTCTTTGAAATGAAACCAATGTGGAAGTGCCAAAAATTGCAGTTCCTCAAACGTCCACTTGAGGCTGGCTACAGAGCAAGTCAATCTCCATAAGCCCCCATATTAAAATGTCCAACTTCACAGCAGAAATAAGCATGTTTACAGCCTGGTACAAAAAACTGTTTTGTATAGCATACTATACGGTACTACAACCTTTTCATCCTGAGCATAAAGGGGTTGAACATACACTGAATGTAAACCTCAGAGGCCTGAAGGATCTCTCTGCTCACTCTTTATTTTAATAGACTAAAGTTTCTCAGCTCATTTTCAGATGTTTTGTTTCATTTCAAACTTGTATTCTTTCCAGTGAAGAATGGTCTGGTGTTTTGTCACCAACCCCTCAGGGATCCAGTCCTCATCATCATCATTATCATCATCATTGCTGGGCTTCTAGAAGTTTCTACGAGGGGCGAGCAGTAGAAGGTAATGGGCCACAAACTCCTAATCAGGGCTTTTCTGGGGCTAATTGTCAGCTTTGTTTCGACCCCGTCTGTCTCCGTCCTCCCTCACAGCCGGGGGAGTAATGAGGCGATACGTGATATGATGTCCCCCTCAGGACACCAAACCATTCGATGAAAGGTCCTGGGAGCTCGAAAAAGAGCAGAAACTAATGGAGAGAAACAAGGACGAAAAGACTAAGTCATAAGGGAAAGAACAGGGATTTAAGTGCGATAAAGACCAAAGCGATGAGGGTTTGTGCAGGAAAGAGAAAGAACAGAAGAAAAAGTTACAGAGTGGAAGTGGAAATGAAGACATTGCACCAAGCGATGGATCAATAAAGCAAATAAATGAAAAAAAAAAAGAGAGAAGAAAAGGTGAAAGAGCCACAGGGGACTGAGCTGCAGAAGGACTCTGGAGTGGAATCAGAGACCCACAGGCAAAGATGTTCATTTTATTGAACTTTCTGGTTTGAAACAAATCATTTGGAGAAGGCTTGTGTTCTCCACAAAGCTTCAGGTTTGTCTGTGACTTCAAAAACTTTACACAAAACATGCAGCTTTTCCCACAAACTGAAGAAACATTAACAAGTAAAATGTCAGTCGTTGCTTTTTTTAGTATTCACTCACTGTACGATGAGACTTGCGCTAATTGAATGTTTGAAAACGAGTTGTAAAATGTCAGAGACTAAAACATAGCTGCATCCCTCATCCCACTAATCTTTCTCTGAGAGCTCAGTCGTATGTCTCATTGCAGACAACAAATGGCGATCAAAGGGACATTTCTGGTTATTTGAAGTGTGGTTGTATGAAGTACTGATCCTTAGTCAGTAAACGCCTCCAGTTTGGAGAAGCAGACAGGAGCACCAGCATGAAGCTCAGCAATGTACTGCTGTGGACGGGGACAGCAACAAAACAGATTTCAGTGTCAGTCTAAGTGTACGCTATATTTAGAGGATGTTCACATCTTTACCTTGATGTCAGACAACCGTTTTAACAGCAATCAGAAGCAGTTAAATCTCTCCAAAGCTACCAGACGTCATTGAAAGAAATGTAATTCTACAGGAGTTTGTGGTCCACTGCTGGCTTGATCTGCAGCAAACGTTAATTCAGACCAATGACAGTATGAAGAATTGACAGAGCTGTTTTGAAGCAGAAAATATGCTGCACTGACCGCTGGATGCCATCGGATATACTTCTTCTTCCGCCTCTCGGCTAATCTAAAAAACGACATGTGGGCTAACACACTGACTATGGATCAGTACCTCAAACACTTAGAATAACCCAAACTATCTCCTTTATCTCCTCTTTACAGTGCTGAACTATTACAGCGTATTAGCTGTGTCAAGTGTCCCATCGTCCCATTAGCGACCACAGCCTCTAACCCTCACTGAGCAGCTGCTGGCATCATTTTGGAAAAGCTCTGTTTCCCCTGTACACACCAAAAAAAAAAAAAAATAAGATTTATACACTTGGGGGAGAAAAACATTTTAGTCAACCTTCTCTAATGAATCAACCGATTATAGAACCAGCCATTTAATCTTACAACATACATCAAGACAAAACCGTTTCCTCCTGACCTGGAAGGACTTCAGTTTCTTGAGCTGTCTGCCTGTATTCGAACGAAAAAAAACACATTTCACATTTCTCAAACTCGGCGTATTGATCATGTTGATGTGTCGTGTTTTCTGCAGGGTGATTTTCTTCAGTGATGTCTCAAGTGTCGTCAGATTGAGCCTCTGCAGCCTTTCTCGTCACATTATCATTTCAATACCGGAGCGAGATTTCTCTGATCTGCCACAATTTCTCCACCAGGCTCAAATTTTCCTGTCAGTAGTCTCTAAAGTGGATGTTTGCAGCGTTGCTCGTCAGAACAGCTCCTGCTGTCTAATTTCATCAAAGTGTTTTTATATTTATTTTTTATTTAGAAACTTTTTCTTTCACAGCTCAATATATTTACTTAGAAATAAACTTTAACAGAGGTTACATTTTTCTGCAGACGGCACTTCTCTACTCTTAAAGTGTCATTTGTGACTATTGGTCACGCTAGATAATGGCAGATAATTAAACCGGAGAGAGCCTCGATATCAAACTCATTCATCTGACAGAGCTGTGCTCGTCCTTAAAGGGGATTTTTTCAATAGACTTGAAATAAAGAGCTGTAATGCGTCTCATGTCGAGCTGTAAATGGGAGATAAAATCTGATTTAACCTCCCATCTGGTGTCGCCTTGTGGCTTCAGAGTAACAGCAAATTATTTCAGGAGGTTTCATGACAGATGAGACAACGAGACACCGCTGTGAGAGGAGCTGGATATTGTTTGAAATTCAAAAATTTTTGATGCCTTACTTTGAAAAATAGTTTTTAAATGTATAAACAGAAGCAGCCCATACTTATAAGGAAGAATAAGTAAACAACGACTCTCTTTACTTTGATGTTTAATCCTGTCAACACACTTTGATCTAAAATTGTATTTCTTTTGTCTGCTGCAGCTCAAATATCTAACATAAATCATGTCTCATGATGGAGCTCCATAGTTTCTTATGCTTCCTCATGTCTTCTGTCCTACTGTGACCTGAAAATTTTCCCATGGAGGATCTTCGAATCCTTTAAATGGCCCTCAAGGACACGAGGAGGAGGCTTCTGAGGAAACAGAGGTGTATCCTACACGGATGTCTTTTATCAGGTGGCCTCATGTATAAATGTCTCACCTCCACATGGTGATTCATGTTTAGCATGATTGACAGCTCATTTTTAATTCTCACAGCTTTGACTCTATTATTGTCTAAACAGATTAAAAGATAATATAACAGAATAAACTATTTTACGTGGTGAGATGAGCTTTGAGCAACCTGCAGGTCCTCAAACGTCCACTTGAGGCTGGCTACAGAAATGAGTCAGTCTCCATAAGTCCCTATGTTAAAATGTCCAACTTCACAGCAGAAATAAACATGTTTACAGCCTGGTACAAGACAGTTTTGGTCTCTATAGCTAATTTCCCCGTTCATGACAACTGTACTATAATATATTTATGGTTAAACTGAAGCACCATAAGATTATGTGAAGATTATTCTGTCAGTTAAATACTGAAAAATAAAATAATGCTTACATGACGACTGAGCAAACCTCATTTGCTGATGAAAACTGCGTGATATGGTTGAGTACATGAATCTCACGCGAGGATTGTTTCATAAACAGACAGAAGAAACTACAAAAGTTGCGATAATGTTAAGAGTTTTTATTAAATAGAGTAACTGATCTTACGATAATCAGCAAAATTAAAATAATTATAAACTGATAAATCAATGAAAAACATTATTTAGACAAACCAGTGAAGATCGGCACATGTATCATTCATATCATACAAATGTGAACATATTCCTGATTTTTGTTCCATTTCAGAGTATAAAAAGTTTTACTGCTTTGTCATGTGAGGAGAAAACACAGGAGAACCAACCAGAACACAACGTCTGACCGACAGCTTTCAAACACCATCAGCGGAGCTTCTTCCAGTCGTGTAAACCACAAGACAGATTTACCAATAACGTTAATGTCTGTGGTTCACTGAACGCCACTCAACCTCCAATTTAAAGGAAAATTCATCTCAGTAGTGTTTAACATTGATGTCTTACCCAGATGTTTTCAGCAGCTTTAGATACTGAGAGCAAAAAAGAAGTTTGAAGGCTGTGAGATAATAAACATTACGTGGTGCTGTATTTCTTCAAATAAAAGTTGGGTCTTAAATAATGGTCAGGGACCGTGGTCGCCATGAACAAAGAAAGGCTGTGGGTTAAGGGGCTGTTATATGAAGTATACGGCAACTAAACAATGTACATTTCCATCACTTAAATTTAATAAATTCAACAATGATAATTTGAACCCTTTAGTGGTTTACTCCTCTTAAGTGTGATTGTTCTATTTTATTCTTATTTGTATATGTTGACATCTGCTGTCTGAAATTAAAATACAGTTTGACTTCACTGGTCCACGTGTGATCATGTCGACATTTAGCGTTTTATTTTTATGGTGAAAAATTTGGCAACATAAAGTTCAGAGGAGAAACTAAAAACTTTTTTCCGAATGTGACGTCCATGTTGTCAAAGTGCTGAAGATCTTTTCTGCAGTTTTTTTGGTAAACAGTAATTGTTGGTTTAATTTTTTAACAAAAATACAAAGATTTGATGATTTTACCTTTTCCTCTACTTTATATCATGCAAGCTGAATATTTTTTAGGGTTGGATTGTTGTTCAGACAAGAAATATGAAGAAATCACTGCGGGCTATTTCCTGAAATTTTACAGACCAAACAACTTATCAAAAATTAGAAGATGTTAGTTACAAACCCTAATCTTTTCTATATCTGCTTCTCAAATATGTTGAGAGAGCTCAACACGCTGCAACTCATCAGTCGAAAGCTGGAAACCTGTACAGTTCAAACATTTCCTTCTTGTTGAACAGAGTTGAAGTTTCAGCTCTGAAAACATTGGACATAAATAAAATATCATAAGGTTGAGATGCCCACACAGCGCACACAGCAACCTGATTGTTGTTACGTCACACTAAAAAATTGAAAAGCGAATTTGTTGTTTTCTAGGATGGTTTAGTGCATTTTCAATGGCTGGAAATCTGCAGTTAAGAATTTCACATTTTCATACATTAACACGGAAAAAACATGCTCATCTTGTGCTTTTCAAAAACATCTTAAAACAATAGTTCAACATTTTGTGAAATATGGTAATTTGCAGAGAGTTGCATGAGAAGATTAATACCTCTCGTGTCTGTACAGTAAGTATGAAGCTACAGTGAGCAGCTAGTTAGCCTAGTTTAGCACGAAGGCTAGAGATAGGGGGAAACAGTTAGTTTACGCTGTCCAAAGTTTACTGATTAACATGTTAGATCTCGTTAGTTTTCATTTTGAACATTATGTTGTGGATTATTTTTTGACTGACTGACTTGACTTCCTGTTTCCCATGTTTCCAGCCTTTATGCTACACTAAGCTACCTGGCTGCTAGCTGTAGCTTAACATTTACTGTATAGATATGAATGTAGTATCGAGGTGGTACTGTTTCCCTTCAAAAACACAAACCCTCTCTTCCAGAAATAATATTGGATTATATGTGGTGGTCTTCTCAGGTCCACTTGGTACTGTTGAACCGAGACCTCACATGGGGCTGTGTCCAAATCAATGGCAATCAGTGTGACGGTATGTTTAGTACCAGTGTGGACCTAGATGGACCTAAACATGCTCGTTATGTTGTCCAGTAATGCATGTCCTAATAATAATTTACAATTATGTGATTACTTTATTCAGTAATGAGTAGTAAAGGTTTATGATTTAAAATTCTGTAACTACATTACAGTTACTCCAAATGACGTCACATCTCAGTCAGATTAGGAGTTGTTCTTCGTAACAGGAGTTTGATGGACTGTTTTTGTGTTCAGAGGACAGAAACCAAAATGTCTTGATGTTTTAATAGAGAAGGTGTGTGATGTGTGCGGAGGCTTTGTAGTTGTTTAAAGGCACCTTTGATGGAGCTAAGCTGAATGACAAACGTAATGTGACTTTTTCTGTTGAGTAACTGATAAGGTTTTTCAAGATGAACACAGCAATCAGCAGTCTGTTATTAAATCAAAGAAATTAAATGACTATCAGGTAGCGTTCATAAAATTACCATGATCTATCGTCCACTTGACTGTTTTTTTTTGTTTTGTTTTGTTTTGTTTTGTTGTTGTGGGAGGTGAAATCACTATTAAATTAGTTTTTCAATTATATAAATTCATCTTTAAAGCACGTAAACAAGTTGTTTTTAGTTTGTTTCTAGGACTTTACATCTTTTATTAGGACATTATTTGATGGATCGTCATGGTGTTGTTGGTGATCTCTCTCGCTGTGGAACTTTTAGTCCTGGGAACTATTTTTCAACAAATTAAAAGGCTCCTTCAGCCCGTTCTACATTTTCACAGCGGTCTAAAGACCTGTGAAGATCCGGCTGATGTATGAAAAAGTAAAGACTGTTTGTACACGCCATTTTTGCACGAGATTTCACAACAATGATGCCGTTTGGTCCATCTGTTGTTTGCTTAACTTACAATGAACGGAAAACAAACTGAACTAAAATGCTGTAGATACTCGACCAGTGAGATTTGTTCAACGCTGAGAGTTTCTGTACTTTTGTAAGGTGCAGGGACTTTTCGGAGTGGTAAAATGTCTCCAGAACTTAATTTAAACTCTGGTCTCTGCGGTTCTTAATCTCTGGGGAAGGTTCCTGCGGAAACATGGCTTATATAGGTGTAACTGTCTCCGGGTCTGTTCAGATTTGAGTTGTTTTTTTTCAAAAATTCATTACAGATTGGGTCCAACATTTTGGACCGCTGAAGACCTCTAACAACATCACATCATATATTTGCCACAAAATATACAAACAAAAAGCATTTTGTGCAGAAAGCTCATCATGTGACACACCCGTCTTCATACTTAGGCTGTATTATTACGGAGGCAGCTCACTGAACCTGAATATTATCAGCAAGCTTCTCTGTCTGTCTTTAAAAATGTTTAACATGCTCGAACTTGGACTTTCTCAACCGTCTCAGATATGAAAGTGGCGTCTAGCGTGAACGTGACGAAGCTTTCAGTGTTACTGCTGAACTGGAGGAAGAGGAGAGGAGTGAAGGGTGGGATGAGGAGAAGAAGAAGAAGAAGAAGAAGAAGAGGAAGAAGAGGAAGAAGAAGAAGAAGAAGAAGAAGAAGAAGAAGAAGAGCGGGTACATGAATTAAGAAGTTAAAAAAAAACAAAAAATGAATCCCTCCTGTTTCTCCTCCTGGTTCTATTATTGCAGAAGAAGAGGAGGAGTTTAGTTTACAGACAGCGCTCGTAGAAAAAGTTTCAGTTTTTTTAATAGTTCGTTGAGCCCTGCCACTCGTCTTGTAGGAACTCGTTGACTGATTTGATTCAGTGTTGTGTTCAGGTGCTCTCTGTTCATCAGAGTTCTGTTGTATTGAGTCCAGTCGTGTTGAACATAACGCTCCTCCTTCTGCCTGCCTACCTAAATACTCTTCCATCTTTTCTCCTTCCTTTTTTCTCCATTTCATCTCCTCTCTCATTTCCTTACATCCTCTCTTTCCTCCTTTATATTTTCCTCTTTTCTAACCCTCCATTTTCCTTTTCTCAAATCTTCCTCCTTTCCTCCCTCCTCTATATTCTTTCCTCTTTTGTCTCCTCCTTTCGTTCCTTCCCGACAGACAGACAGACAGACAGACAGGCGGGCAGGAGCGTTCCATCCAATCAGGAGTCTCAGTTTTGATCACATGCCTGTGGAGGCCAGTCCCAGGCCGGCAGCTTTGCTCATGCACGGTAAACCTTGAGCTCCAGCTTTCGGGAAATCGTGCGCCACTACGCGGCCGTTCTCGCCTCCGAGTCCTGACGCTCCACCTCCTCCATAACCGCCCGCTGCCATCGATGCACCTCCTCCTCCTCCTCCTCCTGCTCCTCCGCCACCTACCATCCCACCAAGGCTGGTGCCCATCATGGCGGCATCGATGAGCTCCTGCAAGACAGAGAAGGAGAAACTTTAAAGACGCATTGATTAATGAACACAGAGGGGAGTTCAGACGATCCTGGGAGGGAGTAAAAACCTGTTAGGCACTTCAGATTCAGTCGAAAAATATTATATGATATAATCTATAATTGATATGATTGAAGAGCTCTTTTTTGAACCATGACAGTAAAATCTAAACTTTGTCTTGAGGGTGGCGACAGAGAAAAGGTCAGCAGCAAGGCTGCCATTCTCATATTGCTTTGATGGTGTAAACGGGAAGTATAATTGGATGGCTGGATAGCTGGAGAGGTGTCAGTTCACCTCCTGGGCACTGCCGGGATGCCGCTGGGTAAAGCACCAAACTGCTAATTGCTCGGGATGCCTGATTACGTATCAGCTCTATCACTCACCCAACATCTCAACCAATAACATGTCTGTGCGTCATATGTGTGCATGTCTGTATTTTATTTTTACAATTTTATAGTAGTCTCATTGAAATAAAGATCTCTTTTCCAACATTCACAAAAACACAATCTGGAAACAACACAACTGTGCAATAAACAAAGAATTAATAAAAACATTTACGTGATAATAATAAAAATATTATTATTATACATTTTTCTATGATTTCTCTGCGGATTTATCAACATTTATTAGCAATCATCCGATAAAAAAAAACATCCTCAATATCATGAATCAAAAAATATGTGTATCCCTTCTGTGTGACCAAATTTGAGAAGAAGAGGTTATTTGGATATTTGACCCAATCGCGGCAATCAGGGTTGAAGTGCCTTAATCGCCTCCATTAGGTGTGTGTCACAGCTGCAAATTAGCAGCCAATCTACAATAAGTAACTTCCTGTTGTGTTCAAGAACACCTGTGTGCATCCATCTCTAACTCACCACCTTTGCCTCACGTCACGAAACATCTGCTTTGGTATCGAATGTAAAAATGTGGGTCATTTGAAGGTTTTTGAACAAATTATTAATGTTGTTTGGAAAGCACAGTCTTGAATAAGTATAACTACTGTACGTGTGTGTGTGTGTGTGTGTGTGTGTGTGCTCAGTCATCATCAACAGTAATAACAGTAATAGTTATTTTTGAATAGCAGAGCTCTCTCTGTGTCTCCTTTTGGTGAAACTAATGATGTGGATCCAGAGTTAATATCCTGGATCAGGCCTCTCAGGCTCCCACACTCCCTTGCTGTTTGCTGTCTGGCATCAACAGTCGTCAGGAAGATTGGTACAAATAAATCCCAGGTTTATTCATTTACTGGAGCAGCTCTCACACTGACAACACCTCAGAGCCAGCGCGCTCACATCTTAACAACAAAGTCTTCCTCCCTGCTTTCACCTCCAAGTTAACAGCTTACAATCCACCTCAGTCAACCTCTAAGCACTGTAAACACTGGGGGGAACCGGATCCTTCTTTCTTGTCTCTATCGCCCATCACTCTCACTTTAATAGAGGGTTTTATTGTCAGAGTCTACATGTGCTGTCAAAACACAACAGTGCAGCATCTGTCTCTGCACAAAGTCTATTAATGCTGTTGCCTGCAGGCAGAACATCCACCTGTTAAAACATCTGACAGCAGGTTTGTGATTTAGTGTCCTCAATAGAAAATAAATAAATAGAAGGATGTAATGTGTACCTTGTGATCATGCTAACTCTTCTCTGCTATTAAATTTTCTATCTGAACAGCAGTCTGTCACTCCACATTAATGCTTTTCCTCCCCAGAAGCACCTGAAATGAAACATTAATTTTCATAATGTTTAAAAATTCAGAGCAAGTACAAGAAGTGGGAGTCTTATGATATGATGACGTTCTCATGCTGTATATTACTCAGGATAACAAAGGGATCATATTAGAGTTTACAAAGTGCTTTACAGGAATTGGAATGGTACGATAACCGCCTTCGCCAAGCATGTTGAGCAAAACAGCTTGATGACCAGGCGATTCATATTTTTATCTGTTGCTGTGCTGCTCTGTGAGGAGGTTTTGGGTTCACGACGTCCTGAAAAAAGGAAACAGTTTGGTGAATACCGCTGTCTCTTCGTGTGATAATATCTGCATTTGTTCCATCAAAATATTAAGGAAGCGGTAAAGCTGTAAAGCCTGCGGTTTTGTTTGATTTGATTGGCTGCTTGTGTTAAATGCGACATTGACGAGTGTTGAGAACATTTAAACTTCTATGCACGTCAAAAAAAAAAAAACGAGCTGAGCTGGGCTTCTTGCTGTTGGACTGTTGCTAGTTTTTGATCGTACATAATGTAATCATAACAAATACACATGTACAGCCATCCATAACTCTGAAACTAGGGGTGCTAAATCACAAAAATACAGATTTCTACACAATGTTGCTTTAAAAATTTTATTTGAGAAATAAATCTGATTTGTTTGATCTGCAGTCTGAACAAAGCCTTGGTCTTATTACCGACGTTTTGACCCGTCCTCTATCAGAGACAATCATGTCGTGCCTCTAAGAAAAGCTAAATCATCAGTGTGTTATTACAGTTTTGTTTTGTGATGCGTGATGAACGCTGCAGCCTGTCAGCCCAACTTTACGTCTCGTTACAGTGTAAACAGAACAGCATGTACACGTGTTATAACAGGCAGACAGCCATGAACTGTTGTCAGCATTAAAGCAAAGATTCACTCCTCCTCAACAAAACAAAATACTGCAATATTTACAGCCAGGTATCAATAATGTATGAGAAGTATCACAGTATAATGCTGTATTGACTAGTAGTCTTGTGTGCTGCAGTGCTCTACCTCTGCAGCAGGTAACCGCAGTGTAACCCTGCTCTCCATCTGCTCCGACTGATGAAATCCTCCACACATGTTGTGTCACCGCTGCCTTCAGTGAAGGGTTTAAAGTCTTTGTGCTCACATGTGAGGAGAATAACAAAAGTCCAGCAGATAAGAGAGTAACAGGCTGGTGCTTCTGCTGTGGAGAAAATGGCTCTAATGACATGTTTGTTTCTTTGGAGCAGCCCATCAAAGCCTCAGCATAAACCATCAGCCCGTAATGAGGCGGCTGCAGTTTCATCACATACAGACGCCGGCGATGAAGAGAAGCTCGAGAGCGTAGTGTCAGATAAGAAGAGTTCAACTGATGCACTTTCAGATGGCAGTAATGTTTGTGATCCTGCCCTGTGGCTGCTGGAGGTCTGCTCTACAGAGAACTGCTGTGAAGCTGCAGATAAATAATCAACAAATAAAACTGCAGCCATGAAAGATTCGAGATGATGCACAGTCCTCTGGTGCAACGGAAATATTAGTTTGTAGCTCATGTAGGTACTTTGTTTGGAACAGAAACTGTAAAGGATTGAAAATGTCTTTATGTATCAGGATTTTATTAAAGGTCCAGTTTGTCCAAAAGTATTCAGATTACAGTTTTCTGTAATCTAATGGATTACATTACTAATTAGAAAAAATGCCAAGTGATTTGCATTCAGTAGCTGACATAAAAAATAGTTTTATGAGAAACAAAACATGTCTAAAGTTATTATTTATTTATGTATATATAATTATAAATATAGATTGTTACCACCTTTACTAGCAGCAACTTTGAAGTAATACATTATCAGTATTATACATTATTCAGAAATGGACCATTCTGCATACTGAGTAATTTTCCATTTGGTAAGTATATTTTGATGCTACACTTGTACTTTTACTTGAAGCACTTTGTACACTTAAAGGGACTTTGTTGACTCTGGCGGCCCCTGTGGACCAAAGCAGTCGTCTTTGCACCGCTTAATTTCATTTCAATGGGCACATTAACTTGCTTAACATGTTTTAATAATCTCTTATCTGTTATGTATTAATTATAACCCGATGATTTAATCACAAGGACTGTGTGAAACGCTGATCGAACTTCATCTCACCTTCATTCTTCTCGACTCAATTCGGGACTTGTAGCAAAACTCCACCAGAGCCACGAGCATGGCTAACCCCAGCCCACCGATCAGGATGTAAAACACTCCCGCCACGTTGCTCAGACTGAGCGCGCTGGTCTTGTCCTGTCAGTGCAGAGAGGTGGGGTCAGGGACAACCAATCATGGCACATATAGGAATGACATCACTAATGTAGATAAACTAGAACATTATTAAAGCTAAAAATAAAACATCTTTCTAACTAACGAAACACTTCTGCAATTTTCAAAGGCTGTGATGAGAAAACAATGGTATCAAGGGACACTGATTTCACATCAAAATCAGTTTATTCATCATCCTGTATGTGTATGAAACTATGAAACGGTGTCGAAGTTGGCGTGGTCTCCTCCCCCAATCTCCAAACCTTGTTTGGAAGTCTTGGGAACGTTCTGTGAATGGATGAAAGTTATTTAAGTTTTGGTTTAGTTGTTATAGATCATCGTTGGTGAAACAGAGAGAAGAGAAATCTGTGTTGTCAGATCTCGCTAGTGTGTGGCTGCTCAGACTGTCAGGTCTCGAACAAAGTTAATTTTCAGTCTGAAAAATGTCATTTTATTGTCTGAATGTTCTGAAGAAATGTGACTTGTGAAAAATTAGTCCAATATTTACTTCAGTGACTCTGAGGTGAAAGAATCACTCAATCTGTGCTCAAGTTTACTTCTCCCATGAGAGTCAGTGTTAGTAAATATCTGGGTAGGTACTGTATATGCTTGTGTGCATAAAAAACTCTGTGGCTAGGAAGTAGCCACTTCCTGTGGAAGTATTTATTAATCCTCTAAATCAATCTGAATCTCTGACTGGCTCATAGGTATTGTAGTATTTAGCTGTGTGTCCAAAACGATGGACAAAACATAATTTCTCAGTTGAGGATATCATTTAAATGGAAATATAGAATAAATGCTATCCAGGTGCATTATGGGACATGTAGTATACTGCATTTTTAGAGCTTGATCCATACTAGAGACTGAAAGCTGCATGAATTTTTGCGAGTGCCCCAACATTATGCAAGTGCAGTACTTAATTGATGAAGTGCCCCTTTAAGTTTCAGGTAAAATTACCTTCCCGTTGCCTCAAATCACAGCCTTCAGCATATTTATGTATCCGTCACATGCAACTTCATGCAAAAAAAAATAAAACTAAGAAAAACACTTTCTCTATAGACTCTTTGTTGCCTTTGTTAATTACTTGGCTTAAAATTCAGGCACCATTTCAGATTTCACAGGTTCTCTACACCACTTATGCTCAGTATAAATAACAATAAAGTCATATCTGTGCTCTTCTTCACAAACTAAAATCACTTCTGTCTATTCAACTCGTAAAAACAAAACAAAAGTTAACTCTGACATCCTGAGAAAACATTTCTTTAAGAAAAAAAAGGGGGCATTTGATTGGTTGTTGGTGGCTGCGTGTTCTTCTGTCACATGCATCACTTGGATTTTGATGGGCGTGACTTAGCTTTCTCATCCAATAGCATGCAGCCTGTTAATTGAAGAAAAAAACGAACAGCAGAAAACAGCACCCAAAGTGGACGGGGCCTCTCTTCAACAGGAAGTGTTGTGAAGTGCCTATCAGAGTGCTTTCCTCTCCAAACTGTCATGTTAACCTCAGCCAATCAGCTTCTGTGAAGTTATACTGAGAGACACCTTAAAGTCAGACTGAAATAAACATGAACTACTATAGTCAAGATATATTTTTGCACACATCATGTCCAAATCTTCTTCTTCCACTTTTCATCAAAAGACAACTAATCATTGATGACGGCATTGCTGCTAACCAAGCTGCTAATGCCTCCTGATACTACGACAGACAGGGACTTGGCTTCTTTAATGATAATTCTGCTTTTAATACTAAAGAAAACAATTACAATTAATTTCTGGCTGAAGTTAAATCTGCATTATTATTATTTCCTGAAGTGTCTGTGTGGTTATTTGTTACCAAAGTCCTCATCACTGATCACGTTTGTCTCATTACTGCATTTTCAGTCTGACGTTAAGTCTTCTCTCCGCGCTGCCACACTGATGAACGTTTTCTCCCATTTGTTAGTCGCGGTCTGTTACACAGTGAGTTCAGAGGAAACAGGAGGTACATGACAGATTGGAGACAAAAACATCAGTGTGAGTGTGTGAGGGGAGGAAGAGGAGGGGGTGGTAAAGCTATGGTCAGTAGCTTCATCTCATCAACTCTTGGTCAGCAGCCATAAACAGAGAGAGAGGCAGAGAGTCATAGGGTGACAGTGGAGAGAGAGAGAGAGAGAGAGACAGATAGAGAGAGAGAGAGGAAAATATATTTGCAATTTTGAAAATGAAACTTTTTACATCTGATGTGTGTAAAAATTATCCGTAGCTCGTTCTTTCTTTAGTAGGACAAACAATTCGCCTGAAAACGTGTCTTTATCTGAACTCCAGCACACTGAACAACCGCAAAGAGAGTCTAAAAATATAAATGTAAATGTGGCACACAAATGCAGTGGAGATTTGCAATTAAAAGTGATGTAAAAAGTCACATTTTTCGGCAGAGTCCCTCGTCTGTCTGTCTAAGGCTGCTTTCCGTGAACTGTGCTGACCACAGAGTATTCTGGAGACCAGAAGGACGGCTGAGCAGAGGAAAGCCTCTGAAGAAATCTAATGATCTGGAGATATAAAAACCCCTTATCTCCAAAAAAGTCTGCTTTGTTAGAACTGGCTAAAGGCCGAGTTATTTTCTTATCAATTTGCATAAATTAATTTGACTATACACAGAGTTTTTGACAAGTTTTGTGGAAGTTCAGAAAATATCCTCAGCAAACTTGGACAGCTGCATGTATGAATTGGAGTCATGAGGTTTTTATTTATGTGTTCATGTTTGTTTGATTCATCCTCCCGCTCTTCAGAACAGTCAGCTGAGCAGCAGTGTTACACTCTAAAAACAAAAAAGTTCTTTTCTCCAAAAATAAGTTCACTGATTGTCATGAAAAGGCAGATTTTTGTGCCCACAGGTACTGAATTTAAAGTCTGATGGTGTACATCATTTTTGAAGTAAAAAAACAAACTCTTATTTGCTTTCTTGCCAAGAGTTAAGATTAAAAAGATTGACACCACCAGCAGCCTGTTATCTTACCTTAGCATGAGCTAAGCTAATGGGCTGAAAACAGGAGAAAACAGCTAGCCTGGCTCTATCAACATATCCAACAAATACCACCTACCAACACATCTGAAGGTCACTAACTTTGTTCGTTTAATCAGTACCACATCCACTAGTGATGTCACAGTGTACTGACACACCCTCCAGTACACTTCTACATCACTGCAGCAAAGTGAGTGAGAATGAGATTTTCAACTGCTGTTAAAGACCCTAAAACATTTTTCTGATTGAGTGTTGTACTCTGATTAGCTACCATCTTAAAGTTCAATACCTGGTGGCAAAAATAACTGCATTAATAATTTTCTTTGGAAACAGAGTTACATCCATGTAACTACTTTTTCTACTAAAAAATAAAGTTCAATTTAATTTTAGACAAACTGAACTGAAACAGAAAAACCTCCATTTAGCACAAAATTCATTGCAGAAAAAATAGTACTTAGATATTTGCAAAAAAACAAACAAACAAACAAACAAAAACATTTTTCTTTTTAGAGTGTACCTGCTGAAGTTTGGGGTTTTGGGGGTGTGGGTTTGATTGGGGTAAAGTGGGTGGGGTAAAGCAACACATGACCTCGTGACCAGACCGAGCGACCTCAAGAACTGACCTTTCTGCCGGAGTCCTTGTGTCCACACTCCCCCTTGTCATACCACCACTTGTTTTTCAACTTGTCTAAGACGGCTTGTTCATTGAGCTTCAGTACTGCTAGGTTTACTGGGATTCTTCAAAGAACCATGAGAGGAAGGGATGGGGGAGGGGGGTTGGAAATAACATAAATAACATTATGCACCTCCATGTTATCTTATGTTATTGTTCAGCTGCACAGCAACAGTGCTGTGGTGGCTACAGCAGCAGTGGCAGGAACAATTTTAGCAAAACTGGTGTTTGCAGAATAGATGCTTTGGTACGCTACAGAGAACACCTCAACAACAACAATAAAAAGAAAAACAAAATCAAACAAAAAACAGGCACAATCACATAAAATCATTTTGGAAAATGTCATCATTAAAGTGATATGCATTAATACTCCATCTAGCTTATTCTGGCCTGACTCCCTACGTGCGAGATGTGTATTACTATATCACTTTGGGTAACCGGCAAGAGCTGAAAACACTCCGGGATCAGTCTACTGTCCAAAAACTAGAAAACATATGAACTATTTTGTGGTGGAGAGAGGTTGAAGGATTGTTGGAAGTCTTGGGGGGATGGAGTCAACACTGTCCATAAACAAGGAACTCATTCCAGAGGTAAGATGATCAGAGGGGGTATTTTACTGAGCAAGCTAAAAGAATAATCCTGATTTACTGTCAGATATCTTGTTTTAAAGTTTCTCAGTTGCTTTATAGTTTATCTCAATGTATACATTTGCATTCTCCATAAGGCCTACATTTATAAACTGTATAATAAGAATATACCTAAACCAGTCCAGCCTTCCTTTCTATAGAGTAAGTAAAAGGGTGCTGAATATGTTTTTTTTTCAGCCGAGCCCTGGAATTGACAAAATTAAGAAACTAGCTTTACAAAATGGCATTAATATCAAGGTTTAGCTCGCTTGGTGAATTACTAAAAACAGATTGTTTGACAAAATGTTTGTTTTTTGCATGCACAGGTGAAAAGTATGCCGTTTGTTTGTTCATTTACACTTTGCAAAAAATGTCTCCTGGTTGTAGATCTCATTAATTTTGTTCACTGATTCAAACACAGGTCTTGTATTGTGGTGATTGATCGATATTGGATGGATGATGGACCCTCAATTTGAGAAACAGTGGATCAGTCAGCACTTTGAAGGTGGGATTAAGATTGCTGATTGATTGTTTTTTTTTTTTTTTGTATTATGATGTGTTGAAAACAAGTCATAATGATAAAGAATACATTGTAGATCAACCTTGATTACCCCCTCAAACTAGAATGCAGGCCAGATCATGTTTCACTGGAGATTTTTCATTTTATTTACTTTGGGATTGAATCAATCTGTTGCCTCTTTTAAACTGGGTCTCTGCTTTGTAGGTCATTTTCTTGCATTACAACTGTATTTTGTGAAATACTCCCTGGATCTGAAAATCAAAAGTTTTCTTCAAGAAAGCCTGACAGTGAATCATTTTGATGAATCAAACCATCTCCTATTCCAAAGGTACTGTAGAACCAGTGGCATTACTATGGGAAAGACACCAAATTGTAGGTTCCAGTATAGTTTCAATGGTGTCATCCGGAGTGTTTTATGCTTAATATTTAAGTTGTGGGTTGTTGCCGGTTACCCCCGTGTACCATTGCCTGTCGTTACCCGTTGGGGGTTACGGTGATCTGACCTTGGAGTCCCCTCCCCCGGTGCCGCACTCTCCCTTGTCATACCACCATCTGTTTTTCAATTTGTCCAACAGGCCCTGCTCGTTCAGTTTTAATACTGCCAAGTTAACAGGGTTTCTACGGGGATGATAGTAATAAGGGATAAAAGGGAACTATGTGTTAATGAGCAGAGTACTGCCATAGTGAAGATAGCAACATCATTACATCTACTTATGACAGGCATGTTATTATTAGTGTAATCATAAAATGATTGTTTTTTTTTAAATACAGGATCACTGCTCCTCAACCCAGACCTTAAAAAACGTTGTTTTCCATCATTTAAAGTTGTACGAATCACACAGCTTTAGCTGTAGCCTTTCTCTGGCCTTATGCTGAAATCCTTCGGCCATTCAGAGAATGTAACAAATCTCCTTTTCAAAATCACATTTTATATATTCTGCAAAAGCAGTCACAAACCATGCTTCCATTTTTGCAACCAGTCTGATTGTAGCAAGAATAAAGACAGTAACTCTTGAAAAAAAACCCTGGTTTGTGAGCATCTTTACAATGATATTCCAAAATGGTGACTGTAAGCTAACCAATTTCCAAAAAGAAGACGAATCACTGAAAGACACAATTGTCTCATGACAATACCAATGTATGATTAATGGAGCATAGCATTAGCTTTATGCATTTGCTGGTGACCTGCTTCATTTAAGTTTCACCATCACTGGCTCATAATTCTACATCCAATCATATTCATGCAGGTGTGTGGGATGGCCATTATAACCTGTTGATGACATGTAGACATGCAGATGTTGTTTGCCATCAGGTCCTTCCACAACCCAAACCTCAACTCCTCATTACGAGATGTGATGATCATGTATGTGTTTAAGTGAATGGGCAGTTCATTTAGAAGAAGCTCCCTCAGAGAGCCTTTTCTGTCAGATCTGACTCTCCAATCATTTACTGTAAATGGCCAATTCCTTGCGTGTTGCCTCTAACTGAAAACATAACTTGAATTGAATTAGTGACATCAAATCAGAAAATGCACTGTGAAACCACTACTGTGTGGTCTCCCCAATAAGAAGGCAAAAGGTAAGGATTGAGTAAAATGTTGGCCGAGGAGTTGATTGGAAGATTTAGACATTATGGGCCTGGCTGTGCTAACTGGCCCTTGGACTGTCACTTTTCTCAGGGAAAAAAGACCTATTGTGTGTTCAAAGCTCTAAGAAGATAATGTCTGATTCATTTCAGGCACTTCTGCATTGGCTTTGGAACCTTCACAGGGGTTAGTCTAAATTTGATTGACCTTTGGCACAAAGCGCACTGGCCCAATGTCCTTGGACTACCCAGGCTGTTTTAAAAATAGACAGTTGAGGCAATTGCTAACCTCAACTGAAGCCATGTTCTCAGTTCAGGTTCAGGGTCTTATTTATTATTCTTGGTTCTGAACAACTGAAGAGATTGTGGATACAAGCAACAGGGATGAAGTGAGTCAGCATGATGGTTGACGTCACCCTGTGATAATGGGAGGAAATTAAACTGCTGCTACTTCACAGTCAGAGGAGCCATTTCAGAAGAATCCTAGACAGAAACTCTCTGGGAAGTCTTCCTTTGGACACGTCCCAAGCACGACAGACTGGGACGACAGCCATGGGTAAAGCTTGGACATGTTAGGGAGACTACATTTCCCAACTGGCCTTGGATCACTTGGGGATCCTCCAGGACAAGATGGAGGGAGTTGTTGGGGGTACTCATTCAGGCTATGACGTGTGAATGGATTGATGATTGCTCTACTGTCTTGTGATGAGCGCAGTGATTAGCTGTAGGAGAAGGGTCCATTTCCCATAACTGAGGATAATCTGTGAGGTATACTATTAAAGGAAACCAGCATTTCAATTTGGTCTGGGTTGAAAAAACAGCAAATGTATCCTAGTACTGACTACTGCGCAGCAAACCTTGAGTTGCATTAACTTCCATTGATTACTTGACAAATAAAGGTAGAACAACAGTCAAATGTCTGAACATAAATACCATGTGAAATATACAATAAAATGTTGACATAAGTTCAGGTGTAGTGAAGAGAAGTGGTTTGCAGAATGTCATTTATACTTGTTTCAATTTCCTATCATGTTGTATTTCCCAATAAAAGATATAAATACCCACAAATTGCCTGTTGTTCCACTTTACATATCAGTTATGATCAAAGCTATAGAAGGTAGCAGTGATGTTACTATGGTGTTGGCAAAGAAACATGAATCAATAAAATGATTAGTGATGAGTCAACCAGCAGTACTTCAGCTTGAAGGGACAAAGACAATACATGCAATGATAGAAACAGCAATAGAAGAGTTTTGTTCTAAAGTGCATTATGTACATAAAAATACACAATAAAGAAAGATAAATATGTTATTGTTACTTTCAATCAATGGGCAATAAATTGGTTTACATTAGCTTCTGGTTTATCTCACCTGGACTAGAAATAGTAAAATATATAACACCTGTTCTTGGCCTTGCTGCTACTTGTTTTTAATTAATCAATCAGAAATTGTACCAATGTCATTTTGGAACAAAACTCTCCAAATTATTCACTTTGAACAGTAGCACAGTCATCATAAGTTTTTAAGCAGATAGAGCAGCAACATAAGCAGAAATCATGGTGGTTGAGTTTTATCAGTGGAAACAATGAAATGAAGTACATGACTTGATACTGTCAACTGTTAGTAAAAAGAGCCAATCAACCCAGAGACAGAGTCTGTTCAACAGGAACTGTAAACTGATATTTTTAGGTGATCATCCAGTATAGTTAGCAGAGGTTTAACACAACTGCGTTGCTGAGCAACTGATCTCAAAAACTGACTCCTTCTTCTCTTTTCAAATATGGTGAATGATTTTGTGATTTCTGCATCTGCAGCTCTGTGCAAACATTAGTATAAGTTACAATTCATCACATATCTAGAGCTATCAGAAATACTCATTACTTTGTTCATTTTACTACAAAAGCAGCCAATTATCGAGGACAAAAAAATGACATAACTATAAATAAATAAAAGACTGTAGATGGGATGTAGCTGACTACTTCTCTACTAATCAAAACAAATATCCAGAATGACCAGAAAAGGTTATTTAACATTAGCTAACACTCAATGAATAAATAGCTTACTGATAATATTGACAACTGCATTAACAACTGCATTAACAGCATTCACTTATTATTATCTCTTTGTGCAGCACACATTGGGTGTGTAGATGTAATGTTAAGGCTAATGTTATATAGCAGCGGAAGTGAATTTGTTATATTAAAAAAAAGTTATTCATTTAGCGTTAGCTAACGTAAAAAATAACCTATAATAGCCACATTGTTTGTTGGAAGCTCGTCAGCGACATCCCACAACAGATCCATTAGCGGCCTCCCACTCAAGGCCTTTGTGGATTATATATATATGAACAACATTCTATAACAAATACATTATTTCTGAACGTCTCTGTTAAAATCAAGGTTAGCTAGCTAGCTTGTGTCCTGTAGATGCTTTTGCCCATTTCCGACAATAAAAAAATTAATTAATTAATAAAAAAATTAAAAGATATATAAATATAGATATATAATATATAGATATATAGAAGTATAGATATAAATATATGTAGAAATATAGTAGTCTTCCAAATGATACTATTATTTATACATATGTCATTTCTTGTCCTTCCTACCAAGTGGCTTATCTGATTGATATTGTTGGAGCCTACACATACATACACCACACACGTTTTCCAATGATTCATTTCATAATACAGAAGAAATGATTACATTCAGTGTGTACTAATCTCATCTTTGGAGTAATTTCCTTTCTCAGACTCTGGGTTGACTGTAAAATGCTGATGTGAAGAACAGAACATCTGATGAAAACATGAACAAAGTCCACTGATGCCTGAAACGTAGAAAGAGAAAAACATGCTGCTGTCAGGTAGAAATACAATCACATTCTTTGGTTTTGGTTTTTATCTTGGTCATTAGCTTTTAGACACAGTTATGCTGTTTCCGGTGTGAAACTAAAAGTAAAGGTTTAGTTAGGTTAGGTATATAACATAACTTATAGCATGTTATTCTTCATTACAATCTTTTCTTGAAATGTGTCTCTGCAAGCTTTATTTTGAAAGTCTAACTAGACATGGCTTATTATTGCTACTTTTAGGCACAGAGCCAAAAATGATGCTAGATGGGTACCTAGAACGTCATAATCTGCACCATTGGATTTCTGATGAAGCTGTAATATTTGATGAGTTGTGAGTTAAAACATGACGCTGGTTGTCTTGAACCAGACAAAGAACAATTACTTCTTTCTGGGCAAAACATACTATAGTTTAGCTGATTGCATTGGTGATCTGAGTGGTTACCAGGCATGGCTAGGTGGGTACTAGTTTTGGTGACATAGGCAGTGGTGAAATAAGTGCTAAGAGCCTTTAATTAAGGGATGGCTGAGCTGAATGAAACTTTTAAGTAATCGTACCATAGACATCTGAAACATTCACTTAACCTGTAAAGTGACTAGTAAGGTTTAAAGGACTATTAAAGAGCTCAGTGTGATTGCCAGAGAGCTTTGGTATTCTGGGTGGTTGCTAAGGGCTTGTGTGCTTGGTTACCATGGTGATTCTTTTTGGTTTTCAGGGAGTGCTGCATGGTTGCTAGGGTCTACTGATGTAATTCAAATTCTTAATTAATTAAATTCTAGCCAAAAAAAAGTATATTTTTGTCTGACAGCAGCAATGCAGATAGATAGATAGATAGATAGATAGATAGATAGATAGATAGATAGATAGATAGATAGATAGATAGATAGATAGATAGATAGATAGATAGATAGATAGATAGATAGATAGATAGATAGATAGATAGATAGATCGGGGAGTTAGCAGCGTTGTCAGTATTCTGGTAGTTGTAGGAGGTTGTTCGGAAGTCAGACAGGCATGACAGATGACATGACAACAGACAGCAGGCAGACAGACAGACAGACTGAAACACTAAGACAAACAGAAAAAAACACATATTGACAAAGACAAACAAAAGAGAGAGAAACAAGACAGACAGAGAGACAGATTAACAGACAGACAGACTGACAGACAAACACACAGACGTAAACAAATCTCCACAAACCCAAATCTGTGAGGGTCAGGCTAGTTTTCATGTTTTCATGTATACAGATTTCTGAGCATGAAAAATGAAGTTTGTTGTCGTATTTAAACTGGACAACAGTGAACCTTCATCCAAACAGTTTTTCCTCTGGATCTGTTGTTTTGCATTTAAACCAGTGCTCCATGCTCGGCAGAGGTGGGACCAAGTCACGTCATGTCAATTTTAGTTTTTATTTCTAGTCTCAGGTTAAGTCTTACATCTCAAATCAAGTCACAAGCTCTAAACTTCAAGTGTTACAAGTGTTACAAGTATGTAACAAGCCATAACTGCACATTCTGCACAAAAAATGCCATTTTAATATGTTAGCACAGTTGTCATGAAAATCTTAACATACCATGAAATCATACAAAATGTCAGTACAAGCTCTTGCTTTAGAGCTCTGTCTCATGGAATAAGATTCAGGTCTTTCAAGTCACGAGGCTCAAGTCCACATCTAGTCACAAGTCCTTCATCAAACCCATGACTTGAGTCTGGCTTGAGTCCATACCTCTGCACTTCAGCAACCACTGTTCAGATCCCAGAACACAGTCATATTTATGTTTTTAACATTGTTTAGGTTTTAAAAAAATGTAAATTTAGTTTGGTTCATCTAATCAATTCCACTGTTTGATTAAAGCCTCTTTTAATCCATTTATTTATCTCTGATTTAAAACCATGAAAACAAAATTCATGAAAGAATATTTCTCTTTAAAGGGACAACTAATTTCATATGCACATGCTCCATTTTATTGGATTAATTTCCCACAGAAACAGACAAAAAAAGGACATTAACCCCACATTCACTGGCCCCTGTCCGGAGAGTCAGAGTGTACCTGAGGGGCGATCCTTTGGGTGTAGCTACTCCATAGCCTTTAGAGTCCAGGTTGCCACCTACTTTCATGGTGTCGCAGGGCTTCCTCTGCTCGATGTACTCATTCATGGAGGACTCCAGCAGGTAGGCATACTTCCCTTTCGACTTTCTGACTCTAATCACGCCTTCATTGGTGTTCTTGACAAACACTGAAGGGTCCGCACTCCGCATGTACGACCACATCTTTTCGAAAACCGCTATTTTTGACCGCTAAAGTAGAAGTAAAGACAAAACAAGACAATCAGGGTATTATAAACTATGTGTTACTGAGCATGTAGGACCACCTGTTAACTCAAAGTCTGAGTCTTGACTGGAACTCAATGAGTTTAATGTTGGCAAAAACACAATCGTCCAAAAACAAAAACTATTAGCTAATTCTCCAGTTGGTGCCATTAAACCTCAGTCATCTCAAGCTCAAATTCTCAAGCTCAGCTGATGGAAAACCAATGTGAAAAACATGATGGAAATCAGACATTCCCACTGTTTTCACTCATTTCTAATGTCGAATTGGAAATGCACGCAAAGGCGAGGGTGAAATGTATTTAATATCTTGATTTAAATAAATCATTGCGGATCATTTGAGACTATTTGCATCCGTTTTTATCTGGAACAAATACTGGAAACAGTTTTCCTCCATCAAGAGAAAAAAAAAAATTATTATATTATAATTAAAGGTATATACAATTTAGAGATGTTGTGGAACAAAATGTATTTTGTGGTTTAAAATGCAGCCAAGGACACATGGTGCTCTGATAGTGTATGAGGTTTTTGTATTGCTATTCAAAAGGGGATGATCCCATGAGTTTTATCAGCCATGCACAGATTGTTCCTGAGAGTCCTGTTCAGCAAAAGTAGAAGGGTTAGATCTAGCCTGATTAAAAAAAAAAAAAAAAATCATTAGCTTTTTCAGAGATGCAAAGAATACAGCTCATTTTTAGTGTAGATGAACACAGTGTGGAGAATTATAGATAGGAATAATACTGGTATATTAAATAATGTGTGCTCACCCTAAAGAACTCTTTGGTGGAGCCTCCATCCAGGGTACCATAGGCGATCTCCGTCTGCTTGGCCAGGTCCTCTGCACTCTCTATGGGGGAGACCATCCTCTCCACGGTGAGGAAGGCTGCCAGGTTGGCTGTATAGGAGGAGATGATGATGAGGGTGAAAAACCACCAAACTCCTCCCACGATTCGACCTGAGAGAGACCTGGAGAAAACAAGGAGGGAGAGGACAGATAAACCACAAGTCTGGCCATTAAGAAGCTCCACTGGAGAAGTTGGGAGTTGAGGGCCTTGCCCAAGGGTACCTCAGAGGTGGTAATGAAGGAAGACCAAGTGCCACTTTTACTTTCCCCACTTACATTTACACTGATATTCATAATGTTCAAGATATCAATGTTCAATCTGTACCATAGCTTAAAAAATAGTATCTGTGCACATGCTTTCACTCTATCATTATATGAAAACAATTATTATATCTATGCAGATATCAAACTTTATATCTCAGTATCTCCTGATAAAATTAGGTCCTTCCATTCACTGTGGAAGTCCTGTGACCTCTGGTGGTCACAAAACTTCTTTCAGCTCAACAGAAAATACTGAAATAGTGTTTTGTGCAAACACAGAGAGATATCTGAAGCATTCTCGTTTCTGTTTGTAGTCCGAGTAGTATTGACCAACCTCGTTTATGTGCCCTTTGGTTGAAACAGTCCATGAGGAGAGCAAAAAAGACAGAATGCATTGGCCAAAATATAATCTTGGAAGCCACTAGCAATTTTTTCAGCCTTACCAGAAATGTTTCTTATTATTCTGCCCCCAGATATCCACTGACTACACCAGAAGCTAGATTTCAAGATTGGCTGCACCTACTTGGAGTCCCAATCCCTTTACAACCACTGACAAGTAAAAAAAAAAACCTATGAATAATAACTGCATATCATACCCTTCCTCATGTCATCTCAGGGATATTCAGATAAGTTCAGATTAAGAAGTACTCAACAAATATTGGTAAGCAGCAGATCAGCCATTCAGCAACTTTGACTTAACTTCAACTTCAATTCAGCCACCTGTATCGTAACTAGCACCAAAAAATGTCCAATGATTTTGATGAAACTCTCAGGCAGCTCCACCGAGTACCATTTTGCTCCTGGTCTATTGATCTGGCCTGGCCCAGAATATACGTCTATCATGCTTTCATTTTATCAACCAGGCCGATCCCTCAGGTCACAAGACTGCCAGCTGATTGCAGTGTCACTGACCTTTTTGTACTAGCCAGACCCGTGTCAGCGCACTGTCTAGCAAACAACAGCACAAAGACAGTGAGCCCTGTCTCTGGGTGTAATGTAGTGTTTTTCCTGCATTAGATCAACATTAGATCTTTGCACAATCATGCTGCATGCTTTTTGGTACAATAATGTGACAGGATTACTCTTAAGGTATTAAAAGGTTGTACTGAATGACAGGCATGTTTTGATACTCATTAGTGTAATAATAATTAGCTGCTCACAGCCACTTCCCCTGAAAGTTGACTTCCAATATGGCCACCAGAAGACATATTATGGCACCAGAGAGGCTTTTGTTGCAACATCTGCTCGCTGCTGAATCACTGGACAAATAATACACGTGTTACTCTTATTTTTATTTTCTACAGTAGGTGTGACATCTGAGGCTGATGGCTCTGCCTGCAGGGCCAAACAAAAACAAGCGTCCATACCTTACATCAGCATCAAATACATCGACACATTCACACGAATCCCATCAAACCAACAAACACACACATAGACACACACGCACACACACTCTGATACTGTTGTGCCCTTCGGTTCTAACAAGCTCATCTAAAGGTGACCCTGTGATATGTGTAGCACTAACACACACAAACACACTAGCTTGTGTCGTGATGAACACGGTTGAGACAGACAACAATAGAAGAAGAAGAAGAAGAAGACAAGGATGTTTTTAATTTTCCCTGCAAGGAACAGACATGGAGGCACCTTCACACAATATAAAGTCAATGGAAGGCGATGGATTGTTTTCCCCTCCGGTGTGCTGTGCGATGACGACTTACAGTATCTCCACTCTGTCTCTATAGGAGGTATAAGCCCCCTCCCAGCTGCGCAACCCCAACTTCTCAGCTCCTATAACTGTAGCTGTGATATCACCACCATGTCCCTTAGCTGTACAAACCATTGAAACAGACAAAAATCATCTGTCATCTTTTCATTTGATTTCAAACTAAGTCCAAAACCAACTACTGGAACTCCTGCGTGCTAAACTGGAACCAATAACATGTTGATTATAGTAACATTAGCCACAAAACTTAAGCTGCTGCATGATGTGTAACACTTGATGAGCAAATAAACATAATTAGATAAGGGTTTTAGTCATGACTGGATAAATAAATGTGTAAACATCACTCACTGTTACAACTGCTATTAACCTCATGAGTTGTTTCACAACTTTTCCTGCCTTTTGTTGCCACTGTTTCAACTTTTTTGAAACATGTGGCTGGATTAAAATTCAAAACAGACAATCAAATTTCAGATTCAACATTTGTTGAAAGTTGCAAGTCTTTATGCTATTTTCAATTAAATGTGGGCACGTGATCACATTACATTGTGTGCAAGCTTTTCTGAAAATGGGTTTGCAAATGTTTAATGGTTGGTTGTAGTTTAACCTCGTCATTCTGTAACGTTAAACATGGATTTTAATTCATAGATTATTTCACATATTGATTATTGCAGGTCAGAGGAAAACAAAATGCTCAAGACTGAAAGAATGCACTCATACATATAGAAACACACACACAAGGTTCAGTACATCTAGAATAGAAACAGCCTCAGGCCTTCACACAACTGTTACATACAACCAACCCGACAGCATGTCACACAGGATTGTATGTGATTCATGACAATGTCTTGTGTGTGTGTGTGTGTGTGTGTGTGTGTGTGTGTGTGTGTGTGTGTGTGTGTGTGTGTGAGTGTGTCATGATATGTCTGCTTTAATATCCCTGGTGGTATGGTTGTGTATCCCATTCGACCTTTGTACATCTATGTTTGTGAGGTTGTTTGTGGGGTTAGGCAGGAGGCAATTAGCTTAGCTTAGCATAAAGACTGGAAGCAACGGGAAATGGATAGCATTAATCATCATAAAGCTAAAAAAAATAACACTGTAAAAAAACAAACTAAAGTGAGCTTTAGTGGATGGAGTGAGCAGAGTAAGGCTTCCCTCTATTGTCAGTCTGTATGCTAAGCTAACTGTCTCATGACTTTATCACTTACAGGAAAAGTTTAACGTTTTAGGAAATATAGCTTTCTGTTCAGATTGGTAGAACATGAAACTAGCAGCTGGCTAACTTAGCATAAAGACTGGAAATAGCTAGCCTGGGTCCAATGGTAACAAAATCCACCTACCAACAGCTAAAAAATGTTTCCATTTAATCTCTGGTTGGTAACATCCTGGAGGGTTTTTGTTTTTTTCATGTGTTGCATTACTCATAATCGTTGTCACAGCCGGCACCAGAAAATTCTGTGGTGAAAACGAAACCCCCCAAAAATGTAAAGAATTTTGTTTGGTTACTTTAATAAAACTTTGTTTAAACATTCTTTGATGTCACATGTTATTGTTGTCACATTATTAAGATGACGTATAATTGCAGAGTGTTTTAATTATTCAAAACATTAGGTGACTATAGAATTGGCTATATTTTGAGTTTCAGCAACCAAAAGCTGATGTGTGGTTGCCTGGCAACTGTTGTAGAGTTGAGCCCTGAACAGTGTTTGTGTTTGACAGCACAGATGTTTAGTTTGTGTCCTACCTGGGGGAGATGTCACAGCCCTGCTGCATGAAGGCGCCGAGTGAGAACCAGAGAGAGTTAAAGATCCCAAAGTCATTGGTGTGTTCTGGACTGTCTTTTTCTTTCTGCTGGTTCTGGTTCTGGTTCTGGCCTGAGACACAAAATCAAACAGAAAACCGACAGATGAAAATCCAGTTTCACACATTACAAGTAAATCGCTAAATTACAAGTAAATGATGAAAAATGATGAAGAGATACCTGGAGAGTGAGTCAGCTCAGAGGAAGAAGTCGGCAGAGCTCGTCGAGAGCCGGAGGAGGGCAGAGTTTCATCTTCATCATCTGAGTCTTCACCCTGCCATTCATACGGACTGAATCGACTCACCTGAGACAGAGAGACACACCAGTATTATCAGCCATACACAAGAACTAAACGCAGCCACAGTTGTTTTAGTCGCCGCTCCACACATCTATTCACACACTCCCTCACCAGGAAGAGCACCACGCTGACTCCGATGTAGGCGAAGACGATACACATCCAGATCTCATAGGCCAGCGGGTCGAGGAAGGAGAAGACACCTGGTTTGGACTTGGTGGGTTTCTTGATCATAATGGAGATTCCCAGAGACATGAAGGGTTTGGTGAAGTCGATCACCTGCTCTCGCACCAGAGTGATGGTCAGCGGGGCAACTGCAACATCGGCCTTCTGCAGAGACAATTCAGGATGTTTGTATCCTACAGATTTGATGTCTGTGGTGTTTGTCATAGGCTTCAGAGGAAAATGTATTTTTTATCCTCCCTTTATCCATTTTAGTCAAAATGTTTTGTCTTTTTTTCTCTTCGGCGTTTGTGAGTTCACATCTTTTATAAAGGGTTTCTTGTTTTGCTGCTAACATGTTTGGGAACACTCTGTTACAATCTGTTAATCTAGCTGAGATCTTCTCTTCACTCGTGTTCCTGTGGGCGCTCTGGACAGCTTCTAGCTGGTCCCAGCTGCAGGATCAGCCCCTTTGGAGAGCGCTGATCTGCTCAGTCAGTTGTGCTGCTATAACGCATAAAGTTGGCAGTTTGCAGGTCGGGACGGGTTTGGGTTTAAAAAAATCCTGAACCATGCATCATGCACCTCTGTTATCTCTTACTAAATATGATGTTTTTGAATGTCAGCCTGATATTTTGGTCCTGTCTCGTCAACAAAAATAAAACATAAATTTCATTAATTTTCTAATTATCAATCATCTCATCGTTTTGCTGGTTTTCCTCATTTGTGTTGATTATAGAGAAGACAATACATTTAAAAACATAAGTAAACTTTCTTTTTTTAAGGTGAACAGTATTTTGTTGACATATTTTGTTGCTGCATAAAACCTCTAAGGTAATCATATGATGGTGATAAGTCGTTAACGAAAAGTTTTTGGCTGACTGACAGTAAGCACATCTGTTTGCTTGTGTTTGTCTCACATCGTCTCCTTTTTGTTTTCTTCTGTTCATGAAGTTAAAACATTCTTAGCTCAGGCTTCACTTCACCACACATGATTTCCAGATGATTGTTCCCATTTGCATTTTTCTGTCTCTGTTTGCATTGTTGTGCATTCTGTAACACACCTAGTGTTTAATCATATTAAAAGCAACTTTAGCTCAGATCTGTTCTGCCGGAAAGTCGTATCTGGCCTTCAAAAACAAAACACACTGTGTCCGTCTGCAGCTTCCTGTTAAGTTTTTTACTAAATTGCCAAATTCTTGTTTGTTCAAGTCCACAACTTTCAAAAAGAAATTCTGAACATGTGCAACTTGTTAATGAAGATTTGTGCCCATCAGAGTTAATGATCTTTTTTTTTTTTTGTTCTGGTTTAAATATCGACTTGAGCTAATTCAAAGATCTCAGTCAAAGCAAATTTATTTTCTGCTTACATGTTATTCACAACAGAGATCCTAAATGTAACACCTTTATAGCAGCGGTTCATCCTGTTTGTTTTTGTATTTGTTTTAAACACTATAGATTTTTTTGTTACTTACCTGTGAGTGACTGATAAACAAACCCTTTAAATCCATTCAAAACATCCTCTGATTCTGTTTTGGACATGAGACCTGACTTGAATTGTACAGCGTTGACTTTGTTACTGTACTTATGTGTAATGTATAAAGTTGGGGTGTTTTAACACCGTGAGGTTTTTACCAAAGTCTTTATGACATATCCATCAAATCTTTCCATGACCTCATGACATTTTCCATTAAGGTCAAGAAAAAAAGTTCAGAAAAGGACAGAGGATGTAGAGCTGCAGAACAACAGCTAAAGAAACATTGATGCAAACATGACAGCAGCATTTTAAATGTGATGGATTAACTATCTAACTTCTGTGGTTGAGGTCTGGTCACACTCACCCCGTACACCAGTTCTCCCACCATGCCGTTCCACATCTTTGTTTCGGCGTCTCTGGCGCCGTACTTGCCGTCACTCACCAGCTCGAGGCGGTAGACGAAGCCGACGTGTTTGGCGATCTCTGCGGCCAGTTCAGCGCAGTAACCTTCGTACCTTTCATTTCCTTCAAACTGCTCGTGGTTCTTCTTCAGCATCATGTAGGGAGCTTCCTGTACGGAGAAACACGGCAACAGTTTTCTTCCACATTGAGCTTCAATGTAATCACTTTTTTTATCTGTAAAATAAAATCACAGGAAGTTTAAGGTACGCTGTGAACATCATCATGTCTTCCCAGTCTTACCAGTATGGTGGTGACTATGTATGTTCTGTTCTGCAGACCATAGAACTCCTCCACCACCGGCTTGTAGACGGCTGTGTTCACGTAGCCTCTCTTCTCGTTCCAGTAGCCAATCTGAACATAGAGCAGCAGCGTTAGCGTTAGCCTAGCCTTAGAGTGTTGTTTTTCTTCTTCTTCTCCAAGAGCTGCTTTCATTGTCGATCAGTTCTTGTTTTGTTTTTCAGTTTTATCACAATTAAAGAAAAACAATGAGCTTTTGTCCATGTTTTGTCTTGTTTTTTGTAAATACACACTCGTTCTGGATTTGATGCAGCAACACGTTCCAATAAAGTTGTGACAGGATCAACAAAAAACTGAAAAAACACCTGTTTGGATCGTTCAACAGGTTTATTGGTAACAGGTGATAATATCATGACTAGATATGAAAGGGGCATCCTTGAAAGGCTGTCATTTACAAACATGGATCGGGCGAGGTTCACCACGTTTGTCAACATACGGTATGAATGAATTTCTGGATTTCACTATCTACAATCCATAATATCATTAAAAGATTTAGGGAATCGAGAGAAATCTCTGCACGTAAGGAGCAAACCAAAACCAACATTGAATGACAATGGCCTTCAACCTCTCAGGCAGCACTGCATTAAAAACCGACATGATTGTATAAAGGATATTACTTTATACAATCACTGGACTTAGGAAAACTTCAGACAACTTATTTGAACCCAGGTTCATCTGAGATGGACTAACAGAAAGTGTGCTGTGGTGCTGAGTCCACATGTCAAATTGATTTTGGAAATAATAGACGTCATGTCCTTCAGGATGAATTTACATTTTACACAGCGTCACAACTTTTTTGTAGTGAGTGTTATAGTGGAAAATCTTCACCCCAGCACTCCCAAGATCTTTTTAGACTGAACAAAAACATTCTACGGACACAAACACTGATACATCGCTTTATAAAAAAAATGCAGTTTCTTTAACAAGAAGATGAGCGATGACGTTTAATAAGCTGTTAGTTCCTGGAACTATCAGGCAGTGAGCTGCTCTGGTTGTTTGTCCCACCATAACTGGTTCCACTGAAGATAGCAGCAAACAGCAAACTTCTGCACTGTCATAAACTGCATAATTATGCATCCCATCACAATGGTAACTCCGTAACATTGTGTGTTGTCTGATGAAGGTTAAAAGAAAGCTAAGAGTCTGCAGGTTTTTATACCAAACAAGCACTGCAGCAGCTGATTTCACTGATGATCACACCTTTAATCAGAGAAGAGGGAGCTAATTATTGAAATGAGCTGATGTAGTGAAAACCGGGAGACTCCTGACTCTCTGCAGAGCGTGACTCTGCACCAAACTTCTGTAAGAGTCAAACTCGTTTAAGAACAACAAAAAATCAGGCAGCAGCACCTTCCTGGGTCCGATGTGGCTCAGCTCCATCACATTCAGACTGTAGTTGGTGCGATGTCCTCGCTCATCAAACTGAACCCAACCCGTCAGCCCCCGCAGACGGACCTACAAACACACACACACTCCACATGTTAGCATCAGTGTGTATTAAAGTGTGGATGCTCTATATTTGTGTGTATTTGGTTACCTGTTGCAGGGCTCTCTGTATGTCAATGCCCTGTCCCCAGGGGGCGGGAGGATTTGCCAGACACTCGCCAGCATTGCCACGGCGAGAGATGTCAATCCGTTGCCTCCGCAGATTTTGAAAAGCCGTCGCCATAACGCTGACGCCATCATAGGTCAGAGCTCCTGTGTACTGATGACAACAACAAGGTTCACTGTATTATAAATAAATAAATATAATATATCTAAATATATAAATATAAATATTTCTCTGTATGTTAGTTATTATTATGTCCTTATTAGTGGCGGGGTCCACCATTTCCACGTTGGAAATGATTCAAATTAGCTCCCTACTCATGAGAAACTGACAGGAACTGATGCAAAATGTTCCTGTTCATAAGTTGATCTGACTGATATCGTCCTCATTGTTTACTCTCCTGAAAACAGATCAGAGCAGAAGCTAGTGCTAATGCTAACGACATTTCAAGCTGCTGCTGCATCACATTAAAACACTTCAACTAACTACGCTTTGGTTAATAGCAGATTAGAGCCTACAGAAATGCTTCACAGAGTTCAAGTAGCAGACACATCTCAACGTCAACTACTGTGTAAGATGAATCAGATCTTCATGATCGAATTACTGCAAAGAAAGAACAACTGAGGAGACTAACAGAAAGAAGAAGAGAACTGGTTGGGGCCAAGAAACACAAAGACTGTACATCAGTGGAAATCTGTACTTTGGTCTGATGAGTCCAAATTTGAGAGTTTTGGTCCGCCCTTAATGTATTTGTAAGATGCAGAGAAGGTAAACAGATGATATCTACATGTGTGGTTCCCACCTTGAAGCACGGAAGAGGAGATGTGATGTTGTGGGAGTGTTTTGCTGGTGACACTGTTGGAGTTTTATTCAAAATTCAAGGCACACTTAACCACAGCATTGTGCAGCGACACGCCATCCCATCTGGTTTGCACTTTGGACCATCATTTGTTTTTCAACATGACAATGACCCAAAACTCACCTCTAGGTTATGAAAGTGCTATTTGACCAAGACGGCAGAAAGGAGAGTGATAAAGTGCTGCACCAGATGGCCTGACCACCACAGATACCACATCTAAACCCAAAAAAACCCTTTTAGGATAAATTGGACTGTGCAGAGAAGGAAAAGCAGCCAACAACTGTTTAGCACCCTGGGGAACACCACCAAGACTGTTGGAAAACCATTCAAGGCGACGACCTCATGAAGATGATTTAATGCCAGGGGTGTGCAAAATTGTCATAACAGCTAAATAAATCTAAAATATAAAACATATTTTTCTTTGTTTGCACTGTTTTTGTTTACCACAAAATTACATACGTGGTATTTCATAGTTTTGATGTCTTCAGTGTTGATCTACAATGTAGAAAATAATCAAAATAAAGAAGAAACACACAATAATAACTATGGACTGGTTCTGTATACAATACAAAAACAATGACAGTGTGATATTTGTAGTGTGTGTGTACCCTGAGCCTCTTGCGGGCCAGTTTGAGGTCTTTGCTGTCGAAGTCCAGCCAGTCCTGATTGATCTTCTCCACAGCTGGATCGGACAGGTTCACCAGCTGGAAGCCCGTCACGTTTGGCCCGAGCTTTTCAAACTCTGTCATGTTCAGGTCCATGAACCCCTGTCACACACACACACACACATATCATTTCAAGGTCTGAACTCTTCCTGCACACACTGTATTCATGTTTCTTTGAGTCAATAGACAGACTCACCAGATTGGCCAGGATGTAATGGTAGTTCTTCAAGTTTCTCCTCTGGGCTGCAATCTGAGCAGGAGAAAAGTCAGAGTAAATGATATGCTAATTACATTTTTCTGATGTTTCTAATGATGATAAAAAGCATCCATTACACATTCATCACGCTCATCTGCATGTGTGTGAGTGTGAGTGTGTGTGTCCTCTCAAACAGCTGCTAATTGGAAAACTCAAATTTGTCTTTGAGGAATTAATTGCCCGTCTTCACTATCAGGAAGAGATGGAAAGAAAGAGAGAAGGAGAAAGAAGAGGAAGGGAGACAGAGAGAAAGAGAGGAGGGAAACAGAAGGGAGGTTAAACAGAGGATGATGAGGAGGAGGAGGTGGAGAAATAAACAGCTGTAGAGAGGAAAGGAGGAGAAAGAGGATGAGGAGGAAGCAGGTGTGGGCTCCCTCTCAGGTCCAGCTCCTAATGAGGATCAGTCGATGAACGCTCACTAACAGCTGGTCTGCAGCGATGAATGCTACTAACTGCAGGAGGACGGAGAGAAGAGAAGAACTCCTCCTTCCTCCTTCACCTCCTCCTCCTGTCCTTCTTGTCTACCATGAGCAAACACTACCTACGTAACTACGGACATTCCCATCAGCCTCAGCTGTACTTAGTAAATAGTAAATATTACTGTGACTCTGAGTCGATGAAATGCTACTGAGTGCACTGACAATAAAGATGAATCTAATCTAATCTAAATTTGGTGTTTATTTTACTTCACTTTGTCTGTTTGTGTCTGTAGATTTCACTAAAAGTTAGCATTAGATAATGCTTCACTTGCATATTTAAACATTCCAGAAAACACAAAAACTAACTCAACTGGGGAAGTTTCATGGTCATATCTGAGTTAAAATTTTGACCCTGTTCACCTGTCAGCTCAGCTCAGCAGATCCGAAGCTGCAGCTGATGCTTCACTTTGAACTAAATGAACCAAATAAAATCAAAGTCGAGCACCTGATATCTTCACCCCATGAAACTAAACATATAATAAAAGCTGCAAGCAGCATTGGACGGGCCCTCGCACATCCGCGCACGTCGGGGGGGCTGGCACGTCGGGGGGCACCGGGCGGAAAACACGCGAGCCTTCGAAGCAGTTTGTTCAAACTGACCACGCGCATTAGCCAGGATTCGGTCAAACGGTCAAAGTCGACGGACCGCCACGCCCACACCCTTTCATCAAAATTCGTAATTTTGATAACTTTTACTCGGGAAGTCTATGTGAACGCGCCTACCGATTTTGAAGTCGATTGGATAAAATCCCTAGGAGGAGTTCGTTCAAATAGGACCCCTTCTCAACCATCCCGAAACACTAAAAATGGGTCAAACGGTCAAACTTGGCGGAGCGCCACGCCCACACCGTTTCATCAAAATTCGTAATTTTGATAACTTTTACTCGGGAAGTCTATATAAACGCACCTACCAAGTTTGAAGTCAATTGGATAAAATCTCTAGGAGGAGTTCGTTCAAATATGACCCCTTCTCAACCAGCCCGAAACGCCGAAAACGGTGATTTTCAGTCTTAAATATCTTGCTTCCTGTTCATTTTAGGCCATTGCTCCAAGAGACTTTTTTGTAGGTCTTGCCATGTTCTACAATATGTCTGTGGTTTCATAGCTCTGTGTCCAAAACTGTGGCGGGGCTGCCTCAAATAAAAGTTCAAGGGGGCGCTATAGAGCGCTTTTGCCCCGCCCCCTAATTAATTATGCAGCCGAAATTTGCATAATATTGGTCTTAATAAACACAAGAAGTTTCAGACAGCTCTGAGAAAGTATATGAAAGCCCAACACTTTTTCCTGAAAATCAGCCCAAAAGTCAATGGAGTCACAGATTTTTTCGAAAAATTCGCCATTGTTGACTTTGAGGCGCCGTCACGGCCACGCCCTCTGATGAAAAGTTGAAATTTTTTCTCAAATGTCAACCCCAAGGCCTTGACAACATCCACACCTATTTTGAGGTGGATATACTCAAAGACTTTGGAGAAAGCTATCGTCAAAAAAATATGACACTTCCTGTCGCCAACAGGTGGCGCTGTGAAAATCACCAAATGTTGTCATGGAAATGCATTCTAGGCCGGACTGCCATTATATATCAGAGGTTTGGGGAAGATTGGAGTATTTTTTCAAAGTTATAGCACGTCGAAATTTCATGAAAACACGCCGATTTCGTGGCCCGCCCTCCCACACAGTAAATCCAAAAGTCACGATTTTGATAACTTTTCATTGTCGAGGCCTGAAGAACACACACGCCAAGTTTCAAACAGATAGGATGAAAGCTCTAGGAGGAGTTCGTTCAAATACGACCCCTGGAAATGACCCCAAAAACACGAAAACGCCAACTTTGAAACAAAATGGACGCCGTGACATTCGCTGTAGCCTGGGACACCAAGAGACTTTTTTGTGTGCCTCGGTATGTTACATACTTGCTCCAAATCCCGTACACGTGGATGAAACCGCGTCGAGGGGCTCCTCCGAAAACATAAATCTAGGTGGCGCTGTAGAGACATTTTTGTATGTCCATGTCTGAGACCCCTAAAATACTTAATTTTACGCCCAACTTTGGGGGGGTACGCAAATTTTCGTGAGTTTTTGAGTATATATAGGCCGTCTAAAATGCGATTTACTTTTAGAAAAGCAATTACAAGTTGAAGTCCCTGGGATAAGATCCCTAGGAGGAGTTCGGTCAGTTAGGTCCCCTTCTCAACCAGCCCGAAACACCAAAAATGGTCATTTTCAGTCTTAAATATCTCGCTTCCTGTTCATTTTAGCCCATTGCTCCAAGAGACTTTTTCGTAGGTCTTGCCTTGTTCTACAATTTGGCCGAGGTTTCATAACTCTGTGTCCAAAACTGTGGCGGGGCTGCCTCGAAGAAAAATTCAAGGGGGCGCTATAGAGCGCTTTTGCCCCGCCCCCTAATTAATTATGCAGCCGAATTTTGCGTAATATTGGTCTCAATAAACACAAGAAGTTTCAGACAGCTCTGAGAAAGTATGTGAAAGCCCAACACTTGCGTTTCTGAGAATCACAAGCCTTCAGCAGGTGATTCCTGACGATTTTCTTCTTTGAATCATTTCATGGAGCGCCACGCCCACACCGTTTCATCAAAATTCATAATTTTGATAACTTTTACTCGGGAAGTCTATATGAACACGCCTACCAAGTTTGAAGTCAATTGGATAAAATCTCTAGGACGAGTTCGTTCAAATATGACCCCTTCTCAACCAGCCCGAAACGCCGAAAACTGTGATTTTCAGTCTTAAATATCTCGCTTCCTGTTTATTTTAGCCCATTGCTCCAAGAGACTTTTTTGTAGGTCTTGCCTTGTTCTACAATTCGGCTGAGCTTTCATAACTCTGTGTCCAAAACTGTGGCGGGGCTGCCTGAAAGAAAAGTTCAAGGGGGCGCTATAGAGCGCTTTTGCCCCGCCCCCTAATTAATTATGCAGCCGAATTTTGCGTAATATTGGTCTCAATAACCACAAGAAGTTTCAGACTGCTCTGAGAAAGTATGTGAAAGCCCAACACTTTTTCCTGAAAATCAGCCCAAAAGTCAATGGAGTCACAGATTTTTTGAAAAATTCGCCACTGTTGACTTTGAGGTGCCGTCACGCCACGCCCTCCGATGAAAAGTTGATTTTTTTTCTCAAATGTCAACACCAAGGCCTTGACAACATCCACACCTAGTTTGAGGTGGATATACTCAAAGACTTTCGAGAAAGCTAGCGTCAAAAAATATGACACTTCCTGTCGCCAACAGGTGGCGCTGTGAAAATCACCAAATTTTGTCATGGAAATGTGTTCTAGGCCAGACTACGATTATATATCAGAGGTTTGGAGAAGATTGGAGTATTTTTCGCAAAGTTATACCACGTCGAAATTTTATAAACACTCGCCGAATTTCGTGGCCCCGCCCCTCCCACACAGTAAATCCAAAAGTTACGATTTTGATAACTTTTCATTGTCGAGGCCTTGAGAACACACACGCCAAGTTTCAAACAGATAGGATGAAAGCTCTAGGAGGAGTTCGTTCAAATACGACCCCTGGAAATGACCCCAAAAACACGAAAACGCCAACTTTGAGACAAAATGGACGCCGTGACCTTCGCTGTAGCCCGGGTCACCAAGAGACTTTTTTGTGCGTCTTGGGATGTTACATATTCCCTCCAAATCCCGTACACGTGGATGAAACCGCGTCGAGGGGCTCCTCCGAAAACATAAATCTAGGTGGCGCTGTCGAGCCATTTTTGTTCGTCCATGTGCGACACCCCTAAAATACGTAATTTTACGCCCGACCTTGGGGGGGTACGCAAATTTTCGTGAGTTTTCGAGTATATATAGGCCTTCTAAAATGCGATTTACTTTGCGGAAGAAAAAGAAAAAAAAAAATAAAAATAAAAAGAAAAATAATAAACATTCGAAATTCAATAGGGCCTCGCACCGCCAGTGCTCGGGCCCTAAACATATAATAAACAACAGCTTCATTACACAGATCCAAAACACCACCTGATACTTTAGCCTCTGTCAGCCAGCTGAAGTTCAGCAGGAACACAACTTTCCCAAATGATGGCTGGTTTCTGGCCAGAGCTCACACATCTTTTCTTTCTTGGCTCTCTGCTGCTGCCCTCGTTCTTTCTCCTTCTTCTCCTAGTTGCAAACTTACCAACTAAAACTCCCTAATATTCCAAAAACATCCTTTCGCCCGCTCTCTCTCACTGTTCTCTCTCCTGCCAGTCGATTATCAGTGAAGCTGAAATCAAAGTGTTTGGTATTAAATTCAAAACACTGTGAAAGCAGCTGCAGAGCAAAAAGATTCAGCAGAATACACTGCTGCTGTGAAGACGAGAGAGCAAGTGTAAACAACACAACCCCCCCCCCACAAAAACACTCACAAAATCACTCAAAGTTTGATGGTTTTGGTCCGTGATGGAAAGGAGAGTGTTGCAGTGAGTGCCAAGACACAGCAAGACTTTTAACATGGCAACACTGCCTGACTACAACAACAAGACAAACCAGTCCAAGAAAACTTCAAGAACCTTTTTCAATGCAATGATTCATAAAATACAGATAGCTGCACTGACGACTGTTATCGTAGATGACTATGAATTTTAATTCAAAACAATCAAAAAATAAGCGGAAAATCATCAATAGAATGTGAAGAAAGGACAGTGCTGACATCATGTCAAAGATTGTCAATGTTTATTGAAAGGCTGCAGAGTTTTGGTTCATTCCCTGCACTCTTCCCTGCCGGGTAGAGAAAAAACTACCTTGTCCTGGCAGCCCAAACTCCTGTTGTATCAGTGTAAACATTGCCCAGTGTTCCAAGCCCAAAGACAAAGTCAATTTGCTAAAGTCAGCTAATAAAACCGCTAGCTCACGTCTAACTGAGCTAGCATCATTTGCAGTTAGTCTGGTGATATGCCGTCTCCTATGTGCTTGGAGTATAAGTTTAAAAGGTGGCCATTTCTTACATATTTCACCTTTAAAGAAATAACTGACTGAGCTAATGACAGTTAGTGGTTCGTTAAATTAGTCAGCATTTTGGATGTTTACACTAGCCAATAGTGCTAAGCATACTGTATGCTACACTTGCTCCACTATGCAGCTAGCGCAATGAGCTAGTGTGGTGTCCACCTTCGAGTGAACACAGCCAGATCCTGGGGATAAGTCAGTTAGGTTAGCTGCATTGCTGACCTAACTAACAACAGTTAGAAGTTTGCTAAACTAGCACTAACACTAGACTTGACTTTAACTTCAGGAGATCTTTAAGCAAGATTTTAAAAAAAACATGTTATACTTCCTAAACTATGACGTCAGGATGTTTTGTAGTGATAGTCTGTAGGAAATCGAGTCCACTGTGATCATCATGTTTGTTTTTTGTCTTTTGTTCAGGCTGATTTATTAACATCAGGGTTGGTGAGTGTTTTACCAGGTTGAGGATGGAGTTGAGTCGTTCCATCTCACAGTCGATGATGATCTGAAAGTCTTTCTTGTAATCCAGATCTGCCAGCAGCTTGATGAAGGCTGCTTCTGTCAGAGTGTCCAAGTTCACAGAGGTCACCTGCCAGCTCCGCTCCGCCGCCGTGTCCAAGATCCTCTGCAGCACCGACAGACCTGAGACAGAAAGAACACGGGAATCAGTGTTTACATCAGTTACCTGCATGCTAATGACTCACAAGGACAAGAGATGGTATCACTAGCTCTGATAACATCGGGACATTTCATCGGTGACTAAGATGCTTAAAGTAATTAATTTGTCTCTTCTTTAATCAGATATGCTGTTATAAGAAATATGTTTGTTTTAAAAAGCTATGATTATTTAATGAGAAAGCTTTGTGATCTAACAAGATAAAATGATATTGGTATATGATGTGCTAAGTGTTATACTAAGGAAAGTTTCTTCTCTAATTTTGTGTGAGCTTCTTGTCTCGTTCCTGTATCGTCTAATTAAACTGAACCCTGCAGTGTTTTAATCTGTTGCTATGGTGATAGAGACTCAACCCAAGGATGTATCGTGGTTAAGTGCTTGTAAATCCTAAAAGATAGACAAAAATATACACTATTTGAAAAATAAACAGCTTGTTTCATGTATTAATGTGAGGAAGGTTACGTCAGATGTGTGTGGAGCGATCAGGGATGGATTAAAGAGCCATGAGGAGACTGTCGGAGTGGCAACAGTTGATCCGTTATGTGACTTGAATGTTCATTAAATCACAACTTATTAAAAAAAAAGCATTTTCATCTCCCATTCAGAGCATTAACTGTAGAAAAAAGACAAAAAAAGTCTTCAAGAGAGAGGAAAAACTTTCTTTTAAAGGACCAGTGTGTAGGACTTAAGGACTCTCTGTTACACATCTATTTCTGTTCAATAAACAAAATTAGGGCCCTACCGATAAATTGATCAGCAAATATTGGCATAGCAAGTCTGGGCCACTGCAGTAAGGACTCATCCAGGCTCACACTCTACCAGATGAATGACAGGGTTGCCCCTGTAGCTGTGTCAATATGTTGCTCATATTATTATTGTTGTATTATTGTTATTACTGTGGAGTTATGTAAACATACTGGCCTTTAAAGGGTTAAAAAAAACAAAAAATAATGAATGTAATACATAATATAATTAATATTTGATGTGTTTATTTCAGGCTGAAGTAGTTTTAAAAGAAATATTAATATTCAGCAGTTTACGGCAGTTTTTTGGAAGCCAGACAAATGCATTAGGATATTACATCTTCTTGACAGTTAGATCTGACAGAGATTTTGCCCTCATTTTGATATTTTCTGACCCGCTGCAGCAGACTGAGAGAGAGTCTGTCGACCTGTGTGTGTCTCTCAGACTGTTTTTGTAGGAAATACATGTGCAGATCCTGATTCCTGGTCTGAATGATGTTCTTCGACATATGACCAACCGTTCTGCAGCTGTTATACCGCCAACAAACCAGTTTGTTTAAGAAAACAGCCTTCACCTTTGCATAGTCATGTCAGTGCATTCCAGCTCAGATATTCACTATATCAGCTGCAATATCTGTCTCAGTCTCAGTGGTTGTGCTCTAAATGTAAATCAACATTCTTGCTGCAGACTGATAACTCTACAACATGTCTGCTGTGTTGCTAACAGATGGCTAACATATAACCAACACAGATATGTTTAATGTAAGACACTGAGGGGTGGATTTGAAGAGGCAGTCTCTTCTCAAACTGGGGGGGGTTGTGGAATCAAATCATGTCTGCTGTCTGCTTCAGGCTGGACTTGGTCTGGGTTCAACTTCAAAAAGCTGCTCTGCACTGAGACGCCGCAGACTCATGATGGTTTTATTTTTGTTTAAGTGGCCTGATTTGAATAAGGAAAAATGAATATGAGATTTATGTGAGAAGCTTTTCAGGACGAGCTTCAGTCTTTTATCTTTCACACTGTCTCCTCTCCTGAGCTGTAATCCATTATTTAAGAAAACCTGACCTCACACAGACTGTCAGCAGAAACATGATACGCCAACTTGGCCTCATGATAAAAACCTGGAAGACCTGAAGTAAGGAAAAACAAGTTTCCACAGCACTGCTAGCGATTCTGTGAGGCTGTTGAGTGTTTTAATAAATCTATGCACATATAAACCCCATGTTTGTACTAGAGGAGAAGTCAGAGGATCACCAAAGTCGGTAGGATTCATCCCCTGGGCACGATGAATGTCTGCATAATATTTCATGGCAATCTTTCAAATAGTTGCTGAGATATTTCAGTCTAGAAGTGGTGGACATGTATATAAACCATCTTCAAAAGAGACAAGCTAGCATATAGCATATCTAAGTACAAAGAAATTTTAAAAAGTAAAACTACCATGACTTTTGTCTTGTTTATACATCGGCCCTGAACAGTTTTTGTGGCAGGATGCAAATAATCTTTTAGTTCAGTGGCCACTTTTAGATCTTAGCACAATTTGGCTGGTGGCTGGGGCTAATTTTGTGCCCTGTTTAGTGGCTGCTGTAGTTTCACCTTCACGCTGGAAAGGAGGTAACTGCACAGCTACATGCCTCTAAATCCTACACACTGCTCCATTTTCCTCTAGTGTGTTTTTACAACAGTTTTAGCTCTGTTTTAAAATGCTACGAGTCAAGATGCAGAGTAATCACATCAGCTTTTTACAGCACACACACACACACACACACACACACACACACACACCATTTTCAAAAGACAAGTCAGCAAAATTCAGCCAGACTTCAAAGAGTCGAGACGAGCAGAGAGACACGGTGAGAAGAGAAGTTCAAACATACTGTCTGACACACAAACATAGAAAGTGAGACCTCCTCCAGGGTTATTATCTCAGTGTGTCTCAAAGTCACAGCACAAAAACTGTCCATGTGTGTGTTCACTAAACAAGCAGATGAAGATCACATTAATATCACATGATCCTGACTGTTTACAAACACTGTCATCAGAAGATTTAACTGAGCAGAGACAAAAAAGTTAGATAGTAACCGCTCCCCTCGACTTTATGGAGGTTAATTGTGAGTTTCAGCTCATTGTTTCTCTGTCCTTTGCTGCTCTGCTTCACTCCGACCGCTCTCAAAGCTGTAAAAAGTCACTGTACACAACCTACAGAGGGGCGCCGCCATGTTGGCTGTACTGCTTCTGCCACCTCCCGGTTAATCGAAATATTAGCAAAGATGTGAATCATCAGTGGACATGAGGCGGGCTAAATGACACCTGGGTGCAAACAAGCCGTCTGTAATTGCACCTACTTGTCAATCAAGGCGGCCACGCTGTTAATTATGCAGAACTTTAAGTCTTAATATAATTTGAACAGGTGAGTTATATAAAAAGGAACTGCAGTTTTTAGCTTCACTTCACAGGCACTGAGGTGCAACCCATTTCCATTAACTGATGTGTAAATCTTTTTGTGAACAATTAACGTTTCAGGCTATGAACTTGA